>JAESUZ010001165.1:0-639121 GCA_017311185.1 Proteles cristata cristata
ATACAATTTTATTTTTGAAAACAGGCTGCAAGCTGGATTTGGTCTGCTGGTGATAATTTCCTAAGTCCTGTACTACTTGATAAATTTTCGTGAGATCAGCCCTGAAGAGTGCATCAACCCAAGCACCTCTGTACTTGGCACAAAACAGGGTTTCAATAAATATTTGCTGAGGCAAACTACAAATAAATGTCATTGTTCAGGGGCAATGCACTTTTCAGCTGGCTAGCCATATCGTAAAATGTCCTGACAGAACCTTCTAAACACTGCTTTGATGCCATGCCATGAGACAGCTATATACATTTTTCATACTAGAGTCTGAGCTTCTGGCTGCTGAAGGACGTGAATGTCGTCCTCTGCCTATTCTTGCATTACATGGTTGATCCTGTCTGATCCGTCTGCTGACTGTTACCTAGGTAGAGTCAATGACACAATAGCTTACCTGGTTCTTACTCAACCCCTTCTCATACTTTAATGTCAATTGATCAGGCCTTTTTCTGAATATCTTCCATAACAGAAACACCCAGACAAGAAGAGCATCTTTTTAAATCTCCCTTAACCAGCCTCTGGAGACTAACAACATTTCATTCAACCCCAATATAATGGTTCCTAAAAAGGGTGGGCTCAAGATCCCAAATTAACCCAATCTCTTTCTGACTTTCTCTATATTTATAGAATTATGAGAGGGATGTGGCTCAGAATTTATAAATCTTGCTTTAATTTGGAAACTTTACTATCCTCCCTATATAATAGCAATAGGTTTGCTCAAAACAAACATGCCTCCCAGGACATAGTGAAAATTCAGACACATACACACACATTATCTGGCATTTAAAGCTCTTTTTCACACACTTCTACCTGGCGTCCAGTTATAGTTTCTGTTTGAACCAGAATCTTCTTTTCTCCCTCCCTTCTTCCGCCTGTAAGTCACCCTCCCTTTGTGAAGGTACAGTCACTGAGTCTCATGGGCACCTGGGAAAGCATTAATAAGGCCATCTTTGTTCCAGTGCTGGACACTGGTGAAGGTGCTGGGTAAACCGACAGTGTCTCAACATGTATAATAGTCTAATTATTGGAAGATGTTTCTATTTTTGTAAATATGACACAATTTGCTTTTACATGTTATTATTTTTAACTCTCACAACCTCATGCCCATCAGCCTTAATGAGGAACTTACCTGTTCTTCATACTCTTTTTGGAGCGGTGACTCTTCTTAGGTGGTGACCTGGGACCCAAGTCTGAGGTAGGGGATGGGGCTCTGGACAGGTGTCTCTCTTTCTTCTTTACACTTACAGTCCCATGGAATCTGTTGTCCTAACAAATCAGCATTTCCTTTGCTTTTTTTTTCTTTTTTTACCCTTAGATTTATGAGGAGTTAAGGCTACAAATCATGTGGAGTGGACAGGGAGTTAACCAATGAACTATTAGCCAAGATTAACCTTTCTTGGATCGTTTTTTTGTGCAGCGTGTGAGGTTTTCAATATTAATTCTGAGGGGGGACACAGGTTATCAACTGGCTGCTGGGTTGAAGGATGGAAATGTACATTCCCTAAAAAGTAGGAAAAAGAAGGGCAATATAATTTCCCTTCTTGCCCAAATTTCTCTCCTTTTCCCCGCAAATGTGTCCCTGTCCTTGCCTATCATGGCCTAGATGTCTTGTGAGCATAGAGCATATTGACAGAAGAAATTAAACCATGTTTTTCAGTGTTATAGCCAGAGTAACCACACATTGAACTTCAGATTCAGTTTTTCTGTTCTCCAATGTACAATGTAATTTGTGAGAACTTGGAATAGCTTCTGGTTAGGGAGTATGGTTGCAAGAACAATGTTCTCACACTGCAGGAGCTCAGCTTTCATCTGAGAGTATGCGTTTGAATCCAGTGCTGATACCACTACCTCTGTTGACTTCCATTACTCCATTCATTGTGTGGAAATCGATATGTCCATCAGTTTAACTGAGTTGTTCTAGCTTGAAGGGGTAAAGGATAAAATGGGCTGAGATCTTGCTAAGGAATGGCTTCAGAGAAAGTTAGACTGTGTTCTCACTTTGGGGTATCTAAAACTAAGGCACGGGGCAAGAATGCTGGAGCAGGTAGGGTTCAGATTCTTTGTTCTTTGTGGAGGAGTCTATGTGTAAGCAGGCTGCCTACTTTTCTAGAATTTCCCTGGAGGACACAGTGTGAGCACTGAATTATCTCCCCGTCTCAGAAGGAAATCCAGCAGTCATGGATCTCTGGACCTGGAGGCCCCGTTGAGTCAGATCATTCTGCACAGTGGCTGCCTTGTATTCCAGGTTCTTAGAGCCTCTGTGAGTCTTCCTGGTCTCTGGGAAGGGCAGAGATGACTGGGGCACAGGGCACCACTCACCTTGAGCTCTGCTTTATCTCTGACCATAGGCACTCTAACTGGCTCCTGTGATTCAGCTTTTTGCAGAGACCTATATTAGGACCTATTTAAGAACTGTTAAAGTCTGGCCTTTCCCTTCCCCAAGCATTAATCGCACCCCCCTCCCTTGGGCCCCAAGGGAGGACTTGTCCTCTGGCTTCCTCTGAGACTGGAGAGTAAGCTGGAAACATTAACCCCTAACTTGCTTATCTCTTCTGTATACACCCGGGTAAGGCAGGGATTTGAAAGCAAGAGGCAGAATGTGTGTTGTTGAGATTACAGGAGTGTGAGCTTCTGTGCATGCATGTATTTTTTGTTAGTGAAACAAAATATGTAATGTGCAGTATGAAAGTATGTTGATATGTATCTGACAGATGTGTTAATAAACATGTGTAAGGACTGGATTTGCATGTGAATGTGAGTATATGTGCATAATCTTGTGTGTTTGTACAGGTGTGAATAATCATTTTCATTAGGGATACATATTGAGTGGGAAAGCATGGCTCTGTGAGAACAAGGCCACTGAAGACATACACTGAGCTCCAAACCTGACACTGTGCAATTACACATCACCGTGTATCTATACGGGTATGTATAGGCAAAATTGTGGTTTTGATGAGAGTGTTGGCAATCTGTTGGTGCTTCTGAGTGTAACATGGTAGCTGTGGTTCTAAGCCCTCTCACTTCTTATCTGGAGAAGCTAAAGGACTTCCAGATGGAGGTCTTGCCATAGTTATTTGTGAAACTTTGTGAAGCTGGAAAGCCCTCCTCACTCAACCTCAAGAATTAAGTCTATGCAGAGCTTCGTCTCTCTCCCTATGTAGGCTTTGCTGGTATTCTCTTGTTTATTTTTTCTTTTTCTTTTTAAAATTTTATTAATATTTATTTATGTTTGAAGGAGAGAGACACACACAAAGCCTGAGTTGGGGAGGGGCAGAGAGAGAGGGAGACACAGAATCCAAAGCAGGCTCCATGCTCTGAAGCCTTATACGGGGCTTGAATTCACGGACTGTGAGATCATGACTTGTACACAAGTTGGATGCTCAACTGACTGAGCCACCCAGGTGCACCTCTTATTTATTTTTTTCTCAGCATTCCCTAATATAGGAAATGTCATAAATGAAGATTTGACAAAATAAGTATTCAAAAACAGAAGGTAATGATTTATTTGAAGAGCTCAAAGCTCAGAAGCTCATAGCTTCAGAAACTATGGTCCACCATCCAAACCCAACACACATTTATAGAGAAATAAATCACACAAAATGTTACCAAGATTATCAGGCTAACAGTAATCTGTCTATGGTGGCTTGCCAACATCATGTTCACAAAGTTCATGATTTATCGTAAGATACTAGAATAACAAAATATGGGGTACAACTGCTTTTGTTAGGGAGTCCTGGTTTATAGGAAATAGTAAAGGTTTTATTATTCTTGGGATCAGGCTGACATTGTAATTTTGGAGTTTTTCTCTGGTTGCAACTTTTTTTTTTTTTTAAGTCTGCTTCTGTTAGCTGTTGCAGATTAAACACTTGGTGTAATGAAAGTAGAAGAAAGTGACAGGTGCTTCCCCTTCTCCTCTTTTTAACTAGGGGTGCTTTTCTCCTTAAATAAGATGCGACAGCTTGGGATTGGACCTGTGTGTCCTCATCCCATGAATCTTCCCACGATTCCCAGTCCATGGTGGCTCCAAGCAGGGATGATATCCAAGCTCTTGTAGAAGTAACTTGTTAGGCCAACCACACTGGTTATCAAGTGTAGTTGGGCATAGCTTGCTAAAATGTGTATAGTAGGCAGGATAGGACTTTACTGATTTACTCTTGTAAAGTTTTCCTTATGGCTTGTGTGTTTCAAAAGGTGGTGTCTCTACAGGATCCATAGAAGACTTGTACACTTGGCTCACAAACCTGCTCTAAACTTCAGTCTCCAGTAGACTGTGCAAAGATTTGTGGGCAATACTGAGAGCCTGTTTATGGTTGGTTACCACGGACTTGTAGCCACACCAATCTGTGAGTTAGGTTTTGTGGGGTTGTAAAGGCAGAAACAAAGGAAGATTTGATGGATGAAAAAGTTGTTGAGGATATTGACCTGCGAATTCTGAGATACTTAAATGCAACTATGTCGAAAGCCCGTCCCCATCCATAGCCTCATAGCTCTTCTATCCTCACTTGTGTTGTCCTCTATTTCCACAGTAGATACTCAGTCAATCATGAATGGACACGGGATAAACGTTGCCACAGCTCAGAGCTACTCAATCTCTGAATCTCTGAACATATCCTATGTATATTTTCCCAATATTTTCAGTCCTCTTTTCTTTTAAAGTTTTTTTTTTCTATAAAATCTAGTCCTCAGAGTTCATCATTTCAACCATACTTGTATGAATACCCTCAACAACTATCTCCATCACAGCTACTACTCACACTCATAGTCTCCTGCTACCCCTGTGCCACTGAGCAGCTAGAAGCAATAGCACCAATGATCAGATTGGGGCCATTGCAAGTTCATGGCAACTGACTTCACCCGGCCTTTCAAAGCAGCCCGAACTATTTTCACATTTCTCTCACTGTAACTGTGCAGAGACATTGCATTTGGAAAGTGTGATAACTGACCCCCTTGACTAAGTCTATTGTTCAGACTCTGTTCGCTAATTGCAATGAATATCTTTTGTGGCTTTGTGCATCTCCTCAAGAAGCAGAACTTCCAACCATAATGTTGAAGATTAAACCTCCTGCTCTCTGACCTCAGAAGGTGGAATAAAGATGGCTTTTCCCCCCTTATTTCTTATTCTCCCTAAGAAGGTGCTTTCCCTGCTAGTCGCTCTACTATGTAGGGCTCATTACCACATTCAGGAGGGAAATCAAATATGGTTAGAGGGGAAATAATCAGGGCTATGCTCTGCTTCCTCAAAGTTCAGGGAGAACCTTGCTACTCTTAACACTGTAGTTAAGCCCTAGAGACTGAAAAAGATAAGCAATTATAGTGCACTGATTGGACAGGTTTTATAGGTTGAATTGTGCCACCCAACCTCAATTTATTGAAGTTGAAGTTCTCACCCATAGTACCTCAGAATAGATCTTATTTTGGTTTTCTGTTTGCTTATTTTAATTTTTTAAAATGTTTATTCATTTTTGAGAGGGAGACAGAGCCTGAACAGGGCAGCAGCAGAGAGAGAGGGACACACAGAATATGAAGCAGGCTCTAGGGTCTGAGCTGGCTGTCAGCACAGAGCCCGACATGGGGCTCAAACCCACAAACCATGAAATAATGATCTGAGCTGAAGTTGGACGCTCAACTGACTGAGCTACCCAGGTGCCCCAGAATATATCTTATTTTGAAATAGGGTCACTAAGGGCATAATTAGCTAAGATGAACTTATACTGGAGTAGGGTGGGCCTGATCCAATATGACTGGTATCCTTATGAAAATCAAAATGTGGATACAGAGACATATAAACAGATAGAGAACACCATGTGGACCAGAAGGCAGAGATCAAAATGATGTGCCTATCAGCCAGTTATAGCAGACCACCTGAAGCCAGGAGAGAGGCACTGAGCAGACTCACTTTCATAGCAAACAGAAGAAACCAACCTGGCTGATACGTTAATCCTGGACATCTACACCTCGTTACTATGATGCAATACACTTCTGTCATTTAAGCTATTCGGTTTTTGGCACTTTATAATGGTAGCCTTAAGAAACTGATACAACAATAAATACATTTTTATCTTTTATTTTAAATCTTAATCTATAGATAATTATACTCCACATGAGCCAGTGGATGTTTTTTAACAAAGCTTCATGCCCAGTGCAGGGTCCAATGTGGGGCTGAGCTCATGGTCTTGAGATCAAGACCTGAGCTGAGATCAAGAGTTGGACAGTTAACCAACTGAGCCACCCAAGCTCACCAGCCAGTGGATTTTCAACATTGTTTTACTTAGTTTATCTGATTAATTATTTATCTAATTAAATTGTTTTCTATTGAGGCAGCGATCTTACTGTGTCCCACATAACTTAGCGGTGGCCTTGTACTCATGTAAGGATAGATCAGTACATTATTGAAAAAAATGATAAAGAAACCAGAAATAGCTCCAGACGCAATTAATTTTCAACAGAGAAAGCAATGCAATTCAGGGACAGAAAAATATCTTTATGGCACTAAACTAATTGTCTGTATAAAACCAAAATGAACCTCAACTCCTACCTCAATGTGAAAAATCCTTATTTGAATTGTAATAGTAACCTAGATTTGAAAGCTAGAACTGTAAATATTCTAAAAGAAAGACTAGAATAATATTGTCATGAACTTGAGGAAAGCAAAGATTGCTTAACCTGAAAAAAGCACTGGCTATAAACGAAAAAAAAAATCAATAGTTGAACATCAAAATTTAAAAAAATCAATTTCAAAAGATAACATTATACATTTGAGAAGGCAAATCATGGAGTGTCTGGGTGGCTCAGTCAGTTGAGCGTCCGACTTCGGGGTCATGATTTCACAGTCTGTGAGTTTGAGCACCGCGTTGGGCTCTGTGCTGACAGCTCAGAACCTAGAATCTTCTTTGGATTCTGTATCTCCCTCTCTCTGCCCCTCCCCCACCCACACTCTTGATTTTGGCTCAGGTTATGCTCTCACAGCTTGGTGAGTTTGAGCCCTGCATTGGGCTCTGTGCTGGCAGCATGGAATGTGCTTGGGATTCTCTCTCTCTCGACCCCTCCCCGACTCGTGCTGTCTCTATCTCTCTCAAAATAAATAAATAAACTTTAAAAATGTAGAATGTATCAAATCTTTGCACAGGATAAATCCTCAGAGAAAAAGAGTGTCAGAAATTCAGAAATCATGCTCCATCTCAGACCTCATGAATCACAATTTTCATTTTAACAAGATCTTGAGGATATTTGTGTACACATTCGATTTTGCAAGCATTTAATTATCACTATGAATAAATAGCAGTAAGGCATTAGGGAGATGATGATGAAAGCTTGTCTTTATCCTGTAAGCAAGGAAAATAGAAGATAATTCGAATTTCAGAAAAACAGAAAGTTGTCCTAGAAAACCATGGTCCAATGTAAATTAAATGGAAAATTTACATGATTATGGGCAATAGAATCAGTGGAAAATATTATATTGATTTTATATTGATGAGTATGTGTGACATAGGATGATATGCTGTTCTTTTTTTAGTCATACCATGTATTCTAGGTTCTGTGTTGAATAATGTGTATTTAATCAAAATTTCAATAAAAGTTTATTTCCTTTAAGGTTCAAACAACTGAAACACAAATATGCAATATTTAATCATAGCTATAAGACTTTATGTAAATTTATCTTTTCCAGGCAAATATTACACTGTAAGGGACTAAATTTGGGAATGAAGGAGGAAGTGTAAGGGTATTTCTTGCCTGCAGCTTACATCGCAATAAACAGGACCTAAAGTTAATGAAGAAAAGAAAATGTTTATATTTATTAAAAAATATTATAAATACTTAAATAGTTAAAATTTAAGTCACTAAATATTAAAAATACTTTTAAAAATAATTAAAAGGGAATGGTAAGCATATTATTCATCTGCTTCGGTCTAGTAGTAGACCTTCTAGAAAAGCCTAGTCCTCACACTTGGAATGATGCTACTCACCTGAGTATATTATCTCTAAGCCCCAGGGGTCTCTTGGCAGCGGGCCTGGGTTACCTGCTGGGCTCCTTATGGAAGCACAGGTCAAGAGCCACCCACATGCATATGTGGCTCTCGGTGAGTGGGAAGGGCAGCTCTGCCTCTGCTGGGAGCCAGGTAAGATGGTAGGAGCAGAAAGAGCAGACCAAGGAGAGGTACTATGAGAGCTAATCTGGTGGGCGAGAACGGATGGACCGGGGGAGGCATGGAGCAGGGTAGGTGTTGAGAAGCACAGGACTGCAAATCAAAAGTGGAAGAGTACAGATAATGGGAAGAGGCGTTCAGAACAGCGGGCACAAGCTGAATGTTGCAGGAATTAAGTGAGAAATCAGCAGGAAGTTTGCAAGTAGATATTTATTCCCAGAAGAAAAACACTGAATTCAGTTATGTCAAGGAAACGGAGTGAATTGTAATTCTGTGTGGTCCAAATTTGACATTTATTGTATATTTTATTGCTTCACTTGGCTTTTAAATTTGACTGCTTTGCTAGAAAATAAGTTTTTTGAGTTATTTCACTTAGCCTCAGTTCCACCTTTTTACAGGATCTTGGTAGCCTGAGCTTTCTAACAAGTGTCTTCATACAAGCCATTTATATTTAGAAAGAAGTACTTCAGGGGTGGCTGGGTGGCTCAGTCGGTGAAGTGTAGGATTCACACTCAGGCCATGATCTCACAGTCAGTGACTTCAAGCTCCACATCGGGCTCTGTGATGATGGCTCAGAGCCTGGAGTCTGTGTGATTCTGTGTCTCCCTCTCTCTGCTCCTTCCCTGCTTGTGCTCTGTCTCTCTCAAAAATGAAAAACAAAAATTAAAACCTAAAAGAAAGAAAGAAAGAAATACTTCAAATGCATCTTGGTATTTGACCAGTCATCACAGACAAGCTGGAAATAGACAGGGATATTTTTTAAAGATCAAGGTTTATAGATGAGGAATCTTAAGTAGGAATGGGTCACCAAGGTCCTACCTCCCATCAGTGTAGGAGTAAGGACACCTACCTTCATCTTTACTATGCTACTGGATCAGAATAATACATTGCAATGTCCACCACCAAAGCTTCCGGAAACAGTAATTGACTTAGTGTTATATTTCCCATTCCCAACTCGCTCACCATTGATCAAACCACAGACTGTCAACGAACTGAAGACACACAATCTATTTGAAAGTGCATGCAGCAGAACTCTTTGGTCTTTGCCTTCTAATGCATGTATGATATGCTGCACTTTTAATTTTGTTTACAGGCATATTTTTCAATCAGTAGTATTTAAGTTTGGTACCAATGCTTTGTATCAGTATTTTACTTAATGTTTTATTTTCATATTAAATAGATGGTGTTCTGTAAAAAAAGTCACAAATGCATTTTTTAAATTTATTCTAATATTATTATAGGGGTTTGGTTTTACCTTGAATTTCTTAATCCAAATGCAGGCTTCTGTGTAAAATAGAGAGAGTTTAATATTTTTATAAATTGTTAGCCCATTGACCAAACACTATTTACCATCTATCAGTTATTTTGTCTAGTGATATAAAATGCCATTATCATCATATTTTTTATCCTCATTCACACTTTTTTTGGAAATGCTATTCTTTTCTGGGGATATATATTTTTAAACTTTGACAATATTATATTTTGTTATTATAATAACTTCATATTACATTTTTATATATCAAAGGACAAAACTTCTCTTTGCCACTTTCAGTATTATACTAAATATATTTATACATTTATTGTACCTAGTACATTTTAGGATCCGTCTGTCACTGCCCAGTAAACACTCTTGTGTGTTATTGATTGATAATGCTTTAATTTATGAGAATATTAATGCGAGCATTCACATCTTTTCACTATTGAGTATTTCTATCTTCAGGAAAGAAATAAAGGACTTTTTTAATGCTCTTCACTAGATTTTTAGAGTCCGTTTCTCTGTCTGCCAAACACAGACATTGTATTATACCAATATATTTTACAGTTTTGTGGGTATTGTAGACAAATCCTTATTTTTATAAAATTTCCTCAGTGGTTAATTTTTATGAACAGGAAAATCTCTTAATTTGTTTATTTATTGGTCTTCTGTGTGGTCACATTAGTGACCTTTGTTTTAAGAGTTCTGTTCTTTGGGTGCCTAGGTGGCTCAGTTGGCTAAGCGTCCGACTTCGGCTCAGGTCATGATCTCACGTTTGTGGGTTTGAGCCCCGCGTCAGGCTGTGTGCTGACATCTCAGAGCCTGGAGCCTGTCTTCGGATTCTGTGTCTCCCTCTCTCTCTGACCCTCCCCTTCTCTCTCTCTCTCTCTCTCTCTCTCTCTCTCTCAGAAATAAATAAAAAACATTTAAAAAAAGAGTTCTGTTCTTTTAGATTTTTAAGTAAAGAATCAATAAAAATTTCTTTTTAAGAGTAACATTCTCCTTTTATTTACTTGTCTTCTTTCATTTACAAAGATTTTCCCATAGAATGTTGAATAGTGGTTGTGATAGTAGATATCTCTATCTTGTGCTGACTTTATTTTTTTTTTTTAATATTTTAATTTATTTCTAGGAGAGAGAGAGACAGCGTGAGCAGGGGAGGGTCAGAGAGAGAGGGAGTCACAGACCGAACGAGGCTCCAGGCTCTGAGCTGGCAGTCAGCACAGAGCCCGACGCGGGGCTCGAACCCACGAACCGCTACATCATGACCTAAGCGAAAGTCGGACGCTTAACCACTAAGCCACCCAGGCGCCCCTATCTTGTGCTGACTTTAATAGAAATGCTTTCAATAGGTCACCAGTAAATATGTTCATTCCAAATTTCTAGAAGATGTCTTCATTCAGGAAGCTATTTTTTTTCCTAAATATTAAAAATTTTATCATAAATTGCCATTGCATTTTCTGATTTTTTCCCTCATCTCTTGATCAGGTTTTTTTTTTTTTCACCAGTAATCTGTTAGTGTAGCCATATCATTAATAGATTTCTTAAGCTGAATAATTTTTTTCATTCATATCATAAGACAAAGTGTACTGTTTCAAAATGCAATATTGTTTAAAAGAACAGGTACATTTGACTTGCTAAAACGTTATTTATAAGGTTTGCATGTACCATCATAAGTAATGAGATGAATAGCTTTTCATCTATTTATCAAGGGTGGGATTTCTCAACCTCAGCCCTATTAACATTCTGGGCTGGAAAGTTCTTTGTTGTTTTGTGTATTTGAAGATGTAAGCCTCCTGTTGTGGACCCACTAGATTCTGGTAGCACTCCCTCCCCAGTTGTGGAAACCACAACTGTCCCCAGGCACTGCCAAATGATCTTTGCGCTCTCTCTCGCTCTCTCTCGCTCTCTCTCTCTCTCTCCTGTATGTATAAAATTTTCTCTTTTCCACTCTACCAGAAGTTTAGAAATACTCCACTTTTTTTCTCTTCAGATTTGGTTATGGGTGTTTCCCTCATCTTTGCCATATCTGTTGGATTTGATTTCTTGGACTAAATTGCTGATTGATGTTTTTCTGTAAAGTCCATTTTATATCTGTTACCAAATATATTGTTATACTTATGTATATTTATACCATTGTATTCAAAATTTTATTTTTCTATACCTTTTTTCTTTTTCATTTCTTACACAGTTAGTCACACTTTCTCTAAAATTTTCTTGACCACTCTTTAAATAAGGTCATATATTTTCTTTTCAAATAATCAACTTTGGTTTTGTCGTTAAACCCATTCATTTGTGCTCTTAATCTTTAAGATTTTAACATTTAAAAAATGTGCTTCTTTTCACACTTATTTATTTATTTATTTATTTATTTTTAACTTTTTTAAAAAATTTATTTCTAGGAGAGAGAGAGAGAGAGAGAGAGAGACACAGACTGAAATAGGCTCCACGCTCTGAGCTGGCAGTCAGCACAGAGCCAGACGCTGGGCTCGAACCCACGAACCGTGAGATCATGACCTAAGCAAAAGTCGGACGCTTAACCGACTTAACGCTTAAGCCACCCAGGCAACCCTTCACATTTATTTAAATATTTTCCTAGCATATTATTTTGAAAACATAAAAAAGATAATAATTTACATTCTTGTTGTCTAATAAATTTATGTTCTTTAGGCTACACATTACACTCCAGTGACTTGTCCTACAGATTCTCATATGTGTTTTTCTCATTTTTATTCAGTTTAAAGGATTGTTTTCTCATTTTTATTTTTCTGGCATAGGGAAGATGCTTAATAAATCGATGTTGTTATTGCTTTGGAGACTTTGCCATTTTATAGTTATAATACATTATTATTATTTGTAGGCTAATTTAATAGGCCAGGTTATACAGCATGAAGATCTAAAAAAGATTATTTTGTGCTTAAATAAAGAAGAGGTGGAAGGAGAAAGCATTTAGAGTTTGAGCAGAAAGGACTTGGTGATTGGATCTAAGCATACAAGATGACCCCCAGAGTTCTGATGTAGAGAATTGGTTAATTTTTATGAAATTTATGAAATTTTTATGAAATTATAAGTTTTATTCAGGATTTATAGGAGTAAGAACAAGTATAGAGCATAAGGGAAAACGATCAGTTTGGTTTTGAACATATGGAATTTTATTTTCTCATGAGAAATTCATGTGACAATGTTCATAAGGAAGATCTATCTTTAAGTATGTGGAAACCACAGCTGCATTCAGAAATTATTGGAATTTTTTCATTTAATAAATGAAAGATGAAACTATAAAAATGGGCAAGATAGATAATTATTTAAATGGCTTAAGAATGGACAAAGGATAGATCCCTGAAGGATTCCAAAGTTAAGGTTCTTTGGGTGGGGAGTGGGAAGCCAGAGAAATTGCTGAGTGGTAGGAGAGAAGTCTTAGAGACTAGTGCCGGTACATAAGAAGGAAAAATTCCCAAAAGTATCCTCAGCATAATAGGTAAGTGTTGGATAAATTAGAGGATCACAAAAATGAGTCAACCAGGAGCTGGTGTATTGATGAGATTACATGATGCATATAAATGTCAATAACACATAGAGCTTTCAACAAATGGAGATGATAATTATTTTTGTTAGGGTGGTTCTTTGCACCACCTTGTAATCATATATATAAATATATGTGTCTTGGGATTGTCTTTGGGATTCTTCTGGATATTTCTTAGGAAAAACTAATAATGTCCACATTTCAAATGTGACTTGATTTTTCAGTGCTTTGTTTCAGGATTAGTAATTTATTTTCAAAAAATACTGAAAACCATTACATTGTTGTATTGTACAGCTGAAACTAATATAACACTGTATGTTAATTATACTTGAGTAAAAAAATATTGGAAACCAATTCTCTCATCATATTGTTGAAGTGTTCTACTGGGAACTTCTAGAGGAAGGGAGGACTTCATTGTGATGTTTGTTGTCATCAAAAAGAATTCTAGGCCTAGAAAAATTTGATGTGGAATGATTCAGGGAATGCTCTCCTTTCAATAATTGAGGAGAAGCATGGAGAGAAGCTTCCAGTACTGGGAAGCTCATAAGAAAACTAAAGTTCTTAGAAAATGAGCAATAGTAATTCAATGACTATTACAGTGCCAGATGTTCTAAGTGATAAGCTATATAGTTATTATTTATATTATGTTCAGTTATTAAAATATCCCTATCTTCTCAGTCCCTCATTATGTTGGTCCTCAATAATACCAATGCTCAGCCTCTGACCTTCCTCCTGATGGGTATCCCAGGTCTGAGAGCGGCCCAGGTCTGGATCTCCATCCCTTTTTGTCTCCTGTATGCCATCGCCTTCTCTGGGAACAGCATGATCCTATTTGTGGTCCTCCACGAGCAGAGCCTCCATGAGCCCATGTATTATTTCCTCTCTATGCTTTCAGCCACCGACCTGAGTTTATCCCTGTGCACACTTTCCACTACCCTTGGTGTCTTCTGGTTTGAAGCTCGAGAAATCACCTTAAATGCCTGCATTGCCCAGATGTTCTTTCTCCATGGATTTACTTTCATGGAGTCTGGGGTTCTGCTGGCCATGGCCTTTGATCGTTTTGTAGCCATCTGCAATCCACTGAGATACACCACCATCCTCACCAATGCCAGGATTGCCCAGATTGGGATAAGCATGTTGATAAGGAACGTTGCTGTCATGTTGCCAGTGGTGCTCTTTGTCAAGAGGCTGTCCTTCTGCCGTGTTGTGGCTCTTTCACATTCTTACTGCTACCATGTTGATCTCATTCAACTCTCATGCACAGACAACAGAATCAACAGCATCCTCGGTCTGTTTGCACTTTTTTCCACGACAGGGTTTGATTGCCCTTGCATTTTGCTCTCCTATGTCCTGATCATCCGATCTGTTCTCAGCATTGCCTCCTCCGAGGGGCGGCAAAAAGCCTTCAATACCTGCATATCCCACATCGGTGCTGTTGCCATCTTCTACATCCCTCTCATCAGCTTGTCTCTTGTCCATCGCTATGGTCATTCAGCACCTCCATTTGTCCACACCATCATGGCCAATGTCTTCCTTCTCATCCCTCCTGTGCTCAATCCTGTCATCTACAGTGTGAAGACTAAGCAGATTCGGAAGGCTATTGTCAAGGTCTTAATTCAGTAGTAAGAAATCTAATCATGAGTGATCTCAGAGTAGAGATAAGGCCAATTACGAATGAGTGCTTTGGTAGAATGGGGTAATTATCCCCGAAGGGCCTAGATATGTTTTCAACAACCTAAACTATGCAACTTACAGGTTGTGTGATATTTGCTTAGTTTCCTTCTCAGTAAGTCCACAGTAACGCCACCTAAATTTTGTCTTGTTTTCAATGTAAAATGAAATATGTATGTAAACAGCTATATGTGCAAGCAGCGTGAGTCCTAAATAAAGTATCCATTCAGGCTGCATACAATAAGTCCAGATTTAATGTGGGAGACTTTGTTAATAAATCAGTTGTTCTTTCCTAAATGATGTGCAAAAGGCAATTTATAATTTGATGTTTTTCTTCTTAAAATTCTTGATTAACTGCAAAAATAGCCATTCTATAGAGTGAATTCTATAAACGTATCAATGTAATTCAACATTGGGTAATAGATAGTTCTTTTGCTCTTTATTATGTGTAGGAGTATATGTAATGCACACACATAATGTCATATCAAGTGCTCAGGATCAGTTCCTACTGCTGTTAGCTAAACATTAAAAGTTGGTAATAACGTTACTAACAACCCAGGAGTGAGGATTACACAGTTTTCCTAAAATTAGCCTTGGCAAAAGGGAACTTATACTCTTGACTTCTTCTTTATCTATATCTCTGCCATTATGACTCCATCTGTAGGTCCCCTGAATCAGAAGTAGTATAGCCAAATCTTGCTGATATTTACATATAGGTTCTTTCTATCTGATTGTTGAGTTCCTCCTCTGAGGCAGGTGCTGTTTGGTGGATATTAGCATGAGATACAATATGTTCACTTCAATATCTATTTCATATACATCTCCTACAGACTACCTTATCTCTTTTCTTTCAAGTTTGCTAGTTCCATTCACTGGTCAACTGTCCAAGCCTTTCAAGTTTGCTAGTTCCATTCACTGGTCAACTGTCCAAGCCTTTCAGCAAAGTACAGAAATCCATGTATATCCACATACCTCAGACAACCTGTCTTTTAACACAAAGTTAACAACCAAGGGCACTGTCCATTATGGGAATTTTCCTTCAGCACTCTCTTTTCTTTTCTTTTCTTTTTTTAATGACCATCTGTGTGTGAGTGAGGCTATTGTGCTACTGTATTCTACTTCTGGTTAGTATCAACGTGCCCACTAATCCATCCATGAACCAAGCCTGAATATTTTCCTTCTCTTCCACTAATGTATCAGAAACCTTCAATGAGGCCATGAATATGAATTAATGGAGAGCATCTCTTTATCAGTGGTAAGTGTCCTGGGATTCTGGGAAAACTATTCATAAACTTTATTTGTGCTTGTTTTGACTTGTACTTTGTCTCTCCTACCATAATGGTACAGATTTCACAGATGAGAGTTTTCCCAGGTCATAAATGCAATATAAACAGTTATATACTTAGGCACCTGCGGAATAGGCACAGGTATGAAAATCACTGTGAGACAAAATTTCCCCAGAATTCCATTAATCATCTTACCCCAATAATCTCATACTTTAATCAAAAAAGAGCATGATAGTATGTTTGATTGCCTATTATCAGGGAGAGATTGTATCCTATATCCAATAGTTCTCAAAGATTTTGGGTATTCTCCTTTCCTTAATGAACAAGTACATTTTTAAATGGACAGAGGTCCATTTTGGGAAAGAGCTGGATAATTTGCATTGCATGTTTCCAGTAGCATAGCAGATTATTTAACCAAGGACACCGAGATTCATGTTCAGTTAATGGGCTCTGGATATGTACAACAATTTAAATCTTTAAACAGGCAAAGCAATTTAAATTGTTAAATTTCCTTTTGTGGTGATTGATGTCAGCCCAATGCTCAGAAGTTCTTTATTTTAAATGTGTGTCAATTAGCACTCAGTTACTGTCCATTGCACTCATCTCCAGAAACATGTCATCTACTGTGATAGGTCACTATGCGTCCTGTCACCCTGATTGCCATTTTACCCTTGCTATTCCCTACAGTAATTATATTTACTTTACTTATGCTTTTAAGTCCTCCCATGTGTCTCAGGATCCCTTCATCTTCATTGTCAGTAGGGAAGCCAGGTTCATAGCGGCAGCTTTCATTGCCAAGTCCAGCCTACAGTGCATAGCAATCACTGAACTATTCAAAGATACCAGATACCCTCTTACAAATGCATTCTTTATTGCCTTAGTGAAGGAGTGTCCTCTCTTTCCTCCCAGAGAAAGTAATCATGTAATAAATTCTCTGGTTCTACATGATAAATCCATTCTAACATGTCTACCTCCTTGAGATTTCTATAGTCTATATTATGCCAAGAAGATCTGACATCTCCACTTAGTTTTCTACAGTCAGTCATTGTGTTCAAGCTTCAGTCAACCATCCCAGCAGTGCCTTATCACAGTTGCTAGGTATCCTTGATACAATGGTAAACCTCAAATCATAGATGAGTATCCTTCAATAATGTCAAATTGTTGGTGTCAAATTCTTCTCTATCTCAATTAATATTTATACCATCAGCCACTTCCTCTGCTGACTTAGACCTAATACCCTCAAGATATATTCCTGTAGGCATTCATTTGATTCTAGTTAGTACAATCAGGTAGTCTTTGCAATGATGTCAGTGGTTAAGCTATTTTCTCCCCAAGTGATAGTAATATTTCCTGCTCAGACTTTACTGAAATCAGACTGATTGTTGGCTTTGGTACAGTGAGAAGTGATAGGGTAAGAGCTTGCATAGAAAAAGCGTTGTAAAACATTGTCTTCAGGTTTGGTTTTTGTAAGGTCTCTATGCAAGATAAAATAAATGTCCTTTGTAAATCTCACTAGAAGAGAACTCCTTTGGCTAACATGGGATATTCAAAGGTTTCAAGATTTTTAGGCATATTCACTCAAATGTTACTTTCCCAGCAGTGAAGATCATACCACATCCTCATTTTTTTAGTATTTTCTGGTGTTATAACTTTATAAAAGAAGATTTATCAAAACTGAGCATTCAATCTGCCTTGCAGTTCTGTTACTCTTTCAGTTAAATCATGTGCTGGATTTTTAGAACTATATCATTTTTGGCTGAAGGAGATAAAGATTTCCTTAAATGTTCCTATAGGGGCATTCTGACTTTCACAGCATGTCTTGAGTTGTCAATTGCCTGCCCTAATCTAATCATCTTCTATTTAAGGTTTCTCATGCAGATACACAACAGCTATCCCATCTTATAATCTTTATAGTTAATGATTATGTTAATGTACCTGTGTTTTTTAGGTAGAAATTAGAGATTAGACTCAATATCCATAGTCACTATGTAAGCTAACATCTCACCTTCCACCTGAATCTCATCCAACTGACCACAAGTGACAGCCATAGTAATTTTGATGCCATTGCATCTCAGAAATCATTATAAGCCCACTGACCACTGGCGATAGGGTCTTAGTTGTAAATTTACCATGCTATTGTAATGTGATTCCAGGGAGCATGAGTGAGGGATAGCTGAAGTCAAAAAAGGAAAGACAGTGAGATGATCCAAGAATTTATTATTGATTTGGACACCGTATTATCCAGAGTCCAATCAGGAGACAGAAACCACACAATTGTTTGAAAACAAAAAGTTTACTATAAAGAAGTAGGTTAACCGGGAAGTAGATTAGTGGGGAAATTGGCTAGTAAGAGTTAAAACATGAAAAGAGGACATACGGAGTGACCACCCCTGCCAGGACAGAGATGGAGCATTTCAGAAAGAGCCCCCTTGTCCTTCCTCTAAACCTGTGATATTATAAGGTATCTATTGCTGAAGCTTATAAGAAATCTGCCCTCTGGGAGTGCCAAGGGAGGTGCCAATTCTCTGAACTCTAGGTGGCAGGCAAGCTTATGACTATTGGGCACTGCTGGAACTGGGCTATGGAAAGAGTGCCCTTTATAGGATTATAATACATTTCCATGTGAGGCTCAGGCAGGGGTAACTCCAAGCTGCCCTTTTGGGCTGAGGGTTTGGTGGCCAGCTTGCTAACTAGATAGCCCTGTGTTGCCCTGATTTATGTATACATACCCAGGGCTACAGAGAAGATGTAGGAGATGCTCCTTCAGCTAGAGTGCTGCTACATACTGTCTGGGCCTCTGGTTGTGTGTCTGTTGTCCCAGTGAATAGCTGGAGAACAAGCTCAGTAGCTAATGCTGGAAGAAACTCTGCATCACTGGAACCAAGCACTGAAGAAACCACACAGTGCCAAGCAACGGAAAAACAGAATGTTCTGTGGGAGTTCAGCCCATAAGCCACACAGAAACCAGGAAGAGAACCCCCTCTCCCTACAGTCTTCCTCCATCACCTCCCACTAACCAGTATTAGCATTGTGCTAGTTGACAAAAGAGAAGTATTTAGAGTCCAACATCATCATCACAGAGTAGGCAAAAAGGATATTGGAGCTGAGAGATGGTAAATCAATAATGAGTCAGACATCATTATGGATGACTGTTGACCATTCATGCAGACCCATCCCTGAAACGTTATCAAATATGTCTCATGATAGTCAATCCAGGAAAATAAAGAGGGGAATATTTATCCTTTGTATCATATTTACCATTGGACCATTGGTTAAAGTTGATCCTATGAGTTGTTAATTCCCTCATACTTCCTCACATGTATAAATACCAAGTGAGTATCTGAGAATGTGTTATGCCTCAGTGTCAGTCTGGGAACAAGAAGAAAAAAGGGCACAGTGCAGACCTAAGGCAAGGAGTTACCTTGTTCTGCCTGTGTGAACCCATCCAATGATTGATGAGCCCAGTTGTTGCAATAGTGACAGGACAATGAGGTCAAAGGATTTGACATGGTGCACTATAAGAGCTGATTCACTACATAAACTCAAACCCTGATGTTCTGTCCTGGAGAGCTTGTAGGCTGATAGGAGATTGTTTGCCTCTGAGTGAGGTTTGAGCCATCTCTTCTGTTGACAAGTCCTCTTGTTCTTTTCTGGTACAAGACCTACTTTCTATTTAATTCTGTAAATCAATTGGTGACATACTTATCAATTTCTATTTCTTTACCTTTTTCAACCTCTGATAAAGATAAATGGTTCAGAAAAAAAGTTTTCATAGGCCAAGTGTTTTAGAAAGGATGGAGGCAGATCCTGGACATTGGGGAAATTTCTGAAAGAATATCAAACCCGTAGAGGTGGTCTCAGAGTGGGCCACTGAGAGCAGCTCCTTTTTTTTTTTTTAAGTTGGGCTATGGAGCTCCAACACAGGGCTTGAACTCATGACCCTGAGATCAAAACCTGAGCTGGGATCACTTAACCGACTCAGCTACCCAGGCACTCCAAGAGCAAATCCATTTATGGGGAATATAAATTCCCTATAATTCATAGCATTTTATAACAAGATTATCAGATTAACAAGAAATACAAAGATGAATAAAAGATGGGAAGAAATGGAGAAGGAGGGGCTGGGGCAACAATTTGAATTGGAGAATGAAAAGTAGGAGGACGATAATACATTTTATTTAATCTTCCACCTAAATTTTCTTAGGTAGATTTGCCTTTTACCTCAATTTAGCCCTTCTAAGGACAGAGTTCTCACTGCCATGCATCCTGAAAAAAACAACACACTAAATTTTCTAATTCCAGCTGGTTTTCTTCCTGGTAAACTTAAAGCTTTCTGGACCTACAGATCAAGCATCATCAACTCAGAATGATGCAGATATATGTCAAGGACCTGCAATGGCAGGATGTAGCATAGACATAATTGAACCACAAAATTCCTTTATGATCCTAGACAGATGCTGGATTAAGTATATCGAGTTTAAGAATTTGTATTACTTTATCTAATGTGTTGACTGTAATATATATATATTGGAATGTGGAGAGTCAATATGAATAGTTTATAGCTCTCTTTTCTCCACTTTTCTGCATGACCTACTCGGATGACTGTAGCTCTCACCTCTAGCACATCCTCTTATACTAACCTGAAGACCACGTGATCATTGCTGATTTATGCAAATTTGTTCATTTATCTATTGTTACTTTGTTTCAGGTCAAAGGTGTTTGCTAGGTCTTGTTTTCTTTTTTCTTTTTTTTTTTAATGTTTTTATTTATTTCTAGGAGAGAGAGAGGGACATAGCGTGAGGAGGGGAGGGTCAGAGAGAGAGGGAGTCACAGACTGAAACAGGCTCCAGGCTCTGAGCTGGCAGTCAGCACAGAGCCCGACGCGGGGCTCGAACCCACGAACCGCGAGATCATGACCCAAGCGAAAGTCGGATGCTTAACCGACTAAGCCACCCAGACGCCCCTGCTAGGTCTTGTTTTCTATCCTGTCTCTGAGAACCGTATGTCCTCCTACAACATGCACCAGAATTACACTTTTGATTTATTTCCAATTTTCAAAGTTGAGGCTGAATAAAAAATGGATAGTTCTTTAATTGAGGGTCTAAGATTTCAGAAGGCTTGTGATTCTGGGATTTTCTTTCTGTTGTGTGAGATTAAATGCTCTCAATGGCCAATAAATATGGAGGGACTGGATAGAAGACAATGAAGAAAAGAGTGAATGATAAATTTGAGAGCTGTGACTGACCTAAATCCACTCACATTTAAAATAAAAGTACATGTTGTGGTGACCAAACAGAACATATCTGTGCTCACAATTCCACATAAGGTCTGTGGTAGTCTTAGACTGAGTTTACTAAGGCACACACTTAATCATGGAGCCGTAGCTGGACAGAGGTCACTTTACCAATGTCTGAGACAGGCTGTCCTCAAAGCCTGCACCTGATGTAGGAACAGCATCTCAAGCATTAATTAAATCTACAACTATGAGTCAGAGCCTGCTCTCTGCATTTCTTAGGAGAGCAAGTTATGGATAGATATAATTGAAGCTAGAGAATCATTATTCCCAGGGGAGTAGGTGTCTGTTAATTCTCAGGAGGATGTGCCTATGCCAGGGAAGAGTATAAGGGTATATATAAGGATATGGATTCCCAATATGATGCTGGAGCAGAGAAGTTACAGAACCTGGAAGAATTTGAAAAGTTTTCACCCTTGCTCTGGGATAAGGAACCCAGGACCCTGGTAGGTGTCCTAGAGACTCAAATTTAATTTCTTTCAGTTTATTTTATGTTTCCCAGTGAAAACTCTGCAACTTTCAGCGTTCAACCTATGGCTTTGAAAGGGCCGTAGGTAAAAATGCTTTGTGGCTTCTTCAACCTAAGAGATCAAGCTGCATTTGGGACAGCACTGAAAGCTGAAAAGATTAGGGAACATATGTGGGATGGGGTACATCTTTATACTGGCATGAAGAACAGAGTTGAAAAGACAAAAATGTCAGTAGTAACTCATTTCCTTAGCTACCTGATTTAGGCTGCAGCTTTTCAAAACATACCTCAGACATGGTATCTTAGAAATGACCTTTTTAAGGAGAACTTTTGAACAATAATGAATAGTGTATTATCACTTTTCTCCCTGTGAATCCCTCTCCCTTGACAAGGGCCAAGTGTCACATGCACTATTGGGGTTTTTCTGGTTTAGAGCTGTTAAAAGGAGAGTTACCCAAGGTGTGAGTGATACTGGCACCAAGAACATGAGCAAGATCATGTCCAAATACCAGAGCTAAGAACTTGAATTGGTCAGCAATCTAAAGGGTAGGCATTGAACAGCCAAGAATAGCGGCAAGGGAATCCAAGAATGGGAAAAGAAGGACAAGAACCATGGCCATTCTGAGTTGGACAAGTAGCAATTGCATAGAACCAATGTGAGTACTTCAAACACTGATAAGTGACAACTGTGGTATGTTCTTTACCGCAAGGGAACACCCACCACATTTGAATGACTGAGGTGAAATGACACTCAGTATGGAAATATGTTCTCATCATTTCTCCATATGACACACCCTATATACGACAAACCTTCAGAGTCCCTATCTTGAGTCAAGTTGAGGAAAAGGTCCCTTAAAATTTTAGTAGCAGAGAAAAAGACTAGTAAATATTCTTCCCTTCTTGACTGCTTTCTATTTCACCTCTCAACCTCATAACTTCTTCTATCTGGAAGCCATTCCTTCTTTCTCTACCCTTGCCAAGAAGTGCTCATAAACTCCCATGGAAGGACAAATGCTTGCCCCTGGCCATTCCCTTCTCATCACTTTTTGTGGTCTTCTAGCCAGAAGTTCAACACCTAGGGGATGATAGCTGGTGTTCACGGAATCCTTCCTCTGCTCCCTGAGATGCTGTGCTCACTCGGACTGCCTCAGGCTACAGTAATGTTCTGGCACATAGTGTTTGTCCGGGTGATCTCTCGGTGGTTTATGGTTTTGGGATGGGGTTGTGTAAGACACAAATTAGGTAGGAGAATAATTAAAAAGAATATAGGAAAGTACCAAGCATCACTTTCCATTTTCACAATTCTGATGGGAAAATTTAAAACATTTTGTATATTTGCTTTACATGTTATTGGCTTTTTAAAAATGAAACATAAAACATTACCCTTAAATTTGAAGTTCGCTTTGATTCAGTCTCCATTTCCACCATATTCATTCTACTGTGATTGTTTGTGTGTGTGCACATGTGCACTCACACATATGCTTGTGTGGATAATTTTCTAGTACAAGGGTCAACACATTTTTTTCTGTAAATGGCCAGGAAACAAATATTTTAGACTTTTAAGACCACATACTTGTCTCTGTCATATGTTTTTTTCTTCTTTTTTTTTTATTTTGATACAACCCTTTAAAATATATTTTTTAAATTCTCACAGGGTGAATTGGCTTTGCACATTAATTTGTCAAACTGTGTGGTAGGTCAATTTTATATCTTCACACACATGTATCATGAACAATAATGTTAGGCCTCCTTTGACTCCTGCTACTATAGCGTCTGTGATTTGTATGAGTATATGACCATTGACCACATCCATAGATTTTCCAGATTGCAATATATTCCAACTTAGTTTACTTGATGCATAAATCTTAAAAATGATAGTTTTAATAAAAAAGGTTATCAAACACCTTGTTGCTTCCAAGCTACAGGGAATAAAGGTAGACTTGAAGGGTATAAATGTCTCAAATGAACATCGTGAAGAACCTGTTTAAATCTACTCGGTATTTTTCTTTATATAGAGAAAGCTATGTTACATTATTGATTGATACCGAAAGATGAGCTATATTTAATGTAACTGACAACTGAACTTAATTGTGTTTGGTAAACACAACTAAGAGAATTTGTTGTTGATGTTACTTATCTACCAGGAGCCTATACGTGAGAGACCTATTTGTGATGTTTGCTCTCAATACCTCAGAAGTTGAAATCTCCACCTTCCTGTTGATTGGGATCCCAGGACTTGAGAATGTCCACATTTGGATCTCCATCCCCATCTGTTTCATGTACCTCCTGGCCATCCTGGGCAACTGCACCATCCTATTTGTCATCAGGACAGAGCCTTCCCTTCATGAGCCTATGTACTATTTCCTCTCCATGCTGGCCCTATCTGACCTGGGCTTGTCTTTCTCTTCTCTTCCCTCCATGCTGAGGATCTTCTTGCTCAATGCCGTGGAGATTTCTGCTGATGCATGTATTGCCCAGGAATTTTTCATCCACGGATTCACAGACATGGAATCCTCAGTGCTCTTGATCATGTCCTTTGACCGCTTTCTAGCCATTCGCAATCCCCTGAGGTATAGCTCCATTCTAACCAGCTCCAGAGTTTTGCATATAGGCCTGGCATTTGCTATTAAAAGCTTTCTACTAGTTCTTCCTCTTCCTTTCACTCTAAAGAGACTCAGATACTGTAATAAACACCTGCTCTCACACTCCTACTGCCTCCACCAGGATGTCATGAAACTGGCCTGCTCTGACAATAGGGTTAACTTTTACTATGGTCTGTTTGTTGCACTCTGCATGATGTCAGACAGTGTGTTCATTGCTGTTTCCTATGTGTTCATCCTGAAGACTGTACTGGGTATTGCATCCTATAGGGAGCGACTTAAAGCCCTTAATACCTGTGTGTCCCACATCTGTGCTGTGCTCATCTTCTATGTGCCCATCATCACCTTGGCTACCATGCATCGCTTTGCCAAGCACAAATCTCCTTTGGCTATGATTCTGATAGCTGATGCATTCTTGTTGGTACCACCTTTGATGAATCCCATTGTGTATTGTGTAAAAACTCGGCAGATTAGAGTAAGAGTCCTGGAAAAACTGAGTCTAAAGTCTAAATGATGGGACAGAGGTGGAAGTACCATTTTATCTACAATAAATTGTCTTAGGAACAGTGCAATATTTCTTCCAAAGAGGAGACATTTCCTTTTACTTCATAGCCCTCAAGTTATATTAATTAATTAGTCAGTCAATCAATTATCCCTAAAGGAGACCTAATATACCACAGCATATCTTCTTTTATGGAAGAGGAAGGCTGCATTTCATAGAGGAAGTAAGAATGCTTTTGCTGTTGTTTGGGGGACTGACGGCATCTATCCTTAGGTATGAATGAAGAGCAAGAATTTGGAGGAGCTTCTGAGGAGGAAGTATGATGAGTGGCCCTAAAGTGATGGGTGGAACTCTGAAAGGTTTTGGAGCCATTTAGCATATTCATATTTGCTTCTCTTATTTGCTTCTTTTTTGTGTGTGATTTACATTAAGCCCTTTATAATATGTCTAAGTTGGCTTACGTATGTTCTTTTCCTTGCTGCTTAAAGTGTGGTACACTGTTCAACAGCAGAAGTTTCACCTGGAAAGTAACTAGTCATAAGCCTAGGAAGTCAGCATCTGCATTTTAGCAAGGTCTTAGATGATTGGTATGTACAGTAATTTCTGAGGTGAAAAATACCTTTTGGGGGCAATGTGAAAAGGGAACCTAGAGAATATGTCTTCTGCTGACACCAAATTGGGGGGAAATTGTAGGTGGGCATTGGCATTTGGCAACATTTGTAGTAAAGGCAAAGGGCCGAGTCCTTGGAGCAATAGTGGACAGAGACCCAGAAACATCTCCAACATCTCTCTCATTGACTCCATTGTGAATTTCCACAAGGAAAGAGTTGTAAAAATTTCAACTCTTAAATTCTCCTCACAATACAATTCCTTGTTCATAGTATGCACTTGGTGATGTATATCAATATGAACCAAAAGAATAGTCCAAAATTTTGCTGGGGTGGAAATTCAGGGGTGAATCAGGGCGGTCATCACCTAGACTCAACTCACCTCTGCACTGTCTGCACCTCTTACCAAGAAGTTAACATCGACAGGGAATACATGGGTCCTTTGTGAGAGACAGAGAATTTAGGGCAGCCCATAATACCTTTAGGTACAATCGTAATAGTCAAGCCACAACACAGAATCTGTGCTACTGTGGTGAAACAGATCTTGAAACAACTTTCTTATCCAAGCCTCCCTGGGTCCACCTATCAATCCTGGCATTGTAAATGGAGCCAGATTAGAATACTTCAAGGACATCCTAATGAGAAGGTGTCAACAAGAAGCTTTAGGGCTACAAGGACTAGGCCATCTTTATTTAGATGATCAGAGTCCAGGATTACTGCTAATCAATGAGACATAAAGTAACTCCAGACAGGGGCTTTAGAAGCCATCCCATAGAAGAAAGAGTAGAAAGACCCTATCAGGGATGACGTCCTCCAAACCATTTACTGTGATAACTTAGTCCTGCCAGGGAGGTGACAAGAGGACTAAAAATAGCTCAAGACTGAGGTCAAGACTTGGCCCTTTGGTTTCATCTCCGCCATTTCCTGGCTATGTAGCCTTGAGAAAATTACTTCTATGTGTTGTGTATTATATTTCATATGTACTTTGAAATTTAAAAAAATAATTCCTTCTTTCTTCACAGTCTGAATTAATATGTTAATCCTTTTAAGAGCTGTAAAATCCGAATATGGTTTTCAGACAGACCTATTTAGACAAGATATGTTTAGGTGAGTTCATATAAAAATAGAGATTCACGAGCTATCTTAAAAGTATGAAGATATGGCAATACCAGGCTTGCATTCTCACATGGAAAAGCTCAGTAGGAGCACACTAAGAAGTGTTGGCCCTTACACAGTCCCTACTACTCATTGTCTGAGTACGTGCTTGCTCTACTTATTTCTATTATGACCTTGTTCTTCGAGGTATTTGAACTTAAGTCTCTGTTATGAATTCTTTTTTTTAAATGCTTATTTATTTTTGAGAGAGAGAGAGAGAAAACACACGTGAGAGTGTGAGGGGGGAGGAGCAGAGAGAAAGGGACACGGGGCATTGAAAACACACTCAATAGTGTCATTGCAGAGCTCGAACTCATGAACCCTGAGATCATAAACTGAGCCAAAATCAAGAAACAGATGCTCAACCGACTGAGCCACCAATACGCCCCCTGTGGCCACACCCCCATTAATGAATTCTTAATTGTTTTCTCATCCTTGCCCCCACTTCTCTCTTTCTCTCTCTCTCTCTCTCAGGTTACAGATCTGGAGTCTTTTTTTAAGCTTTGTTTAGCAATGGGACCAACTCAGAGACCTGGATTTTGTAAAGCTTATCCTGGTTTTCAGTTTCTCTCAACTCCCCTGTCTCACTGTTACATTTTATTTAAGATTGTAAACATACCTCTATCGCCCTGTGTGTGTTAGAGGAGGATTTTCCTTCAAATCTGTCAGGTGATTTGCAAAGGTAACAGTGCCCCCTGACTGGCCAGGACCCGTAATACCAAGCACTCTCCACTTGAAGACTGAAGGGATGGGGTGGATATGATCCCTGACCTAGAGAGAACAGTGAAACCCCTGCTGTGAGAGAGTTCTGTGTTCCCCTGAACCTGTAAACACGGGGATTTAGTTCATCTTCGCTGACTTACAAAGGTCCATGCAAACATGCTTTCAGCAGATCCTACGTTGCAGTTTTCCTTCCCTAAAATAAGGTGGTATGAGCTGAAAGAATCTTCAGCTATAAAGTTTTTTATTCACACTGAATAGGCATACAAGGTGTAACTGCAGTTATTTTTAATATCATTAATTCCAAATAACTATAATTTATTGAATATCTCTTATGTTCAGACACTATGACAAAGGGACTTGATTTCATGCAATCCTTATTATACCTATTTTGTAAACATGAGAAAAACTGTTGCCAAACTACACAGGAAGTAGTGAAGTGAGAATTCAAACCTAGGCCTGTGGGACTTCAAACTGTTCACATCATTCTACTGGCAGTAAATAAATGAGAGGTTGGGTGTCAGTGTAGCAGGGAAGAGGAAATGGTGAACTTTGGGAAAAGCAGGTTTCCCAGAGACCTCATCATTGTTGCCACAAGAGCAGGCTGTTTCTCTGTTCAACAACTTAAAAAAAGTATTTTGTAGCAGGGCCTTTAGATTAAGCCAATCTGAAAATAAATGCTGCCTTTGCGACTAATTTTATATACTTCAAGCACTCTGAAATCCTCAGTCTCAGTATCTCATTTGTGAGATGGAAAGACTAATTATCTAATTGAGTAAGAGGATATATAACATACCTTGCAGAGAAACTTGGTATCAGATGAGAATATAACCATTCCTGCCTTGCTGGAAGGTATCCTGATAGATTGATATGTGTTCTTGTTTTGGCACTAAGTGGATCCAATTAGCTACTTTCGTTTAAAATGCATTCTTCTATAATCACAAGAGAACAAAGATGTTTCAATATCAGTAAATTGAACAACATATTAAAGCAGACAAATTACATTAGTGGATGCTGAAAAAGCACTTAATAGGATTTATCAAGTAAACTTATTATTAATAAAATTGGAATACACATAAATTATTTAAGTATTTAAAAATTACCCAAAGACCTAGCAGCCAACCATTGTTGTAATACGTGGACCACTAATGCCATTCCTGTTAAAATCAATAACAAGATTTGAACAGTCACTTTCACTGCTATTCTTTCATAATGGGTTGGAGAGTCCAATGAATTAAATAAAGTAAAATGAAATAAGTTGTATGAGTAGTAGGAGGAACTTACCAATCACCTATTTTTACTTAGATATGCTAAATATAAGTAAAATTCAAAAAATAAAAAGCAACTATAATTCATATGATAATTTGGTAAAATATATATTCATGCAAGATAAAAAATGATTTTCCTCAATCTAGCATTGGAAATAGAAATAGGGAATTATTTTATTTACAAGAGCAACAAAGTATACATTTAAAAACTATAGAACTAAATTTAATTCAGTAAATAATTTTATTGAAAAATTTTAAAAAGGTGTTCATAAGTGAAACATCTATCATATATTCTTGGATGTGACAGCTTATCATCATAAATGTTGACATACACTTAATCTATAAAAATAATGTAATTCTTTAGAATTCCAAAGCTGCTATTTGTCTTTTGAGAGGGGGATCACTTTATACCACATATTAACAAGTCAGACTATGAGGCTACGCTAATAGGTCAGTGATATGTGATTATTTACATGACACATATATATCAAAATCCATAAAAAGATCTGTAAAGCAATGTACAAACACACACACACACGTAGAATGCCATAGAAGGTTTCTGTCTTCTCATTTCTCTGCTGTGCAGCTGTTTAACTCTTCCAGTTTCCTCCGGTATTAGGATATAGATGTGGTGGGGAAATTAACAAAAACAAAGCAATAACAGACACACACTTGGGTGGTTGTGATATGACCTAGATCTCGGATGTTCTATGCCATGATCTGTAGTGTAACAGTGGGTAGACCGCGGCCATTCTCTGGAGCTTGTAAACTTTCCTTCACAGGCACATGCACACTTGCAAGGACAGGCAGATACATCCACATATATGTGCTTGTGTGTGCCCAAGTGACCATTTCATGCATGCCGAACTGAGTTCTTAGTCATGGAAACCTTTGTTTCCATGAGCCTCCAAAGGTGGAGAGGCATCCCCGTCATTGAGCACAACCCACCTTCCTGGGCTGTAGTCTCTTGAGTATTCTTTCTCTAATCTCCTTCATCTTGACACTGTAGAGAATAGGGTTTATCAGTGGAGGAAGCAGGAAGTGGACATAGGAGAGAAGAGTATGGGCAGGCTGAGGTATTGGCACTCTAAGACAGTCAATGAGGGCAAGAAGGATCATGGGCATGTAGAAGAGGAGGACAGCAGAGAGGTGGGCAACACAAATTTGGCCAGCCTTCCAGCGATCCTTACTGGACCCCAAACCTTGCAACACCCTGCCAATTAGGCCATAGGAGAAAAAAATAAGCAGAGGGTCTAATCCCATGGCTGACAGAACCACGAAGAGGCTATAGACTGCACCCCAAGCTCCAGGGCAGGCCAAATGGGCTATATCTGGGTGCAAGCAGTAAGAATGTGTCAGGACCTGTGGGCGGCAGTAGGGCATGTGGGCCAGGAGGAATGGCAGGGGCAGATGGAGACCCAGGCATCGGAAAGCAATAGCCAGGCCAATCTTGCTAATGACATCATTGGTGATGAGAGTTGGGTAGTGGAGACACCGGCAGATGGCTAGTTCTCGATCTAAGGCCATGGCGAGCAATACAGACGACTCCGTGACAGAAAAGACGTGGACAAAGAACATCTGTAGGAGGCAAACCGAAGCAGGGACTGCATGAATTCCAGCAAAGGCAAGACCCAGCAGGGTGGGCATCAGGCTGTGGCCAAGCCAACATCAGACACACTAAGCAGGAAGAGGAAGAAATACATTGGGCGGTGCAGGGTGGGATCCAGGGCAATGATCCAGAGGATAGTGCCATTGCCCAGGGCAGAGAAAAGGTAGACGGTGATGAGTGGTATTGTCCACCAGGAGGGTACAGCTGACAGACCTGGCATGCCCACCAACAAGAAGGTGGGGGCCATGGAAGTGTTATTGGGGACTGCCTGGTTAGGGAATGTTGACATAGTTCAGGATCCCACTTTGAACTCTGGGACCTAAAAACTGATTAGAAAGATTACTTAATCTTTTGACACATTTGCATGATGCTGTCTAAAGCAGCCTGCCTCCTTCTTCCCCAGCCCCCAGCACACAGGCTTCCATGTTCCCTCCCAGCACACGCATACATTCTAATATCTATGCCATAGTCATCCCTTGTCTTGGCAACTTTTCTAAAGCTGTCCTCAAATCTGTTTCTCTCCCTAAATTGTTTCTCTATTTTCCTTTAACCCTGCCTCTTCTTGTAGCTTTTTCCTAACTCACGGCCTTCCATTAATGGCAAACATCTGTGAGAGGGTCTATACTCCTATAAACACTCTTTCTGCACCCCTCAACCCCAGGCATTTTGACTTCAGTTCCCTTTATGTGCTCTCAATAAAGTCAGAAGTTACACCTTTTAGTATTAAATCAATGGGCACTCTTATTTCCTAAACTGATGCATTTCTCAATGAGCTTTGGCTGTTAGAAATCCAGTTTCTCTTTTTTTCACCAGTTTACCTCTTGAAGTTAACTACTTAGTTCACCTTGCTATGTCCCATTTCAGGGTATATATTGATATTTTTGAGGATTCTTAATTTGGCTCTCTTCTTTTTCTTCAGTGGGTATATCTACTCTCATGACTTTAACTAAACTCTGTAGACTGATGAATCACAAATATATCTCCTAGCTCATTCTATATTCATCTTATCCTAGAAATCTCTACTCTTGGGGCGCCCGGGTGGCTTAGTCGGTTAAGCGTCCGACTTTCGCTCAGGTCATGATCTCGCGGTTCGTGGGTTCGAGCCCCGCATCGGGCTCTGTGCTGACTGCCAGCTCAGAGCCTGGAGCCTGTTTCAGTCTGTGACTCCCTCTCTCTCTGACCCTCCCTTGCTCACGCTGTCTCTCTCTCTCTCCTATAAATAAATAAAACATTTAAAAAAAAAAAAGAAATCTCTACTCTTATGTCACATTTATTTCAAATTCAAATAATCCCCAAAAGATCTTCGCAAATGCATCTTAAACAATCTTCCATCTTCCTCAGGAGACAGTGGTGGGGAAATTACAGCAATGACAAAAAGGAAAATAAAAAAAGAAGAAAGAAAGAAAAAAGGGAACATATCTTGGTTCCCTACATCAGTGTCTGACAAGACCACTTACCAATTTTCCATAATAAAAGCCTTACAATTAGACTTACTTCACATATAATATCAAATATTATTTATAATTTCAACAATATGATTTATAATTTCCAAGCACACACTATAGTCCTATCTCTTTCCCTCAGTCAAATGCCCAAAAAAGTTAGAACTGAAATTCCATACATAAGGACCATGAAATTGTGATCTGGAGAAAAGAAAACTAAAGACATGTTGAGTTATATTCTTAGGGGAATAATATGGATGTAAATTAACTCTAAACATTTATTAAAAATTCTAAAGATATATATCCTAAAATATGAAGTTGAGCATTTTAAAACTAAATGTAAAACTTTCAAAGTATAACAGGAAATAAAATGAAATGAAGATCTTAATCAACCTAACAGAAAACATTTAAAGAGGAACAAATAGGAACAGATATTCATTTGTAGTGTGATTGAGTGAGGAGGTTGAAAAATCCTCTCTCGCAAAAAGCAGCTGTAAAACTGGTAAAAAATCAATAGCACCATTTTAATACCATTCATTCCTGAATGAAGCCCATTCATTAAAACTACAGAACTTTGGGAAATAACTCCCAAGGTAAAGATATTCTGGCCTGGGGCTCCCCTCATTATCCCCACTGCCTCCAGTTCTGTCAGAGGGGGAAGACAGGGACAGCTGAGGGCTTTGGTCCAGTTGTCTGAGCTAGCTTCCTTGATTTAGATCTTGTCGGCTAGTGTGCTCATCTTGGTGGCAAGTACCTAGGGATGGCCTGACGCTCTACTACCCTGAGGTTTGGGCCTTCTTTGTGGTGAGCCATGCATCAGTGGACTAGCTGGGGACTTCACAGGCAGTTCTGCTAAAATGGCAGATGGATGTCCAACCATAACAATAATTACAAAGTAAATGGACTAAACAGTCCTCACAAAAAGCAGACATTCTTCTACAGAATTTAAAAAGTAAGGAATAACTATATTCTGCAAACAGGGGTCACACCATAGAGTCCAGGATATATAACTTGAAAGTAATAAGATGGAAAACCATATACCATACAAACAACAACTATAAGATAACTAGAGTGGTAATACCAGTATCAGACAAAAAAGGCTTCAAGGCAGGAAATATTATGAGACAAAGGTATTTCATAAAGAAATAAGGAGAAATATCAGAAAGATGAGCATTTATAAATGCATATACAAGAACACTAGATCCCTAAAACATATGCAACAAAATTGACAAAATTGAAAGAAAGAAATTATTCAGCAGTAAAAGTTGGAATTTCCGTATCCCACACTCAATAATTAGACAGTTAGACAGAAAATCATTGAAGAAATAGAAATATTGAACAATATTATGAATCAAAAATGACGTTTATAGAATACTGTACACAATATTGTATATGATAGACTATAGTCTGAGTGACAAAATAAGCCTGAATAAACTTTAAAACAATGAGTCCTGTAAAGTATGTTTCTGGCTACAATGGTACTAAATTAGAGATCTACAATATCAAGAAATCTGGACTTCGAACAATACACTTTTAAATACTTCATGGGTCCAATAAGAAATATCCAGGGAAATTAAAAGCTATTTTGAATTATATGAAAAGGAAAACAGAACATACCAAATCTATGGTGTACAATTAGAGCAGTGCTTTGAGAGAGATTTATGAGTTGATATTCCTATATCAGAAAAGAAGTTCTCAAATCAATAACCTGTGGTTTTACGTTAAGTATTTGTAAAGCAAAGAATAATTAAAACTCAAGGCAAGTATGGGTAAAATAATCCGTGTAAAGAGCAGCAAATGGAAAATTGAAAACAACAAAGAAAATCAATAAAACCTAAATTTGTTCTTTGAAATGATGGGCAAAATTGAAAACCCTTAGTAAGTCTTACAAAAAAAAAATAAGAGAAAAGACATAAACTATCAAGATCAGGAACATATTTACTGACATTACAGATATCCAAATGATAATAAGGGTATATTATAAACAACTATATGTGAGTAAATAGGTTAAATGAAAAAACAATCGTAGAGAGACATAAATTACCAAACTGACTCAAGGAGAAATAGGAAATCTGAACAGATCTATAACAAACTAAAGAAATTCAATTACTAGTTTAAATTTTTCCTACAAAGAAATCCCAGGTTCAGATGGCTTCATTGGTAAACTACAGGAAAATTCAACATAAGAACAAATACTAAATGTTTCTCAATTTAAAAAATAAATAGGGGATAGTTTTATAAAATCCAACTCATTCTAGTCCCCATGGTGAGATTAGTGCTTTTATAAAGAAATGAAGGACCAGATTTTTCTCTGCCCGATGAGGATAGAATAAGAAATTATCTTCCTGAGGGAGAGGAAAGAGTTCTGACAAGGAAAAACTGAGCTGGCGCCTAAAATTTGGACACCTTAGATTTCAGGTTGTGAGGAACCAATATATGCTGTTAAAAGTAAGACAAAAAAGAAAAAAGAAAACAAAAAACAAACTCATGCTAGGAGTACGGCACGACCTTGATTCTAAAGCCAGACAAAGATATCACAGGAAAAAAAAACTATAAACAAATATCTCTGAAGTAGATAGATATATAACTTATTAACATAATAGCAAATCAAAATCAACAACGTATAAAAAGAATTATATACTTTGATTAAATGAGATTTATCCCATAAGGGCAAGATTGGTTTTATATTTTATTTTTATTTATTTATTTTTAAAAATATTTTTATTTATTTCTAGGAGAGAGAGAGAGACAGCTTGAGCAGGGGAGGGTCAGAGAGAGAGGGAGACACAGACTCTGAAATAGGGTCCAGGCTCTGAGCTCGCAGTCAGCACAGAGCCCAAAGCGGGGCTCGAACCCAGGAACCGCGAAATCATGACCTAAGCGAAAGTCGGACGCTTAACTGACTAAGCCACCCAGGTGCCCCTGGTTTTACATTTTAAAATCAATTACTATAATATGCCATATTAATAAAATAAAGACCAAAACTTCATAGTCATCTCAATAGACACAGAAAAAGAATTCATCAAAATCCTATACTCATTCATGGTAAAACTCACAAAAGAGAAATAGAAAGGAATTTCTTCAATCTGATAAAGGGCATCTGCGAATAAACCTACAGCTAACACATACTTGACTAGGATTTAGAATGAGGCAAAGTTATCTGCTTTGATCACTTCTATTCAAAATTGTACTGAAGACTCTAGGTAATGCATTAAAGGAAACAAATTAAAATGCCCAGTTTGGTAAGGAAGTTATAAAATGACCTTTATTTACAGATGAGATGAATCTATATGTAGAAAATTCTATGGAACCCATCAAAAAACTACTAAAACGAATCAATGAGTGTCACAAGGCCATTGGATACAAATTCAAGATACAAATATCAATTGTATGTTTATAAATAGCAATGAATAATCTGAGAATAAAATTGAGAAAATAATTTTATTCATGATGCATCAACAATTTTAAACTAGGAATAAATTTAACAAAAACATACTATTATACACTGGCAACTATGAAACAAAGCTGAGAGAAATTAAAGAAGCTCCAAATAAGTGTAGAGATATTGCATTTTTATGGATTGGAAGACTCAAGATAGTCAATATAGATAAAATATTTATAAGTATGGAATATGTAGGTATCTCTCAATTACCCCCAAATTACCTGTACTTTTAACAGTATCCCTGATAAAGGGCCAGAGGCCTTTTTGTATATAAGCTCATCCTAAAATTTATATGGAAATGGTATGGAACTAAAAGAGCCAAAATAATTTTGAAAAAGAAAACACAAAGCTAAGAAAGTTACACTACCCAACTTCAAACTTACCAGTCAAGACAGGGCATGAAAACAGACATACAGTTCTATGGAATAGACTAGAGAGCCTGAAAATGAACTCATGCATACATGGTCAACTGATCTATAGCAAGGATGCCAGGAATGTCCAATGAAGAAAGGAAAATCTCTTTAACAAATGGTATTGGGAAAACTCCTATCTGTATGCAAAATAATTAAATTGTATGCATATCTTATACCACATAGAAAAATCAATTAAAATGGATTAAATATTTATTTATTTATTTACTTATTATTTAACATAATTTATTGTCAAGTTGGCTAACATACAGTGTATACAGTGTGCACTTTGTTTTGGGGGTAGATTCTTGTAATTCATCGCTTATATACAATACCCAGCACTCATCCCAACAAGTGCCCTCCTCAATGCCCATTACCCAGACCTGAAACTGTAGAAGAAAACATAAGGGCAAAACTTTATGACATTGGAATTGCCAGTAGCACAAATAACAAAAACAAAATTAGACAAATGAAGCTACATCAAACTTAAAACTTCTGCACAACAAAGGAAACAGCCAAGAAAGTGAGAAGCCAGCCTACAGAATAGGAGAAAATATTTGCAAACTGTATTTGACAAGTGTTTAATATTCCAAAATACATGAGAAACTCCTACAACTCAATAACAAAAACAACTCAATTTTAAACAGGCAAAAGAACTGAGTAGACATTTTTCTAAAGAATACATACAAATGGCCAACAGGTATATGGTAAGATGCTCAATAATCAGGAAATACAAATCAAAACCATAATTAGATATCACCCCACACCTGTTAGGTTGGATATTAGCAAAAAAAAAAAAATATATATATATATATAGTAAGAATTGGTGACAATGGAGCCACTATGAAAACAGTATGGTGCTTCCTCAGAAAATTAAAAAGAGAATTCAGGGACACCTGTGTAGCTCAGTTGGTTAAACATCCAACTTTGGCTCAGGTCATGATCTCACAGTTTGTGAGTTCGATCCCCATGTCGGGTTCTGTGCTGACAGCTCAGAGCCTGGAGCCTGCTTTGGAGTCTGTGTCTCCCTCTCTCTCTGCTCCTCTCCCACTTGCGCTCTGTCTCTCAAAAATAAATAAACATTAAAAAAATGAATTATCATATGATCCAGCCATGTTGTTTCTGAGTGTATATTCAAAAGAATTGAAATCAGGATCTTGAAGGATATCTGAACTCCTGTGTTCACTGCAGCATTATTCACAATAGGTAAGATATGGAAGCAAACTAAAGGTCCATCAATGGATGATTGGATAAAGAAAATATGGTATATACGTACCATGGAATATTATGCAGCATTAAAAATGAAGGAAATATGCTGCAACATGGATGGATCTGAGGACAATATGTTAAGTGAAATAAACTGTTCTTATAGAAGGGCAAATACTGAATGATTCCATTTGTATAAGGTATGTAAATAGTCAAACTTACAGAAACAGAGAAGAGAATGGCAGCTTTCAGAATCTGGAGTAGGGGAAGACAAGGAATTCCTGTTCAATGAGTTTAAAGATTCACTTATGTAAGATGAGTAAGTTTTAGAGATTTTCTGTACAACATTGTGCCTATAGTTAACAACTTAACATTTTGTTGAGAGGCCAGATCTCATGTTAAGTGTTCTTACAACAATAAAAATCACAACAACAACAACAACAACAACAACAAAATCTCATAACAATAGTACCAGATAGGGGTTGAAAAAGTGGGACAGAGTGTGCCAGAAGGGGACAATATTTGCAACTTGTAGTACTGAAAAAAGTTTAAATTTGGAATGTTTAAAGAAACAAATAAATAAGAAAGAGATGAGCAATCTAATGTAAAATCTAGCAAAGTATGAGATGTCATTTTATATAAGAATATATAGAAATGCTAAGCAGAGAGAGGGCAAGATGGCAGAGAAGTAAGGAGCTCCGTACTTGCACTCGGGCCCATACATCACACAGAAAAGATCTGAAGCCATTGGAAACGTTACAAAACCTGAGAGACTGGGAGAAAAAGGATGCAGAATCCACTGAGAAAGCCTTCTAACGTGAGTGTGAACCGGGGAAGATAAAATCGGGCCGGGATCGGAGACTCCAGGGTGGGAGGCGATCCCTCTCCACCCTCTACGGGGAGTGAGAGGAGAAAAGGAGAGTCCAAAACAGAAAAACCTCTGCTCGGGGGGGAAAAAACCTCCGCTCGGTGCATAGAAAGACGGTACTTGCCAAATACCTGTACACCAGGTCCCCTCGCGCCAACTGGTCTTGGGGAGGGGGGGGAGGCTGAGCACACAAACTACTTTTTTGTGCCGCTCCTGGAGGTTGGATTTCAGAGCAGTGTCACGCCTGCAGCCATTGTAGCTCCAGGGCGGCTGGGGCCCCTGAAAGAGCCGCGCTGACACCGGGCGTCCGTGCTCCTGGCTGGCTGGAACTCGAGAGGGAAGGCAAAGAGCTAAGAACTGGGAAATTTGCCTGTGAGCTCATGTTTCTGGTGATGAGCCATAGAGGGACCCGGTTTTCCTCATTCCAGCGGGCTCGGGCTACGCGCACCTGGCAGGCAAGCCCCCGCGCATGCGCGCCAGCCGGACCCAGAGAAGGAAGCAGCGATTCTGACTCCGCCCCCAGAGCTCGGCAGGGGGCCTGGAATTGCCCGAGGGGTTTGCCAGGGAAGCTGTGTCTAAGGCAACTTCAGCGGGGCGCGGACTGGGATTTGGAGACTGGAACTGGCCTGGGTTGAAGAGTGCAACCAACTTCGGCTGCGTCCCGGAACGGGGAGTTGACACGCCCAAAAAGCGAGTTGCAGCATGGGGTTCAAGAAGGGACTGGAGCACCCTAACTCTCCTCCCCACAACCGCCAAGGCAGAACCTGCCTGAGGCATTGGATCACGCCATGCCCATCCCTGCCTGAGAGCTGCCCTCCTCCCTTTTTTTTTTCTCTCTTTTTTCCTTTTTTTTCCTTTTTTTGTTTTTTTCCCTTTTTTTCTTCTTTCTTTTTTTCCCTTTCTTTTATCTTTCTTTTTTTCTTCTTCTTTCTCTTTTCTCGCTTTTTTCCCCAAAACACTGACCTGATTAACTCTGGTCGCCAGCTTGCTTAAACAATCACAACAAGTCCATTCTCTAAATGTAAATTCTACACCTACCAACATTTTCAGCTATTTCTCTCAGGAGTAATTAGACTATATAGTTTCTCTGGATAATTCCAGCATCCTTCTCTCACCTATCCAACCATATTCTACCCTTTATCCCTTTGGAAAAAGCTTCTTATCTCTTCTGCCTGTTCATTCTATTTCCAATTCTGCCTCGTCTCGCCCTGTCTTCTCTCTCTTACTCTATGCTCTTCAACCAGCACTGCATACACACGGCTATTTAACTGTAGCTGGGAAATCCAGGTATATGCTTTAAACCGTTCTTTGTCCATCGGTTTTCTTCTTTTTTCCTTTTCTTTTATATATTTTATACTCCCTATTATTCGCCTTCCCTCTTCCATCTTTTCTCTTAACTTTTTCGTTTTCCCTCTCGCTTTGCATGTAGGTTGAATTAGCCTGTGCATTTGTGTGTTCCTGCTCCCTGTGTGTTTGTCTGTCTGTTTTCTTTTCCAGGGCTACTTCAAGAAACAAGCTAGAGTACACAAGGTGGAGAGTACCAAATATCACTACAAATAGGAAAATAAAATAACCAAGGTCCCAACAAGAGAGACCAAGGGATACCATTCAAAAAACAATCTCTGAAAGGATAGGCCCTGGAAAGTCAAAGAGTCTTCTTGGATATAGCAGCGGTCATAGAAACAGAGAGCAAAACAGGTCTTTAAAACCAACAAGAGCCGGAAAGCTAACTAAAATGATGAAACGAAAGAGCTCTCCTCAAAAAAGCTCCAAGAAGAAATGACAGCTAATGAACTGCTCAAAACAGATATCAAGAGCATAACTGAACAAGATTTTAGAATAATAATGGTGAAATTAATAGCAGGGCTTGAAAAAAACATAGGGGACATCGAAGAAACTATGGCTACAGACAGAATGAAAAATAAAAATAGGCATGAAGAATTAAAAAATGCGATAAATGAAATACATAATAAATTAGAGGCCTCCAATGCACGGCTTGAAGAGGCAGAAAGGAGAATAAGTGATTTAGAAGACACCATTATAGAAAAGAAGAAACTGACAAAAAAAGAGACAAACTGATCCAGAAACAGGAAAGAAGAATTCGAGAGCTCAGTGATACAGTCAAACACAACAATATCCATATCATAGGAATCCCAGAAGAGGAAGAGAGAGGGAAAGGTGCTGAAGGAGTCCTGGAACAAATTATAGCAGAGAACTTCCCCGACCTGGGGAAGGAAGTAAATGTGGAAATACAAGAGGCTCAGAGGACTCCCTCAGACGTAACTTGAATCGATCTTCTGCACGACATATCATCGTAAAAATGGCAAAATACAAGGACAAAGAGAATTTTGAAAGCAGCTAGGGAGAAAAGGGCCCTCACATACAAAGGGAAACCTATCAGAGTGGTGACAGACCTATCTACTGAAACGTGGCAGGCCAGAAAGGAATGGCAGAGATCTTTAGTGTGATGAACAGTAAAAATATGCAGCCAAGAATCCTCTATCCAGCAAGCCTGTCTTTCAAAATAGAAGGAGAGATAAAAACCTTTCCAAACAAACAGAAATGGAAAGAATTTGTCACCACGAAGCCAGCCCTACAAGAAATCCTGAGGGGGATGCTCTGAAGGAAAGGTTGCAAGGAACAAAGATTCCAGAGACACCACCACAAACATGAACCCTACAAAAGATACAAAGACTCTAAACCCACATATTTCAATAATAACAGTGAATGTAAATGGGCTGAATGCTCCAATCAAAAGACATAGGGTAGCAGAATGGATTAAAAAACAAAATCCATCTATATGCTGTCTACAAGAAACTCATTTTAGACGGGAAGATACCTTCAGATTAAAAGTAAGGGGATGGAGAAATATATATCATGCTACAGGAAATCAAAAGAAAGCCGGAGTAGTGATACTTATATCAGACAAACTTTAAATTAAAGACAATCACAAGAGATGAAGAAGGGCACTACATAATAATTACAGGGTCCATCCATCAGGAAGAACTAACAATCATAAATGTCTATGCACCGAATATGGGAGCACCTAAATGTCTAAAACAATGAATCACAAACAGAAACAAGCTTATAGATAAGAATGTGCTAATAGCAGGGGACTTTAATACTCCGCCTACAGCAATGGATAGGTCAACCAGCCAGAAAATCAATAAAGAAATAATGGACTTGAAAGACACATTGGACCAGATGGATCTGACGGATATATTTAGAACTTTACATCCTGGGGCCAGGGAATTTACTTTCTTCTCAAGTGCGCATGGCACATTCTCCAAGATAGATCACATACTGGGACATAAAGCAGCCCTCAATAAATATAAAAGAATAGAGATCATACCATGCACACTGTCAGATCACAATGCTTTGAAACTTGAAATCCATTACAGGAAGAAGTCTAGAAAACTTCCAAAAACATGGAGGTTAAAGAAGACCCTTCTAAAGAATGAATGGGCCAATCAGGCAATTAGAGATGAAATTAAAAAATATATGGAAACAAATGAAAATGAAAACACAACAATTCAAAATGTATGGGATGCGGCAAAGGCAGTCCTAAGAGGAAAGTACATTGCTCTCCAGGCCTATTTCAAGAGATTAGAAAAAGCACAAGTCCAAAATCTAACAGCTCACCTAAAGGAACTAGAGGCAGAGCAACAAGAACGCCCTAAACCCAGTAGAAGAAGAGAAATAGTAAAAATTAGAGCAGAAATAAACAACATAGAGACCAAAGAAACAATTGAACAGATCAATGTAACCAAGAGTTGGTTTTTTGAAAAAGTAAACAAAATTGACAAACCTCTAGCCAGACTTATCCAAAAGAAAAGAGAGAGCACCCAAATAGACAAATTATGAATGAAAATGGACTTATTACAACCAACCCCTCAGAAATACAAGCAATTATCAGGGAATACTATGAAAAATTATATCCCAACAAATTGGACAACTTAGAAGAAATGAACAAATTTCTAAACACACACTCACTACCAAAATTCACACGGGAAAAAATAGAAAACCTGCACAGACCCATAACGAGTGAAGAAATCGAATCAGTGATCAAAAATCTCCCAACAAATAACAGCCCTGGACCTGATGGCTTCCCTGGGGAATTCTACCAGACATTTAAAACACAATTAATCCCAATTCTTCTCAAGCTATTCCAAAAAATAGAAAGCGAAGGAAAACTTCCAGACTCATTTTATGAAGCCAGCATCACTCTGATTCCCAAGCCAGACAGAGATCCAGCAAAAAAAGAGAACTACAGGCCAATATCCTTGATGAATACGGATGCAAAAATTCTCAGCAAGATCCTTGCAAATCGAATCCAGCAGCATATAAAAAGAATCATCCACCAAGATCAAGTGGGATTCATTCCTGGGTTACAGGGCTGGTTCAATATTCGCAAATCAATCAATGTGATACATCATATCAATAAAAGAAAAGATAAAAACCTATGATCCTGTCAATAGATGCAGAAAAAGCATTTGACAAAATACAACATCCCTTCTTAATAAAGACTCTCGAGAAAGTTGGGATAGAAGGAACCTACTTAAACATCATCAAAGCCATCTATGAGAAGCCTTCAGCTAACAGCATCCTCAACGGGGAAAAACTGAGAGCTTACCCCCTGAGATCAGGAACACGACAGGGATGCCCACTCTCACCACTGCTGTTTAACATAGTGCTGGAAGTCCTAGCATCAGCCATCAGACACCAAAAGGAAATCAAAGGCATCAGAATTGGCAAAGAGGAAGTCAAACTTTCACTCTTCGCAGATGACATGATACTCTACATAGAAAACCCGACAGACTCCACCAGAGGCCTACTAGAACTGATCCAAGAATTCAGCCAAGTTGCAGGGTACAAAATCAACGTACAGAAATCGGTTGCATTTTTATACACCAACAATGAAGCAACAGAAAGAGAAATCAAGAAACTGATCCCATTCACAATTGCACAAAAAACCATAAAATACCTAGGAATAAATCTAACCAAGGATACAAGAGATTTGTATGATGAAAACTATAGAAACCTTATGAAGGAAATTGAAGAAGACATAAAGAAATGGAAAAACATTCCATGCTCATGGATAGGAAGAATAAATATAGTTAAGATGTCATTACTACCTAAGGCACTCTACACATTCAATGCAATTCCAATCAAAATTGCACCAGCATACTTCTCAAAGTTAGAGCAAACTATCCAAAAATTTGTATGGAACCACAAAAGACCCCGAATAGCCAAAGTCATCCTGAAAAATAAAACCAAAACGGGAGGGATCATCATCCCAGACTTTAAACTCTACTACAAAGCTGTCATCATCAAGACAGTATGGTATTGGCACAAAAACAGACACATAGACCAATGGAACAGAATTGAGAACTCAGAAATGGACCCAAAAGTATACAGCTAACTAATCTTTGACAAAGCAGGAAAGAATATCCAATGGAAAAAAGACAGCCTTTTTAACACATGGTGTTGGGAGAATTGAACAGCAACATGCAGAAGAATGAAACGAGATCATTTTCTCACACCATGCACAAAAATAAACTCAAAATGGATAAAGGACCTGAACGTGAGACAGGAAACTATCAACACCCTAGAGGAGAAAGCAGGAAACAACCTCCTTGACCTCCACCGCAGCAACTTCTTACTTGACACATCCCCAAAAGCAAGGGAATCAAGAGCAAAAATAAATGATTGGGACCTCCTCAAGATTAAAAGCTTCTGCACAGGCAAGGAAACAACCCAGAAAATTAATAGGCAACCAACGGAATGGGAAAAGATAGTTGCAAATGACATATCAGATAAAGGGTTGATATCCAGAATCTACAAGGAACTCACCAAACTACACGCCTGAAAAACAAACAACCCAGTGAAGAAATGGGCAGAAGATATGAACAGACATTTCTCCAAAGAGGACATCCAGATGGCCAACAGACACATGAAACGATGCTCAGCATCGCTCCTCATCAGGGAAATACAAATCAAAACCACACTGAGATACCACCTCACGCCAGTCAGAGTGGCTAAAATGAGCCAATCAGAGAACTCTAGATGCTGGCGAGGATGTGGAGAAACGGGCACCCTCCTACACTGTTGGTGGGAATGTAAACTGGTACAGCCCCTCTGGAAAACAGTGTGGAGGTTCCTCAGGAAACTAACAATAGAACTCCCCTATGACCCAGCAATAGCACTGCTAGGAATTTACCCAAGGGATACAGAAATGCTGATGCATAGGAGCACATGTACCCCAATGTTCATAGCAGCACTCTCCACAATAGCTAAAACATGGAAAGAGCCTAAGTGTCCATCAACAGATGAATGGATCAAGAAGATGTGGTTTATCTATACCATGGAATACTACATGGCAATGAGAAACAATGAAATCTGGCCATGTGTAGCAACATGGATGGACCTTGAGGGTGTTATGCTGAGCGAAATAAGTCAGGAAGAGAAGGACAAATATCATATGTGTGCACGTATAGGAGGATTAGGAGGAACTTAACAGAGGACCAAGGGGAGAAGAAGGGCGGAAATGGTGGGGGAAAGGGAGAGAGGCAAACCATGAGAGACTCTTGAATGCTGACAAAAACTGAGGACTGATGGATGTGGGGGGAGGCGGGGATGGGCATGGAGGAGGACACTTGTGGGGATGAGCACTGGGTGTTATTTCGAAACTAATTTGACAATAAAGTATTTGTAAAAAAAAAAAGAAAGAAATGCTAAGCAGATGTATAATAAAAGCAATCTCAGTGGTTACTAAGAGAACACATATTTTATAAATGGTAAAACAAGGGTGCATGAGTGGCTCATTCAGTTACGTGCCTGACTCTTGGTTTCATCTCCTGTCATAATCTTGGGGTTTGTGAGTTCAAGCCCTACATTGGGCTCCACACTGTTAGCTGTTAGTGTGGAGCCTTCTTGGCGTTCTCTCTCCCTCTCTCTATGCCTCTCCCCTCCCCTCCCCTCTCCTTCTCTCTCTCTCTCTTTCAAATTACATAAATTAACTTAAAATTTTTTCACCTGTCATGTGAGAGAAAAATGATAAAATTTGATAAAATAATATGCTGAAAGATATTAAAAGACTACCCTTTTTAAAGTTTATTTTTGAGGGATAGAGAGAGACAGTACAATCAGGATAAGGGCAGAGAGAGAGAGAGAAAGAGAGGGAGACAAAGAATCTGAAGCAGGTTTAGGCTCTGAGCTGTCAGCACATAGCCTGATGGGGAGCCCGAACCCAGGAACCCCAAGATCATGAACTGAGCCAAAGTCAGGCACTGAAGCAACTGAGCCACCCAGGAGCCCCTTTGAAAAGTCTACTGTTAATCAAAGCTGTCAACATTGTAAAATTTTGTAGATTTTTTGGGAGCAATTTGGTACATTTCATTAAAATAAGAAGTTTAGGGGTGCCTTTGTGGCTCAATAAGTTAAGTGTCAAACTCTTTATTTTGGCTCAGGTCATGATCTCACAGGTTCATGAGATCAAGCCCAGCATCAGGCTCTGCACTAACAATGTGGAACTTGCTTGGGATTCTCTCTCTCTCCTCTTCTCTCTCTGCCCCTCCCCCTGCTCATACTCTCCCTCCCTTTCTCTCTCTCAAAATAAATAAACTTTAAAAACAAATAAGAAATTTACTTAATTTAGCAATTCTAGTTCTCTATATATCTGTCGGAAAGAAAGATCCATATGCATGAAGAGGCATAAAATATTTTTGTTTGCAAGAGAACAAAAGCAGAGTTCTTCACAATTCTCATATTAATTCTGATAACTAATTAATCAGAGAAATGGTCATGGTGCAAAGGAGTCTCAATAGTTAAGAATAAAGATATATTGTTGAGTTAAAATATGAATAATGATTGATCCATTAGAGTATCATAAATCCTTTAAAAGCCTCCTAATACTGTCTCCCAGAGAACTACATTTGTAAATAAGTGCCTAGAAGTCCTGGACAGATCTGCATTACTTGATTTGATTTAAGTAGTAATAATGGCTGGGGCAAGGGGACTGATACTGAATTGAGGATCGGATTCAGAGATGACTCTGGCCTTAACCCCAACACTTATTTATTTATTTATTTATTTATTTATTTATTTATTTATTTATTTATTTTAGAAAGATGTATTCTCATAGCAAATGAGTAACTATACTTAGTTAACTCCATCATCTCATCTTAGATTTTTCTCCCGTAAACATCAACAGTGTTTTGGGTTTTGCTGAAGCTTTTGTTTGTATTATCCGGATTGGTTTCTCGGCTACCAGTTCTTCTGCTTCCCAGTCTTCCCTCCATATAGATTTCACAGTGTTGTTTTATAATTTGCAATCTGATAATGTGGCTGTGGTGTCTTTCTTTTAAACCATCTGATTCTCCACTGCTTTAAAATAAAGACCACACGTGTGCTTTATTTGTTATAGAAACCTCTTCACCATCTGGTCCCAACATCTTTACTGCTTACCTCATTTCTATTCTACTTCTACATGCATCTTAGCCTGCCAGAACTATTGTGATTCCTCAAATATGTCATTACTTTTCACACTTCCAAAAAAAAATACATTTTATAAGTGGAATGTCCTCCTCTCTCATATATATCATGAGTTTTCAATTCAGACATTGTTCCTCTCTTCCCTGAAAACTGCTGACTGCCTTTTCTCAAACAGACTCTGGGATAGATTATTTACCCTCTCCTTTTTTGTTTTAAGTTTCATTTTATTTTTTATTTTTGAGTGAGACAGAGACATTGTGAGTAGGGGAGGGGCAAAGAAAGAGGGAGAGAAGAGAATCTCAAGCAGGTTCTGCATTGACAGCCCAATGTGGGGCTCAAAGCCCCCCAAAAGTGAGATCATGGCCTGAGCAGAAACCAAGAATCAGATGCTTAACTGGCTGAGCTACCCAGGTGCCCCTATTTACCCTCTCCTATCACACTATATCACATTCTCTAATATAATCCTCATCATTCTAAATTATTAATATTTCTTTCTGTGCTTTCCTCAATCAACTGTTAATTTCCTCAAGGGATAGTTCTTTGTTTTATTCATTGTTGTGAATCCAGCTCCTGGTTTATATTAAACTTCAAATAAATGTGCTTCATAAAACTTTTACACTTCTATTTTACACATTTGCAATTCTGTTTCTCTAAGTTTTCTCTTGGATTTGATCCCTTTTTCTGAAATGCTCAGTTGCATTATTACATAAATCTTCACCTTTCTCAAAATCTTCCCAGCCACCCCTCTTGGACACCTAGTATAAGTTTCTCCAAAATGTTATTCTTTCCTTCAGTGAAGTCAACATATTTCCAGTCTCCACAATCTTGGAGTCTCTGCCTCTGCCTGAAGTGCTTTCTAGATGGAGCTTCTTCTGAGTATCTGGGCTTGCAATCCCAAGAACAGAGGCTCCTAATGTCTCTCATACATTTGACAGAACATTCCTGCTTATTAGAAACAGGTCAGGTGGTGGGTAGACATGGTAGAAGGTAAAGCAGAACGCGATTTGGGATAGATGCCTATTGAAAAAAAGCCTGTGAGGCTTAATTTTTAAAAAAATTTTTACATTTTTTATTTTGAGAGATGGGGAAGGGTATCAAGAGACAAGGAGAGAGAGAAACTCAAGCAGGCTCTGCATCCAGTGCGGATCCCAACATGGGGCTCAATCTCACCAAATATGAGATCATGAACTGAGCCAAAACCAAGAATTGGGCACTTAATTTACTTAGCCACCTAGACGCCTCCTGTGAGGCTTTTGTAGGGATATTTAAGTCTTTACATGCGACCTTCATATTAGAGAGGTTCACTTTTCCCCAGAGTGCTCTCATACATGTCTAACGACCATACAAAAAGCACATATACTTTCTGCCATTTACACTATTCAAACACAAAAAGATACATTTTGTGACCAATATGTATTCCCACACATAACATAGACATATATGCATGCATTGACACACGTGTGCATGCACACACAGACATATATGAATCCACCCTGATACACAGAAACACACACTCATGTAAAGAAGGTTTATATTCATGGGCAGAAATACTTCTGAAACATATGCATATCAAAGTAACAGGTACTCAAACAAAAATGTAACTTATACATTTAAGGATGCAGAAATATATAAATGTTCATCCCCTCAGACAGAAGCACTTCTGAATACTTAGTGATATAAATGCATGTATAAACAAAAAGGCATGTGGAAGTCAAAGTGCATGTTGTTGGACCTATGTTACTATATATACACTCATCACCACAAATTGTGAATGGCAAATGTTCTTATTTAATCTTTTGCCACCTCACACAATCACAGCCAAGTAAATTTAAAGATTCAGTCATTCTCCAAAACACACGTGCAGCCAATGAGTAGCTCTTACCTCCTTACATACACACATACTCATCAAATGTTCAGAAACATCCCTTCAATATGCAGCCACATATATACATCTATATGTATCAGAAATACAGAGCATCATAAACATGCATCTTGAAACACATCTCACTCACATTGCTCAATTAAACATCCTTATTTTACTTCAAATCTCTGGTATGTTGCTATAAAGATAAGGAAGCTCCTTGTTTCTCACACTGCAATCTTTCTCTCTACAGATTTAACTCTGTGATTCAAAGCTAAAAGTGGGGACATTGTCACCAAAACATGTTTATGAATACTGAACGATATTTTCTGGGACAGAACAAATGTTTCATTCCTTACCAGAGTAGTTCCCTCCCATCCAAAAGACAAGTGGAACACTGGCTACTTGGTTACAGGGGAGATCTGATGCTGTTGTCACGGAGAGCTGTGAGCAGCATGTAGAGATGGAAGAGGATTATGAACAAATTTTCTCACTGTACATTTGTGTCCAGACCTAGTCTTGGCAATTAAGGCTCTCACCACAACTCTCCCTGCTATTGACCAGTCCGTCATTGAAGAATGGTGGGTCTCTGTGGGGAAATGCTGCAGCATTAGGATGGCTTTAAGAAGTGGCCAGTGTGGGAAGAGGTATAACATCAGCACCACAAGAGTTGGGGCATGGAGGAGAAAATGGAGTAGGAAAAAATGGCTACAAGAGTGGGTTTCCCTCCAAGGCAATGATTGCCCCTCCATCTCCCAAGAGGTCCCCTTTTGTCTCCAGATTAACCCTGGCTGAAAGAACTGTCTTTGGTGCAGAGCACCAAGCAATCCATTGGAAACAGACGGTATATCCCATGGATAACCACGTAACAAAGTATGAGATTAAACCTGGCAGATTACAAAATACAGATATGGTAAGAGACCTATGTGTATAGGGAGCATAAGGAAAATAAACATAGCAGGTGGGGTGGAGGAATACAATCTCAGAAAAAGAAAGGATTAGGTAAATGACAGGACCCAATTTTAGAAAATAATCTCCCATGTTCTTAGTCTCAAATCTGTGTAGATAGTTGGAAGGTAAGGCAATGATCAGTTCTGCTGCTCCCTATATTCTGATTATTTTTCACGCTGTGTCTTTATTGGGGAGAGTTAGCTTTTCCCTGAAGAACCTGGGGGCAAGGGACCCCAGTAGTTTATAATCGGGCAAGGTAAGCAGAAAGCCAGTGCATATATGTGGGGTAGAAGATACCACCACTGAATTCTCAAGGTTCCCCAAATTCCACCATCCAGAGGTTCTGGCCACCAATATACTCAGAACTGCACATGCAATTTGAAGACATCCCTTAGTGATAGATTTGGTCAGCAAAGTCTGCTGTGCATGACTTCCTAGTTCTAAGTATGATGTTAAATATTCAGTCCCAATTCCTAGTACTACATGGTAGGTCATATCCTTGGCTTTGCACCTACAGCTACTTCTACCTTCCCTGCATTTTCCATCTCAGGAAGCCACTTTTCCTTACCATGGTACTATTCATGCTACCAGCTCCCATAGGCCTTCTAATATATTTCTCTCTCCAAATGAATCACTGTCTTCTGTGACTCTATGTGCCCCTCTCACATAAGTTAGTGCATTACTGGAACTCTTCCCATGACTTCCTACTGCTCTGTGAGCTATTTGAAGACAAGGGCTATTTTGGATTTTTCACTCCTATAATCACATATTTCCATTAGACATGAAATAAGTTTGTTGAATTCCATGAGCTGTTTGAATGAATCAGCTTAGACAAAACTTGGCCTCACTGCCCAAATTCTGAGCCCCATGGCTCCCTCCCTGCTACAAGGGACACTGTGCTTCTCTGATCTCTCCACCTGCTCTATACCAACCCCCAGCCCCAATCTACCTTCCAACTCTTCAAAAATTGAAGAAACTTTCTCAGAGTGGTCCCATTCTTTGCACCATCTCCTTTCTATCCTTCCAGGTTCAGAAATAGGAACTTCTACACTGATTTCTCCCTCCTCATTCCTTTCTTTCTTGTTTTCTCTCCCCACTTATTTTATCATTGTTACCCCAGGTCTTATCATCCCTCCCCACACCTGCTTCTCCCTTTGTGTAGTTCACTCACCAAACTTGGTTCTCTCAGTGACCCTCACACACTTTGGTGTTCTAGTGGACTGCTTTGGATATATTCTTTATGCGACCCTTGCTGGACCCCATGTGGGGAAGTGGGTTGAGTGTGGGATACCGGAAAGGCGAGCACAAGTGTCCAGCCTCTTGTTGCCAGAACCCCATGGGGAACCTCGATGAGAATGCTGTGGTTAGTTAAGGCTTATTGTTCTGCTTGGAGGAGGCACCATAATGACCTTTAAACTGCAGCAGAAATGGAAGAGTCTCTCCATCCCCAGGATCCAGTCTTTTTTTTTTTTTTTTAATTTTTATTTATTTCTAGGAGACAGAGAGAGACAGCGTGAGCAGGGGAGGGTCAGAGAGAGAGGGAGTCACAGACTGAAACAGGCTCCAGGCTCTGAGCTGGCAGTCAGCACAGAGCCCGACGCGGGGCTCGAACCCACGAACCGCGAGATCATGACCTCAGCGAAAGTCGGACGCTTAACCGACTAAGCCACCCAGGCGCCCCCCCAGGATCCAGTCTTGTTCTCAGAGCCCATGGAGCACGTTCTCCTCCACCCCATACTAATCCTGAGCTCATAGTCCTGATAGGTCCCTGTGTCCTGTCTCACCCTGGCCTGTCTCTTCTTTGACTATTACCACCACCTCTCTACTGCCTTTTTTTTTCAGAGAGCAGATAATGAGCTCCATAGAGCACCCCAGGCTCAGTCCTCAGGGACACCTCCTGGTTTTGTCGCCTGTCTCTGTTTTGACTAATTGTCTTTAGCTCAGTGGAGTACCACGTGGTGCTAATGGCTCTAAGGTCACAGGTTCCATCTCTGCAGAGATCACTTAGTCATTTGCTTTGCAACCTCAGGCCAGGGCCAAACCAATTCAATAACTTGCTTGGGCTAAAAAAATGGCTTACCTCTGTTATGGTTTCATCCTCATCCCTGGCCATATGCACACTGCTCTCCATAAAGTCAGTTCTCTCTGAAATACAACGGCTAGCTCAACTGGGTCCCCTCACTCCTCTAGCCCAGTCGTTTGGCTTTCTGTCTGTCTCTCTCTTCCTTGTACTTTGCACTTTCTCATTCTCCCTGCCATTTCTTGTTCTGTATAGATGCCCTGTTTTCTAATGGATCAGGTATCACCAGACACCCCACTCCCCACAACAGCTTGTAGCTTTTCCCTCAAACCTTCATAATCAGCCCAAATCTCCATAACACGCATTGTGTGCCATGCCGTCCACTGCTCCTCCCCTCCTGGAGAACTTTCAGGGTGCTTTTGTTCCTATAATCCCCACAGCAGACCTGGGTAACCAGATCCCACCTCAGGGGTTTTACTGGACTCATCCCCGTCACTTCTACTCCCTTTCAGGAGATGGTACCTTAATCTCTCTATTCCCAAGGCACAGCCACACGTCTTCTGGACTCAGGTTACCCTCCTTGCACTCTTTCCAGCAATTCCAGTAGGTGTGATCTGTTGGACATGGAAGCTACCCTCAAAGTCTGCAACTAAAGTTTAACCCCATGGTAATTGGGACTGAGGACATGGACTAAGTTATTCTTAGCACCTCAAACACACACGATCCCATAAACAGATATTATCTCAGTGTTCCCTGATCAGTACAGTGAACCATTCTATATCCTTCCATCACCCTGGGATCCAGGGCTGCCTCTCTTCAGACATCTAAACCACAGGAAGGGCCTCATATCTATCTGCACTCTGCTTTTCTGGATGTTCAGGATAACCATATATTCACGTGATAAATGAACCTGGCCCAATAGGTTGGAGGGAGGAACAGAATTAAACCATTCTTGGGCCCCTCCTTTTCTCGAATGTGTCATTCAATAAAATGTTTTAGGAACTCACTGTGTGGTGCTGTGGCTTTTCAAATTTGGACCATCTAGGTAAAAACCCTTGCTTTGCCATTTTCCAGCTATAAAGAAGCTACTTCACATCTTTGAGCTTCAGTTTCATCATCAGTAAAAATAATTTGGATGAAACGTGAGTGAAGTGTCCAGAACAATGCCTACCTCCCATTGCTAGTATTTGTAGGAGCCAACCACAGGCTGCCCAAATTGGCATATTGATTATTTTGAATTGACACTACCTGTGAAACAGCCAGTGCAATGATACTCAGATGCTTTTTTGTCACTCCCAAAAGCAGGAAACAGATCTCCCATATGAAAGTTACTTTCCCTATACTAAGAAGTAAAAAGACATCTTAATCACCAGAGATAGAAACTTTAAAACTGAGAAAGCTGTAGAAACAAAACTTGCTATTAAAGATTTTTTAATGCTTATTTATTTTTGAGAGAGAGAGGGAGACACAGAATCTGAAGCAGTCTCCAGATACTGAGCTGTCAGCACAAAGCCTCACTTAGGGCTTGAAACATGAACCATGAGATCATGACCTGAGCCACAGTCAGGTGCTTAACTGACTGAGCCACCCAGGCACCCCAAAAACTTACTACTTTTTTACTAACTTACTACCTCAGCCCAGATTTCACTTACTAATTAAAGCTCCCAAATGTCTGTTTTCTTTATCCTGACAATTTCTTACACATTTATTATGTCTTTGTCTGAAGTATATAAACACTGCCTTCCTTGTTCATGTTTGGGTCTCAATTTCATTCTTAGATGTCTGTGTACACATACTAAAACCTTGGGTTTTTCTCCTATTAATCTGTTTCATGCAAATTTAATTCTTTGTCCAGTAAGAAGAACCCTGGACAAAGGAATCTTCCCTTCATAATCTATATAGGTAACATAATTGCTCCCAAATTAGCTAATATTCCCCAAAATATATGTGGCAATGGAATCCAATATTTCTGCCAAGGAAAGACCATGTCTCAAGCCCAAGAGAGTGGTATAATTGAAAAGACAAATAAGACCCAGTCTGTTGGCTCTCTAACTTATTGTTGGCTATCAGCTAGGGGTCACTGCCATATCCTAGATGCAGTTCATATCCTTGTATGTGGTCCCCTCTACCTTGACATGCTGAAACCAACACATGTTCATGGCCCAAACTCTCAGCAAATTAGAAATACCAAGGATACTGTCATAATTTTATAAATAACATCTACAAAAATGCTTCTAACTAGCATTATAATTAATGATGAAAGACTTAATACTTTCTAACATTGGGAGAAAAGGCAAGAGTGTATGTTCTTACCATTTTTGTACAGCATTATACTAGAACTGTACTCAGTACAATGAGGGGAAAATGTAGAGGGCATACAGATATAGATTGGAAAGGAAGAAATACACAATTGTATTTTCACAGATAGCATGACAGTCTATATAAAAAAAACATGAGAAATCTATAAAAAGTTCCTAGAACTTAAAGGTGAGTTTGGGATTAGGGCCAATATTAAAAAAATATCAGTGCTATTTCTACATACTAGTAATGAATAATTAGAAGTGGGTTAAAATTTTTTAAATGTTTGTTTATTTTTGAGAGAGAGACAGAGTGTGAGCAAGGTAGGGGCAGAGAGAGAGGGATACACAGAATATGAACCAGGCTCCAGGCTCTCAGCTGTCAGCAGAGAGCCTGCGAAATTATGACCTGGGCCGAAGTTGGAGGCTTAACCAACTAAGCCAGCCAGACACTCCACTTTTTTAATCAAAATATATATTAAAATAAAGCTATAAATTCAACAAGAAAAAAAAAGTAACCCAATAGGAAATTATGGGCCAAAGATTTGAATAGACATTTCATCAGAGAAAACATGTATGTTGGCCATAAACACATTTTTAAAAAAGGACTAATATTAGTCATTAAGGAAACAATAATTAAAAGCACCATGATAAGGGGCACCTGGGTGGCTTAGTCGGTTAAGCGTCCGACTTTCGCTTAGGTCATGATCTTGCAGTTCGTGGGTTCGAGCCCCGCGTCGGGCTCTGTGCTGACTGCCAGCTCAGAGCCTGGAGCCTGTTTCAGTCTGTGACTCTCTCTCTCTGTGACCCTACCCTGCTCACGCTGTCTCTTTCTCTCTCCTAGAAATTAATAAAACATTAAAAAAAAAAAGCACCATGATAAGATGTCACTAAATACCTGTAAGAATGACCAAAAAAAATGATAATTTAAGGTGCTGGTTGGAGCAAAAACAGGTAGGACTCTCATACACTGGTGACAGGAGTACAACATGGCACAACTGTCACTTTGAAAAATAATTAGGTATTTTTTAAATAAAGTTAGACACTTAACATGTACCTGGATAATCCACTTTTATGCATTTAAACAAAAGAAATGAAAACTTAGGCACATGTAAAGACCTATGTGTGAGTGCTTATAACAGCTTTACTTATAAACTTCCTTCATCTACCAAATGGATAAACAGAATATCAGCTATACCCATACAATGGATATCCATACAATGAAGCACTATTTAGCAATAACGTGAATAAATCTCAAATGCATTATGTTAAATGGAAACAGTCAGATTTTACACCATTTAATGAACCAAAGTTATAGGGTTAGACAACAGATTAGCAGTTGCCAAAGGCTTGTGGTGGGTGGAAGGAGTTAACTACAAGGCTAACATGGTGAAATGTTTTGGGTTGATGGAACTTTTCCATATTTGGATTAAGGTGATGGTTGCATGACTCAATGACAGAACTGCACAATTTCATTGGATATAAATTTTAAAGTCATTTTAAAATTGTAAACTCTCATTGAGGAGCATTTGGAAGTTTAAGTTTGTTAAAGTTTACCTTTCAAGGCTCATCCATCTTTTCTTATGTCTTCCCTCCCTCATGCCTTGGTTTCCTGCCTTTTCCCTTTTTTCCTTTCTTCCACTCTTCATTTTTATTTTTTTTATGCAACAAATATGTTTTGGTCACTTTGATCACACAATGTATAGCTCTGGATCATGCACTGAAGCATTTGTGCTTCACGAATTCTAGTAATTCAATTTTTTAAATACTTCAGAAATGTAGTAAGCATGTGTCAGTAAGAAAAACTACATTTTGGGAAAAATATACACTTCTATGAATATGAAAAGTTGTCTTGATGTTATGAAAATTGTTTAAGGGTAAATAAGATACATAGGTTTACAGATTATTTGCAAATTCATTTTCAGCCTCTCATGATTATGATTTTTTCATAAGGCTTTCATAAAATATCAAATTTATGTGGCAATGAAATCATTTAACTACATGTAATAAGACATCTGTCCAGTTCAAATTTGATTAGCACCAAATATTATTAGAGTAATTTTCTAAGTAAATTGACAATAAAAGAAACATTATTTCTTATTCATAGCTTAGAGGAGGAAGGAACAGGAAAAATCAAGAATAAACAAAGCAGTTTCTTTTTGTGTGAATAAAAAGTTAGAATGTTATTGAAGAGGTCCATATAGGAAAAACAGAAAGCGTGGAATTGTGTAACATTTGATATAAAAAGAAAGGAGGAATATTAGAAATATTAAAAAGGTAAAAATGTCAGGAAATTTTATATACTGGGTGACTTATATCTTTGTACTTACCTGTACTGATTAGATGGATTGAACTGAGATATAAAGAAAGAGCCAGTTAAAGTATAGAAGGGAAAGCATAAGGTTGCATTTTAAAGTTATGGATGTGTTGATTTTGATGAATATATGCGATGCAGTGGTAAAGATAATGGCCACCAGGCAGATTCACATAACTGTCTGAAAGTTGACATAAGGATGAGGATCAGCGATACAGATTTGGAAGGAATCTGCTTCTATGTAAAGTTGAATGAGAAAAGCAAGAGTTACAGTAGAAAATGGAGTTAGAGAAATTGGGACTGGAGTAGGGTTAATATTGAACCTGGGAAGAGGCAATTTATTTAAACTCTGAGAAGGAAAGTTTAGGTGTAACTGTATTTCAAGAGGTAGCTTAAGAGAGGGTAGGAAATTGAAAAAGATTAGAACAAATCATCAATTCTTTTGAATGAGTAGAGAAAAGGTTTTGCTATAGAATGTGATGGGAGAAAAACTGAGTGGGAGGGGGGTTGGAAATGTGAATATGTGAAATTGCTTTTGATAGGAATGGAATTAGTATCCAATCAAAGAAAATTAATTAATGGAAGATGGATACTCTAAATCTATAGCACCATACAATCTGACCTATTGCACAGTTGGTGTCCTCTATCCATTTTCAGCTTTGAAGATATTGAAATTTAAAAAGAGATAGTAATATTTGTTTAGTTTTATATTTGTGCTGACATAGACGGAAAGTAAAAAGAAATCAGAATCCATGTGGGATACAAATAATCAATCTGTACAGGTAAAAAACCCAAAGAAACCAAAACTAAACACACACACACACACGACCAATGAACCAACAATGAAAAATATTGGCTGAGAGATTAAAATGAAATTACAGTGATGTAGTTACTCAAAACACTTATTTGTCAAAATAAATAAAAAATTTGAGTAAGAATGTGACTGAGCTGTAAGATGCCACATTTTAATGAGCACTAGAATATAGAGGTTAAATTATTGTAAGTAGAGCAATTCCATAGTTTAATTACTCAAAATAATTTAAAACAATGATTATATGATATAGAGATGAATTCTTTTTAGTTAATAAACTGAACACTTTGAGATTCTATGGTATTGAAGAGAATCTGAAATAATATTAAATTACTGTAGGACTATCATGTAGATAAATGGTAATTGACTAAGAGAGCTTAGTGTATATGAGCACATTCTATATGAGCATTTCTTCCTTATCTAGTTATGTTTACCTTCAAGATCTAGGAAGTCTGGAACACACCTGGGGCATTGAGGACCCCCTGCTCTATTATTTCTGTCATAAGTAATTTCTGGAATAAAAAATTTTGAAGTTACATCGACAATCTGGACTAGTTACCAATATGATCCTTGTTTCTTTTTTGGAAGCATGAAGATGATAATACCATATCAACTTCACAAGAGTCTTAACAAGACTCACAAAGTCATGAGTATTATGATAATGAAGGTGTAAAGCAAATGTGATAAATCATGTAACTGATGAAACTCTCTTGCTTTCCTTTTCTACATGACACAGCAAGATTTCTTAGGTTGATACTGAAAACTGAAGATGAAACACTAGGGAGTCATTTCAACTGTAGATTTTGTGGGAAAATAGAATGGGGAAATCATGGAGTCACTTTTCCTTGAGATATTTTTATTAGTCTTGATGTGTTTTCAGACAAATAAAGGCAACTGTCAATCATTTTAGGGCATGGAAAGAGGCAAAGATGGCCCTGAGAGACCATGACTGAGCTCTAGGCAGCCTCTGAAACTAACCCCCTGCACACACATGCACACAAGCAAATGCCTTTTTCCACCAGCCTCCTCAGTACTATCTCATACCCCAGACATAAGTATCTAGAAGGTGATTTTACAGCCCTGGGGGGACCTTCTCAGAAGCTCCAGAGAATAGCCCTGCTGATCGATCTGTGAAACTCTCCACGGTGTGATAGTGGGAGGACTTTGAAGCAGTGCAAGAAATAAAAGTTCTCATGTGGGTAGTGATGATGGTTTTGCAAGGCAAGCCTCAGGCTGCTTAAGATCCTCTTCCAGGTAGAGATATTCTCAGCAGCCAGGTAAGTTTTAGAGCAAAACCAGAGGATAAAGTTGGCCTATCAACAAAGTATTTTAAGGGGTGCCTGGGTGGCTTAGTCGGTTAAGCGTCCGACTTTCGCTTAGGTCATGATCTCGCGGTTCGTGGGTTCGAGCCCCGCGTCGGGCTCGTGCTGACTGCCAGCTCAGAGCCTGGAGCCTGTTTCAATCTGTGACTCCCTCTCTCTCTGACCCTCCTCTGCTCATGCTGTCTCTCTCTCTCCTAGAAATAAATAAAACATTTAAAAAATAAAAACAAACAAACAAAGTATTTTAAGATACCAACACTAAAGTTTCTAATTATCTCCCAACCACTTCTTTCTGTCCCCTTATCTTTCCTTTGTCCTGTATTCTCCAACCCAAGCACTCCATGTCCTATGTTCTTGCCTACTTTCTCATTCACATCATTAAGGGAAAGATGAAGACAACTTCTTTAACATCACAATGTGTAGGTCATCTTTTTCTAAAAAGTGGATAAATATCTGATCCCATGGTCTCAAAATGTAGGGAACTCCCTCCCTACTCAGTCCCTACTCAATGTACTCAGAGAATAAATGTCACCTATAGAAGACGGAATAATTGTTTCTGTATTATTTAGACATTGGCCTTTTAAAATTCCTTTCATTTAGAACCTTAGAATGATGGAGTTTGGGAATTCCCCCCATGATAGGACAGTTTGTGGCTCTACTATCAGGTGAGGTATGGTTACCATTAAACTCTTCCTCAGGAGGGTTTTTCTTCCTATTTCCTCAGGTTCTCTCTGCCCATCATGCATCCTGGTAATAATGAAAAGTAAACCTCTATTTTAAAGACAAGTTCCAATCTTACTCTCTCATCTACAAATATCCTAGACTGTGTAGAAATTTGGAAGATTCCCTAATACTTAAAACAGACGGAAGTGTGTTTTTTTGTTTGTTTGTCTGCTGCTACTCATATAATGATAAATTTTGTAGTTTTAATTTTATTGTTCACCTATTCCTATAATCAAGGAGCTATAATAACGCTGTATAGCTTGTGGTAGCCTGGGGGCAGATGCATAACACTTAGACAATTTGTTTTTCCATAAATGTTGTGGTATGGACAGCAGAGGGCCAGGGCCAGATGAAACTTTCATAGGAAGAATTTGGTATCTTAAAGCCTAGTCATCAGGAGGTAGACTCGAGCCCCTGTTGTTTTCTAGATCCTGGGCAATATAGATAAAGAATAAAATCTAAGGACCTATATTAGGGTGTTAGCGGCTTGGTCAAAGCATGTAGTTTTGACTTGGTCTTCTGTAATTGTACCCTTAAACTCCCATTGCACTTAGCTGTAATTTTCTTCATCAAGGCTGTGTCTTTGTCCCACTCTTACCTGCTTTGCTACTAATTAGGTGTTTGACTCAGGGCAAGTTATTTTCTTTACCTGGGTTTCAGTTTCTCTATTAGTAAAATGTGAAATAGATCAACCTTTACTTCTGCTAGTCTTTGGATCTCTGTTTTTCTCTTTTTATTCCTTTTATATTTTCTTCTTCCCTCCCCTACCTTATTTATCTTTTCACTCTCATTTTCTATATCTTAAACTTTTCTCTCATTTCTACTTTTTTAGTATGATCATCTGAAAAACATAAGCACTTTGTTTCTCAAAAATCACTAAAACAGGCAAAAACTAAGGTAATGGTTTATTGAAAAGAAATGTATCTGGCAATCTAATAGGCCAGATACTTGAACCAATAGCTATCTCCATTTAATAAGAGTAATGGAAAGAAATGAATATTTTTTAGAAAGAGAAAACATGTCCTGCCTAAGACTGGGGGTATATGAATCAGAAATCTTTCAAAGAGGATCTTTTGGTAGATGTCAAACAAGGTAACGATATGATTTTTGATTCATCATGAGCAGGGGTCAGCCAGAGATGTATATGTAGCTTGGAGGTGAGATATTCAATGATTGAAGAAAAGAGGGTAAAATATTAAAAAATTACAAGAGATACAAAGTAAATGTGATTCTTTGCTAATAGAGGAGAATCTATCAGTTTTCACTTCCAATAACTGTAAAGAACTCTCACCTAAAATATTTATAACACACAGAGAAAAAAAATGAGAAGAAGACAAATGAAAAACCCAATGTCAACACAGAGAACATATGAAGAAAGGAACTTTTTGTTCCAAGTAGTCATAATAAAAAACACATATCTTGCTTTCTAATGCCTCTACATTTTACATTTTTAATACTTACACTGCCCCTATGGGGTAGCTACAGTGATTGTCACATGTTACACATATAAGGTTATATGTTGAGGAGCAGAGGAACTGGAATCTGAATCCAAGATATGTCAGTTTAGAGTCCATGTTCTTGACACTACATTGCCTCATAGTGAACTTGATCCCAATCAACTGATAAAGGCAACTGAGGAGTGTCTTAAGTGTGAAAGCCTCTCAGAGTATGTTCTACATCTAGCTAGCATTCATGTCTGACACCAAATGCCCCATCAGAGGGCCCTGTGGCATCAATATAGTTACTGATTCTGGCAACATAAAGGTGTCTTCCAGATGTCTATTCAGGTCTCTGTAAAGACTCTCTCAGAATGCATGCAAAGACTCATGCATTATGCATAATCACTGTGCCTTAGCAATAGGACATTATCAGATGATCCTAATCCTGAAAAAGACTTCAAGTGAGACCTGAGGGTCTCACTTCCTTTTAGACAAAGTGAGTTATGTTTAAAAAAAGGAAAAAAAGAAAAGAAAAAAGAAATGCTGATATTGCTTTCCTAAGTATAATTTAGTACCCATTTGACTGAGATTTTGCTAGATTGTAGATAATACATTTCATTTTCTGTAATTATAAGTGGCTGCCTGAGGTTCCTGGGATGAGAATGATTCTGAGACTACGTTCAGGTTCAGTGTAAATGAAGAAGAGTTGTGCTCAAATAGAATCATAGGTATGTACACTGGGAATTTCCGTCCCTATCTGAGATACAAGGTCTGTGGCCTTCTTGAGAGATCTTGGCATAAGGAGTGTGATGGGTAGGGATGGCATCCTATATGGGGAATCAAATAATTCATATTTTATATTGATTCTGTCTTAGTTATTATTATGTCCTTAACCTTGCTCAACTGTTTATAATATATTGGTTAGAAAGAGGGAGGAAAGGACAGGAGAGGGAGAACATTTTCCTAATGCACTGGCATTACAGTGTATGCTTCAAATTGAATGAGACTTATTTGTAGTCAGGTGAGTCTTTTTCTCCTGGGCCAGGAGATGCCTTCTCAACAGAATACATGGGGGAGGAGTAACTTCAGGATTCAGTCCTCTCTTTTATCCTCCTTACCAGTGTGGAAACAAAATTGTTTCACTCTGAGGGAAGTCAGATTCTAATATATTATTAATCCCTGCACTGTATTTTCAGGAAGCCACACCCATCAGGACCCTGCAGGCTCCGTCCTCATGCCTTTGTCACACTGGCTTCATGGCAGATAATAACTACTCTCACTTCCAACACCCTTACTTTGTCTTAATGGGAATTCCAGGGCTTGAGCAAAAGTATTACTGGATGGCATTCCCCCTGGGTGCTATATATATCATTGCCCTTTTTGGCAATGGTGTTATCATCTCTACCATCAAGTCTGAAACATCCCTGCATATCCCCATGTACTATTTTCTATGTATGCTGACACTGGCAGACATGGGGCTTACCCTCTGTACTTTGCCCTCTATGCTAGGCATATTCTGGCTTAACTATAAGTCCATTGCTTTTGATTCCTGCCTTGTTCAGATGTACTTCATTCACACCTTCTCAGCCATTGAATCTGGTGTGCTGGTGGCCATGGCCTTTGATCGGGTTGTAGCCATCTGGAACCCCCTCAGGTATGGCACCATTGTAACCAATGGCATGGTCTGCAGAACAGGGGCAGTCATCTTGACAAGGGCAGTCTGTGTGGTCTTCCCTGTGCCTTTCCTCATCAAGCGGCTTCCCTTCTACCACTCCAATGTCCTCTCCCACTCCTTCTGCCTTCACCAAGATGTCATGCGCCTTGCCTGTGCCAGCACCCGTATCAACAGTCTCTATGGCCTTATTGCTGTCATCTTCACCAAGGGTTCTGACTCCCTCTCCATCCTCCTTTCCTACGTTTTCATACTCCGCGCAGTAATGGCCATTGCCTCAGGGGAGGGCCGGCTGAAAGCACTCAATACCTGTGTTTCACATATCTGTGCTGTACTCATCTTCTATGTTCCACTCATTGGGGTGTCTGTCATTCATCGTTTTGGAAAGCATATTTCACCACTGACTCATGTCCTTATGGCTAATGCCTACCTTCTTGTACCCCCTGTGCTAAACCCTATAGTCTATACTGTGAAGACCAAGGAGATAAGAAAGAAAATCATCCAAATATTTGTTCAAACCAAGATCACTGTGGGTTAGGGTCAACTGGTTTGAAAGAGGAAGAATTTATTCTGTAAAGGCTCTCACTACTATAAGAAATAAAGGGTTTTATTTTTCATGTTTTCTGTGTGATTTGAATTAGGGATTTTCCTGCTCTCAAAGTATACTTTCTTTTTCCTGTGCCAAATTGTTCTTTGCCTAGTATAGAAAGAGTGACATCTTTAGGAACTGTTCAATGTACTGTCCTGTAGCCCTGTATTTATGAGTTGGCATGTAATAACTGAAGATAGGGCATATTACTAATTCAATTTTTAAATAATTGTTTTGGACACAAGTAGGTCATGAGTTTAATGTCTTTTAAATTAAAGCTCACAAAATCAATTTAACATTTTAGCTCAAGAATTAAGAATGGTCTCCATTAATTTAAAGGGGGAGAAATGAACTATACTCAAATAATAATAGAACACCTGGGGACGATACATTATTAAAATAAAACATGAATCAGAAAAATGATCAAATTTTAAGATTAAGATTATAAATGTATGGGTGCCTGGTGGCTCAGTCGATGAAGCGTCTGTTGATCTCAGCTCACGTCATAAGCTCATGGTTCATGGGGTCAAGCGCCGTGTTGGGCTCTGTACAGGCAGTGTGGAGACTGCTTGGGATTCTCTCCCTTCCTCTCTTTCTGCCTCCCCCCTTCCTGTGTGTGCGCACGCACACACACACACACACACACACACACACACACACACACTTAAAATAAGTAAATAATCTAAAGAAAAAAATGAATATACGTGTATACAGTTGATCAGGGGCCAACTATGTTGCATAACTTGAGATCAAAAGATTAAAAGTGAAGTTGAGCTTTTGCATGTGTGACACTGCTTATTTTCTTACCTTGGCACCTAGTGCTGTTATGTTATGATTATGTTAATCATAGGAGTACAATTATTTGTAAACTATGAGGTTCTGTGCAACTATACGGAGTATTCAAGAATATCAAATCTAAGCAAATGAGATAACTTGTATTTATAGATTGTCCACTAAGCAAAAGACACAATGCCAGAGCCTTTTACATGTTATTTTATTTGGGAATTACAGCATCCCTGTGAGGGAGAGTGGTATGGACTGTTACCTATATATGATGAGGCAAATACAGAAAGGGAGAAATCTGAAAATTTTTATAACAATTTGAGTGCAATGACACCAAAGCAAACATGTTGTATACAACACAATAAAATTGTATGGGTCCATTTCTTTTCCTGGTCTGAGTAGGTGGAGCATGGGGTTTCCCAGGAAGGCAAGCAGGTGCAGGTTGAGCCCATAGGGCATGATTGTGGTTTCTGGTGTGATGAGGGGAGTTAAGTGCAGGTCCAGATGGAGGGGCAGGGAGAGGAGGAGCAGGGATGAACTGAATTTAAAAAGGGGGTAGAGGTGCCTGGATGGCTCAGTCAGTTGGGAAACTGATTCTTGATTTCCTTTCAGGTCTTGATCCCAGGGTTGTGGGATCAAGCCCTGCACTGGGCTCTGTGCTGAGTGTGGAGGATTTGCTTATCTATTGTATTTTAAGATTGTTTTGAAATGCTAATATTTTTGATGAGAAAAGGAAATCTTAACAAGATCTGGATGAGAGATTATGATCTATCATCTTTATATATCAAGGACTTCTGTGGCCCAGTCTCCACACTACAGTGAACTAGATCTCTAATTCATATTTTTGGAAAGTAATGTGTTTATTGTAGGTTTCTTTAAAAGAGTGATGAAGGGGTTTTGCAGTACAAAAGGCATAACGATACTTCATGAAATTCTCTTTGAGCATTTTTATTGGTCTTCTTCTCAAGGAGGCTGCTAATAGTCTATTTTTCTGTTCCTTCTCTTCACATGGTCCTCTCATGAAACCTAGCTCCCTGGTCACTTCCTCCTTCCAGCCAGGTGTAGCTGTCCTCAAATGTGAGTATATGAGGAAAAAAAGTTTTGTTCCCACATATAGAATTAAACAAGTGTTGTTCAGAACATTTCCATGCCAGAGGAACTTCAGTCTCTGTGTTTCTGTCAATGTGGCCATGTACAACATGCTTTTTGTTTGTTTTGTTTTTCTGAGGATATAATTTTGTTGTTTTGTATGTATGGTTACTAGTCACAGACCAATTTGATTTTCATTTGATTTTAAATTTATATCATGCTATTTCTATGTAAAGGTTCATGTCTGAAGGTAGACTTGAATTGTTACCTAAGTATTAACAGGGGATGACTGATGAACATGTGATACTTTGTGGCTATGACAAATTGGCAGTTCTATGAAATAAACCAGGAGATGAATCTAGTAGCCTAAGTTTTCATGTAAACATCCCCATATCTAGGATATATAAATCTGTTCTCTGGAAAATTGTTTTCAATAGATATTCTCCATCTGATAAATCCTTCATTAAAAAGTAGTAAGCTTAGTCATGTATTCAAATGTATTTTTCTAAAATATCTCATTTTAAGATATAGTTAAACATGTAGTTTGACATATTATTCCTATGCTGTTTTTTTCCTGCTTAGAAGGATTCTCTCATTCTATTCCATAATTCTGACCAACTCCCCCCACCATGTATCTTACATTTGCAAGAGGACCAAACAATACTGATTACCATGGGTATGGATGACACAGGAAAATCAAAGAATCAAGGACTGAGTTTCTGAATATGTGTCGGTATGTTTTTGAATGTTGTATAAATGAAGCATGTTTATACCTTTAAAGAAAGAACTAGAAAGTAATTACTGTAGGGAAGAGCAAGAGTTAAAGTTGTGTGGTAATTGAAGTATATAAAAAAAACTCCACATAGAGATAATGTAAGGGCAATTAAAAATGAACAATTAGATCATGAGAGAAAAAAGGAGAGAGATCCATTGGGCTATATTTAAATATTTATTTTTGAGAGAGAGAGAGAGAGAGAGAGCAGGAAAGGGGCAGGGAGAGAGGAAGACTCACACAGAATTTGAAGTAGGCTCCAGGCTCCAAGCTGTCAGCATGGGGCTCGAACTCACAGATCATGAGATCATGATCTGAGCTGAAGTTGAATGCTTAAACAACTGAGCCACCCAGGCACCATTACCTATAGCCATTGGGCTATATTTTAAAACCATTACCATAAGTGGCATCTTGGCAGAAGAGACTTACTGAGGTAGCAAAGTGTCAAAGGGGAAACTGAGCAATACCCACATTCTGCTGGAGAGGAAGAAGTAAAGGCAGGTGATAAAACAGAAGGTAGAAGAAGTAGGAGATGTAATGGGGTGCCATGAAATCAGCAAAGAAAAGAGACTGTAAATATTTGTAATTTGCCCAAATAAATTAAGCTGAAGGAGGACTAAAAGGAAAATACTTGGTTTGTTAATTACAAAGATATATGAGCCATGGAAAACACAGCTTTCATATATTAATGGGGACAAAAGCCAGAGTGCAGAAGCCACAGAAAGGATTTCACAGTAAAGATGTGGAGTTTGTGTGTAGATTGCTGCTAAAGAATTTAGACTTTTGATCATCCCACCTCATGACCCCACCAGAGAATCAGAGAATCATGGTATGCAAAGGACACTTTTAGCTCATTTCCTCTGTCATTATAGTACATGAACATTGTAAAGATATCCCATGGTGGTTGTCTTTTATCCTTAGTCTAGAGTGTTAGTTTTCAAGTTTTTGGTTATGTATCTCTATAAAGAAAAAAGGACACTCCCCAATATTTTTATATTTTATATTTATTTATTCAAAAATTATGTATGGTAACACATTAAGAAAAATAAACATTTTTGAAGACTGACATAATCTTAAATATAAATAAAAGTTCTATTGTTTGTCCTCTTTGTAAGCCAACTGATTTTAATATGGTCTTTTTGGGATTCATGTTTTCCATTTAGATAGTGTCAACCTTTCTGCAGGATCCAACCACTTCAAGTAATTACCGCTGCCGACTTTTGTCTTGGGAGGTTGAACTTCTTAAGATTTTTGACAATGTTGATAACTAGTTTATCTCTAATGCATCTGTGTCTTAGAATCACTGGTTTGTTCCCTCCCCATGGAATTTGCCTGCAAGCCTAGGAAACCCTGAGACATGGATCAAGTCTCAATTCACAGGGTTTAGAATCAGCAGATCTATATTTTCTAATTCTGACACTTAGAAACTGTTTAACTTGAGCAAGTTCCTTAACTGCTCTAAATCTTACTTCTCTCATGTGTCAAATGTTGCTCACACCTACTCTGAAAGATTGTTGGGAGGATATTGAGATATGTAAATACAGATAGCATTATTCATTAGATTAATAAATTAAGTGTGATATTGCAATGTAATACCTACGTGGCTTGTAATTGTATACATATTTCCTTGCAGAGAAATATGCTAGGGATTGAGCAGTAAATTGGTGAATTGATCTCCACGGTCTAACATCATGACTGGCATTTCATTAGGGTTAAATGCATATTTATTGAATGAACAAATAGTCCTCCTAGCAAATTGTGTAATGACTAATAAAATACTTAAAACAAGTATTAGCATCAATGCAAAGGCACATTGCATTTGACATACTCATCCTCACACGTGTTCACTGCTTTCTTAAACTTCTTCCCAGTGCTGAAAGTTTTCACATGTCCTCATAAAAAGCCCAGGAGTAATTTTATTTGGACAAGTTTGGATGGATCACTGAGTACATAGTAAAATAGTCTTCACCCATACTGCATCAAAAGAGTAAAGGCAGAACATGTATTATTCTACTAAGCAGGTGGCAGAAAACTAAGACTATTATAAATCTGTAAAGAAGTGATATTCTCTAAAAGAAAAGGTGTAGGGGCACCTGGGTGGCTCAGTCGGTTAAGCAGGCAACTCTTGGTTTTGGTTCAGGTCATGATTTCTCAGTTTGTGAATTCGAGCCCCGCATCAGACTCCACTCTCCACTCTGACAGCACAGAGCCTGCTTGGCTCTCTCATTCATTCTCTCTCTCTCAAAATAAATAAATAAAAGGTGTAAATCAAGAAACACAGATGTGTCTGTTTTAATTTTATCATAGGCACTCTTCACTCAATAAATACCAAAACATACATGCCATTCGATTCTGTAACATATTTCTTTGTTCTATTTTTAAGAAAAACAAAACAAAACAGTATCTCAGAGGTCCAGCCCTTCAGTAGTGCTACTGTGCTCCTAGAATTCTTCTTTATGTAATCATTATTTAATTGATGATTAGATTAAATAAAGAATGTTACTTCATCTCATATGAGTAAACACTCTTAAGTGCTATCTAGACATATAGGTAATAATTTATATCATTATTGATGCTCATCTCCCAGTTTCAGAGAAAAAAAATTATGATGTTAATTAAATTAGATTTTGTATGTGACACCAGATTTCAAAATGGAATACATATAGAACAAGAATGACCCATGTTGTTTCATCGCCCATGAACCTTGCCCACCCTTGCATTTCACTGGATGTGCATAATCTAACTGCATCAGAACAGCTGAAATGGCTACACCTTATACTAACTGCACTTCCCTAGGCCCTGTCCTTTCTCCTCTGGAACATGTGTAAGATCCGCCTTCGTATCTGTTTGGTCTTCACACTATAGACAATGGGGTTTAGAACAGGGGGAAGTAACAGATAGAGATTGGCCATGAGTGTGTGCACCACTGGTGCTAGAAGCTTCCCAAATCTGTGGATCATGGTGACACCAATGAGAGGAACATAGAAGAGGAGCACCGCACAGATGTGAGAAAGGCAGGTGTTCAGGGCATTGACCCTTTCAGTTCTGGAAGCAATGCCCAGCACAGTCTTTAGGATGAGCATGTAAGAAAAGAGAATGATGAGGGCATCCAACCCCAGTGTGAAGATGACTATGACGAGGCCGTAGAGACTGTTGATGCGTGTGCTGGCACAGGCTAGCCGCATTGCATCTTGGTGGAGACAGTATGAATGAGACAAGATGTTGGAACGGCAAAAAGGTAGCCGCTTTATAAGGAATGGCACAGGCAAAACCACACAGACTGCTCGGGTGAGGATAGCTATTCCAATCTTTCCAATGATGTCATGGGTGAGGATGGAAGCATAGCGTAATGGTTCTCGGATAGCCACAAATCTGTCGAAGGCCATGGACACTAATACTCCTGATTCTACCACTCCAAATCCGTGGATGAAAAACATCTGTGTAATGCATGCATCAAAGGGAATCTCAGGGGCATTAAACCAGAAGATGCTGAGCATGGAGGGCAAGGTGGACATGGAGAGACTAACATCAGTGACAGCCAAGATGGAGAGGAAGTAGTACATAGGCTTATGGAGACTCTCATCTACCTTGATGATGGCTAAGATGGTACCATTTCCCAGGAGAGTGAGTGTGTAGAGAAATCCCAAGGGAAAGGCCATCCATACATTTTTATCTGGCATCCCAGGAATACCTGTCAAAATGAAACTGTGATGGTTGGCATGTGATGTGTTTGAGTTCAGCACCATGTTCTCATCGTTGGGGGAAGCTGGGTTCACTTGGCTTGCAGCTCCTAAATTGGAAATACATTTTCATAGAAGACAAGTAAATGTAAATAAATGGCTTTATGAATAGAGAAAAGGAACAGCAGAGGGGGCAATTATATTAAAAACAGCATGTAGGAGGTGTTTGTATCACTATTGCTTCCTAGACAATCACATGATATGAAACAGCAGCACCCAAGGGCTTGATAGTGTAGAGCATTTTGCTACATAATAATAAAACAAAGCCACTAGAAACTCACAACATCACCACCACATAAACACCTACCCAGAACTCCACTGCCGTCACAAACCCACATTCACAAACACATATGATCTCATACGTGTGTGTGTGTGTGTGAGTGTGTATTCTTCCACATATCTAGGCATCCACTTCACTGTATTTATGATGGCCTACATTAGTAAATAGGAGCATTAGTGGATGATGCTGTTCAAATTAATATTTAATATTTAACCTTCACAAATGTTAACAATTCTCGGTTTTCCATAATCACATTTTAAAGTAGCAATGAATAAGGAATAAAAGTGGCCAAGAAACAACCACACATAAGATATGAGACTTGCCACTTACAGAATTTTTATTTTGAGAACCTCCTAACATACCAGAAACTTGGGGCCATTCTTAAAACTTCTTTCATCAAACCAACATTTAACCAATTTCACACTTGCTTCAAAACATATCAAATAAGTATCCCCTTTCTGTCTTTTGTACAGTCAAAATAAGATAACCCATTTCTCCCGGGCTCCCCAACAGATCATCCTCCATCTACTAGTGCCCCTGCCAATAATTCTTCATTTTGAAGTCCGAAAATACTTTTTAAAGACTTTTACAATGTTTTTTTAAATTTGTTTCTGAGAAAGAGAGAAACAATGTGAGCAGGGGAGGGTCAGAGAGAGAGGGAGACACAGAATATGAACCAGGCTCCAGGCTCTGAGCTAGCTGTCAGCACAGAGCCTGGCACAGGACTCGAACCCACGAATCATGAGATCATGACCTGAGCCGAAGTCGCATGCTTAACCAACTGAGCCATCTAGGCTCCCCTGAATAAACTTTTTAGATTTGAGATATGATTTATTCATCACCAGCAAGAGCTCCTTTAAGGACTTCTATTATACCTAGAACAGAGCTTCAGATATTTATCTTAAAAATTTTTTCCCTTATGTTTATTTATTTTTGAGAGAGAGAGGGAGAAAGTGAAGGACAGAGAGAGAGAGGGAGACGCAGAATCTGAATCAGGCTTCAGGCTCTGAGCTGTCAGCACAGAGCCTGACGTGGGCCCACACCATGAGATCATGACCTGAGTTGAAGTTGGTTGCTCAACCGACTAAGCTACCCAAGTACCCCTCAAATCTTTATCTTAGCCCTACAGATATAGCAAGATTCAGCTCCTATGTCTATCTACTGCTCCCACACCAACTCACATTTTCTTTCTCTTCCCTTTGGTCTCTTCAATCCAGACAAATTTGCAGTGTTTTGGTTCCTGGATCCCACTGAGATACTTCCTGATATAAGATCTCCACATATGTCCTTCCCTGTTCCATATGCCTCTCTCTACCTTCCATACAGCTCCTAAACAGGAGCTAATCAAAGCCTATCCATCCATCCCAAGTAAGCCTTTTTCAAATGCTCATAGTAGTTCAGATTTCTTAGTATGCTGTTTTCATATTCTGGGCATTTCCTTATCATAAATGAGTACAGTTAGTTAAATACTGCATGAGTATTTGTTTCATGTCCCTCTCTCCTGCTAGAAGTTAAACTCCTGAGATTAAAGGAATCTTTATATGTTCATCACTTAATAGAACACATGTTAAGCATATATTGGTGTTTCCATATGTGTTAAATGAAGGAATGAAACAACAAACAAATTAATATGAATGATTGAATGTCATCATCTTTTTCAGAAGGCTTACAATCCTCAAACTCCTCCCTGATCTTCTGCATATAGGTTGGGAATCATTAACCAAGAGAAATATCTCTTTTTCTAAAATGGCACAGATAAAAAACTTACACAAGGAGTCTTTGAAAGATATCATGGTGTCTTTGTTCTCACCCAGGTGCCTGGCATGGGAAAGGAGAAAGAGAAATCTCAAAAGCCAACCAGGTGCACCAATCAGGTAGGCTTCTTTACTTCATCTGTCTCCTGTTCTTCTGCTGTGAGTTGAGGAATTACTGTTTGGGAGACAGCATTATGAAGAAGTTACGTTTCAGATTCTGATCTCAGACACAGAGGAATCATCAAGAGACAGTGTGGTCCACTTACAAAGGTTGAGTTATGTGTTGCAAACAGAATCTGGATTCAGAATCTACAATACATAACACGTAGTTGGTATTTCTCTCTCCCAATAAATCACTATGCTCAGATTTAAACAAAACACTTTGTGGTGTCCGTCTAACCCATTAGCTTCCCCTAGAAGAAGGGGCTTTTTTATACTTTACATGGTAAGTGAGAGTCCTTCACCTGTTTGGACCTGCTGATCCCTCTTCTCAAACAATGTGGATGGCTTTCACTTGGGAAGAATCAGTTGGCTCATCCCTGCTGGATGGTTTCCTTGGAAAGATTTGAAAAAATCTTTGATATTCTTGAAGTCCCCAGGGCCTGTGGAGGCACTGTTGTTCCATGGAAATAGTGATTCTTGTTTTCACAGATTCTTGTTTCTAATGTTTTTGACTGTTTTTCTTTATCCAAATGTGTTTTTACCACATCTTCTTTCCCTCTCATTCCTATCTCTATTCTTCTTTCCCTTTTACATTCTCTCTAAATGTTCAGCCCCTCTTTTTCTACCTCCTAGTTCAATTCATTTACTCTTCCCTCTAGTCTTTATTTCATTATGCCCATGCACGAGGCTCTTCCCTACAGTACATGTAGTCCTTAATACCAACACGTACATATATTTTCTCCCGTCTTTTCTTGTCTACACTCTTGTCATCTACTCTTATCATTTCCCTTTCAAGAATTTCTATGAGGATTCAGTGAAATAAAGTACATAAATAATTCCACACAGCACTCGCTATGTAGATACAGGGCATGTAAAAACTATTTTAAGACTAATTTATTACCTGTATCAACCTCTATGCTTGAGATCAGAATTGATTTGGCTTCTTTCCTTTCCTGATGTTAGCAACAGTACACTTATGAAGATTTCTCAAACCTCTGGTGGTGTTTGGAGTCTTCACGACTATATAACAATTTCACAACTCCTCTGTAAACATCACTAAGGAGTGTTGTTAGCCTCTAGGCTAGTTCATCACGATTCCCCTAAGGAGTCCAAACCCATCTGTCAAACTTTCCTTTGTTTTGCCAACAAATCTCAAATTTTTCTTCATTTTATTTTCACTCTTTCAGCTAAGTTTGAAGAAGGATCCACTTCTCCCTAAAACACATATGTGCACATATTATTGATATATATAATACTTGTATATATGTAATAAATACATATTAAGTATTTATTATATATGTATATATACATACACAAATATATATATATACATACATATATGTGTATATATACATATTTGTCTCATGTTGAATCACAAGTAAGTTCTAGGATTCCAGCCAAATGTTGGTCCAGGTCTCTGACTCCAAACCAGTCTCAGTGATGACCTAGTATGTTGTGATTTACCCTGAAATAGGGATAAGGTTTACTGTTGCTTTGGGATGGAGAGAAGGCTTGGTTGGACTATCCATCAAGAACACTGAGAACAAAGTTTTCTGAATTTGTTGCAGTCTTTGATTTCCTGGGTTGTTATTTCAATCTATCAAATATAATTTCTTTCATTTATTTTCATGATTTTTCTTCTGTAATATTTTTTCATCAATGAGGTAATTCTTAAATTTATAGAAACAGCTGGTTATTTCATCAGTGTGTGCCTTTGTGTCTACAGACCCCAAATACCACCTCTTTATGCCCCTTCTGATCTCCTTTATTTTCCTTCATACACGTAGTTACATTATAAAAGCAGAAAACAAAAGCCAGATATAAATAATTCTTATGATGATGCTTTTCCCCCCAGGCACATTAGAGAATGTATTGTGTAAGTCTATGTATTTTTAACTCAAACCCATTTCTTTTCCAGTGTGTATTACAACCTATAGAAGACCACCTATTCAATAAACGTTAAAAGCTAGCACTTTGTAATAATTGTTTTTGTATATTTTTTACAAAGAGTTTGTGACTATGTTTAGAAATCTATGATTATTTGTATATTTATAGTTTTATATAATCTTATATGTGAGGTGTGTGTGTGTGTGTGTGATTTCTATAGATGAGTTTTTATTCTTTTTAAACTGTCTTTAAGCACTCCAGTCCATTAAGGGTAAGGGGTTCAGAGACAAAGTCTTTGCCCTTAAGGAGTTTCAAGTTAGTGAGAATGCTTAACACTCCCAGATCTTTTTGAAGTACTGTTAGACACAGAAATACACACACGCACACACACACACACACACGTGATGCAAACTTTCTGAGGCTTTTAACTGGTGGTTTGGACTCCTCTGAGGATATCAAGACTTGTCTCAGTCATATCTACAGAAACCAATGCTGCCTGTAACCTAACCTTTTCCAGAAAGACTCCCAGATTATCCTAACAATCAGAATTTCCTATTATCTGGAGCTCTATTTTATCAAGGATCTGCTTTTCTAGACACAAAATGGCACAGTTCAGCAGAAAAAGTAGAGTCTGTGATGTCTGATATACCTTGCTTGAAACCAGTTTTCATTTTTCATCTGTTTTATCCTAGAGAAAATCATTAGACCTCCTATTCATCAAACATTTCTGTGTCCTATATTATAACAACTTCTCCTGGTAAAGTCTAGCTATCTCTCACTTTTCCCTCTGTATTTATACAGCCCAATGTGCTAGAAGAAATTGTACAATCATGTTGACTCATTACAAAATAGCTCACACACTCTGTGCTTTCAAACAATCATATTTAATGACTCTTCCCCTACTCCCTTACATCTTACCCAAATCTTTATTCTTTGTTGCTGATCTCACTTCCTACTTCATTAAGAAAAATGAAACAATTAGAAAACAATATCCAGTGTCCTAAATTACATTTACTCACCTAAGAGATTCAAGTATATGCTGATTTCTCAGTTACCTTATATAAATTAGATGAAATATTCATAATCCTTTCTAAAACCAATTCTTCTGAGGGTGCCTGTGTGCCTTGATGGGTTGAGTATCTGACTTCCACTCAGGTTGTGATCTCACGGTTTATGGGTCTGAGCCCTGCCTCAGATGTTAAGCTGACAGCACAATGGAAGCTGCTTTGAATTCTCTGTCTCCCTCTCTCTCTGTTTCCCCCATACTCTCTCTCTCTCTCTCTCTCTCTCAAAGAGGAATAAACCTTAAAAAAAACAAAAAAGCTCACAATTCTTTCAATTTTTCACTAAGCCCTTTCCTGTGTCTACCCAGAACATAACTTCAGTAATTTTTTATGTGTTTGTTTTAATACTCTTCCTTAACATAATGTCTTTACCCTCTTGATTATCTGTAGGAGCATCAAGCATGATGTCATGTTTTCCATTAGAAAAATGTGTTTCAGCCAGCATTAGTCTCAGTTTGTTATTCTCTTTAATGTAAAACACTCTAAAGCAGAAAAAAGTTGTCAGGGAAAGAGGAATTTCTGCCTACTTCATATGATGTATAAGGCACTTCTCTGGATAAAGTATTTAAAAAATATAACAACAGAAACATTTTCAGAATCTGAAAGTCGACTAAACCCATGCAATCCATTTAGAAACACTTATTTATGCTGGAAAAACTTTTACAGCTTCAGGTAAGACACCATTCTCTCACCACTGACTTTTTTTTAAGTAGTTTTACAGATTTGAGTTGGCTTTTAAAAAAATGAACAGCTGTGCTGCTGGAGTACAGACTCAAATTGAGCAAGAGGGAAAATACAACCAAGGCTGTGTTAGCTATGTTAGCTCAACTAGGCAAAATTACTAGAATATAAACACAATTTTGGTCATTTGAGTTTGCAAGTAGGGCACCAGAAAGAAATTTAACAGGGAGAATCTGGAAATAACAATAATGAAAGGGTTAAATGAACTTTGTATGCACCCCTTGCTTTCTGAGAAACTATAATTATGTTGGAGAAACCCAAGAGAACCTGTAAGAAAGTCAAAGCAAAAGGGTATTTGAGAATGAGTTGAATAAAAAGTATGCTCCCCCAATAACATGCAGGTCAGTCAATGAAGTGTTTTTGGCTTCAGGTTTATTGGCATGTCACCAAGATGTGCAGACACATGAGCAACTCATAAGAAGCCAGCCTAAAAAATGAAATATAAATAAAAGCAATCTAGGAAGACACATCCGTGGCTGTACTTAGCAAGAGAGATTTATTGTGGGAAGGCAGATGTCACAGTTCAAATTCAGAGAAGTTCCTAAAAATTAACAAAAAAACCCCCAAATATAGCAACCTTTGAAAAACAATTATGAACTATGAACTTATGAACTATAAGATAGCTATGCTATAATATTTAAGATACTGAGTTTTAAAAAAAATCTGAGACTCTCAGAAAAAAGAAAAGCATGAACCATAATCAAGAAAAAACAGCAATCAACAGAATCTGACTTGAAAAACACCCATATATTGATTTTAGCAGACAAATAACTAAAACAATCTATTATACATGCATTCAAATAATTAAATAAAATCATGTTCAAGTAATTAAAGGAAATGTGATGATAATGATTGAATGAGTAGGGGAACTTCATAGAGAAATAGAAACTTAAGAAAGAAACAAAAAAATTATAATAAACTAAAACTTAGAAAAAAATCACTTCATGGACTCAGCAGATTTGAGAAAAGAGAAGGAAGAATCTGTGAACTGGAAGACAAATAGAAAAGTCTCGGTTTCAAATAATATAGAGAAAAATATTGAAGATAAATGAACAGAGTCTCAAATATTTGGGAGGAAATATCAACACTCTAACATATGTATATTGGTAGGTCCAGAAGATGAAAGCAAAGTAGCAGAATCAATATTTGAAGAAACCATGTTAAAAACTTCATATACTTAACAATAACAAATAGTACACATGTCCAAGTAACTCAAAAAATCTTAACTGGAATAAATACAAAGATATTAACACATAGAAATATCATAACCAAACTGCCCAAAGCCCAAGACTGATAACAGCAAAAAGAAAATGACTAATCAAGCTACAGGGTAAAAACCTTGAAATACTTCCTGACTTTTTATCAGGGAAAAAAATGGAAGCTGAAAAGCAGTGGAATGGCATATTAAAAGTTCTGAAAGGAAAAAAAGCAGTCAAACATTAAAGCAGCACAATAAAAATCTTTAACATGAAAGAACACAATAAAGGAGAAAAGGAAGAACCAAAAAAACCTGAAACACATAAAAAATATCAACAAGACAGACCTAAATCCAACCACATGAACAGTTACATTAAATTTGAATCAACTGTAAACTCCAATCAAAAAGCAGAGATTGTCAGATGGATAAAATACAAAGATCCAAGTATGTGCTACCCAAAAGATCCAAGTATGTGCTACCCACAGTAGTGTAACTTAGAGTAAAAGATACAAATAAGTTGGAAGCAAAGGATGGAAAGAGTTTCACCATAAAAAACATATTCATAAGAAAGCTGGAATATCTCCACTATCAGACAAAATAGACCTTAATATAAGACACATTACTAGAGGCAAAGGGAGATATTTAAAGGTGTCAATACATGCAGATCTTACAGCAATTATAAATGTCTGTGCACCTAAACACCTAGCCACAAATACACATGAATTTAAAAAATGAAAGAATTGAAAATAAAAATAGACTATTTAACAATTATAGTTGGAAATTTTAAAAATTCTATAATGGTAGTGGATAGGACAACTAAACAGAAAATCAGTAAAAATATAAAAGACTTAAAAGACACTATCAACTAACTTGCTATAACTGATCTATCTATCTATCATCTATGTATCTATGTATCTATCTATCATTTATCATCTATCTATCTATCATTATCTATCATCTATCTATCTATCTATCTATCTATCTATCTATCTATCTATCTATCTATCACCTATCTATCTATCATCATCATCTATCATCTATCTAATCTATCTATCTATCTATCTATCTATCTATCTATCTATCTATCTATCTATCTATCTATCTATCTATTTCTCTGTTATGGCAAGTTGGCATATATATCTCTATCTCTATCTCTATATATCTATATGGTCTACCTAATAATAGCAGAACACTAATCCTTTAAAAACATAAAACATTCTCAAGGAGAGACCATATTCCAGGCTATAAAACAAAATTTAAAATTTAGAATAATTAAAGTCATATGCAGAATGCTTTCTGGCCACAATAGAATCAAATTAGAAATTTAAAAAAGAAAGAATGTGCATTTAAGAAATAATCTTAGAGGAAAATATGCACCTTTAAATTCTATATTAGGAAAAAGTCAATAAATTAAGCTTCTACCTTAATGGAGACAAAGAAGAACAAGCTAAATGCAATATCAGTATTAACAGTGAAATAATAAAGAGCATTGCCAAAAGAGAAAAGTGAAAAGAAAAACATAATTTCATAAGACCAAAGTTTGGTTCCTTGACAAGATCAAGGATTTTGATTTTCAGCTAAGTGAGCCAAGAAAAAACAGATGACATTAAAACCTCAAATCAGGAATGATTGAAAAGATATCACCATCAACCCTAAAGACATAAAAATAGACTACAGTGGAATTTTTTTTCAAATTTTTATTTAAATTTTAGTTAGTTAACATATAGTGTGATATTGTTTTCAGGAGCAGAATTTAGTGATTCATCACTTATATGTAACACCTAATGACAAGGCCGTCCTTAGTACCCATCAACAATTTAACCCATCCCATCCCTCTACTTACCTCCCTTCCAGCAATCCTCAGTTGTTTCTCTATAGTTAAGAGTCTCTTATGGTTTGCCTCACTCTCTGTTTTTATCTAATTTAATTTTTCTACCCTTCTAGGTTCATCTGTTTTGTGTCTTGAATTCCACAGATGAGTGAAATCATGTCTCCATCTATGACATTGAAAATGACAGCATTTCATTCTTTTTTATGGCTGAGTAATAATCCATTGTATATATGTATACCACCTCTTCTTTATAGATTCCTCAGTTGATGGAGATTTGGGATCTTTCCAATAATTTGGGTGTTGTTGGGGCGCCTGGGTGGCTTAGTCGGTTAAGCGTCCGACTTTCACTTAGGTCATGATCTCGCGTTTCGTGGGTTTGGGCCCCGCGTCGGGCTCTGTGCTGACTGCCAGCTCAGAGCCTGGAGCCTGTTTCAGTCTGTGACTCCCTCTCTCTCTGACCCTCCCCTGCTCACGCTGTCTCTCTCTCCCCTAGAAATAAATAAAACATTAAAAAAAATTAAAAAAAATAATTTGAGTGTTGTTGATAATGCTGATATAATAATTGGGGTGCATGTATCTTTTTGAATCAGTATTTTTTAAAAATTTAAATACAAGTCATATAACATACAGTGTCGTCTTGGCTTTAGGAGTAGAACCCAGTGGTTCATCTCTTACATGTAACATCCAGTGTTCGTCCCCAAAAGTGCCCTCCTTAATGCCCATCACTCATTTAACCCATTCCACACACACCTCCATCCATCAACCCTCAGTTTGTTCTCAATTTTAAAGAGTCTCATATCTGTTATGCATATCTATATATAGATAGATGATACAGATATAGATATAGTGCTACTATAAACAGTGGGGTACATGTACCCCCTTCGAATCTGTATTTTGTATCCTTTGGGTAAATACCAAGTAGTGCAATTACTGGGTCATAGGGTAGTTTTATTTTTAACTTTTTGAGTAACCTCCCTACTATTTTCTAGAATGACTACACCAGTTTTTTGTTTGTTTTTTTTTACCACCAACAGTGTGAAAGTGTTCTCCTTTCTCACCAACACTTGTTTCTTGTATTATTAATTTTAGCCATTGTGACTGGGGTGATGTGGTACCTTACTGTGGTTTTGGTTTGTATTTCCCTGATGATGATGTTGAGCATCTTTTCATGTGTCCATTAGCCATCTGGACGTCTTCTTTGGAAAAAAGTCTATTCATGATTTCTGCCCATTTCTTAACTGGATTATTTGGGTTTTTTGGGGTGTTGAGTTTGATAGGTTCTTTATAGATATTGAATACTAATCCTTAATCACATGTCATTTGCAAATATCTTCTCCCATTCCTTAGGCCACCTTTCAGTTTTGTTGATTGTTTCTTTCACTGTGCAGAACCTTTTATCTTGATGAGGTCCCAATAGTTCATTTTTCTTTGGTTTCCCAACCTCTGGTGGCATGTCTAGTAAGAAGTTACTGTGGCCAGCATCAAAGAGGTTGCTGCCAGTGGTCTCCTCTAGGATTTTGATGGTTTCCTGTATTACATTTAAGTCTTTCACCCATTGGATTACAATGGAATATAATGAACAATTTTATGCAAACAAATTAGACAAATGTAGAGGGAAAAGGAAAATTCCTAGAATGACAAAAATTCTCCAGGCTGTTTAAATAAAAGATTTTTAAAAATCTAAATGGACATATTTAAAAGTAAAATACTTGAATTAATCATTAAAATATTTCTCACAAAGAAAACTCCAGGTCTAGATGATTTTACTGTGCATTCTATCATACATTTAAGGAAAAAATAATACCATTTCAAAACAGACTCTCTTGGAAAATAGAGAAGGGAACATTTCCTTACTCCTTTTATGAAACTTGTATTATTTGATACAAAATCTAGATAAGAGTATCCCAAAAAAACTACAAAGATAATCCTTTATGAGTAGAGATGCAAACATTTTAAACAAAATATTAGTAAAGACATATAACAAGCAAAAAAATTGTCCCACAAACAAGTGAAGTTTATCTCATTATGTGAGGTTGATTTAACATAAAAAATTAATGTATAATACCATATAAATAGATTAAAAGAAAACAAAAAAGATGATTGTATCAATAAATGAAGAAAAATCATGTTGACATTAAATGTCAAAAAAAGTCTCAACAAATTATAAATAGTCATGTGAAAAGACTTTAGCATCATTAATTACTGAAAAAGATTAATTCTATGATGAAGAACCACTACACATTCATAAAATCTGACAATGCCATACATTGGCAAGAATGTGCAGAAATTGGAATCCTTTTACATTATTGATGGAATTATAAAATAGTTCAGCCACAAACAGTTGGACATTTTCTTGTAAATTAGAGAAATGCCTATTATACGATCCAGTAATTCCTTTTCTGGATATCTGCCCAAACATGTCCATACAAGAGTATATGCTAATGTTTGTAGCAGCATTTTCATAATGGTCAAAAGCTGTGAACAACCTAGATGCATTTCAACTATCAAAGGAGTTAAAAAATATGTTTTACCATACAATAACATACTACTCAGCAAGGAAAAGGAACAAGTAATGAATACATTTGGCAACATGGATAAAATTCCAATAGGAGTTAAATAGGAGAAGACAATATATTTTATGATTCCATTCATGTGAATTTCCAGTAAAGGCAAATTATAAAAATAGAAAGCATACCTCTGGTTTCCTGGAGCTGTAGAGAAGCCCAGGACTAACTTCAAACCATCATCAAGGAATTTTTTTATGTAATGGAAGTTTTAAAACTGTTTTGAGGTAATTGTTTTACAATTGTATAAATTTAATATAACTCTTCAAGTTGTACACTTAAAATGGACCAATTCTATGGTTTGTAAATTATGCCACAACAAAGTAAGGCAAATAAAATAAAATAGCAAATTAAAAGAAATCATTAGTAGACTGTTACTGTACTCTACGAGATGTAATGTTAGCCTTGCTAGAATGGGAGAAGCAAAGATGGAGGAAATTTGAACTATGCAAAATATATTTCAGTTTGGACTCAATGAACCATGGTAAGGTTTTTTGGCAACTGGGTGGATTGTGCTATGGTTAGTGTCATTTATTGAAATTCACTATAAGCAGATAGGAAGAAAAGTTTTGTTTTTGTTTTGTAGTACTCATCTAGCTAATTTTCAGTTTCTTATTTGATATTCACATAGAATTATCAAGTAGGAATTGGCTTGGAGATCAAGGCAGAATATGCTTTTCGGGGTAATCATTATATAGAGATATTAAATCAATAGGATTTGATAATATCCCTCAGTAAGAGCAGATTTAAAGTATAGGGCAAAGACCAAATAAGAGACACATTAACATTTATTGATGTAGGAGGAAGATAAAAGGATATCAAAGAGTAGAAATTAAAGCAAGAGGAAAAAGTGTCACAAGAATTAGAAATGACAGTAACTCAACATGAAGGCAATTTTCCACTGCATTGAATCCTGCTGAAGAGGAGAGTAAGGTGACAGACCAGTAGTGGTACCTGCAAAGATGGTTTCCAAAGATGGTTAAAGAATTGAGGAGAGAATGGAAATGCAGAGAAACAGAGACTCCAGACCACAGCAATGAAAGCGCTTCACTGTGAAGCAGAGGAAGGAATCCAATAGTAACTAGAGGGCATGTGGAAACATGAATGAGCTTTTCTTTTAGATTCTTTCTTTTTCTTCCTTCCTTCCTTCCTTCCTTCCTTCCTTCCTTCCTTCCTTCCTTCCTCCCTCCCTCCTCCCTCCCTCCCTCCCTCCCTCCCTCCCTCCCTTCCCCTTCCTTCCTTCCTCTCTCTCTCTCTCTCTCTCTCTTTTAGAGAGAATTGTAAAGATTAGGCACTAAAGTATATTTACATTTTGGTATAGCTAGTGAGGTACCATTCAAGTGGGACTGAGATGAACTCTGTATTTGGATGGTTGCCATCACAAGTTTGTATTAGGAAAAACTAAGTCCTCTGAGATCAAGACAAATAAGAGCAAAATGTCCAGAAGACAGTCTGTATAAATGTTGGCCCTGGGGACATCTCCAGGAAGCTTTGTCTGTAAAGGATTACTTCAGAGGGAATTGTAGATCTGTACTGCTCACTTTAAATCTCTGGCTATACTGCTATGGTGGCCAGCATAGCATCTCCTAGACTAGGCTTTGGGTGAGTTGGGAAATAAATTGAGACCTGGGTAGTGCTTTCTCTGAGGATACTTTCACAGAATGGTGGGGACTGTGGTTATGGACAATTCATAGAGAAATCGTTAGAGGTCATGACTGAATGGATGTGGTGAAGAAGGTAATTCTGTTAATCCCAGAATACTGTTTGATCTGGACTTTGAATTTGGTGGCAGAAGTTGGTCTGTGGATAAAAGATTATCATCTCCTATAGGACTGAGTAGAACTTCACGTGGTGCCTATGTGGCTCAGTTGGTTAAATGCCTGACTCTTGGTTTCAGCTCAGATCATGATCTCATGGTGAATTCTAGCCTCAGTTCAGGCTCAGTTCTGTCCTGACTGTACAGAGCCTGCTTGGGATTCTCTCTCTCCCTTTCTCTTTGTCTCTCCCTGGCTTGCAGTCTCTTTCTTTCTCTCTCTCTCAAAAAACAAAAACAAAAACAAAAACAAAACAAAACCCTTCAAAACAAAAGGACTAAATAGAACTTCAAAGCATAGTGTTTAGAGCACCTAGATTTAAGTTTTAGTTTTGGGATTCAAGTAAAGTTAATTAATTTCTCTGACTCTTGTTTTACTCGTGCATACTAGCAACAGTACTTTTCCCATAAGGTTTTTTTGATCATAAAAAGAGGTAGTATATGTAAAGAACTAAAAACAGCCTGGAGCATAAATAAGCATTCAATAAATGTTAGATTTTTTTATTATTAAAGGACTAAAATAATTTAAAATGTCTGTTCATTATCCTTTGCATTGTCTCAGTCTTGGCAAGAATTTTTTTCAGCAATAATTATTTTTCCATTTCCTTTACTTTTTTCATTAAAATAGAAATAACTATTCTAATGTACTTTCGATGATGAGTATATTATTCTACCAAAGGCTAATTAGAGAAACAAGAGCCCTGTAAATTTTTGCCCTTCCCTCAATCTCCACTCAATGCAAATAGAAAATATATTTTTTCTCCAAGTGAGAGACTAGTCCATGGCTCCTACAGAGGATAAATCAAGGGGGCCATAACTATGCTTCAGCCTGCAGCTCAGACACTTTAATAAAGAGTGTATTATGCTCAATTCTGTCCTTCAGAGAATAGCTCTTCTACTTGGATGCCTGGGTGGAAGAGAGCATTGAAGGAGAACATGGGTGGCACAGTCAGTTAAGCACCGGACTTAGGCTCAGGTCATGATCTCACGGTTGTGGGTTTGAGTCCCACATCAGGCTCTGTGCTGACAGTTCAAAGCCTGGAGCCTGCTTCAGATTCTGTGTTTTCCTCTCTCTCTGCCCCTTCTTGGCTCACGCTCTCTCTCTCTCAAAAATAAATAAACATTAAAAATTAAAAAAAAAAAAAAGAAAATAGCATTGAATTGTAGTTCCATAGTGGATAGAAAAGACTCTTGTTGTCTACGTTTCCTCCAGCTCTGTCCACACGTATGCTTTGCAAGCCATAGAAGCTCCTGTCCTTTTGCTGTAAGGAAAGTTTAGGTTTGATTCTGTTCATGGTCTGTCACTAGTATTGATAGAGTTAAGCTGAGTCCAGCTGAGGATACAAGCTGAAATACTGACCCATCTGTACAGCATGTCTTTGTTCAACCCCGGGCACACATTCCTCCCCTATTTTTCTGATCTTGTTTTTCATGTGTTCTTTGATAAGGAAAGAAGTTGCTCCTTTTGGTACTATGATTACTGTGGCATGCCTAGCACTTAGTAGGCATTTGACAAAAAAGAAATAATTAATGATAAATTAATTAAACATAAAAAGTTTTTCTTGAGTTCTTTAGATCTTAAGGAATCAAGTGTCTAGTTTGTGATCCTCATTTTGAATTCTGGAAGGACTGTGCTGGTCTTTGGGGTTGAGCACCTCCGATGGTCAATGTGGTGTTGCTTTTGGGGGTCTAGTCTCTCAGAATCAATTGTCCTTATTCTTCTCTTCCTCTTATGGATTTTCACTACCCATGACTCCTGCTAGTATATCATTCTTTCATATCTGATTTATCTAGGATCTACTTCCAATGAATCCTTTACAGTAAGCATTCATGGTTAGGTGCAGAATCACTGAGCAGAGACCCAGATAATTCCCCATTGTGAGCACTGCAACAGCCACCATCTGTAAGCCACTGATTTTCAGTGTTGGGCTGAACTGGCTGAGGGATGGAGAGATTTAGATAGTATAGAATTTGACCAAAATATTTAAATAATATATGGATAGGTAGATACATTTAGCAGCACATAAATAGATTTCATGACTTATAAATACTTTGAAACATAATTTTCACAGTTAACCAAACATTAAAATATTTATAGGTAATAGATAAATATTGATTATAGCTACACTTTAATGAGAGTCTATTCCTTGCCTGTTCTCATCCAAATGCCCTCAGTATTTCCAGTGAATACTTTTTTTTAACTATCCCATGGTAGGTACTATTATTTTCATTTTATTATTATTTATTTTAAAATTTTTTATGTTTACTTATATTTGAGAGAGAGAGAGAGTGCAAGTGGGTGAAGGGACAGAGAGAAAGGAAGACATAGAAGCAGGCTCCAGGCTCTGAGCTGTCAGCACAGAGGCTGACACAGGGCTCAAACCATGAACTGTGGGATCATGACCTAAACTGAAGTTGGACATTTAACCAACTGAGCCACCCAGGTGCCCCTCATTTTCATTTAAAGAGGTAAGTAATGAAGCACAGAGATTATTAAGTAATTTGTCCAAGGTCATAGTACCAGGATTCAAACCCAGGTTATCTATCTCCAGGATTTTAGTTTTAAAGCTACTTTTTCTTAGTCAAATTTTCAGAAAAGAATAAAGATAGAGAAAAATATACAAAGAGACACAAGTGATGCAGTGTATAGGGAAAAGACCCACAAAGCCACCTGGATATAAGATTTCTCAAGAAATCACCCAGAATGTTGGTGTCCTTTAAATCTGTATTTTGCTGGACCAATTTTCCAAATTTCAGTAGAAATTTCTACAATGATGGAAATTTTCTGTCTGTACGACACAGTTCAATTGCCACTATTCATATGTAGTTATTGAACACTTGAAATGTGGCTAGTAAACTAAGGCACTGATGTTTTAACTTAATTTAATGAATTTAAATGTAAATAGGCACAAATGTCTAGTGGCTACAATATTGGACATGTGGAACTAAACTACTGACTTACAAGAAACTTAGAGTAACTCTATACCATTCCTATTCATGCCCAAGCATCCAGAGCTCTTTGCCCCTTGTGCTTTGTCTAGTGACTTTTCTCCTTTTTGTGACCCAAGTTTCCTGTTCTGTTTTCTCTAACGTGGGTCCTGAGATGGGCTTCAATAATACATGAATTCACTTAATTTTTACACAGAATTTTGCATGCATATATGTGTGTGTGAACATTCTTATTTGGGAGTCTTATAATGAGATCCTCATAGGGTTGTAACTCAAACAACATTAAAAGCCATGATAGTGCTACTCTTGCTTTTAATCCTAAGCCCTTATCAGCTATGGTTACACTGGCCCAAATAGTGATTAGCTCAGCTGTACATTTGTATATATCTTCCTGAAGATAACAGCAAATACTTGAAATAGAAGAGAACTGTGTGGCACCAAGATTTTAGAATTGATCTTTGGCAATGCAAATGTTAGGCATTAATGTCTAGAATAGCCCATAGGTCTATGTAGGCTTTGCTCAGAGAGGGAAATATAGTTATTGGTGACTCAACGTGGAGTTTACTAGAACAGCTCCACAGCTGTTCTTAAGCTCAGAAGCCCCAGAAGACAGGGCTAAAATCAAGGCATCAGCAAGTCTGCATCCCTTTCTGAAACTCTTGGGAAAATTCTGTTCCATTGCCTTTCCAGCATCTAGAGGCTACCCACATTTGTTGGCTCTTGGTCCCCTTCCTTCACCGTCACCAATTGTGCTGAGTCTTTCTCATGCTGCTATCTCTCTGATTCTTGGCAGCTGGGGAAATTTCTTCAGTTTCAAGGACTTCATATGATTAGGTTTGGCCTACTTTGGTAATCCAGGGTAATTTCCACATCTTGAAATCCTTAAACTTTAATAGCATCTGTAAAGTCTCTTGTGCCATGTAAGCTAACATATTCACATATTTCAAAAATTAGAATGTGAACATCCTGAAGACCCTTGTTCTGCCTACCATAGTGGGGCTTTCTAAAGTTTTTTGACAGCCAGAGTAACTTCTCCCTCTGTCATCTACTGTAAGCTCAGTCCTTTTAGTACCCACACACTCCCAGGAATGCAGAGGGCAGAGATTTACAGAGTATTTTAAAGGTCCTTAAAGAGTACCTTTCATCCTCTTTCCCATATCATGCAGGTAGACAAATTGGGTCCCAAAGAGCATTATGTCTAAATTACAACAATTTAAGATCACAATCAAGATACACAGACATATATACACATCTGCATGACTGTATTTATGAACAGCCCTTAGGTCACAGTTTTGCTTGCTAACATTACCTGTCTGGTTCATAACTCACATAAATGTACAATATAAAATTCTTCCTTAGCAAGTAAGCAAGTCAGTTAACTCCTTGATGTTTCCAGATGAATTATATTTCTATTAAGTGCAGGTGCTGATTGAAGTTTTTCTTTTCCTTTCTCCTAAGTATTTTAGCCTATGATGGTCACTAATAGAATTATTGCCTCATGGGTAATAATTTCTCTATCAGATTGTAAACATGAGAGTATTAGAATAATATTTAAGTCACTCCCTCTTACAGCTACCATCTCAGTACTTATTGCCACTGATTCTAACTGAAGCTGTTGGACTTAATGAGTTATTTTCTTTTTGTGCTGTCAGATCTTCATTCCACTATGTCACCATTCAACCAAACTATTCATAACCATCAGACCTTTACCCTGACTGGGATTCCAGGAATGCCAGAGAAAGACTTCTGGATGGCCTTGCCCCTCTGCCTTCTTTACAGTACCACGTTCCTAGGTAATGTCATTATCCTCGTTGCCATCAAGGTTGAGCAAAGTCTCCATGAACCCATGTATTATTTTCTGGCTATGCTCGCTGCCACTAACCTCAGTCTTTCATTATCTTCCATGCCCACCATGTTAAGCGTTCACTTGTTTGACTGGTACTCAGTAACCCTTGATGTCTGCATCACTCAGATGTTCTTTATCCACACCTTTGGGGGAGTGGAATCAGGTGTTCTGGTCGCCATGGCCTTTGATCGCTTTGTGGCTATTCGCTTCCCTTTGCACTATATTACCATTCTCAGTCATGGAGTCGTCATCAAAATTGGAGCAACAGTCCTGCTACGGAGTGTGAGTGCAGTGCTCCCTGTGCCTTTCCTCATCAAAAGGCTACCTTTCTGCCATTCCAACGTCCTTTCCCATGCATACTGCCTCCATCAGGATGCCATGAGGCTTGCCTGCGCTGACACCCGTGTCAATAGCATCTATGGCCTGCTGGCTGTGATCGTCATCATTGTACTAGATGCTTTGATCTTTTTGATTTCTTACTTTCTAATCCTCCAGGCAGTACTGGGCATTGCTTCCAGAGAAGAGAGACTTAAGGCTCTCAACACCTGCTTCTCCCATATCTGTGCAGTACTACTTTTCTATGTGCCTCTCATTGGCATGACTCTGATTCACCACTTTGGGAAGAATTTGTCACCAATAGTACACACACTTATGGACAATATCTACCTGCTGCTCCCTCCTGTGCTCAATCCTGTTGTGTACAGTGTTAGGACCAAGCAGATCCGGCAGCGGATTGTCCGAGCATTCTGTGGGAACAGGATTGGCCATTAATGGCATCTATGAGTTCTGTGCAACTGCAGTCGAGTCAGGGAAAAGTATCAAATGCAGCACTGTCCAATAGAATTTCCTGCAGAAACGGAAATCTCTGTTGTTTAATGCAGTAGTAACCACTCGCCATACGTAGCTATTGAGCACTTGACACTCTGATAGTACAACCAAGGAACTGAATTTGTTAATTTTATTTAATTTTAATTAATTAAAATATAAATTTGAAAAGCCACATGAAGCTAGTAGCTACTGTGTTGAACACTACAAATCTAATGAGTTATCATATGCGACTGCATAATGGTTTTGATGAAAGCAATAATTTATCTTGGGTAACTTGATAAAAGTATGCATTTTCCTTTCTTGAAATGGTATATAACAGCTTATCAACATTCTAAAAAGTTTTATTTATTTAAGTAATCTCTATACCCCATGTGGGGCTTGAACTCACAACCTCGAGATCAAAAGTCACACGCTCTTCTGACTGAGCCAGCCAAGCACTCCCCAGCTTATCAACACTAATATACAATAAAATTCCTACTTTTTAGTACATAGTTCTAGTTAACTTTTAACAAATGCATAGAAGCAGGTAACCACCACTGACACCAAGATACAGGAAAATCACATCACTCTCCAAAATTCCCTCATGCCACCTCTTTGTAGTCAACCCCTCTGTCCATACCCACTTCCTAGAAAGAACTGATTTATTCTCCACACCTATAATTCTTCCTTCCTTAGGGTGTCATGGACCCTGCAGTATGTAGTCTCCCATGTCTGGCTTCTTAGCATAATACATTTGAGTTTCATTAATATTGTAGTGTGTGTTGGTAGTTTATTCCTTTTTATTGCTGAAAACTATTCCATTGTATGTCATTAAGAATTTTTTAAAGAAAACTTCCCAGGTTATTTTTGCTCTATTATAATCACTCTGGTATCCAACACTGAACATAGGACATTTCTGTTCTTTTGCTTTTTGTGTTTATTTATATGTTCTTTGAGTATTTTTTATCAATAGAATATGTGTATGTGCAACAGGTTGAAGGAAGTGAGAAAAATATTAAAAAGAAATTAGCAAATGAAGAGTATGAGAGCATGGTACCCTCAATGAGCTGGAAGAATAGGAAACTATACATGATCTCTAGATTTTAATTTCACTTCATTTTTGTCCAGAAAGCTTTTCTGACATGGCTTTTAATTCTGTTGAGAGTTTCTCATACTGTATCATAACCTACTAATCATACATCTTCCCTGCTCTTCTATACACTTCATAAGAACAGGGACCGTTTTAACTTCACTTAAGTCTATCACAAGCACTTACTGTAGTTCAGAACATACATGATGAACACTCAACATGTATTTTTTTAAATTAACAAATGAATGAAAACTGTACTTTATCAAGATTGATTCCATGCTTCCAAACCTCTTTGTCCTATTTAGTAATAGTGAGTCTCAATTGAAATTTCCAGAGCCACTCATTTTTGCTGATGGGAACCAGTGGAAAGGGGTGGTGTTAACACATAAATATGAACATTACCTACCAAGTAACTTTATGGAGTTTCTGAACCTCTCTAGGTACTCATTGGGATAGATATCTTTCCTCAGTGTTCCCATAAAGATACAAGAATATGGACAGGAAAATATTTCAGGGAGGATAAAACAATGATTATTAGATATGGTCAGAATTACTAATTTACTGCCTACCATGCAGAGGTAGGATGAATAGACTGAGGACTGTGTTTTACAACCATATTTTCTGAGGATATAGTGGAAGAACTATAGAAGGCAGTATAGCATATAGGTTAAGATTTAGGGTAAGGTAGACATGGACTTAAATGCCAGCTCTGTAACTTGCCAACTTTTAGGTGAGTAAAGTTATTCAAAACCTCTCTGAGTTTCAATGTCTTCATCTGTGAAACAATGGAGAATAATACTAAACCCATAAGCTTGATAATGAATAAATACAATAATGTGTTCAAAGGGTTTAGTGCAATTCTTGGTATGTATCCTGAGTTCATCAAGTGCTAGTTTAATTATGCTTAGAAGGCTAGGTGGGCTGCAGATGTGACTCAGTAAACAGGATTGCTTCTTAGGAGGGACTCCTGGGTAAGATGAGGGACATGGGAATGGCCAGGGGACAATGGAACCTATTAGGAAGAGTACATTTTGTAACAGAGAACAGAGGAAGGACTTTTTTACACTTTCTTGATCTTACTCTGACATTCAGGAAGACTTCCTGGCTGAGACTCTGTAGCCTAAGGCAGGGTGAAGAGGAATGATTGTAGTTATTGGACCCAGGCAGACAGTTTTAGAAAATATTCATTACTGTCAGCCCCCAGGGCCAGGACTCTGCTTACAACCCCTGATAAACGGAGTTTGCTCAGGCCTGGGAGCAGAGTTTGAAGCTGCCAGAAAGATACATGTGAGCTGTTGTAGAGGAACATATTCTTATGGGTCCCATAATTCTTTTTGCACCCAGTACACTCACTAATAAAGGTAGCTCTCTGTTGCCTAATGACTCACTGATTTTGCTATAAAGCCCCCACTCTTGGAAGCTTGTTTAGTCCTTGCTCTGTGATGGAACTGAAGAGGAGTTGGTGGTGTTTCCTGCTAATGTGAACAGGTAAGAGTGCATAAATGAAAAGAGATGGGAAGCAAAGGGATTAAAGAGTGAGGAACTCTAAGAGAAAGAGGGAAGGAAGAAGTGCAATATATGATAGGAGCTACAAGTAAGCTGGAGTGAAAAAATGGAGGGGTGTATTGGAGTCTGGATAAAACTGAGATAGGGAGACAGAGGACTTGAAGAAAGAGAAGGATAAACAGAAAAGGAGATAGAACTCAGGACTCTGCCTGTGGCCAGGACCATTCAGCTTACTAATTGAAGCTTTCCATTGTTCCTCCTTTTCTAGCTAGTATTGAGAGAAGAAAAACAGGAATACTCAAGTTTTAAGGAACTCACATTCCAGTAAAAGGAGATTACATCTGCATATATGTAAATCTAATATCAAGCATGCCTCATTATTGTATTAAGAATAAAATGAGGGGCGGGGCGCCTGGGTGGCTTAGTCCCTTAAGCGTCCGACTTTCGCTTAGGTCATGATCTTGCGGTTAATGGGTTCGAGCTCCGCGTCGGGCTCTGTGCTGACTGCCAGCTCTCAGCCTGGAGCCTGTTTCAGGGTCTGTGACTCCCTCTCTCTCTGACCCTCCCCTGCTCACACTGTCTCTGTCTCTGTCTCTGTCTCTGTCTCTGTCTCTCTCCTAGAAATAAATAAAACATGAAAAAAAAAAAAAGAATAAAATGAGGGGCACCTCAGTGGCTCACAGAGTTGGGCATCTGACTCTTGATTTTGGCTCAGGTCATGATCTACTGTTCATGGGTTTGAGCTCCACATTGAACTCTGCACTGACAGTCCAGAGCCTGCTTGGGAATCTCTCTTTCTCCCTCTCTCAGCCCCTCTCCCCTCTCTCAAAATAAATAAACTTTAAAAAAATTTTTAAAAAGAATCAAATGTAAGGTCCAAGCATGAAGTGGTGCAGAAGTGTGGCAGCAGAGGGGAAGTTTCTGGTTAACATAGCCTGGAGCTGTCAGGGAAGTTCCACATTGTAGAGAGAATAGATTTAGGTGTTGAGAAGTGACCAAAAGGTTTGGGATTGGTAATGACATGGACTAACCATTACTGATGCCATGGATACATGGATTGGTTTTTATCATTACTAACACAAGGATGTTGACCTTTGGATCACTAAGTTACTGAGTTGGGTGGATTTTATCCAATTCAGTTAATCTAAGCTCTTGTATATGAATTGGTAGACATTGCTTTCTTTCTGGCCATTAGATAGAGAACTTAAAGTAGAAAACTAGCCTATTCAGGTTAGTGGGCAGCGTAGAGAAAACCTTGATTAATCAAGGCACTGAACTTTAATTCTACAACTAGTTCCAGAGTGTATGGGCTCACTGGATCTGGGGAGGAGGCCCTTACTCTCTGTCCACATATCTACATTCCACAGGAAACAAGTTCTCCAACAGCAAAATGAGCCATCGTCTCCTCGGCTCCTACTCCCTCACATCATCCAGTGTCATCCTTTTGTCCTTTGTGAGATACAATTCAAAGAATAGAAGATAACTGGTATCTGATTTATGGTAATCTTATCTCTCAATTACTCTTCAATTCCAAAACTCCTTTCTATATACACCAGCACACAGAGACACACACAATGTCAATATATAAATATTCACACATATTTCTAAACATACATAGATGCCACAAGTATATATTTTTAAATAAACCATGAGGACGTTCTCTCTTTTAGTGATTTCTCAACTCAATCGCTCCTCTAAATCATAAACAATTCTTATATTTTAAAAGAAGGAATTCACACTGCCCAACTGTTCAACTTCTCTCATAAGGTTATCTTCTAGAAATGGTTAATGGTTTAATTAAAAATTATAGACTTTAGAGTTAAAAAATCTGACTTTGAATTTTGAATCAGTACATATTTTACCTTTAATATACTCTTTTATCTTGCTGGTTTGCTTTTCTTTCTTTAAAATAAGAGAAAAACATCTATATCCATTTTTCCTGGGATTATATAAAATTATATACAAGATGGCTAGTAAATGTTGACATATACAAAAGATAATAATTCTCCTTTTCTCTTAACTTACCCTCTTTCTTCCAATCAGTAAGAGACTATTTTCCCTGATGTCTAGGGAAATGATTTCCCTGTGGCTCATCCTTCCCTAGAAGCTTCCATGCTCAATTTATATTCCTTTCATCTAGTATTTATCCATATCTCTATCGACTGTAATTTATTTATCCACCCATTAATACATCTAATTAAATTTAATTATTTGAATTTGTACCATGTACCAATCACCAAACTTTTCTCTAGAGAAAATATGAAGATGGATACATATATTTTACATTCCCAGAAAGCTAGCATTCTAGAGGAATAAATAAATGTGATTAAGCAATAGAATTTTAGACACATGTAAAGTACTATTGAGGAAGAGTCAATAGAATGAGTGATTTGGTGTTGCAGAGAGATTTTTGGGTGGTTATTGTAGAGCAGATTCACTCTTCTTGTTAATGTTTAACAGTGGCTTTTTAAGTAAATGATTGAAAGCATTTAACATTAAATTCAATTTACTTCACATTAATGCTTGCAAATACATTATTAGCAATTCTTAAATATTTCAAATCAACCAACTTAAGTACAGAAGGCCTTCTTATAAGTTTTCTGAGATGACATGCAGATTGAAAGGAGCATGGGATTTGAGTCCAGATCCTTAACCACTCTTGCCATGGGTCATACTATGATACTACCTCTCAACCTTGAAGTTCTCTCGTATGAGTTCACCAGTGATGACACAGTGATTGTTGGCTAGAGATTCACTCTTAATGTCTGTGTTCACCAGGTTGAGAAGACTGAAACAGAAATCTCCAGAGCCTTTTGCTTTCCTATCTGGCTACTCTTCTCTTGTGTCCCCATATTGTAATTGCCCTTCAATAGTGTTTTACCTTGGCTTCTCACACTATTCATTCCACTGAGATGAGAGTTTTGAATGTAAAAAATATTCTTTATTCATTTCTATTTCCTTGGCCATCAGCAGTAACTGACATTAAAGAGTCATTTAGAGTCTAAATGGTTGACATGAAGTAGCATGTTTGTAATCCATATCTCATTTGGCGCTAGTCTTCCTGATTCTTAGTGTTTTTCTCTGACATGTATAATATAATAATATTAAATATTATAGCAGAAAAAGCAATTCTTTTCTTTCTCTTTGAAGTAACCAGTGATTATTTCTATCAACATCTTCATTGGACTGGAGGAGGGGGAGAAAATAAGCAACAACCCCCTATATTTATGTTTATGTAGCAACTCACAGGGCCTGATACTAGCAAATTCCTTGCATCCACTCAGATACAAGACAGAAAACCCAAATTACTGAAAAATAACAATACTTATAGCTGGCTATATGCATACAGCACCTGAACTGAGTATATCATTCTATGTTGGCTCTTTGGGTTTTTTTTTTATTTTTTTTTCAAAATTTACCATCTTTTTTTAAAAATTTCATTTATTTATTTTGAGAGAGAGAATGCAAGTGGGTGAAGAGCAGAGAGAGAAGAGGGAGAGAAAGAACCCCAAGCAGGTTCCACATGGTCAGTGCAGAGCCCAGTGCAGGTCTCAAACTCATGAACTGTGAGAAAATGACCTGAGTCAAAGTTAAGTGCTTAACTGACTGAGACACCCAGGCAATGCTGTTGTCTCTTTGTTGATGACTAAATTCCTTAGTACAAAATAAAATCAGCAATGATAATACCAGCACTCAATGAACACATCCTAAATAGAATTGCTACAGTTCTCTTAAATACAGATTCCAAATTCTGCTTCCTTTATGACACCATCACTGTTTTCTATATGGCTGCCATTCTGTGCACTTTCTCACTCAGTGAACTACTGTATATTCCAATTTCTGATGTCACCTCAGTTTTCCATGTCTCAGAGTGATTCCATTTTAGTTATTAGTCTCTACTTCTATCCCATCCATGCTTTTTACAAAGGTATTCATCACATGTTACTGAATGCTTCCCATAACGTTTTTTTTTTTTTTTAGTTTATTTATTTATTTTGAGAGAGAGAGAGAATGAGAATGGGGAAGGAACAGAGAAAGGGAGGGAGATAATTTTAAGCAGGTTCCAAATTGTCAACACACAGCCAATACGGGGCTCCATCTCACAAACTGTGAGATCGTGACCTAAGCCAAAATCAAGAGTTAGAAGCTTACTTGACTGAAGCACCCAGGTGTCCTTTCCCATAACTTTCCTATGGGTGTTTTGTCTAAGCTTACCTGCTATGCTTAGATTAGGATAACTGAAACCATGTATTCCAGAATACTGTTTGAAATTTTCCACAGGATTCATTAAAGCAGTCTACTCACAGTGAGTTGGTTCAAAGTCACATGCTAACTATCCATGGGAAGGAATAGAAACAAATATCCCAAGGTGTAAGATGGTAAAAAGGAGAATAAAACCTGCTTATTTCAGTAGACCTGGAAAAGTATGTCGAGACAAAGAATTAGAACCTAAGATACATCCAAGTTCTATATAAATCTGGAGTAGGGAAAGGACAAATATAGAAATCATTCCACACTATAGGAAAAGGAATAAAGAAATCCTGATACCAAAAGGAGGCTTCTAATAGTCTACTAGAAAAGGATGGCTGATAGAGGTACAAGGATACCTTTGGAAACAATATCCCAGACCAGCTTCCAGCAAGGACATCATGGAGTATGCTATCACAGATGCCCAGCGGCTCTTGTGTGTTTGTCCACTATTTCTTGAGCAACTATACAGCTTGGAGACTTAATGCATAGATCCATCAGTTGTAACTGTGTTGGTGTGTGTGCATGTGTATGACATAAGCCTATATGCATTTCCTACTTCCAGCCTCAGGATTAGTCTGAGCAGTAGGATGGGGCTGAGCCTAGAGAGACTGATGGTTATAATTGGGAGAAGATAGAGGAAGAAAACTGGGGCCAGGTTCTGACAAGAAAAAGTTACTATACTGTAGACTTTTGTGATAGATGCCATATTTAGATGAGGGAGGGCTTTGAGTACAGAAAAACAACTATGTAATTTGGGAAGAGTTTATCAAAGAGAACTTGAAAAAAGGAGCAATATGACAAACACTATCATTGTCGTCTCTCTTTTCAGGGTGTGTTCCCAATCCACCATGGTGATTTTCAATAACACTACATCATCTTCCCCAAACTTCTTACTCACTGCATTTCCTGGGCTGGAACTTGCACACATCTGGATCTCTATTCCTGTCTGCTGTCTCTACGCCATTGCCCTCTTGGGAAACACCATGATTCTGTTTGTCATCATTGTTGAGAGGAGTCTTCACAAGCCCATGTACTATTTCCTCTCCATGCTGTCAGCTGTTGATCTGTGTCTGACCATCTCAACCCTTCCCACAGTGCTTTGGGTTTTCTGGTTTCATGCCCGGGAGATTAGCTTGAAAGCTTGCCTCATTCAAATGTTCTTTGTACATGGCTTCTCCTTCCTGGAGTCTTCAGTGCTGGTAGCCATGGCCTTTGACCGCTTCATGGCTATCTGTAACCCACTGAAGTATGCCACTGTCTTCACAGACATGATAATCTTGGTGATCGGACTGATCATCTGTATACGGCAAGTAATTTTAATCTTTCCCATGTTTCTAGCCTTGACGAAAGTATCTTTCCATGGAGGCCAAGAGCTTTCCCACCCATTTTGCTACCATCCAGATATGATTAGATACACATATTCCAACTCCTGGATCAGCAATTTTTTGGGCATGTTTCTTCAGCTCTACCTGACTGGCACTGACTTACTGTTCATTCTTTTCTCCTACATTCTGATTCTCCAAACCGTCTTGAGTATTGTGGCCCCTAAGAAACAACAAAAAGCTCTCAGCACTTGTGTCTGCCACATCTGTGCTGTCACTGTTTTCTATGTGCCAATGATCAGTCTGTCCTTTACACACCGACTTCTCAGCTCTACCCCGAGAGTGGTCTGTAGCATTCTGGCCAATGTTTATTTGCTCTTACCACCTGTACTGAACCCTATCATTTACAGCTTGAAGACCAAGACCATCCGCCAGGCTATGCTCCAGCTGCTCCACCTTAAGAGCTCTCGGGGCTCCTGTGTGAGGATTTATAGAAAACGCTGGGGGTTGAAGGGGAGAGAAGTTATATTTAAACAGGAAAGGGATCTGGGTCTGTGCCATCCTCAGGCATTTTAGTTACTGAGGCAGTTTCACTTAAATCATAGGAGCAAAAAGAGAGGAATACTTTTCCCCTAAGCTTATTGAAAAGTTAAAAAAGAAAAAAAACCCACTACGATTCAAAACCAATTAATTGTGTATATGTCCCTCAGACATTTAAAACAATTATATGGAACCCCTGTGCACATTAAAAGCACAATAAGATCATTTTATTCTGGTTGAACAATTTAATTATCTGCTTAAAACAGTAATTCTTAGACCAAAAATAAATGACTATAATTTTATGTCTGTTCAGATGATAAAAAATCATTTATTTCTGTGGTCAGATTTCCCAGGGGTCATCAGAGATTTTTTTTCCCCATGAGGTGGTAAATGAGAGTTACAGGTGTGTGCACAGACACACACATTGCAATTTGTAATGTAAAACTCCAGGAAACTTGCACACTAGTTTCAGTTTCTAAAGTCACCTCTATGGAGCCCCATCTCCTTGCAGATGCACTCACTGACCTCATTCTTTTCTCATATCCTTTTTCTCCTCAGCAAAAGTGAAATTGTCACCGAACTAATTGCTATGTTATACCTCCAATGAGTCCAATATCTAAAGTTACATATCACCCTTCATTATTTTTCCCATTGCCTCCATACAGGTCTGATTCTGACTCTGTAACACCTCTCCCATGTCTGTTGGGCTTCAGGACAGCACCTTTTTTTCTTTTTGCCCTTGTTTCATGGGTGGTTAAATTTTTATCTAGCTGTTGGGCTCCTGAACCTTTTGGTGTACTTGTCATTGTAGACTTACATAGTGAGTTTGATGCTTAGTAGGAAACCTTTAGAATACCTTGCTTAACAATGTTTGTTTGGTCAAGAAGTAACCTAGGATGCCCGAGTGGCTCAGTCAGTTAAACATCTGACTTCAGGTGAGGTCATGAGCTTGCAGTTGGTGAATTTGAGCCTCGTTGTCTAGAGCCAATTTTGGGTTTCCTCTTTCTCTGTTCTTCTACCACTTGCACCCTGTCTCTCTCTCTCTCAAAAATAAAGATTAATAATAATAATAATATTTATAATAATATAATAATAATAAAAGAGAAGTAAGATCACTATAGGGTTGATGGGATGTTGCGGAATTCTCCTAAGTTGTTTTTTTTTTTTTTCCACATATAGAGTTATGAAACTTTGTTCTACTCAGGATAATTCATGTCAGAGCACAGGAGACTAAGCAGATATTGTGATCTGAGCCACCTGTCTCCTCTCCTCCTATCCTGACAGTCAAGGAATACCGCTTTCAAACTCTGGTGTGTTTGCCTTGGCTTTCTGTTCAGCTCAAGCACTGACGATTTTGTGACTCTGCTTTGCCCAAACTAAAAGACACCAATCTCTGATCATGGAATCAGCCTGTGGCAGAGTTGACACACCAGACCACACCCTACTCTAACTATCCAGACTTTTCCTCCTCATTCTTACCAATGCCAATGGTTCTTTAATTGCTTCTTTACAGATCTTTCTAAAAGTTTTTGTTTGCAGGTCCCCAATTCCATTTACAATTCTTGAATTTAAAACATTGTAAAAACACTTTAAAATTTTTTTCCCTAAGTTTGGAGCCAAAACCTACTGGTAGCAAAAGCTAACATAAGCTGATATGAATGTATTTATGGTCATTATTTATTCTACATCGAGTGAATATCTACACCTTTCACTTCAGAAATATAGCTGTGCTTGAATACAGGGTAATGTCTCCAGGGGTGTAGAGGCTTTTTAGAGTATAAAAATTCTGAATTTCAAGAATTTTAGGTGGACAATTATAGAAATGTGCAAGCATCGTTCCAGTTTTGTGATGGCTGAAATTTAAGGCAGTCTGCTGTATGCATGTTAAACTTTTATTATTCCAAATGTGTTTTTCATATCTGGCTCAAAATGTAGCTTACCTGCTCAATAACAAAAACACTTATCAGTGTTCTTCATCCCCATAGCAGCTATTAATAGGACATGAATGTGTTTTGTTGTTACTTCAAGGAATGTGTTTAATATATTTGGGGATTATTCTGATTATAAATGTCATGTATGTATATATGGATGTGTACACGTGTGTACTACATATAATTAAAATTTTATGATAAAAAAGTAAATAAAATCACTCACAATCCTACTAATGGGGGATTTTATGCTATATAACGGAATCTTTTTTTAATAAGCCAACATATGTACACACAGACACATACATTTATAAACTAGGATAGTAGTGCATACTCAAATGTATATCTTATTTGCTTGATATTATTTATCATTTTCTGTTGATCATATATTAGATTTTTATATTAGACTTTATATTAGACTTTATTTCCCCTAGGAAGCTCTGTCATTTGAATCGCCACTATAATGGGCAAGTTGCCAGTCTTTTATTTTTTATTTGCTTTCTTATATGTGTGCTTAAACTTATCATATTTTACTCAGTGAATTTATTTTTTTATTTACTGTTCTCCCCACCACCAGACTGTAAACTCCAGCATAAATTTAAGTTTAATTAAAACAATGCAAAATAGTCAATGTAAAATTAAGTTTCATTTAATCCTTAACGTCTAAGATAGTGCTTAGCAAATGCCACTTAGTTCTTGATGCTGTGCTGCATAGGTGAATAATACTTAATATTATTTGTATATCATGGTTTATGTTATCATTTCCTATTAATATTTCAGTAGTTTACAGAGCGAAATAAGTCAGGGAGAGAAGGACAAATATCATATGTTTGCACGTAAAGGAGGATTAGGAGGAACTTAATGGAGGACCATGGGGAAGAAGAAGGGGGAAATGGTGGGGGAAAGGGGGAGAGGCAAACCATGAGAGACTCTTGAATGCTGACAAAAACTGAGGACTGATGGATGTGGGGGGGAGGGGTGATGGGCATGAGGAGGGCACTTGTGGGGATGAGCACTGGGTGTTATATGGAAACCAACTTGACAATAAACTATTTGTAAAAAAAATTTTTTTTCAGTAGTTTACAGTATTTATCATAGAAAATAATCCTTGATATAGATTAGAAATAAATATTTCATCACCTCTCTGATTATGTTCTTATATTCCTAGAATGTGAATTATTCAATTTAGAAGCAGATAAAATAATAGTTGGTCTGCTGTAGTGCATCAGGTTGTACACTCTGGAAATGTGCCACCTGGGTTTACATTCAAGCTCCTAATACTTTACAGTTTATGGAAAACTTGTTTAACTTCTCAAAGCTTTAGCTTCTTAACCCACAAAACAGGAAGAATTAATAAAATCTACTCTCCCATGTTCTTACAAAAGTTAATTGGTTTAATACAAGTAGGTGTATAACCCAATGTCTGGTACCTGGTGAACACTGAATTACACTGTATGTTAAGTAGCTGGAATTTAAATAAAAACCGGAAAAAAGTATCTTTGTACTTAATTCCCAATTTACTTTATTTTTGTATATAATGAAAGATCACACACAAATATGGTCTTTAAATAGGTTGTATTTTTTTTCTACCACTATTATTTGAATAACCTATTTTAAATAAGGTTCTGCTATTCCTTAATTGTATATTATTTTCATATCATTTAAAGTATGTTGCATTGTGTTTATTCTCTTTCTTTGTTCTTTCCGTTGATTTGTTGAGCAAATGACATGCAGTTTTGTAGCTGTTTGATAAATGTTGCTATCATATGAATGAAACTTTATCACACTTTCTATTTGTTTTTATCTTATATTTTCCAGTTGACTATTGTAAATCTTTTTTTTATGATTATTTTGCTACATGCTCAGTGAAATGTTACTGGATGCTTGATTGGAAATACATTGAGCCTATATTATAGTTGAGGAAAACAGATTTTAGCTTATTCACTATTATGATTCAGATAAACATTATCGACATCTTATGACCTCAGCAGTTTCTGTTTTGTAAAGATCTGAATTTCTTAGTTGAGGGCAAATACTAAAAAATGGAGGATAAGTATTCTTCCTGCTTCTTTCATGACAACCATTTACTTTTTCTTGTGGCTAAACGGGACATAAACTATTTTTCAGGGCAACTTCTCTGACTTAAAATTTATAGTTTCTTCTTACTGATTTTGGCAATAGTTTTTCTGTCATTCTAGATGATCTGTGTGCTTATAAATTATCATAATTTTCTGACTTGTAAAAGCTGTGTGTGTGTGTGTGTCTGTGTGTGTGTCTGTGTGCATGTATGTGCTTCTTTTCTAAAAGTTGAGAAATGTGTCAGACTGCCAACCAGATGTCATTATATACAGTGTACAAGTCTGGAGATATACAAATTTAATGTATACAGTTTCTTTAAGGAAACAAAATATAAATAAAACAAACAGGTGGATTAATAGCATAATTGAAAACAACCTGGGAGGAAGCCTAAAATTTTGTCCCTCCCTTCCTTGGTTAAACTATGGGGATCTAGACCAGGTCAGCTTTTGAGCAATAAGAACTCAGTTAAACTCATCACAGGACATAAAATATGTAAGAATATTTATTCAACAGAGAGCATCTTCTTCGAAATGGTTCTTTGGAACAAATAATACTAAATATTTGTGAGTTCAACTGAGACAATAAAACATTGAAATTGATCACCAATAGTATTTTTCCAATCCATAGTACAGACTTTTTAAGAATTTTGGTTGACTTATTCTAAAGTATATGTTTTATACTTTGTCTACCATAAAGTACTCACAAATAACAGATGAATTGGAAACAAATGAATTTTTACAGAGAATATACTCAGATAGCCAATCTACTTTAGTTGGCTATTTATCTTTTTTTATGTTTATTTATTCATTTTTAAGAGAGTGCTTGCATGCACATGAGCAGGAGAGGAACAGAGAGGGAGAGAGAGAGCATCCCAAGCAGGCTCTGTGCTGTCATTGCAGAGCCAAACACAGGGCTCCATCTCATGAACCATGAGATTATGACCTGAGCTGAAATCAAGGGTTGAATGCTTAACCAACTGAGCTACTGAGGAGCCCCTTGGCTACTTATCTTTTAAAAAAAATGGAACAATATATGTATGAATATGATTTTATATTGCTTAACATATGGTCATATTTTCTGCTAGTTTAAAATAGTTTCTAACTTGTTTAATGTAATTGAATATATCATACATCAAAATACCAAGTGCCTAAACAAGCATGAGAGCCATTCTTTTAAAGTAGTTAAGAATAGCAAAGTTTTAAAAAGTACTGAACTACTAGCTTTCTTATTTCTTACTACTAGTATAATAGTCCCTTGTTCTCCTTTTAATAACTAAAATTTCTTGGAACCCTGTTGTAATATAGAGAAAAAATCTGGTCTGTCTTAAAGAATGTTATGAGAAAGTATTCTCATATTTCCAGGCTATGAAAGCTTTAACATTAAAAATAATCACTGGTGTCCAATTTTATTACTAAGGAAAGAGAAAAGGGAGAAAAATTTTAACCAATTTGGACTTGACAATACACTTCTTTTCTTAAATGGGAAATCAAGGATTTGCATTAAATTGACTAAAAAGACCTCAACAAATACATGCCTGAAGGTTGCCTGAAAGAAAAGCCAATTGGATTGGGGTAACACCCAACTCCTTTGGTATTCATTTTCTATAAGGGGGCAAAAGCTCTACTTCCATGTGTGTTTACTCTTGTGCTATAAACAGTGCAACTAAAATCTCAAATCAGTATGTTGGTTCATGATTTTAATAGAATTGCAAAACAATTCCATACTCACCTGTCAATGCCCACATCAGTCCTAGGCTCACAGATCTCAGTGCCCAGACTACATCTTACAGTGATTATAAGGATGATTAAGGGAAATACCAATAAACATCCATAATATTTTGCTTAGAGATATATTATTTTATTCTCCAATCTCGGCTGATTGATTTTTCCCATACCTTTATTTTAGACCCAATTTCCCCCAAACCTTCTCACGAATTTGCCGCGTCTTCACACAATATACGATGGGATTCATCAGAGGTGGTACTAGCAGGAAAATGTCTGCAATGAGGATCATGGCCACTGGGGACTTGTGCTTGCCAAAACGGTGCATGGAGGCCAAAGCAATGATGGGCACATAAAAGATGAGCACAGCACAGATGTGGGAGACACAAGTGTTGAGGGCCTTTAGCCGCTCCTTATGGGATCCAATTCCCATCACGGTCTTCAGGATGAATATGTAGGACACAACAATGAACACACTGTCTGACATCATACAGAGGGCAACAAAGAAACCATAGATAAAGTTGACCATGTTGTCCGAGCAGGCCAGCTTCATGACATCCTGGTGTAGACAATAAGAGTGAGAAAGTAGGCTTTTCCTACAATATGTCAATCTTTTGAGAGTGAAAGGGAATGGGAGCACTAAGAGCATGCTTTTAATTAGAAACAACAAGCCCATTTTGGCAACTGTGGCATTGGTGAGGATTGAGCTGTATCTCAGAGGGTTGCGTGTGGCCAAAAAGCGGTCAAAAGACATGACCAGGAGCACTGAGGACTCCATATCTGTGAATCCATGGATAAAGAATTCTTGATCAAAGCAGGCATTTGGGGAAATTTCTGTAGCATTGAAAATAAAGATCCTCAGCATAGTGGGGAGGGATGAGAGGGAGAGGCCCAGGTCAGAGACAGCCAACATAGACAGGAAATAGTACATGGGGGCATGGAGTGAGGACTCTGTCCTGATCACAAAGAGTATGGTACAATTGCCAAGGATGGCCACCAGGTACATGAGGCAGATGGGGACAGAGATCCAAGCATGGACATGCTCCAGTCCTGGGATTCCAATCAGGAAGAAGGTGGTGATCTCAATATTAGAGGAATTGACAGTGTCCATGATGAATCAGATGGTAAATGTCTATTCCCAGATCTGAAATGACACTTTTAACAGAAATTACATTTTCAGCATAAAAAGTGCTCCTTTCAGCACTTTTCTCTGAGATATAAATAAAATATAGTTTTGAAAGGCTCATATCAAAGAATAAAAGAATGAAGTATTTCTTCTGAACAAACTATTTATAATAGAGTCAGATAATGTTAACTGACAAGGAGAACCAGGAATTTTGGAACTATCTTGACCAATCATATAAAGAGCAATGGCCTGCAAATAAATTTCCCCTTTTCTGTTAGGATTTGCCCCTCCCCACCCCCAATCCAATGAAAAATTTCATAAAGTTAGGCTGAGCCATAGGACAAGTCTTTTTGTTGTTCCAGCATAATCTTAGAATTAGAAAAAAAAAAAAGACAGGAACTTGCAGAAAGCAGATTTTAAGAGAGTGGATGCTAAGTGATTTATCTAATTTCTATAGTCTTTTCCTTCAAATATTTTTTAGGCAAAGAAAGGGCTTGAGCTTCTAAAACTGATCTTACTCACAAGCTCTCCATAGAAAGAAGTACAAAGAAAGGACAGAAACTAGGTCATGAGTGCTTGAATGTTAACCCTCTCTGATACAATATAGTGAAAAATCCCATTTTCTTATATGGAAGCAGATAGAATGTTCTTTAAAATGATTAATCTATATCAGTACTCTCCATCAATGAGCATGGGAGGAGACAGAGATTCTTAGCTTGCTTTATAGTCCAACATATACTTTCATAAATACAAATGACTTAGCAAACTGAATTATAGGCCAGCCATGGTGGGTGGCAAAGTATGTTGGTGATGGTGTTCTCTGAGTCTTTTTTTTTTTTTTCTGACACCATAAGATAAATAGATGTTCTACAACTATGTTTGTTTGCTTTTTGTTTTCATAGACAACTGAGCTAACTATGAACCTTTAAGAGTTTTCTATTTCTTTATGGAATTAAGTTAATGGGGACAACGGGGTTTCAAGATACATAGAGCATGTTGGTGTTTACTCCTTTGCCTAGAGAAGTGAGGGTTTAGTTGAGAAGCTTGGGCTTTGTCAGAGTGCTCTTGACTATTAAGAATCAGAAACACAAGCTTTTTAATTAGTTCATCCCCCAGTCTCCTCCCTGGAAGTCAGGGGGATAGGACTGAAGTTCCAACCCTACAATCACATGGTTGGTTCTCCAGGCAAACAGCCCCCAATCTTAGGTGATATCCAGAAGTTATCATATTAACATGAGAAAAGATAACTTTGTCTCTCTCATCCCATAGGAAATTCCAAAGCAACTCAGTGCCAAAAACAGTGAAGGCCAAACATATTTATTATAAATCACAATATCACAGTGACTAATTCCTTTCATTCAGAATAGCATTTATGCTCCTAAACACTTTTCCGTTAAAGATCTTCAAATATTCCATCAGCCTTCCCATCTCACTACTATACTTGTGGTTTCCTTCACTCTAACAGCTCTTTCTCAGAAGTCACATCCTCAGAAAGAACTCCTGGAATACACTAGCTCTCTTGGTCATGCTGTTTCTTTGCTCAAATCCAATTACAGTATTTAACTTCACTCTTGATACACAGTATCAAGGCAGTCAATTTACTGAAAAAATATTTCACTAATTTCTCTACTTAAGTTGCTGTACTTGAGAAACAAATGCATTGGGCACTCTTTCATGCTAACTATTGCTGGTAGCTTTATTGTGTTCCAGGCTGTTCAGGGCTTTGCCAACTATAGCTAATCTTCAAAGTAATTCTGCTATTTTACTACCTCCTGCTCATCCGTAAGGCTATGAGGCTTTGCAGATATTTATTTTCATGTTCACAAAAAAAGTTGAACATTTTGAAAGCAGAATTATCTACATGTAAAAATTGTCTAGCACAATGTTTAATATATAATAATAGTTTCCAATGCTTTCTTTTTGCCTTCTTTTTCAAATACTTACCTCTCTTTTTCTCCCTTCAGCTTATTAAGAATGATCTCTTATCCTCCCTCCTCACCTCTTGATCTGGCTAAACAAGTATTGATTACATACCTTTACCTTTACTGTTTCAGAGTTGGTTCTGTTTGCTGGATTTTGCTACCAACAATCTCTATTGCCCTTTTATCTCTCATCTGATGCAATTTTGTCAGAAATGAAATTGAAATGACTCGTGTTGATTAAACTAGCTCTGGAGGTAACTCTATAAGGTACTGGAGCTAGGATGTGATAAAGTCCAAGGTTTTAGGCTTTCTTGACATTTATACTGCTTATTGTATCACGAATTTTTATATGCCTTCCAGCAGAATTTCCTCGTGCAATTTCCTGGTGATTATTTCAGTTTTTAACTTATTAATTAACGTGAGATAGAAAGCATGGTATTACTGAAAAAGCTTGAATTCAAATGACATCAGTTCAAACTGTAAGTATAAAGAGTTATGAATTCCCAGAAAAAGAAAACAAGATACAGCTTTCATGACCCTAGAGAAGTCATGTTAGGCCCCCAGCTAAACCTTTATCTATCGATCACAGACTCCTTGAGCTATCTTCTGAGACTCATGGGACACCAATTCCTCCAGTTCTACTACCTTCTGTAAACAAATTATTTCCCTGAAAAATTTCCTAGAAATTCCCAGAAGAGGGCTTGCTTCAGGACCATGATTTTAACTTCTTGGTTGCCACAGGGCCATGAAAAGATGAGACTGGATGTTGCATAGATTTTGGAGAACTACTCATACCAAGGACAGTCTGCTCCAGAGATGAGGAAAAGCGATTGGGGCTCCAAAACATCATTTAATTCCAAATTAATTGATATATTATTTTAAGTCCACCATTCTTTTGTTTCTTCTTTTTTTCTTATCATCAATGAAGTTGTTTTTCCTGTCCTTATTAATGAAATATAGAAAGATGCAGAAACCTGAAGTATACAGCTCAATTGATTTTTACCAACGTATAAAACCAAGTAACAATCAAGGATGTGCTAATGTCTCTATATCTGATTATTAACTTTTCTTTTTCTTTTTAGTTGTTACTTTTTCCTTGTGTATTTTGAAGCTTTCCTATTACACGTGTAAACATTAAAGTTGTTATGACCTTTTGGAGCACGTGGGTGACTCAGTCAGCTGAGCATCCTGCTTCCACTCAGGTCATGATTTCTCAGTTCATGGGTTCAAGCCCCAGGTTGAATTCTGTGCTGAGAGCTGGAGGCAGCATCAGATTCTCTCTCTTTCTCTCCCCCTCAAAAATAAACATTTAATTTGCTATGGCTTCTTGATGAATTGATTCTTTTATCACTGCGAAATGTCTCCTTTTTCTTGATCTATATCTCGCTTTAAATTCCATGTGCTCTGATAATATGGCTACATTCACCATATATATTGTTACGCATGACATTTATTTTTCTATCTTTTTATTCTTAACCTATCTGTGTCTTTGTATTTCATATGCAGCTTTTATAGCTGACCAGTTTTTTAATCCACCTTGACTAGTGCTGTTTGTAATTGAAGTCTTTAGCCCATTATACTTAATGAAATTATTTATACATTTAGTTTTACATCTATCATTGTTTTATTTGTTCCCTCATTGTCCTGTCTGTTTTTGCTTCTGTTATGTAGCTTTACTCATTTTTTAAAGTTGTTAAGTCAAATAAGTTCAACTGTTTCAGTATTCTATTTTATTTCCTCAGTTGGATTTTTGGCCATATTTTTGGATCTCTGTTTTTTATAGTCGCTTTTTGGGCTATGGTATGCAACCTTAATTTCCAGAGTCTACCTTGAGTTAATATTATACTTTTTCATAGGTAATGTAAGAAACTTTTAACAGTATACTTCTATTTATCTCATTTAAAGATAGTATGCAGTTATTGCTAAGTACATATTTCTACCTATATTATAAATCTCTCCATACATTGGGATTATTTTACTTTAAAAAATAAATTATCAGAGCACCTGGGTGGCTCAGTCAGTTAAGTATCTGACTCTTGGTTTTGGCTCAGTTCATGATCTAAGGGCCGTGAGATCGACCCCTATGTCAGGCTCTATGCTGGGCAGGGAGCCTGCTTAAGATTCTCTCTTTCTCCCTCTACTGCTCACTCTATCTCTTTCTCTCAGAAAAAAAAAAGTAAATTATCATGTCCAGAAATTAAGAAAAGATAAAAATATTTTGTGTTTACTTACCTTCATCCCTCTGAGCATTCTGAGCATTCTTCCTTCGTTTATTGTGCAGATCTCATGGCTATGACTTGTCTAAGGTTTTGTTTATCTGTAAATGTATTGATCTTGCTTTCTTTATTGAAAGATAATTTTGACAAATATTGAATTCCAGGTCGACAAGTTATTCTTCGAGTACTTTCAAAATGTGACTCTATTGTCTTCTATCTTAGTGTTGTTTACCATTGTTTCTCTATTTCTATTATCTTTTTACTCTGCCTGCTTTTAATCTCTCTCTCTTTTTCTTCAGGATTTGACTGTGATGTGTCTGGATTTCATTTTATTAAGACTTTCTTACACCTACTACTTTTTATTGCCCTATAGAAAATAATGACTTTTATTTTCTCCAGGACACTCTCAGTTTTACATAAATTAATGTATATAATATTTTTCCATGTTCTATTAGGGAAAAATAAATCTCTAAACTGTATTATTAAAAATAACGAGAAAATAGATTTCTTTTTAAATGTAAATTCTAGTTAGTTAACATACAATGTAATATTAGTTTCTGGTGTACCATTTAGTGATTCAATACTTCCATACAACACCGAGTGCTCATCAATAACAAATGCACTCCTTAATCCCCATCACCTGTTTCATCCAACCTCCAACCCACCTCCCCTCTGGTAACCATCAGTTTGTTCTCCACAGTTAAGAGTCTGTTTCTTGGTTTTGCTGTTTCTCATTTTTTCCCTCCTATGATCATTTGTTTTGTTTCTTAAATTCTACATATGAGTAAAATCATATGATATTTGATTTTTCTGACTGACCTATTTCATGCAGCATAATAATCTCTAGTTCCATCCATGTTGTTGCAAATGGCAAGATTTCATTCTTTTTTATGGCTGAGAAATAATACTTTATTTCATGTATATATCACATCTTTAAAATTTCTTTAATGTTTATTTATTTATTTAAATGTTTATTTTTGAGAGAAAGAGAGACAGCATGAGCGGGAGAGGGGTAGAAAGAGAGAGAGGGACACAGAATCTGAAGGAGGCTCCAGATTCTGCACTGCAGGCTCTGAGCCGCGATGTAGGACTCAAACTAGTGAACTGTGAGATCATGACCTGAGCTGAAGTCAGATGCTTAACTGACTGAGCCACCCAGGTGCCCCTGTACCATATCTTCTTTATCCATTCATCAGTTGATGGACACTGGTCAACTATCCATCCATCAGTTGATGGAGCTCCAGTAGGTTCTTTCTTTAATTTGGCTATAGTTGATAGTGCTGCTATAAACATTGGGGTGCATGTACACCTTCAAATCAGTATTTTTGTATCCTTTGAGTAAATACCTAGCAGTGCAATTTCCGGATTGTAGGCACGTTCTATTTTTAACTTTTTGAGGCACTTCCGTAATGTTTTCCAGTTTGCATTCCCACCATATGTGTAAAAAGTTCCCATTTCTCTGCTTTGCCAACACCTATTATTTACTGTTGTTAATTGTAGTCATTTTACTCGTGTGTGGTGGTATCTGTTTGTAGTTTTGATTTGTATTTCCCCTAATAATAATTGATGTTGAGCATCTTTTTTCTTTTTTTAATATTTTTATTTATTTCTAGAAGAGAGAGAGAGACAGCGTAAGCAAGGGAGGGTCAGAGAGAGAGGGAGTCACAGACTGAAACAGGTTCCAGGCTCTGAGCTGGCAGTCAGCACAGAGCCCGACGCGGGGCTCGAACCCACGAACCCGAGATCATGACCTAAGCGAAAGTCGGACGCTTAACCGACTAAGCCACCCAGGCGCCCCTTGATGTTGAGCATCTTTTTATGCATCTTCCATCTGTATGTCTTCTTTGGAAAAATGTTTATTCATTTCTTCTGCCCATTTCTGGTGAATTGGTTTTGGGTGTTGAGTTTGATAAGTTCTTTATAGATTTTGGATACTAATCCTTTATTAGATATATCATTTCCAAATATCTTCTTAAATTCCATAGGATGGCTTTTAATTTTTTGACTATTTCCCTCACTACGTAGAAGCTTTTTATTTTGTTCAATAGTTCATTTTTGCCATTATTTTTTTTTTTGCTTCATCGTGTCTAATAAGAAGTTGGTATGACCATGTCCAAAGTCAAAGAGATTACTGGCTGTGTTCTCTTCTAGGATTTTGATAGTTTCCTGTCTCACATTTAGGGCTTTAATCCATTTTGAATTTATCTTTGTGTATGGGGTAAGGAAGTGGTCCAGCTTTCCAGTACCTGTCCAGTTTTCCAATACCATTACTTGAAGACACTGTCTCTTCTATTGGATATTTTCCCATTTTTGTCAAAGAATAATTGACCATATAATTATGGCTTTATGTCTAGATTTTCATTCTGTTCTATTGCTCTGTGTGTCTATTATTGTGCCAGTACCATATTCTCTTTTGGCTTTTGGGTGTTGAGTTTGATAAATTCCTTATAGATTTTGGATACTAATCCTTTGTTAGATATGCCATTTCCAAATCTCTTCTCCTATTCCATAAGATGGCTTTTAATTTTATTATTTCCTTCACTGTGCAGAAGCTTTTTATTTTGATGAAGTCCCAAAGTTTCATTTTTGCTATTGTGTCAGTACCATCACAACAGCTTTGTAATGTAACTTGAAGTCTAGAATTGTGATGTCATTTACTTTGCTTTTCTTTTTCAAGGTTGCTTTGGCTATTATGATGTTTTGTGGATCCATTCAAGTTTTAGGATTATTTGTTTTAGCTCTGTGAAAAATGCTGTTGGTATTTTGATAGGAATTGCATTAAAGTGTAGATTGTATTTGGATAATACAGACATTTTAACAAGATAAAATAAATTTCTTGTTTTTTAATGTTTATTTTTCAGAGATAGAGAGAACATGAGCAGGGGAGGGTCAGAGAGAAAGAACAAGATGGAGACACAGAACCAGAGGCAGGCTCCAGGCTCTGAGCTGTCAGCACAGAGTCTGATGCAGTGATCAGACATACCGTGAGGTCATGACCTGAGCTGAAGACGGCCACTTGACTGACTGAGCCAGCCAGGAATGCCGAGAAAATAGATTCCTATTAACATTATTTATCTGTTTCAAAAATATTAATGGGTATGTTCTTTGACACATAAAATACATTTACTTACAGTCTCCATAAAAACAAACAAACTCCTCCAACATCCATCTCTTTCAGAAGTTACTAGTTTGAATTCATTTTTTAAATATTTATTAATTTATTTTTAAATTTACATATAAGTTAGCTAATATATAGTGTAACAATGATTTCAGTAGTAGAATTTAATGATTCATCACTTACATATAACACCCAGTGCTCATCCCCACAAGTGTCCTCCTTAATGCCCCTTACCCATTTAGCCCATCGCCCCACCTAAAACCCCTCTAGCAACCCTCAGTTTGTTTTCTGTACTTAAGAGTCTCTTATGGTTTTTTTCCCCTCTCCGTTTGTATTATTTTTGCTTCCCTGCCCTTATGTTCATCTGGTTTGTATCTTAAATACCACATATAAGTGAAATCATATGATATTTGTCTTTCTATGACTGACTAATTTTGCTTAGCATAACACACTCTAGTTCTATCCATGTTGTTACAAATGGCAAGATTTCATTCCTTTTGATCTCTGAGTAATATTCTATTGTATGTATTTATATACCACATCTTTATTCATTCATCAGTCAATGGACATTTGGGCTCCTTCCATACTTTGGCTATTGCTGGTACTGTTGCTATAAACGTTGGGGGTGCAAGTGCCCCTTCAAAACAGCACTTCTGTCTCTTTTGGATAAATACCTAGTAGTGAAATTTCTGGGTTGTAGAATAGTTCTATTTTTAACTTTGTGAGGAACTTACATACTGTTTTCTAGAGTGGCTGCAGCAGTTTACATTTCCACCAACAGTGCAAAAAGAGTTCCTCTTTCTCTGCATCCTCGCTATCTGTTGTTGCCTGAGTTTTTAATGTTAGCCATTCTGACAGGTGTGAGGTGGTATCTCATTGTGGTTTTGATTTGTGTTTCTTTGATGATGAGTGATATTGAGCATTTTTCATCTGTCTGTTAACCATCTGGATGTCTTCTTTGGAAAAGTGTCCATTTTTGTATTTTGCTCATTTCTTCACTGGATTATTTGTTTTTTTTGCATGCTGAGTTTGATAAGTTATTTACAAATTTTGTATACTAACCCTTTATCTGATATGTCATTTACAAATATCTTCTCCGAATCTGTCAATTGCCTTTTAGTTTTGCTGACTGTTTCCCCTGCTGTGCAGAAGCTTTTTATCTCGGCCAACAGACACATGAAACGATGCTCAGCATCCCTCCTCATCAGGGAAATACAAATCAAAACCACACTGAGATACCACCTCACGCCAGTCAGAGTGGCTAAAATGAGCCAATCAGAGAACTCTAGATGCTGGCGAGGATGTGGAGAAACGGGCACCCTCCTACACTGTTGGTGGGAATGTAAACTGGTACAGCCCCTCTGGAAAACAGTGTGGAGGTTCCTCAGGAAACTAACAATAGAACTCCCTTATGACCCAGCAATAGCACTGCTAGGAATGTACCCAAGGGATACAGAAATGCTGAGGCATAGGAGCACATGTACCCCAATGTTCATAGCAGCACTCTCCACAATAGCTAAAACATGGAAAGAGCCTAAGTGTCCATCAACAGATGAATGGATCAAGAAGATGTGGTTTATGTATACCATGGAATACTACATGGCAATGAGAAAGAATGAAATTTGGCCATGTGTAGCAACATGGATGGACCTTGAGGGTGTTATGCTGAGCGAAATAAGTTAGGCAGAGAAGGACAAATATCATATGTGTGCACATATAGGAGGATTAGGAGGAACTTAACGGAGGACCAAGGGGGAGAAGAAGGGCGGAAATGGTGGGGGAAAGGGAGAGAGGCAAACCATGAGAGACTCTTGAATGCTGACAAAAACTGAGGACTGATGGATGTGGGGGGGAGGAGGGATGGGCATGGAGGAGGACACTTGTGGGGATGAGCACTGGGTGTTATGTGGAAACTAATTTGACAATAAACTATTTGTAAAAAAAAAAAAAAAAAGCTTTTTATCTCGATGAGGTCCCAGTAGTTCATTTTTGCTTTTGTTTCCTTTGCCTCTGGAAATGTGTTGAGTAAGAGGTTGCTGTGGCCAAGGTCAAAGAAGTTGTTGCCTGTTTTCTCCTCTAGGATTTTGATGGTTTCCTGCTTCAGATTTAGGAATTTTATCCATTTTGAATTTATTTTTGTGTATGGTGTAAGAAAGTGTTCCAGGCTCAATCTTCTGCATGTTCCTGTCCAGTTTTGCCAACATCATTTTTTTTAATGTTTTATTTGTTTCTAGCAGAGAGAGAGAGAGAGACAGCATGAGCAGGGGAGGGTCAGAGAGAGAGGGAGTCACAGATTGAAACAGGCTCCAGGCTCCGAGCTGGCAGTCAGCACAGAGCCCGACGCGGGGCTCAAACCCACGAACCATGAGATCATGACCTAAGCAAAAGTCGGACGCTTAACCAACTAAGCCACCCAGGCTCCCCATGCCAACATCATTTTTTAAGAGACTGTCTTTTTCTCCATTGGACGCTCTTTCCTACTTTGTCAAAGATTAGTTGGCCACATGTTTGTGGGTCCATTTCTGGGTTCTCTATTCTGTTCCATTGACCTGAGTGTCTGTTTTTGTGCCAGTACCATACTGTCTTGATGATTACAGATTTGTAATACAGCTTGAAGTCGAAAATTGTGATGCCTCCAGCTTTGGTTTTCTTTTTTCAGGATTGCTTTGTCAAAAATAAAAATGCTCTAAATCAGCAGGGTGGAAGTCAAACTCTCACTCTTCACAGATGACATGATACTCTATATGGAAAACCCAAAGACTCCACCAAAAAGCCTGCGATAGCTGATCCAGGAATTCTGCAAAGTTGTAAGATATAAAGTCAATGTACAGAAATAAGTTGTATTTCTATATATGAATAAAGAATAAGCAGAGAGAGAAATCAAGGAATCTATCCCATTTACAATTGCACCGAAAACCATAAAATAACTAGGAATAAACCCAACCAAAGAGGTGAAAAATCTATACACTGAAAACTACAGAAAGCTTATGAAATAAATTGAAGAAGACACACACACACACACAAAATGGAAAAACATTCCATCCTCATGGATTGGAAGAACAAACATTATTAAAATGTCATTACTATCCAAAGCAATTTACTTATTCAATGCAACCCCTCTCAAAATAACACCTGCACTCTTCACAGAGCTAGAATAAACAATCATAAGATTTGTATGAAACCTGAAAAGCCAATGTTTGAATCTACTTAGAGTTTATTCAAGAATTATTTCCTTGCTCTCTTGGCCATCTCTGACTTGGGCCTTTCATTTTCCTCCCTTCCTACCATGCTGAGAATCTTCTTGTTCAATTCCATGGGAATTTCACCCAATGTCTGCTTTGCTCAAGAATTCTTCATCCATGGATTCACTGTCATGGAATCCTCAGTGCTTCTAGTTATGTCTTTGGATCACTTTCTCGCCATTCACAATCCCCCGAGATATACTGCTCTCCTCACTAGCAACAGAGTTGCTAAAATGGGACTGATCCTAGCCACCAGGAGCATTCTCTTAGTGCTTCCATTTCCTTTCACTCTAAGGAGATTAAAGTATTGTCAGAAGAATCTCCTTTCTCACTCATACTGTCTGCATCAGGATCCCATGAAGTTGGCCTGCTCTGACAACAAGATCAATGTTATCTATGCTTCTTTGGTGCTCTCTGTACTATACTGGACTTGGCATTAGTTTTTATGTCATATATACTGATCTTGAAGACTGTACTCAGCATCGCATCTCTAGCAGAGAGACTCAGGGCCCTCAAGAACTGTGTCTCCCACATCTGTGCTATGCTCATTTTCTATGTACCCATCATCACCTGGCTGCCATGCACCACTTCGCCAAGCACAAAAGCCTTCTTGTTGCAGATATATTCTTGTTGTTGTCACCCCTAATCAACCCCATTGTATATTGTGTAAAAACTCGACAAATTTGGGAAAAGGTCTTGGGAAAGTTGTTTAACATATGTAGGAGATAAAAATTTGAATATTGAAGTAATAAATTATCAACCAATAAGTATTAATTGGCAGCTATTTTAGTGCCACAGTGGTCACTATCTAGTGGAGGACTGTGGGAGAGTGAAAAGCTGTGCAATACAGAATTTATAAGAAAGTCAGGAAAACAATATTCAACAAGAAAGGTGAAATAATCAGTTGATATATGATACGATTCATAGATGATTAACTAATATTTTGAGCGATTGAAACGAAACACTATATAATGGAGGTGTTGGGTTTGAGTCATGCCTTAAATCGTGGATAAAATTAGACAGTTTGTGATTATTATTCAAGCAGCATTTATTAAATTCACATATTTAAAATGTACACTCACTATACTATCAAGGATAATTAAACTAGCAAGGCACACAGCAGCTATGAGGGCTATTAGTCTGACCAGAATAAAGAGTACAATTTGGCAAATAGTGAAGGATAATTTTGAATACTGTGAAAGAACCAGATTTTGGAGTACTTAGAAAAGCCTTGAGGGGTGCCTGGGTGGCTAAGTTGGTTAAGCATCCAACTTCAGCTCAGGTCATGATCTCAGGGTTTGTGGGTTCGAGCCCCGCTTCAGGCTCTGTGTTGACAGCTCAGATCCTGGAGCCTGTTTTCAGATTCTGTATCTTCCTCTCTGTCTGACCCTCCCCTGCTCATGCTGTCTCTATCTCTCTCTAAAAAATAAAAAGAAATTAAAAAACATTTAAAAAATTAAAATAAAATTAAATAAAAAAAGATACTTGGGAGATAATTTAGTCTCTACAACAAACACCTAACACAATAAATCAAATGTTATAAATGGCATGTCTGAAGGCATGAGCGAGATGGATTAATACTGAGAGAGATGAAAAAGGGATCAGTAGGAGATTGCATCAATAATCCCACAATGAAGTGATTCTGGGAATGGGCAGAGACAAACTAAAATCATTTCTGTTGCTTTTTGTTATTTTTATAAAATGAATATAATTTATAAGAAATTCACATATGCCACTAAACAATGAAGGGGTATACATATGTGACTGAATATTCAAAGACATATTGAGGTGAGCCTGGGTGGCTCATTCAATTAAGTGTCTGACTCTTGATTTTGGCTCAGGTCATATCCATGGTTGTGAGATCAAGCCCCATGTTGGGTTTTGAGTTGAGTATGAAGCCTACTTGGGATTCCCTTTCTACTCCTCCCTCTGTCCCTCCCCCCTCTCTTTCTGCGCCCCTCCTGCTCATTTACATGCACACACACTTTCTTTCTCTCAAAAATAGAAAAATGAAATGAAATGAAATGAAATGAAATGAAATGAAATGAAATGAAATGAAATGAAATAAAGTAATGAAATACAAAGACAAGCATGTTGAAATAGGAGGCTGGCATACTGTTCATCAGCCATGATTAGAAAGGTAACATTGCCTTCATTTGCCAGACAATAATACTTGGTTGTAGACATGGAAGTAAATATATATTTACAAAGAGGCTTATTCATCAATTCATCAATAATTCATCAATGAATTATTCAGTAATTCATCAATTATTAATATATCTTAAATGTTTTTTTTTTTTTTACCTCATTGATTCTCCTGCTAGCTTTCCTAGTTCAGATTTAAAATTTCCCTTGGATTATCCTATCATCTCGTGCATTGAGATTAACTGTTTAAAAGATTTTTTTAAAATTTAAATGTCACCACACCTAAGATCCTACAATAGATGTCCAATAAGTTACAAGGGAGTGGCAAGGGAAGGCTCCACATTTACACAAAGGTTTTCCATTATTCAATACCTGCTTTTGTCTACTACTTTATCTGTTAATTCTCTGGTTTGCACTCCAACAGTGTAATATAGATACCACACTGTTACTTACACCTAATCCTTTGCCTGTGGTATGTTGTATATCAGGACACTGTATTAGGTATTTTTATTGCTGCGTAACGATCATCATAAACCTAATGGCTTACAATAACACACATTTATTATCTTACAATTCTATAGGGTAGAGATCTAATATGAGTTTTACTGAGCTAAGTCAAGGTGTTGGGAAGCCTGCATTTCTTCCTGGAGAAAGTGAGTGATTACCAAAATCGCAGACATGAGGACTGGGCTCCAGTCTTTTTTGGGGGCCACTGCCTTTGATCTAAAGCCTTATGCTATGTTTTCCAGGATATAAAGGAAAAAGAGCAAATTGATAGAAATTGGCTGTTTGAAGATACTGATAGGCCAGATGTGCAAACTGGTGGTCCACCAGACAGAGCTTGTAGAATAATGGTTTATGCCATTCATGTAACTGTGGCTTGTTTAAAAATTGAACTAAAATAGTGTTTGCCACAGATCATACCCTACCACTTGCTATTTGTGCTCCACAATTTTTCTTTACCCCTTGACCTTACTGAGTGACCTCCACAAGGATTTGAGTTTATGACTCCAGTTCTAAGATTTCTTTGAGAGAGATAAGTGAGAGACTAGTCTTGCCCTGGTATTGGTTTAATATACAATTCCAGGTCATGAATTTATTTCCACACCATGTCCTTCTTTTTCCAAGCTTCAAATGTCTAATTAACTACACTTTTTAATGAGAATCATGATAATAATAATACTTCACAATTACTGATCATTTACTAAATGCCATATATTGTACCAAATTCTTTACATAATATATGGTACCTTATTACATTTATTCCTCTATTAATCCATTAGGAGGTATTATTATTTATCCCTGTTTGACAGATGATAAAGTAGGAACTTATAGAGGTAAAAAAAACTTTCCTAAATACATAGCTAGTAATCTGAATATAATCTAGATTCATCTCGGGCTGACGTATTTCTGAGCTTGAGACCTTAACTGCTACACACTATGTGTTACATAGTCAACTGGAGCTCAATATCTTCAAAATTCAATTAATTAATTCCTCCCTTTAAGCCTGTTCCTTATAAAGTATTCTTTATCTGATTAAATAGAACTATCATACACTTAAATCTTCAGAAGTCAAACCAGGAAGTGATCTTCATTCCTTCCTGACTGTTGTTAAAGCTGCAAATACAATAGATACCAAATCATGAAAAATCCAAGTCATGAAATTTCTTTCTTCTATATATCTCATGATATTATTCACTTTTCTTGCCAATTGTACTGTGGTGCTTGATGATTTCTTACCTGGATTGCTGCAACATTTCTTACTTGCTTTTCCTTTATCGACTCTTTCCTAATTCATTCTCTATATCATAGCCAGACTGAATATCTTAAAATACAAATGTGATTATGTTACTTCCCTGGGTAAATTCTTCATTGATTTCCCTTTACTCTAAAGGTACAGTTTCTATTCTTTGGCTTGGTCTATTTACACCTTCTCAGCTAACTCTATGCCTAACTCACAGTGTAGTCTCCTGCCACACTTTTTATTCTTTCTGCTACCGCTCTCTGGTGTTTATCTCAGTTCTATAAATCTACTGAATTCTTCATCCCTACATCCATTTCTTTAATGGAATACAGAAGGAGGAAAATATAATGTGCAGTGTATGGTAAATAAGTAAAGGCCAAATCCATAGGCTCCATAAAATAGTATTAATTTTTCTAATAACAATGGAAGATGTTGACGTTATAAGCAGAATGGTAAGCAGATTTGCATTTTAAAAACAATAGCAGGAAGAGTTAGAGAGACAAGGGGAACAGACATTAAGCTCTTGCATTTATCTGGGTAAAGATGTCAAGAAATAGAGATAAAAGTTCAGTTTTAATTCTATTAGATTGGGGAATTTGGCATCTTTAAGAGTCTCTGTATTTGCTTTTCTCTCTGCCTAGGAGTTCTCACCGCCAAATCCATACTGTCAACATATGAGAAAATGAACAGAGTCTATGCCTTGCATAAAAGAATACCAGATGCATAGAAAGTACACATTCCATATGTGTTATGAAAAAGACATCACATAATAAATAATGTAGATGGTTATTCTTGGTGTCTAAAAATTAGTGCTTAATAAAACTTCTGTGATATATATGTGAATTTCTAGGGAAAGATCTACTCCTTTTTGGAAAACTTCAAAATACCAAGAAATGACTTGTGTTAATAAGGTATAGGAAGAGGTTGTATTCTTTTATTACTTCATTATTTTTATATCTTAATAAAAGAAACATCTGTTATAACATTTCTGAAATATTTTGGCCTTAAGATTCCTTTAAACTCTTAACAATTATTGAGAACCCCACAGGTCATTTATTTATGGACATTATTGATATTTACCATATTATAGATTAAAACTAGGTCATGTTGCTTACATATTAATTCATTAAAATAACAATAATAAGGGGCACCTAGGTGGCTCAGTCACTCAAGCATCTGCCTTTGGTTCAGGTAATGGTCTCACAGTTCATGAGTTAGAGCCCTGCATGGGGCTTTGTGCTGACAGCTCAGAGCCTGTAGCCTGCTTCAGATTCTGTGTCTCTGTCTCTCTCTGCCCCTTTCCCACTTGTGCTCTATCTCTCTCTCTCTTTCAAAAATAAATAAACATTAAAAATTTTTAAAAATAAAATAACAATAATAAGCCCATTGCATATTAATATAAGTAGCATATTTTTGACAAATAACAGAATAAAACAAAACTGAAATAATATAGTGAGAAAAGTAGCATTAGTTACCCAGAGCTTATTCATCCCACATAACTGAACTCTCTGAAGATCTTATATATGGCATGGTGACTATAGTTAATAATACTGTCTTGTGTATCTAATATTTGTCAAAAGAGTTGATGATACCCATTATACAGTTTTCCCTAACTGTGTATACTATTGCTCCAAGTTAAATTTCTAAGCCTGTCCTTTCTCACAGTGTTCTATAACCAACACTGAAAACATCCTAGAAACTTTACCTTCTAAATATGTTCCAAATTTGTCCACATGTCTCCATCTCTATTGGTACTACCTTAAGTCTAATAATATTATCTCCCACCTGAACTAATGTGTCTCTTCTAACTCTTCTCCCACTGTCTAGCCTTACTTTCTGACTTTTTGCCAATTTTTTAAAAAATTTAAGGATAGTTGACACACAATTTTTAACGTTTTTTTTTAATTTAATGTTTATTTATTTTTGAGAGAGAGAGACAGAGACAGACAGAGACAGAGCATGAGTGGAGGAGTGGCAGAGAGAGAGGGAGACACAGAATCCAAAGCAGACTCCAAGTTTTGAGCGGTCAGCACAGAGCCCATCGTGGGCTCAAACTCACAAACAGTGAGATCATGACTTGAGCCGAAGTTAGATGCTTAAATGGCTAAGCTACCCAGGCACACCAACACACAATGTTAATTTCAGGTGTACAATATAGTGATTTGACAAGTTTATATGTTATGCTGCACTCACCACAAGGGTAGCTACCATCTCTCACCATACAATGCTATTACTATCTCATTGACTATATCCTTGTGCTGTACTTTTATTCCTGTTATTTATTTATTCCACAATTGAAAGCTTGTATTTCCCACTTCCTTCCATCCTTTTGCCCATCACTCTACTTCATCTTCTCTGGCAATTATTAGTTTGTTTTCTGCATTTAGGTCTGATTCTGCTTTTTGTCTGTCTGTTTACTCATTTGTTTTGTTTTTTATATTCACATATAAATGAAATCATATGGTATTTGTCTTTGTCTGACTTATTTCATTTAGCATAATACCCTCTAGGTTTATCCATGTCTTTGCAAATGACACAACTTACTCTTTTCTATGACTGAATAATATTCAAATATTTACCGCATCTATATCCATTCACCTATTTTTTTTAAATGTTTTATTTATTTCTAGGAGAGAGAGAGAGTGTGAGCAGGGGAGGGTCAGAGAGAGAGGGAGTCACAGACTGAAACAGGCTCCAGGCTCTGAGCTGGCAGTCAGCACAGAGCCCGACGCGGGGCTCGAACCCACGAACCGCGAGATCATGACCCAAGCGAAAGTCGGACGCTTAACCGACTAAGCCACCCAGGTACCCCTCCATTCACCTATTGATAGATGCTTGGGTTGCATCTATATTTTGACTATTATAAATTGGTGTCACAACTGTGGAAAATAGTATGGAGTTTCCTCAAAAAATTAGACGTAGAAATACCATACGATTCAATAATTTCCCTATTGGGTATTTACCCAAAGAAAATGAGAAGACTAATTCAGAAACATATATATGCACCTCTATGTTTATTGCAGCATTGTTTACATGCTCTACTTTATAACTGGAATTCTTTTCCTGAAGAAGTCCATGAGCTAATTCCTCACATCCTTAAAATATCACTTCTCAATGAGGCTTTTCTTGATCATGAAATATGGTCAACAATGACAACCTTTCTAAACATAGCCTTTACCCCTTTCCTATTATAATTTTTCTCCACAGCACTTTTCACCATCTAACATACTATGTCTTTTATTTATTTCCATGTTTATTGCCTATGCTTATTAAAATGTAAGACTCTAGAGGGCAGTGTTTTTGTCTGTTCTGTTCACTGCCTGGCATAGAGTAGCTGCTCGGGAGATCATGGGTGCATGAACTACTAAACCTACAGTCATTAAGTTCTGATCCTTGTGTATTCCAGCCTGTGTCTCAAGGCAGCCTCCTCCTCCTCCTTTATCACTTGAATAGATCTCCAAAGGAGTTATTTACAGTTTCTAAGCAAATCATGCTTTTTGTCATCTCTTGACATTTTCACAAAATACTCACTTTATGTAGAAAGTTTTTCCCCTCACTTCCACCTGTGTAACTTCAACCTGAACTTTAGGACTTAATTTGTAGATCATCCTAAACAATAAACTATTTCAGATACCTCCTCTCGACTATAAACTCCTTGAACGAGGAAGATATGCCTTGTTCACCAATTTATTCCCAGTAACTTTCAAAAAAGTCAATCATTAAGTATTGAATAATGAATGAATGAATGAGGTTGGTTCCATATTCGATACATAAAGGCTGTCATCCATGCTTGATGACAGCCCCATGGCCTGCTACAATTACTGCCTCTTTTTAAAATTTTATCAGAGGAGTTTGGGCCTCAGAATTCTCAAGGGAAGGTGCAGTTCTTTCCCTCCCCGTCCCCATCAGGTCTGGGTTAGATTCACCATAAAGTTTAAAAATTATGATCTTGGATACAAAGTGCTTAAGCCCAGGTTCCTCAGACAATTTCTAACCACTTCTCATGGTCATGGCTTGTCAGTTATGTTTTTACTTCCCATATCAAGAACTTCTTCTGACAGTTACCTTGCAATATGAGCTTTGCTTAGCACTCCTTCCTTCTGTCTTTAATATTGATACTAGCTAATTCCATCAGTTAGTGTAGTTTCTTGCTCACATAGCTCTAGGCACACTGGTCCTTTTGCTATTCTTGTAATACTCTAGTTTATTTGCATCTTAGACCCTTTAAAATTGCTCTGCCTTTTTATATTTAAATATAAACATTTTAATACATTTTATATGTGGCCATGTACTGAAGAAAAAGTTCTCAGACACCAGACTGAGTGGACATGCGGTCTGCCTCTGCGAGAGAATAGCAGCAGCCAGGGTGTGCTGAGTCTTTATGTTTTATTAGATATAAACATCAAAGAGCCTCAAAGCATGAGAGGGAGCACAATAACCAAACATACATCTGGTGGTTATGTGAAGGTATGAAGGAAGTACGTGTGGTTTTAAGGGATGTCAGGGAGTTACAGCAGGTGTATTTTAACTGTCCTCTGGGAGACATGGTGCTCTGGATCTCATATTTCTATCAAGTTTGACAGACTTGAGACCAGAACATGGTTGATATTTCAGCTCTTGCCCCATTCACCCTTCAGGACTTGTAATACATGCTCTAGAAATAACTCCACAGTTACGTAAATATAAAATACAATCCTCTTCCTTTCTTTTTTAAAATTCCTTATTATAAAGTTCTTCCCTGCCCACAGACTACCTGGACCTTTAGCACTGTCTGAAATAATTAACTGTTTACTTTTCTATTGTCTGTCTCTCCCACCAAAATATAAGTTAAAAACATAATCTTTTGGGGGCCCCTAGGTGGCTCAGTTGGTTAAGCGTCCAACTTCGGCTCAGGTCATGATCTTGTGGTTCATGGTTTTGAGCCCCGCCTCAAGCTCTGTGCTGACAGCCACCTCAGAGCCTGGAGCCTGTTTCAGATTCTGTGTCTTACCCTGACTCACACTCTGTCTCTCTTTCAAAAATAAACATTAAAATTTTTTTAAAAGAATGAAAGTAACTAAAATTTATTGTGAGCTGAAAAACATGCTAATAACTTTATTTGAAACTTTCGTATATATCATATATTTAAATTGTGTAGAGATCCTTTAGGAATAGACATTGTTATTGATAGATTCAGTTTAATTGAAAATTGTTTCCTAAGTCACACAGAACATAGAACTTTCTAAATCTTACTCCAAGTATAGTATAGTTTCTAATGTGTCACCAAAACCTTTTAATTTGCTACAAGACATAAGAGAACATGACCCATATGAGGACTAATATTGCAAGGACACAGCATAGATATAGATCCCAGCTGTAGAGTTGTACATGCTTTGGAATTTGCAGTGGCTTTATGATTTTCCTGAAGTTTTGTATGTACACCCAAGATACAAACCACCCATAATGGTCACACACGTCTTCTATTTTATTCTATTTGTTTTGCATAAGTACTGTTGGATCTTCCACATGTAGCACCCGAAGTTCACACATACCCCATCATTGCAGAAACAGCTTTCTCATATCAGACAGGATGAGGCACTGGTGGGAGAAAGCATAACCTGTCAAGAGTTAAATGTCAGGTATGCTGGATAGACTCAGATAAGTCCAACTTCAAATGAGAACTGACTCCACATAAACCTTGTAGTAGAGATTTTGTCTGTGGCCCCTTGCCACTCCCTTTCTTGACCCTGTGCTGTGCAGGAACATGACGTCCTCAATCTTTTCTCCAGATACTCAAAACCTTCCTTAGCAGCATTTTATCCTGGCCTGATTTCCTCACAGATACCTCCAAGGTGATATTACAAATACTATATTGACATATATTACTCAAAAGATATTTTTAAATTAAGTTTTTATCTTAATTCCAATATAGTTGATATAGAGTGTTATATTAGCTTCAAGTGTACACTATAGTGATTCAGCAATTCAATACATTACTCAGTGCTCATTGTGATAACTGTACTTTTAATCCTCTTCACCTATTTCACACACACCCCCACCTCCCCTCTGGTAACCATGTTTGTTCTTTGTAGTTAAGAGTCTGTTTCTTGGTTTGTCTCTCTTCTTTTTTTCCCCTTTGTTCATTTGCTTTGTTTCTTAAATTCTGCTTTGTCTTTCTCTGACTGTCCTATCTTGCTTAGAATTATATATTCTAGCTCCATTCATGTTGTTGCAGATGACAGGATTTCATTCCTTTTTATGGCTTAATAATATTCTATTGTATATAGATGTATACCTCATCTTCTTTATCTATGTGTCTCTTGATAGGCACTTGGACTGTTTCTATAATTTAGCTATTGTAAATAATACTGCTCTAAATGCAAGGATGCATGTATACCTTTGAATTAGTGTCTTTGACTCTTTTTTTGGGCAAATACCTGATAGTGTGATTACTGGATCATAGGGTAGTTTACTTTTAACTTTTTGAGGAACCTCCATACTGTTTTCCAAAGTGGCTACATCAGTTTGAATTCCCACCAACAGTGTAAGAGGTTCTTATTTCTCTACATCCTTGCTAACACTTATTCTTTTTGTGTTTTTTCTTCATTTTTTATTATTATTATTTTTTATTTTAGAGAGAGTGCAAACAAGGGAGAGGGCTAAGGGAAGAGAGAGAGAATCCCCAAAAGGCTCCATTCTCAGTGCAGAGCCCAATGTGGGGCTTGATCCCATGACCCTGGGATTATGACCTAAGCCAAAATCAAGGGCTGGATGACCAACTGACTAAGCCACCCAGGAGCCACCTTATGTTTTTTATTTTAACCATTCTGACAGGTGTGAAATGATATCTTATTGTAATTTTGATTTGCATTTCCCTGATGATGAGTGATGTTGAGTATCTTCTCATGTGTCTGTTGCCCATCTGTATATCTTCTTTGGAAAAGTGTCTATTCATGTCTTCTGCACATTCTTAATTGGATTATTTGGTTTTTGGCTGTTGATTTGGATCAGTTCTTTATATGTTTTGGATACTAACCCTTTATCCAAATTGTCATTTGCGAATATCTTCTCCCATTCCATAATGTGTCTTTTAGTTTTGTTGATTGTTTCCTTTGCTGTGCACAATCTTTTTATTTTAATGTAGTCCCAATGGTATTTTTTTTAAATTTCTTTTGCCTCAGGAGACATACCTAGAAAAACATTGCTATGGTTGATTTCAGAGAAATTACTGCCAGTGCTCTCTTCTAGGATTTCTATGGTTTCAGGTCTCACATTTAGGTCTTGAAAGTTAATGTTTTTTTCCTAGGGCAATGTAGTGGTAAAATTGTAATGGAAGATAAGAGGGTATAAGGAATTATCCCTTTTTGGTTCACTGGTTTATGACCTTTCCAATATGGTCCATCCCTCCATTTTTTTCTACTTACCACCTCCCCTTACTCCCTCCAATTTTTTCTTTTCTTTTTTTTTTTTTACAAATAGTTTATTGTCAAATTAGTTTCCACATAACACCCAGTGCTCATCCCCACAAGTGTCCTCCTCCATGCCCATCCCCCCTCCCCCCCACATCCATCAGTCCTCAGTTTTTCTCAGCATTCAAGAGTCTCTCATGGTTTGCCTCTCTCCCTTTCCCCCACCATTTCCGCTCTTCTTCTCTCCCTTGTTCCTCCGTCAAGTTCCTCCTAATCCTTCTATACGTGCACACATATGATAATTGTCCTTCTCTGCCTAACTTATTTCGCTCAGCATAACACCCTCAAGGTCCATCCATGTTGCTACACATGGCCAGATTTCATTGTTTCTCATTGCCATGTAGTATTCCATGGTATACATAAACCACATCTTCTTGATCCATTCATCTGTTGATGGACACTTAGGCTCTTTCCATGTTTTAGCTATTGTGGAGAGTGCTGCTATGAACATTGGGGTACATGTGCTCCTATGCCTCAGCATATCTGTATCCCTTGGGTACATTCCTAGCAGTGCTATTGCTGGGTCATAAGGGAATTCTATTGTTAGTTTCCTGAGGAACCTCCACACTGTTTTCCAGAGGGGCTGTACCATTTTACATTCCCACCAACAGTGTAGGAGGGTGCCCGTTTCTCCACATCCTCGCCAGCATCTAGAGTTCTCTGATTTGCTCATTTTAGCCACTCTGACTGGCGTGAGATCCCTCCAATTTTTTCTACTTTTCCCTGACATGCTAAGAACAATGACAACAAAAGCAACTTCAGATATTTCTCTGGATGGATTATTCTCTGTCTCACCTCTCTCTCAGCCTTATACATACTGTTCCTTCAGGTTAGACCATGATTTTTCAGTTTGACTGCCTCATTCTTGTATGTCCTTTACAGCTGGTTACTGTGTCAACTTAAGGAAATCATTCTTGACACTCTGTTGTCCCACCTGGAAGAAGATATTTCTCTTTTCGCTCCTATATTAACTTTGTTTTACTTTGAGCAACACAGTTAACATACGGTTGCATAATAAACCATCCCAAAAATTAGTGTCTTAAGAAACAAACAAACATTTATTTAGCTTGCAAATCTGAGACTTGGGTTGGTTTCAGAGTAAGACTGATTATTGTTATGCAGGAAAAATGGGGGTAAGAATAATATGAAGATTTGTTCACTCACGAGTAGTTGATAATGATCCAGTTGAGGCTGAGACTTTAGTTTGGTCTATTGGCTGGGGCATCTATATAGGGCTTCTCCATGTGGTCTCAACTTCTCAACATGGTGTCTATGTTCAAAAAGCAACCACTGAGTGAGATATAGGTGGATATAGAAACAGATAAAAAAGAGGGAGAAAGAATGAGAGTGGGGAAGTGTATACCAAAGAAAAACATACCATCTTTTATGACCTAGACTCGAGACCCTTGCAAGGTCACTTCCACAACATTCAATTCATTGATTCTGTTACAAAGTCCCATACAGTTATGAGGGAAGAAAAAACAGACTCTCTCTCTTGGTGGAAGAGTGATACATTTCTGGAAGAGAATGTAGGATTAGAAATACTTCTGTGGCCATTTTTATAAAATACAATCTGCCATGTGATACTGCACTGTGTTTCCCCCCCACCAGAATGATAGTTCTGTAAGAGCTGTGACTTCCTGATCATTCCTATGTGTATTTGTTGAGTAAATAAATAATAGTACATTTTCAACTTCATACACATTAGATACTATAAAGGATAGAGGAGTAAGGGTGAAGGAAATAGTACCTCTAAGACTAGACCCAGCTAACAACAAAAGGCATGGGTCACACGATCTCGAATCTGTTTGGTCTTCACACTATAGACAATAGGGTTCATCAAGGGAGGGAATAGAAGGTACACAAAGCCCATGATCACTTGGACCAGATGAGGTGCCTTCTTCCCAAAGCGGTGGATGATGGATAAACCAATCATGGGAGTGTAGAAGAGGAGCACAGCACATATGTGGGAAACACAGGTGTTGAGAGCTTTGAATCGCTCAGCCCTGGATGCAATAGACAGCACAGTACGCAGGATCAGGGCGTAGGAGAAGAGAATAAGCAGTGAGTCTATACCCACTGTTGAAACAATGACAAACATGCCATAGATGCTGTTGGCTTTGATGTCTGCACAGGCCAGTTTCATCACTTCTTGGTGGAGACAATAAGAATGTGACAGGACTGCAGAGCCACAATAGGGGAATCTTTTGAGCATAAAAGGCAATGGGAAAATGAGTGCAACACTGCGGCCCAGGGAAACCAGGCCAATCCTGCCAATGACTGTGTTGGTGAGAATGGAAGCATAGTGCAAGGGGCGACAAATGGCCATAAAACGGTCAAAGGCCATAGATAGTAACACAGAGGACTCCAGGAAGGACAAACAGTGAATGAAAAAGAGCTGGGCAAAACAGGCATCATGACCAATATTTCGTGCCCCAATCCAAAAGATGCCCAGCACTGTAGGGAGGGTGCAGAGAGACAGACCCAGGTCAGTCATAGCCAGCATGGACAGGAAGAGGTACATCGGCTCATGGAGTGAGGGCTCTGTTTTAATGATAAAAAGGATAGTACAGTTGCCCAGGATAGAAGCCAGGTAAATGAAGCACAATGGGATGGAGATCCAGATGTGCATGTGCTTCAGGCCAGGAATGCCACTCAGCAGAAAGATGGAGGAAATGTTGCTGCTATCTTCCAAGAGTCCCAAAGACATTGTGTATGGAGGGAAGAGGAAAATTGGATTCCTTCCAAATGCCTGAAATGAATTCAGAAAAAGCCAGAAAGCTTACCTGGGAAGAAGTTAGAAACCAAACCAAACCAAACCAAACCAAAACAACAACAAACATGAGAATCAAGTAGGCTTAGAACTGTACATCTCCTCCAGAGGTCACTTCTTTTTGGTCTCTGGTTACCTCTCCACATTGTTTTAAAAAAATGTTTTTCTTTGAAATTTTTTCTCCTTTCTCCTTTAAGCTGAGAGATCTGAGCATCTACACTATTTCTGTTGGTTATACTAATTTGCCTACCTGTTTTGAGGAGATCTTTAATTAAACACTCCTTACTTGCCTCTTTTCTGCCAGAAATTTCACTAATACTCTAACCTTACTTTCAACTTCTCTTACTTTCCTTTCTCCTACCTCACTTCCTTTGCTATTCCTTTGTCACTGTCCATTCTTCCTTCCTTTCTCCCTCTGTCCCAACTACTCCCTTCCCTCCTCCTTTTCTCTCTCTTCCTTTCTTTCAACACCTTCCTTCCTTCCTTCCTTCCTTCCTTCCTTCCTTCCTTCCTTCCTTCCTTCCTTTCCTTCTTTCTTTCTTTTCTCTCGCTTAATTTTATCAGCAGCATATAATTGTTAATCTTAGACACACATATGAAGCCTTCACTCACCTTCTCCTCTGGACTTCAAGTCATGGAAGCCTAGCTTGATCCAGATAGCTCATATGGGCTACTTAGCACACAGAATTCCGGTGAGGACTGGAGTGAATGGATGAATGTATGTACAGTTAATCTTGACTGCTAAAGTAACATATCAACTCTCTGATTATCCTATGAGTCAGCAACCTACATTCCTTGGAGATGTAGAGTTCAACTTCTATGAACCTAGGTAAGAGAAAAGACTGAAGCACTATCAACCATGACAACATCCCCAGTTGTAAGGCAGATTACATTAGAGTCCACAGAATAGATGGAATATGCCAGTAGGACTTATTCTTATCTAGATTAAAAAATGAAGGTTTAGGAGATGAGAGTCACTCGGCAGAGGTCTTAAGCCAATTTAAGCCTCCTGACCTTCAGAGCAGTGATCTGCCCACTCCCAGTTAATAATTACACTAGAATCTGAGCTCACAAATGGCAGGGGCTTGACTTTATTTATTCTGTAAACACAGTGCTTAGAATATGCTATGGTATACAGTAGGCACTCAGCAACTTTTTATGCATGATTAAGAGCTAAATTTATTTAGTTAGCTGTTACTAACTCAGTGCACATTTTATTACTTTAAAAAATCCTGTGAATTGGGACTCCTGCGTGTCTCAGTCAGTTAAGTATCCAACTTTGGCTCAGGTACATGAGTACAAGCCCTGGGTTGGGCTCTGTACTAACAGCCTGCTTTGGATTCTGTGTCTTCCTCACTTTATGCCCCTTCCCCACTCATTCTTTCTCTTTCAAAAATAAGCACTAAAACTTTTTTTAAACCCTGCAAAAAAAGTTGTGTTAATAGTACCACATTATAGATGAAGAAATAGAGGATTAGAGAAAATTAATATCTCTAAGATCAAAGATACAGTAAATGGTCAAAATGGGATTTGAACCAATATCCAATTATTCTCTAGATTCCAGGGTCTCAAAAAACATTACACTTTCTTCCCACATAAAGAACTATTCATTGTCAACTCGAAGGAGCTAGCATAAAATCAAGGGCCTAATAGACCTTCAAAAAAGTACTGATTCTTTAGTTAAATTAATAAAGTTACTGAGAAATACACACACACGCACACAAACACAGACACACATACAGACACACACAGACACACACACACACACACACACACACACACACACACACACTTTCTCTCTCCCTCCAAATACCAGGGAAATTAATAGCCAGTGTCATTAACTCACTGTCCACCTAAAGGTCAGATTGGCTTTTGTGTGCTGTTCCTCAGCTTCTGCTTCAGCCATGATCAGTGGTCACCATATCATTCATCAAAATGAATTAGAAGAGCTGTGATAAACTTACCTGTTGGGGACAGGCAAGCTACCTGATGGTTAAAGATAGGTGCATAGGGGCACCTGGGTGGCTCAGTCAGTTAAGCGTTCAACTTCAGCTCAGGTCATGATCTCACGGTTCATGGGTTCAAGACTGCTGCATCGGCCTCTGTGCTGACAGCTCAGAGCCTGGAGTCTGCTTCAGATTCTGTGTCTCCCTCTCTTTGTACCTCCCCTGCTCTCTCTCTATTTCTCTCTCAAAAATAAATATTAAAAAATTTTTTAAAAGATATAATGCATAAAACTTAAGGCAGAAAATGTTTTGACATGAAAATGAAGTAAGGTAGTGAATAAAGAATATATATTAATTAATAATATAAATGTTAATTTATAATACCTAATAAACATCTATTATTTTCCAGGCACTGTAGTAGGAATATTGCAAAATAAATAGCATTTGGACCTTAGAAAAATCTTGCAAGTTAATACTATTACCTTGATTTGCAAAGAAGGAGAGAAGCTTACAGAATTTGATGGTGTGCATAAAGTCATACCATCAATCAGTGACAGTTGGAATTCAAACTTAAATCTCTGGAGCTCCAAAGAACATTCTGAAAGTTTGGAAGCATTTAGTTTTTATTTATTTATTTATTTGTTTGTTTATTTATTTATTTATTTATTTAATTATTTTATTTCTAGAGAGAGAGAGAGAGAGAGAGAGAGAGAGAGAGCATGAGCAGGGAAGGGTCAGAGAGAGAGGGAGACACAGACTCTGAAATAGGCTCCAGGCTCTGAGCTGACAGCCAGCACAGAGCCCGACGAGGGGCTCAAACCCATGAACCGCGAGATCATGACCTAAGCGAAAGTTGTACGCTTAATCGACTAAGCCACCCAGGCGCCCCTGGATGCATTTAGTTTAATACATCTAAGTTTTTTAAGTTGAGATAGGCTGAAATGGGCAAAGATAGAATGACAAATGGTAGAGGGAAATATCAAAAGTCTTTGTTCCCCACCTTTTTTTAGTTTGAGACAGACTTTCCTCAGAGTTTGTGCCTCACATTTTAAAGGGAGTAGGGCAGAATAAAAATCAGAGAGAGAGAGAGAGAGAGAGAGACAGAGAGAGAGAGAGACAGAGAGAAAGAATTATGAGAATACCTTGAAGGAAGGGATGTGGATATAAAAGAAAATCCAGAATAGTGAAGCCTGGGAAAGACCACTTTAGCCTGTTGGCCGGTGAGGTCTTAGGTAACTATTCTAAAGAGTCCTTATTTAAAGGTCTTCAGAGTATACATTATCAGATTTGGTGAGGATTTCATTGTTCTTGACCAGTTCAAAAAACAACAGCCTAGGATAGAGGGGAGTGGTAAATTTAACAAATGGTCTGCTCACAATTGTTCTTGGAGAACACTTCCTAGAGGGACTTGGCAAGTTCAATGGCCTCTTCTAATTCTGTCACTCAGACTCTTTGATTGCTCAGGAAAATGTCCTTTCATGTCACAGATAAGCTTTTCTTTCAGAGAATCACTTGACTTCTTACTTGACTTCTGCTTTTGGGAAATAACTCCTGATTCTGCTAAAGTTGTGTCTGAGGCTGAGGAGTAGAGACTGAGCTTATAGCTCATCTCATTGTTACATCTCAGTTTTCCCTGCCTAACTTGTCTGTCTCCCTGGGTCTCAGTAATACTCTTATGATGCTGCATATGAGGCAGCTCTCTGGGCACGAAATCAGTGAAATGGGTGTGAAAAAGCTGTTGTCTCCCTACAAAGCTAGTTCTAAAATCAGACCTGGGATCCCATGAAGTTAGTGAGATCTGACTGTAATGGCCACCACCTTCTGCAGGCGTTCTCTACAGCCCTTCTTGTGTAGCAAAGTCCCTTTTCTCCTCTCCCTCTCCAGAGCTCAGGCTGAGCCTCCGGGACCTCTTCTTCGCTTCACAACTCAGCAACAGACACCTGACTCACCTTTCAAGGCTAGGTCCAGAGCCTCCAGTTCTTGCAACAGAAGAGAAGGAAAGCTAAAGCCAGAGGCTCTGGAGGGTATGAAGAGACTGAAGGGTAGATATTGAATTCTCTGATTTTTATGAAGCTTCCCGAGGTCCCCACTGAGACCCTTTCAAGAATCTCTCATCAATTTCCTATAAGTACTGGTTCTCTGGACTTCATTATCTCATACTCTGGGGATAAGGGAAAGAGAAGAGAATAGTTTTGTGAGATATCTACATCAGAAGCACAGGAGATGTTACACACTGTAGCTACTTTTTGAAGATCTCATGAAATTTTGAACAGTTCCACAACTTCAGGAAACCAGAGTGGGTGTTGTTGACAATGTTTTATGTATGATGTGTCATTACCATATAGTTATGATATCAGAAGTGACAGTGTGTATCGTGGGTATATATAACCTTATATATAAAAAGGGCTTTTTAATTCAATTCTTCTCCCATTACTAAAGGGGAAGAAAGGAGTCACACCAGATTTCTTGAAATACTGTGATAGCACTGATTCTTGGGGCTCCAAGTAACCCTATATGCTGCTGGCTCCGGCCTAGACTCAGGGACTCCATCTCCTATTCCTGTCTCTGATCCACACAGACACACAACTCAGCCCTTTGTTTCTAGACATTAAGGAGTTAACTAGAGAAATTAATTAATTTTTTATACCCTTTTAGACAACATGAGCCCCTGAAAAGTAGAGTTAAACAGAGGAGTTCCATATATCAATACAGGGATACGAAGAATTAATCATCCACTTTTGGACTTTGAAAGCTGATGGGCAAGACATTTTAGAAAGTGGAAAGGAGGGCCATTTCAGTATTTTCATTACCTACCTAATCAGTATCTAGCTTATTGAATCTACTTTGAGAATATAAAGGTATAAATAGTAAGGAATGTCCCAGATCCCCACACCAACCATAAGAGGTTGTTATTCCAATTCATTGGCCTGACTGGGCCCCTTGGAATGTGCTGGGCTTCCTCTTGTGGTTTCATTCCATGAATTTTTGGTCAGGCACATTGTAGACACATCTGAGTGTTATGAAGCAGTATTTCTCAAATCAGAGTCCCCAGATAATTGGGATCAGAACTACTTGTAATGCTTATTAAAGTGCAGATTTCCAGGGGCGCCGGGGTGGCTTAGTTTGTTAAGCGTTCGACTTTTGCTTAGGTAATGATCTCGCAGTTTGTGGGTTCGAGCCCCGCGTCGGGCTCTGTGTTGACTGCCAGCTCAGAGACTGGAGCCTATTTCAGAGTCTGTATCTCCCTCTCTCTCTGACCCTCCCCTGCTCATGCTGTCTCTCTCTCTCTCTCCTAGAAATAAATAAAAATATTTAAAAAAAATAAAATGCAGATTTCTGGGCCTCATTCTTATGGTACAGAATCAGAAACTGACATTAGTCACAACCACAAAGGTTTAAGAATTCTCATATACACTTGGCTTTATGATTTGTTTTCAACTCTGATTCCAGAATTTTTCTTCCCTCTAAAATTAAAAATGCATCACTTTTAACCTGGAATTCATTTCAAAACACAGCTACCTCTTATATTGGTTTGCTGGGGCCACCAATACAAAATACCACAGACTGAGTGACTTTAAAAATAGAAATTTATTTTCTCACAGCTCTGGAGGCCAGCAAAGTCCTATATCAAGGTATTGACAGGCTTGGTTTCTTCCAAGGCTTCTCTCCTTGGCTTGCAGATGGCCACCTTCTGTGTGTCCTCACATGGCCTCTCCTCCAGGCATGAGTATCCTTGAGGTCTCTTAGTCTTCTTATAAGGACATGAGTCATATTGAGTTGGCCAACCCTAAATGCCTCAATTTACTTCACTATCTCCTAAAAGCCTTTACCTCCAAATACAGTTACATTCTGAGGCTCTGGGGGTTGAGACTTAAATATAAATGGGGGGGCACAATTTAGCCTAAAACACCTGTTGACCCATGCATCCTTTCACCCAGTTTTTCATTTATTTAACAAATATTTTATAACAGAAATAATATCTCCTCACACACTCCCCCTTAAAAACACAAGCAATATTTATTTACGGTCTCTGAGTCTAAGCACTGAGAAGAGAGAGGTAGTGTTAGATATGTTTTGGAAGAAAATAGGTTTGAATCTCAGATGTTGTAAAGAGAAATGGGGGATAGAGAGAGGCAGAGGGGGAGAGACAGCCAGAGAGAGACAGAGAGATTTGATTAATCTTTGAACAGCTTATTACAGGGAATATATCCTACCTGCTTTAAATCTTAGCTATTCATCTCTGTGAGGGAAAAACAGGACATAATATGGGGAGACACAAAAAGAGAAGAAAAAAAAAGCTCTTATTTCCTGGCCCAGGAAAGAATAGGGGAAAGAAACAAGGTAGAGGCAGAATGTAAGGGAATACCTTGTACATAAAGATGCTGCCTTGAGAAGAGACCAGTTAGGGAAGACTGAAAGGACCTTAAGAGAATGTTATTGGATTGGACTTACACAAAATTGGGTTGAATTGATGCAAAAAATAGTGGTTTTTAAATTTTGGTATGGTTTTTAAGTTGTTATTGCATTTCCACATGATAATTAGTTGGTAAATAATGAGACAGATGATTTAGAAATAAAACAAGTAACATTTCCTCCCTGCACACCTTAGTTGTCTGAGTGAAGTTGATGGCCATTTATAGTCACCTAATACCTAAAATGTATATTTCCCAGGAACATCCCGTGCTGTTTTAGTTCCCTTTTTTTTTTCTTTGTCTCCACTGAGGCATTAATCTAAAGTGTTAGTGTATGTGGGAAAACTAGAGTTCAGGAAGTCTCAATAGCACAATGCCAACAGTTTAGGTTTTGAGATCTGACAGACCTGAATGTGGTTTGAGTCTTTCCATTTATTACATGTGATATTGGCTACAGTACCTTATCTCATTGAACCTCCTATCTAAAAGAATTATATGAGAATTGAGAAGAAACTGGCTATCTTGAACGGTAAGATAGCACTAAATAAAAATAGTTGGAGAAATTAAAATTTTAACAAAATGATTGATATTCAGTATTGTAGTAAGTAAACATCATGACCATTTAAAAATGTGTCATATAAAGATGCTTTTCAATTAACATTCTTGAAGCAGGCATACCTTTTTCACTACTATTGAAGTCTTTTCTACCCTACTGAAGTGTTTGGGAGGCCGTTCTTCATAAATAAACAGAAGGCAGTTCTTGGGATGGATCCTAGGTTACAGTTCTGTATAGAAGAAAACTCATAATTTTGATATATCAATAATCAAATAATCAGGATATAGCAGTCAGCTAGCTGCTACCTGGAGGATAACTTCCTGCAGTAAGTTTTTAAAATTGACAAAAATCTTATTTTAAAATTTTGACTGTCATCTTAATTTCCAAAGGAGAGTCAAATTGGAGATTGTATGTAAATGCTTTGAGACATTCTGTAGTATATAGTAAATGTTCAATAATTATTAGGTGTTATTGCCACAACTATCACTATTATTTTTTATTGTTACTTCCCAGCTCATCAGTAAGAAATCTGGAGGTGGGGAAGAAATACAGGGTGTTTTATTTACTTTGAAATTTAAAATGTATACGTATTAGAGAATTCTCCCAAATCCCTAACTTTCCTATGTCCTTTCACAGAATCTTGGACATACATCCAGGCATCAACACAGATGCTATTTTTTTAATCGACTTTGGTTTTAAGTTGCTTTCCTGTTGCCTTCTAAGGCTTAGTTTTATAAGAACTCTTCAATAGATGATAGTGCATGGGTGGTGTGAAGCCTCTGAAGACTTTGCAGAAAATCTTCAACTTCAGGTGGCTGATGGATGGATGAGATGAATCTGAAATTCAGAGAGTATGAATTTCATACAGAAATATGACTCATTTGGCAAGTCACAGTTTCTAGATGCTAACTGGTTCCTTTAAAGTACTAGATCAAAATGTGGGGCAGGTACGATAAAACAAAGAATGTTTTTTGAGTGGTGTGTTAGTTAGGGTCCAGTAAGAAGAAAGAAACCACACAATAATTTTCACAGAAAAGTTTAATATAAACATTTATTAACAAGAGATTGTAGTAACAGGAAATCAACTAAGAAGAAAGAAAGAACCATAGAGAATTCTCTATGGCTGAGGCAGAGTTTCCAAGAAGGAAACATGTTTTCAGGGGAAGAATCCTTCCCAAGGCTGGCATTTGGATGTTGGTGGAAAGAATGTGAGTGAAGCTCACTGAATGACAGAGTTCACTAGATTGTTCTGGGCCAAAGCTGGTCCCCAGTTAGGATGAGTCTGGTTGGTGGAGAACTACTTGCTAGAAGACTGATTACATTCTCAAGAATGCCTATGGGGGTTACTGTTGGCTTTCTGGAGAGTCAGCTGGGGTACCAGCTGGAATCATCAGAAAGTTTCTAGAAGCTGCTTAAGGAGGTAATCAGCCATGGATCCCCTGGAAACCAAAAATGTCAATAGGCTTCATGCCCCCAGAGCTCCCTCCCTTCATCCTAACCCAATCCTATTGAAAACACCTAAGAGATTTTACAGTCTCAAGCTTCTTAGCAATGCGGATACGGATTTGCTTCGTCTTGATACTGTAGACAATGGGGTTCATGAGAGGTGGGACCAGCAGATACACGTAAGACATGAGGAGGTGGACAATACGGGGCAGATGTTCACCAAAGCGGTGCACAAGAGACAAGCCAATCATGGGGATATAGAAGAGTAGCACAGCACAGATGTGGGAGACGCAGGTGTTGAGGGCCCGAAATCGCTCCTGGCGGGAGGCAATGCTTAGTACAGTGCGGAGGATGAGGGTATAGGAGAGGAAGATGAGCAGTGAATCCACACCAACAGTGCAGGCCACAACAAAGAGCCCATATATGTGATTGACAATGATGCTAGAGCAGGCCAGCTTCATGATCTCTAGGTGCAGACAATAGGCATGGGCCAGCACATGGGAGCGGCAGTATTGGAAGCGCTTAAGGAGGAATGGCAGGGGCAGGATGAGCAGGGCACTTCTAAGCATTGAGCTCAACCCCATCCTGACAATACGTGCAGGTGTCAAGACAGTGGAGTAACGCAGTGGGTTGCAAATGGCCACATAGCGGTCAATGGACATGGACAACAGAACTGAAGACTCTACCAGTGACAGGGTATGGATGAAAAAGAGCTGAGTGAAGCAGGCGGGAATGGCAATCTCTCTGACATCAAACCAGAAGATGCCCAACACAGTGGGCAGTGTAGATAGGCAAAGGCCCAAGTCTGTCAGGGCCAGCATGGCCAAGAAATAGTACATGGGTTCATGGAGGGTGACGTCAGTACGGATGATGTGGAGGATGGTAAGGTTTCCTACAATAACTGTCAAGTAGATGGAGCAGAAAAGTATAGAGATCCAGCCATGGAAATCTTCCAGACCTTGGAAGCCCGTTAGGAAGAAAGTCACTTTTTGGAGGCTGCCATTATAAGAGATTGTCATGGCTTTACAATCTTGGATTCACCAACCTGCAATACAGAACGGGATTCCTGGAGAGAGACAGAACTGAATTTTACTCACCTCCGTGTCCTGGGACCAGTGCGGCAGGAAGGGTCTGCAGATGAAATGAGAAAGAAGAGAAAGAATTCGGGGATTTGATCTATTAGCCTTTTCTGGAGGGTCTAGGAAGGGAACTTCTACAGGGAAGTCTGTGGTCTATATGATTGTCTATATGATTATGTAGTCTGTATGATTCATCTTTATGGTGGTATGTCTGCTAGTGCTGGATTCTCAGTGGGTTAATGAAGTCACTTCAGATGGCACCTCTTTCACATGTTATTCCATGAATAAATCTTTAATTTAATCATTAGCACATTCAGAATCTGTATCTTATATATGAGGGGAATTAGTATTATACACCATTTTGCACAATTGTGTATGAGGATCAAGTGCAGATCATATGCCTTCAAATATATTTAAAAATTTTTTGTGTTTTATTAATTTCTGAGAGAGACAGCATAAGTAGGGGAGGGTCAGAGAGAGAAGGAGACACAGAATCTGAAACAGGCTCCAGGCTCTGAGCTATCAGCACAGAGCCCGATGTGGGGCTCAAACCCATGAACCATGAAATCATGACCTGAGCCGAAGTTGGGCGCCCAACCAACTGAGCCACCCAGGCACTCCCCTTTAAATGTATTTTAATTTGGCTGGGGATTGTGCTTTATTCCACAATGCCTAGCTTGCAAAGGAATGCCGAAGAAGCATTGAGCAAATGTTTATTGAACTCCTTGAACTTAGAACTTGTGATCAGAGCAATGCCTTTCCTGAATCTGAATAAAAGTCTTTGGTGACCGAGGATGTAAATTGTGCTGTGCAAATCTGAAATCTGGGACTGAAAAATGTTTAAAAAAAAGCAGGATCTCCAGAAAGCAAATAATTCTAGAAAAAGGCATATTATGGCTTAGTTCTGAGAGATTTCAAAAGAGATGTTAAGTTTCCAACATCAAGGCAGTTAAGCTGGGGCTAGAGGCAGAGATGAGGCTGCAGAGGAGGTATGCATCAGATATAAAACAGAAATGAAAAAGAGAAACCTAAAATGGTCAGGAAAAACCTCTAATCTTTAGCTTATAATGAGGAAACAAAATCTTAAGGCTTTCAGAGTAAGCTATGCCTTTGGGGTTTGGATCAATATGCCACACAGGTATAGATCGGTCTCTAATACCTGAACTGGGCTCTATTTAATGTCTTTTTTCAGCACTCTTATTCAGTTACATTTATTTCAAGCCACACAATAATGGGTTCCATGTATTTTAATATAATGTGATATTAGATTGTTTACCACACACATAAAATCTTAAAACAGCTAAAATAGACAGAGAATGGAGACTCAGGGAAACAGGGAGAAAATAGTAGTGTATTATAGTACTAAAGTCATCTCACCACTATGATTATGAAAAAGAGATAAAGTAGGATAAGGGCTCCTAAAAAGGCATTGCACTTGTGATAGTGAGGTCATCATCATTTTTTTTAAGAAAATATTTCAATAGATTGGAGAAAGATTATAGGGGTTTAAATTATCAGTAGGTGGGAAGGAATAAGTAAAAAGTATATATAATTTGTAGTTTTCTTCTAAGATAAAATATACAGAATGAGTGAAGATACCAAGATATTTTGAGGAGGGCATATGGGGAGTTTGAGGTCCTCTTTCAAAAGGCTTTTATTTTATATTTTCTCAGTAATGTGGAGGGACATAGGAGGAGTGAAAAGAAAGAAAGAAAAGTTCTTACCCAGCTTTCACCATTCATGCTTCAAATCAAAGCAAGTAATAGTAAGATCATGATGCAATAATTAATGTAATAATAAAACTCCTCTTATTTTGTGATTCCAAAGGAAAAGCAGGAAAGTAGTGAGAATGAAGGAGAGAAATGGAGATGGGAAGTAACGAGCTGTGAAGGAAATGGGAATATCATAGCATTGCAGAGCATGCTGTGGGTGACACAGGTGGACAAGGCACTCTCACTCTGATACCAAGACAGAAAATGACAATATAATTTTTAAAAAAGAAATGATAAGAAACAAGAGAAAAAATTCCATCATTTAAGGGGAGATACAAACAAGATTTTAAATATATGTGCAGCTTTTCACTCACAGTGAAACTGGTTTCCATCCATTTTACTTCGAGCTATTTCAGAGTTTGTGAAAGAGAAACATTTAGAAGTGATCTATTTCACTCCCATATCGTCAGACATTGAAGGATCATTCTGCTGCTTAGTGAGAAGTTGCATCCGTCATATGCCACCCTGCTATTATCTTGCCTTCCAAATATATTACTTGCACACTACACTTTGGGTATGGATAAGAGGCAAGTGTGCCAAATATGGGAGGGGGGAAATGATCAAAGCCCTACCTAACTAGCTCTAGAGAAATGGAATTGCTGTATGACTGACTAGAGACTTCCAATCTCGGTACAGATTTGGAACCTAATAAAGTTTGCTGAATAAAAGCCCAAGTTGAATGGTTGGAAAAAAAACAGATGAGATGGAGTAGGGATTATACAGAATAATTTTTAGTGCAGTGACTACATTTCTTCTCCAAGGCACTCACCTCCAGATTAATGGATCAGATAAGTCAGCTGGTTCCTCCACTAGACTCTATCATACATCCTTGACCCTCCTTTCAACTCTAACTTATTAGGATGTCATCCTAGGATCAATGGCAGAAAACAGGAGAGGGACTGAGTAGTCATTTCAATGACACTCTGATTCCCTCTAATTCCTCATATAATTGTACTTAGGGTGTTCAGGATGATTAGTATTTGTGCTGGTGACCATCTGCAGGTCTTCTTGCAATACAACTGGAGCGTACCAACAGCTGGAGAGGCCAGGCAGAACTCAGGGTGAGTGCTAGCACAGCTACACGAATACTCTGTGCTTAAAACACGGGGGCTTTTTGAAGAGTCAAGCAGCTTCCCTAAGGGAGAAGACCAGGAACTTCTGTTGAGGCTGAGAATTCCGTGAAGAGTTCTCAAGATGTTTAGCTGAGGATGGAAGTCACGAGAGGCTGAGAAACCCCAATCCTGCATGTGGGCAAAGGATAGATTCAAGATGTTAGGATGTTTCTAGTTCTAGATTTCATTTTCTGAAACTAGATAAGCAAGATCTAGCTAGGCTTGGAGTACAGTATTACGAGAGAGAGTGTTTTGATTCAGATAAAAGATAAAGCTGATTTCAATCTCTGATACTTTCTAACCATGTAACCATGCAACCTAGGAAAAATTAATTTCCTAGAAAAAGTATTTCCTTATGTTCTAAAAATAGACAATTACCCTCTATTTAAAGTCAGACCCTCATACTATCAGGCATGTTTTAGAATCATCTGCCTGTGTAATTTGGTTTGGTTTGAGTTTAGGGAGAAGAAAAGGTCCACCGTGGCTCAGTCATAAACTATGGGTTTCTTAATTACTACTGGCCACTCCCTATGTCTTCTTCACTGTATACATGTGGTTTGGGTCATAATTCAGAAACTTGTATTCCAAATACCAGCTTAATATCTTAAAATAGTTCATTAAGCCATTTTAACTACCAATATGTATATCAGGAGGTTTTCCAGAATAGATTTAAACAATTAGAGGGGGTGAGTACCTGAATGGAATAGCTGATACTTAATGGATACTTAGTAAGTACAATTATTAAAATAATTAGTAGGGAAACTGTGATTCTAGTTTGCCAAGAATGGGCCTAACTTACACTTATTGGTTTGGCTTCCCAACCAGTTTGAGAAAATGTGCTGGGATCGGTTGCTAAACCTTCACTTCATACTCCAAGTTTCTGCTGCACATTCATCTAACAGCCTGTGCAATAAATACATGGCCAGTGACCAAGTGATCCTACTTTAACCCATTTCTAAATCTGAAAGAATTAGAAGAGAATCTCTCTTTTCTTGACCATTTCCAAAGTAATGTTAGTAAGGCTGCAAAGACTGCAGACAGGGTTGTTACTGGCATGCAAGCACATTGACACAGTTTGCTCCTTGCAGGTTTAGACAATGGTTCTTGATGACAATCCCCCTTCCAGATTTTTTTTTTAATTATTTTTTATTAAAATTTTTAATGTTTATTTTTGAGAGAGACAGAGATAGAGTGTGGGCAGTGGAGGACAGAGAGAGGGAGACACTGAATCTGAAGCAGGCTCCAGGCTCTGAGCTGTCAGAGCAGAGCACCACCAGGTGGGGTTTGAACTCACAAACCATGAGATCATGACCTGAGCTGAAGTCAGAAGCTCAACCGACTGAACCACCCAGGTGCCCCATCCCTTCCAGATGCTTTTGATTGGACCCAACCACTTGTGTCATTCCTTGTGCCAAAGCCTGTGGAATGAATGAAGTCATGAGGCTGCCAGCAGCCTGAGGTCAATAGGAAATAATTTGTTAAGTGATCCAGAAAAGAAAATGTTCAGAGAACAAAGACAGATGAATGTTTAGTGTTTATCACTTCTTGTAATTGTATAGCTTATTTCATTATTTGATAAACTAATTTTTAATAAGCCTTTGGCAGCAAAGATCCTACAAAAATGAAAGTTCACATTTTTTAAGTTCTCTGTTAGTATTTCTTAGGAAATCTGATAATGAATTCATAGCTTGAGCAAAATCTCTGTCAATACGTGACATCACTATGGTGGCCAACTTGATAGAATTGATCCCATGACAACCAGAAGAAAAAAAATTAATATCCACTTCTAAAGTGTGTAAATTCTTTTAAGAACATTGTATCTGATGGTGATAATTTACCATACATAGATACTGAAGGCAGATTTCATAGCATTTTCTCATGATTTTTCAAAAAGATTAAATAATTGTTCAAAATACATGTGTTCCCTTTTTATTACACATTTTCTAGTCATTGTAAAAAGAGACAGGGTAGATGTTATGGTGTTGATTTCATGTTATGGTGTTAAATTAAATTAAATTATGTTCATTTTAAATCACTATTCGGTTGCTTTAAACAGAACATTTTTTTTCAACTTTGTGATTTGTATTTATATTCTATGCTTTACAGAGATATAATTGACATACAACATTGCATAAGTTTAAGGTATATAATATATTGATTTGGTACACTTACATGTTGCAAAAGGATCACCACTGAGGCATTAGCTAATACTTTTATCGTGTCATACAATTACCATTACCTTTTTGTGGTGAGAACATTTAGGACCTACTGTCTTAAGAACATTCAGGTTATAATACATTATTGTCAACTATCATACCACTGTGTGTATTAGATCCTCAGAAATTATTCCTCTTCTAATTGTAACTTTGTATCCTTTAACCAATATCTCCCCATTTCCCTTATTCCCTATTCCCTCCTCAGTAACCACCATTCTACTCTGTTTCTATGAATTCAGTTTAGATTCCATATATAAGTTATATCACACAGTATTTGTCTTTTTCCTTCTAACTTATTTCACTTAGCATAATGTCCTCCCAAACCAGTCATACTGTTACAAGTGACACACTGTCCTTCTCTCCCCTAACTGAATAAATAATTCATATATGTGTATATAGCACATCTTTATCAATTCATCTATTGATGGATGCTTAGGCTTTTTCTATATCTTGGCTATTGTGCATAATGTAACAAACAGAAGTATAGATATCCTCTTTATATCCTGCTTTTATTCCCTTTGGCTATGTATACAGAAGTAGGAGGCTAGTTATATTTTTAATATTTTGAGGGGCCTCTATACTATTATTCATAGTGGTTGCACCAACTTACATTCCCACCAATAGTACACAAGTGATCCCTTTCCTCCTTATCCTCACCAGCACATATTATCTCTTGGCTTTTTGATGACACTCATTCTAACAGGTATGAGGTGATATCTCACTTGCAATTCCTTGAAGATTAATGATATTGAACATCTTTTCATGTACTAGTTGGCCATTTGTATGTGTTTTTGGAAAAATGTTTATTCAGTTTCTTTGCTCATTTTTTTAATCAGGTTTTTTTTGTTATTAAATTGTGTGAGTTCTTTACACATTTTGGGTATTAATCACTTATCAGATATTTGTATAAGGACAGAAACAAAACAGACAAAAGATTTGAACAGATTCTTCAAAATGAGAAAATACAAATGTTCAATAAATATATTTGGATACAGTTCTATGATTTTAAGTTAGCAGAAAATTAATATATGATATTGATGGCCTGATCTTTTTCAAAACTTGGGATTCTTGAACACCTAGCTAACTTGTTCCAAGATGTGCTGGCAACTGAACCAAGAACAAGAGTTGATAAATAGCTGTTAAATTTGAATATGGCCCCCAAGGTCTTCAACTCAGTTTGTCCATTTTCTACTGGGTTATTTGTCTTTCCCTAATTGATTTGTAAACTTTTTTTCTCTCTTTCTTTTTTATTTTTAATAAAAATAGGCTAAGCCATTTGCTGGTAACCTATAACACATATTTTCTAAATCATGTTTAAACCATTGCAGTCAGATTTATATGTGTTCCATATGTCTTTGCTGTTTTTTCATTTGTAATTAAGTATTTTTAATATATTATTAGTGAATTCCCTTATTTTTCCAGAAGGTTTCTATCAGTCTTCCACTGAATGCCTTTCTGAGGGACTTCCCTGACATCAGCTTATCCCCAACTATAGTCTAGCTCAAGACAATCTGGGTAATTATGGGGTTAACCATTTAGTTTGACAATTACATTTATACTAGGCTTCTAATATGATATTTGGGCTAGATAGTTATTTTTTGTAGGCCACTGTGCTGTGCATTGTAGAGTGTGTCATGTAGGAAGGGTTGGCAGCATTCCTAGTCTTTACCCAGTTGATGTTGACAACATATCTCCTTCCCAGGTTGCAAAAACCAAAATTGTTTCCAGATATTGCCAAATATCTCCTGGTGGCTAAATTGTTCCCAGTTGGGTATCATTGTTTTAGGAGTTCCCAGAGTTAGGCTTTCATTCCTCCAGGAACATGTGGACATAACATGGTGACCATAAAGTCCTCCCATCCCTCCTGGCATTTTATAGCTTCATCTTCCTTTTGTTTTATTTTATTGAGGAAATAGAAACAACCTCAGATTGTTTTGAGAGTGCAGAGTGTGACATCCCTATACAATAGCTCATGAGAAATTAATATCTTTCAAATCCATGTTATTATCCCTCCTCTTATTAACAGAAACTTTTGAAGTCTTCACTTTGTGCTGCCTATCTTCACAGTGGAAAAATATGAGCTTACATTTCTTATAATTAATAATGTCTAACTTGTGCTTTGTTGTGCTACAGCCCTCAGTGCCCATGGCTACATCAGTGAGATTATTGGAAAACGATGCACAGAAGCACATAGCACCCTGATCTGATGATAGAATTGTAGAAACAGATGCAATGCTGAATGTGAAAAGTAAAATGTAGCCCAATAGTTATTATCCTGGGGTATAAAAGATAGGGTGTGACTCCCAACTTTTGACTTCCTGTCTCTGTGAATTCAGTAAGACAATTTCTCAGGGCCTCAGTCTCTTCAACAACTGAAAAACTAGGAAGAATGATAAATAAAATTGGATACATGAGAATCAAAGTACAAAGTGTGCGTAGAAGTAAATTTCGCATATATTAGCATTTCAAATGCAATGCTTGTATCTGTGAAAGCTTTTCATTAATTGTGAGATACTATTTCCTTACAGGCTGAGAATCAGTCTTAAGCATTTGACACTGCTGGACATTGTCTCTTGATTTACTTGAGGATAAAATTGCAGGAGATTAGAACTGGTTTGTGGTGAGGACGTGGGTCAATGAGAGGGCATAAGAAAATGTAAGAAACTTGTTCTATCATCTGCAACATTTTTAGGTCATATTAGGAATAGAATTTAGACTATTCTCACCCATCAAACCCAAGGCAAAAAATTCTTCCCTAATCCCATATTACTTTTCCAACTTTCAAAATCTGAGCATCTGTAGCATGCCAGTTTTGCAATAAACAATTTAAGAAAGTTTTATCCAATCAGCATTGGAGTACTTTTGAACTGTTTAACAAACAATTTCCTGCTATAAAACGTGGCCTCATTTACACATTCATTTGTTAATAGTTATTTATTGGAGATCTATCCTGTGCCAGAAACATCCTAGATATTAGACACAGAGACATGAAGAAAATGCATATGGTTCTTCCTTCACTGATGACAGACTATTTCAGAAGTAGAAAAAAGAAAAAAGTATAATGAATAAAGAATAAACAAACAATAAAAACAATTTTACAAAGAGAGGGTCATAGATTGAACAGATGGTATAGGTCATCTATGATAAAATTATGAAAATGTGAATAGAAATGAGTTATATGAAATTGAAGACAAGAGCAGTCTAAGAAAAAGGGACAGATTATGAAAACATACAAGAAATAGAAAAATTTGTAAATCCAACAAATATTCAGAAGGCCAACTTGGTTGTAGTTTGATTCTCTGACAATGTTGGAGAGACAGAGAGGTTCTAAGGCATGTATTGTCTTATAATTATAAATCAATAATGTACCTTATTGATTTAATTATTTAAAATATTTATTTAATTATAGTCCCAAAGAAATTCAAGTTCATACTTAAAAGACATATTACTCCATTCAATTTTTCTTTTAAAAGAAATAACTTGCATAGAGGATCAGTTAGAAAGCAGCAAAAGTAAATATTTAGAAACTAAATAGTTTCTTGCAGTATTTTACTACAGAGATGCTAGTGAGGTGCTAGGATGATTAAAACACAGATATTGAGGTGAAAAAATTAAGACATAATTTGAGGCTAGAATCAAAACAACTTAGTATAAATAGATTGAATGCGGGGATGAGGAATACACTTCTGTTAGAGAGACAAACACTACCATTTCACTATATTTGTTGAAATTTGTTATTTTTATCAGAGATGACATCATAAGGTATCTATTATTATTTTTGTTAACTGGGATGGAGTCTCAAGATATACTTCTTGTTTCCTGTTTTATGTCCATGTTCAGTATCCAGTTTGAATATATCTGATAAAAACAAGAAAATGTATTGATGTTTATTTGTGGCAAATAGTAGCTTTTCTCAAACTGACCTTTATCTCTTATGTAAGAAATTTCCCCAATATGTATGCTACATTGTCTGATTGTTACATCTGCTTCTGACATAATTTTGCTACAACTCTTACTCTAATCTGTCTTGTTTTCACACAATACACAATGGGATTCATCATAGGAGGCACAAGTAAAAGAACATTTGCCATGAGAACATTGAAGAGAGGTGAGACATGTCGGACAAAGCGATGGACAATGAAAAGGTTGATGATGGGCAGATAGAAGATGATCACTGCACAGATGTGTGAAACACAAGTATTGAGGGCCTTGAGCTGCTCCTTTCGGGATGCAATCCCCAGCACAGTCTTGAGAATCAGGATGTAAGATACAGCGATGAGCATAAAATCTACCATAACCCAGAGTACTCCAAAAAAGCCATAGATGACGTCAATTCGGTTGTCAGAGCAGGCCAACTTCATGACATCCTGGTGGAGACAGTAGGAATGGGACAGTTGGCTTTTATTACAATATTTCAAACTACTCAAAGTGAATGGGAAGGGCAGCACTAGAAGGATACTCTTAATGGATATCACTATTCCTGTTTTGATAACTCTGATAGGAGTAAGAATGGAGGTGTATCTCAAAGGGCTGTGGATGGCTAGGAAGCAGTCAAATGACATGATTAAGAGAGCACTGAGGATTCCACTGCTGCAAATCCATGGATGAAGAATTCCTGGGCAAAGCAGGCATTGGCAGAAATTTCAGGGGCATTGAATAAGAAGATCCTTAACACACTGGGAAGAGAGGATAAGGACAAGCATATGTCAGACATAGCCAACATGGAAAGGAAGTAGTACATGGGTTCATACAGGGAACGCTCTGTCTTGATGACCAAAAGGATGGTGCAGTTTCCCAGAAGAGCAAAAAGATACATGCTGCAGATGGGGATAGAGATCCAGATGTATGCATATTCCAACCCTGGCATCCCAACCAAGAAGAAGGTGGTGATTTCAACATCTGATGTATTAATAATGGACATGATGCATTTAGAGGGCTCTACACAATGAAACAGAGATTCTTGAGTTGATAAAATATGGATATCTGGAAATTTGGTAGAAAAAATGCAGTTGTTGAAATTTTGGCCCTTTTCAGCTCTCTTTTAACAGAACAAAATATTTACATGGCTATCATATAGTGAGAAGTGCATCCAATGTAAACTAAAATCCACCTATGGAATAGATGGAGAAATTTTCTTTTGGTAATTTTTTTTTCTATAGAAAAACTAGAGATATTTTGCACTAAGATATTAATCTAATTTCATTTTCCCTGTAAAATATTTATAAACTCTAGTCAATTAATGTAGAATTCTGTACTATTTCTTGCTTTCACATTCTAGATAATTTGTTGAATATATTACTTCCAGAACAACAATATGAAAAAGGCAAAGGAATCTCACAACCCAATTTCTTCCTACCTCTTGGAACCCCCACAAAAGCATGATTTGCAAACTACCCTTAGATCTGCCATCTGAAAATTGTTGGTTCCTTAAAAGTCTTTTTAAAAATTCTCACTATTATCAAATCATGTATATATTCATAAGGGCAGTCACTGCAGAGATTACTGACAGATAAGGTCTCATTTTCTCCTGGCTTGTAATTTGATGTTTGTTTATCTATTTTAAGAAAGAGACAAATCATGAGCAGGGAAGGACAGAGAGAAAGGGAGAAAGAAAAAAATCCCAATGTGCTCACATGTCAGCTCAGATTCTGATTCTGAGCTCGAATTCTTGAACTGTGAGATCATGTCCTGAGTCAAAATAAGATGTTTTACTGACTGAGCCACCTAGGCGCCCATCCTGGCCCTGAATTTGTGCCATGTGTGTAGTGTTTATAGAAGAAGAATAATCTAATGTGGTCAGTATCCCAATTGAGGACAATCTGAATTCTGTTGAAGACTAATTCCCTAAAAGGTCAGTATTCCATTTATGAGAGGAAAAATTTTCCTAGAGATATGGCCTTTGGAAGTTTCTTCCTTTTCTATATGAAATTGTATGTAGTTGATTGCCAAAAAAGAGAGTAAAAACAAAATAGATGAGGATATCTGAGTACTCACCAGAGAATGAACATTTTGGAGAGCACCTCTAAGAGTAGCTGAAAGATCCCAGAAGTCAATGACTAGTCTGTCACCACAGGTGTCTCCTTATATATGAAGGCTTGTCTCTTTCCTCTTTCCCAGTCACCTTCTGGAAGGGCACACCCTTGGGAATTGCAGCCAGGATGAATCTATTCTGAGAATAAGAATAAACATGTGCAGATGCAGTACCACGGACATGGTTAATACCAAAGAAATGAAATAAGCATCTATAGTTGAATTAGAAACTATTTTGGTAAGAGAGAGCTCCTTAATAACCTGGTATGGTAGAGACAGCATAAATCCAGTGCAACATCTTTGACTCTTCTGTTTGGTGTTTTGCCCAGATCATGATTCCTTTAACCCAGAAATGCTGTGAGTTGAATCTGTGCATTTAAGAAAGTGAGGTAGGGCAGACACCCTGTGACATCATCAGCCTTTATGCTTAAATTTTTACAAAGCCCAAATCTGCACCCTTTAATCTCTTCTCGCTCATATTTTATTCACAGTAATAGCCAATACTTATTAAGAATTTAAATTGTTCCACTTACTGAGTTTCATTCATTACTGGATAATGATTTTCAATCCTTGAATCTTAGAATAACGGCAAGTACACGTATTAGTTTCATTCTACTGATGAAGAAACTATTTATCAGGTAGGTCAAGCAGTTCTGTCCAAGATCATGCACTCAAGATAGTCAAACAATATTTCGGGAGTTACACACTGAATAGATAGTGGATTTTGGTAGTTCTTTCAGCAATCTAAACTTGTTCTTAGTTAATTCTGGGGAATAATATAAAACACGTAACCTCGTATTTGTTGACTTTTGGAACAAAGAAAAGAAAAATTCTTTTTTAAGGATCCTAAGGAAAATGCTCATGAAGCAATATGTATATATACACTCACCTCCATTATTACATCATGTTGTATGGAAGTAATAGTGAGGCAATCAAAGAGTAAGTAAGAGTAGTGTAAGAAAGTATCGCCATAACCCTCTGAAGTAAAACCATTTTAACTTTATGATGATAACTATTTTACAAATGTCCTGTTGTTTTCATCCCCCTGGAAAATAAGTACTTTGGCTACCTTGTCAACAATTCTCTTCCTTCCATGCTTGCTTTATATGTGAGCTTTCTCCAGTCCTTCTCATGAAAGAGAAGGCTGAATGCATTGGATTCTTTTATTATTATTATTATTATTATTATTATTATTATTATTAATCATTAGTGTGTGTGTGTGTTAATCATAATGGTTGAGTTATGTGTTTATTGGTTTATTGCCCAAATTTGGAGACTAAGTCCATTGTTCCATGACAATATATATAAGCTACAACAGAGCAGTTATCATATCTGTTATTATTTTGGTGTGTTCAAATGGCATTGAATATATTGAATGGTATGTGTTAGCTTAATAAATGTTTGTTGAATGGAATAAATGAATCAATCAATGAATTGCATTTTTAAAACCAGCATCATAAAACATACACTGTTGGGTTTTTTTTAATTTTTTTTAATGTTTTTTTTTTTTTTCTAGAGAGAGAGAGAGACAGCGTGAGCAGGGGAGGGTCAGAGAGAGAGGGAGTCACAGACTGAAACAGGCTCCAGGCTCTGAGCTGGCAGTCAGCACAGAGCCCGACGCGGGGCTCGAACCCACAAACCGCGAGATCATGACCTAAGCGAAAGTCGGAGGCTTAACCGACTAAGCAACCCAGGCGCCCCAAACATACACTGTTTTTAATCTTTGGTATTTTTGCTATCTTTTCCATTTAGCTGTTTACTAAGGAGTAAAAGGAAAGATTTTGATAATGTAACATCTGTTCATATGGATTTTTACTTTGTAAGTAGGCATAGTGTCTATTTTTGCATGTTTCATTTACATAATATTATTACATTTTGAAAAGTTTTATTTTATGTAGAGATCATTTAAATATTAAATATTGTATTATAAATATGAATTATATATGTATGTCATAATTATTAACATTTTGTCATATATATTGAAGTATTTTTTTGCTGTAAACAAGAGGAATTGAAATTTCTCTTGGCCCTAGGTACTAAATGTCAGTGAAAATATACCTCTCAAACAGATAAGATGCAGCTGAAGCTGTAGAAATTATAGGTTAAATTCATTTATTAGGAAAGAAGAATTTTGAAAACAAATATATAACTTCAGTTTAAGGAAGATAGTAAAAGAAGAATGTGTTAATCTGAAAAGAAAAAGAAAGATAAAATCAGAAATCAATAAAATAAAAATCCGACATAAAGTAGAAAAGTCAATAAAATAGAAATTTTGTACATTGAGTTTAAGAAAATCTATCAAAAACCAGAAAAATTGACCAATGAATGAAGAGAGGAAACACAAAATATATGTTCATAAAAAACAGTAACATAACTAAAGATCCTAGAGATATTATAAAGATAGTAAGTATATATACTGAATATAGTAACCTTTTTTACAGTAATTAATTAGATGAAATGAACAAATTCTTTGAAACACACTAGTCTCCAGAAGAAAAGGAAAAGTTGGATAGGAAAAGCTTGTATTAAACAAGAGTTAATACTTAAAAATAGCCTTCAAGGAAACTTTAAGTCAGGAGGGCTTCATTTGAATTTATCCTATGCATTTGAGAAGGAAAGAATACCAGTATTATACACATTCTCAGGGAATACAATACTTCCCAAATGATTTCATGAGTGATATCTAAACCAGACAATTATATTATGAGAAAAAGTAATTAATGGTTAATATATCTCATGAATATATTAAATTATTATGAATTTAAAGTTTAGAAAATGGTGTATAGTGATCAATAACAAGGATAATATTTCATGACACAGTACAGTTTATCCCCAAAATACAGTTTAAAAAATCATGAATGTACTATATATTGACAGACAAAAGGAATAAGACCACATGATCACCTCATTAGATAAAATTACATTTTCTCTTCCAAAATCTCTGAGTATGTTAGAAGTAAAAAGGCATTACCCTAATTTGAAAAAGAAACATATAAAAAGTACAATAACTAGCAATAATTTAATGAAAAAATATTAAACCTTTCCCAACTGATGTTAGAAAATGCTATGCTAGGTTTCTATAACTATTTCTGTTCAAAATAGTTCAAGACATCCAAGGCAGCATAATAATGGAGGATAAAAAGTTTAAAGGATAAAGTATGTATGTCTCTATTTGCAAATGATAAAATTATGTATGTAAAATTTATAAATGTTAAACATAAGTGAAATTGAAAGCTTGGTAAATATAAAAATATACAAAACAAATTCTACATTATTAAAAAATCAAAAAGTAAATACTAAAATATCACATAAAATAGTCTCAAAACAAAAAACATTAAAAAATAAACGTAATAAAATGCTTTCCAGATTCTAAAGTGAAAACTTCAAAATTTTGCAGAAAACCTCAAGACCAAAAATATATAAATAGATATACCAATTAGTATCCCATGTGCATATATAAAAATACATACACATATAAATACATACATGCATATACATTCCATTACATATATATATATGTGTGTGTGTGTGTATGTATGTATATATATATATATATATGTATATATATGCCATGTCTTCTTTATCCACTCAGGGGTAAAAAAGAATGAAATCTTGCCATTTGCAACAACTTGGATGGAATTAGAGGGTATTATGCTAAGCAAAATAAGTCAGGCAAAGACAAATATGATTTCACTCATGTGTGGAATTTAGGAAGCACAACAGATGATCATAGGGGAAGGGAAGCAAAAATAAGATAAAAACAAGGAGGGAGGAAAACCATAGGAGACTCTTAAATACAGAGAACAAACTGAGGATTGCTAGAGGGTGGGGCAGGGGGAATGGTCTACATGGATGATGGGCATTATGAAGGGCACTTTTTGGATGAACACTGGATGTTATATGTAAGAGATGAATCACTGGGTTCTCGTCCTGAAACCAAGACTACACTGTATGTTAATTAACTTGAATTTAAATAAAATAGATAATAGATAAATAGATAGATAGATAGATAGATAGATAGATAGATAGATAGTAGATAGACAGTAGATAGATAGTAGATAGATAATAGATAGATATACCTTGTTTATTGGAAAACTCATTGTTAAGATGAAAATTTTCCCGAAAATAATATATGATGATTCAGCGCAATTTTAGTTAAATTCTGGTAAGTTTTATCATGAAAATTGACAAGTTCATTGTAAAACTTATATGGAAAAAAAGGCCAAGAGTAGGTAGAGTAAGAAAAAAGTTGGATGAACCATTAGATTCCATGACTAATTCTAAAGCTACCTTTATGAAGTAGTGTAGTATTAACAACAAAATAGAAAAATAGATTATGCAATAAAATGGAATCCAGATATTGACACATAAATGATTTATGACTTGATTTATGACAGTGATAGATCAATAGGAAAAGGGAAGTCTTTTCAAGAAATTGAACAATTTGTATGCAAATAAAGAGAAATAAATATTGAGCTTTACCAAAACCTTTTGCATGATAAATGCTTCTCTCTCCTTTACTTTCAGTCTGCATGCGTCTTTAGGTCTGAAATGAGTCTCTTGTAGGCAGCATATAGATAGTTCTTGTTTTTTTAACCCATTCCATCACCCTATCTTGTTGTCCATTTACATTCAACTATTTTTTTATTTAAAAAATTTTTTTCCATTTAAAGAAATTATTGATACGTGTGTACCTATTGCCATCTTGTAGCTGTGTTATGGTAATTTTTGTAGTTCCTCTCTCATCCTTTCTTCTTTTGTTCTCTTTTCTCATGATTAATTGGCTATCTTTTGCAGAATACTTTCTATTTATTTATTTATTTTTGCATATCTATCACTGTTTACTGATTTCTGGTTACCACTTGGTTTATATATAGTATCTTCTGGATATAGCTGTCTGTTAAGCTGATGGTTGCTTAATTTTGAAACTATTCTTTCCCTTCCCCTTCCATGTTTCAGATGTTTGGAATAATATTTTACATCCTTTTAGTTTGTGCTTCTGTTGACTGATTTTTACAGATATTAATTTTTTTGTTTGCTTCCAATTTTTCTTACTCTTATTTATGATTTTTGTTTTCCATTCATATGGTCTCCCTTAACATTTCTTGTAGGTCTGGTTTAGTGGTGGTGGATTCTTTTAACTTTTGTCTGCCTGGGAAACTTTTTGTCTTTCCTCCTATTTTGAATGATAGCCTTGCTGGTTAGAGGATTCTTGGCTGCTGATTTTTCTCTTTCAGCACATTGAAGATATTGTGCCATTCTTTCTGGATTGCAAAGTTTCAGCTAAAAACATCAAGGATAGCATCAACATTATGGGGTTTCCTTTATATGTAACTGTCTTCTTTTCTCTTGCAATCTTTAAAATTCTCTCTTTATCACTATTTGCCATTTTAATTACTATGTGTCTTGTTGTGGACACCTTGGCTTGAATTTGTTGGGGGATCTCTGTATTTCCTGAATTTAGAGTTCTATTTCCCTCCACATATTCAGGAGGTTTTCAGTTATTATTTCTTCAAATGCATTTTCTCTCTTACTTTCTTTCTCTTTTTCTGGGATCTCTGTAATGCAAATATTATTACACTTAGTGTTGCTGAGTTCTCTAAGTATATACTCATTATGCAGTATTTGTTTGTCTCTCACCTGTTCAGCTTGATTGCTTTCCATTACTCTATTCTCCAGGCCATTTATACATTCCTCTGCTTCCTATAGCCTACTATTTATTCCTTTTAGTACATTTTAAATTTCATTATTGAGTTCTTCATCTCTGATGTTATTTTTTACTCTTTCTCAAGTCTGGTACCTTAATGATCATTACTTTAAATTCTGTATCAGGTGTATTACTTATTCCTGTTTTGTTCACATCTTCTTCTGTGATTTTGTTGTGCTCTTTCATTTGGGACATTTTCCTCTGTCCCCTCATTTTGTCTTCCTGTCAGTGTCTGTTTCAGTGTGTTAGGAAAGTCAGCTATGTCTTCTGCTCTTAAAAACAGTGATTTTATGGAGAGTAGATCCTGGATTCTCATTCAGTGTGCAACAGTCTGGCACTTTAGAGGAATCTTTTATGTGTGTTGTTTGTGCCCTGCTCTTGTATCTGAGTCACTTTTCCTTTTAGTGCAGTTTTCTGCACTGACTCTCTGCCTGTTGTGGGCCGTGTTTGCTCACTGTAGTGTTAGTGGCATGCAGGCAGGCCAACTTTGAGGAAGCGTGACCACAGAGGAACTCAGGGGCAGTGTGGTGGTGTTAACAAAAATTGAACCAAGTGGCTATTCCTAGGTTGGATCCCCCAAAGCATGGCAGCTGGATAGTGTGCACACACAGGCCACATTAACTAAATCTTCCCTGAGTCCAGGGGCTGAAGTTAGCAGGCTTGCTGTGGGAGAATCCTCAGGAGAAATTGGTGATGGGGCACCCTGCTAGCAGGTTAGGTAACAAGTGTTTGTGCAGCACAGCCTCTGACAGGTGGCCGTCGGTTAATGCTGGAGGACAAGGTCAGGAAAAGGCATCTACTAGCTCTTTTGATCCTAATGAAGTCCCCCAACACATTCTGAAACCCGTATAAACCAATCATCCTCCCATCTGCCCCATGCATTGTGTGAACTGCTCCTCTATGTGGCCTCTCTACAGGATGCTGTCTCTTTAAGGGCTGGGACCCTGGTATCACTTTTTTTTTTTTTAATGTTTTATTTATTTTTAGGAGAGAGAGACAGCGTGAGCAGGGGAGGGTCAGAGAGAGAGGGAGTCACAGGCTGAAACAGGCTCCAGGCTCTGAGCTGGCAGTCAGCACAGAGCCCGACGCGGGGCTCGAACCCACAAACCGCGAGATCATGACCTGAGCGAAAGTCGGACGCTTAACCGACTAAGCCACCCAGGCGCCCCGGACCCTGGTATCACTTGACTGCCATCCTGGCGCACCCATGATGAGTCAGTTGACTTTTAAAACTCCAGGCTACAAGTCAGGCTGTTATACAAATTCGTGGAATTCACCCCCTCAGGTTTTCAAAGCCAAGCATATGGCAATTCGTCTTCCCCTTGTAGGCTGGCTGGTGAGAGGGACCGTTTCTCTTCCCCCGCATCACCCCGCACCACCCCGCACCCCGCAGCTCTCTCCCTCCTTAGGGCAGCTCCTGAGTGCTTTTCTGCCCTTGGAATCTCTCACTTGTGGCTTCTTTACATTTCGTTGTGGAGTTTGTCCTGCCAGTCTTTAGATTGCTCTTTCAGTTTATTTACATCAATGTGAGTGATGTCTGCTTGTAAAAGTGGGGCACGGTCTGCTTAGGGTGCTGCTACTCTGCCATCTGCCCCAGCTCCAAATGATTTCATTAAATTACTTTTAAATCATAAAAAGATGCTCCTTTTATACATGATTGTAATTAGCTGATTCAAAGAAGTGGGAGTAAAATATATATGGGGACAAGATTTAAGAAGTTATTGCCAGATATGAGTTTGCACAAATGAAAAGAGAATTTATGTTTATTATTTTAGTTTTACAAACTTCTATAAAATAAATAATGGAGATATGGTCATTGCAGGTTCTTTTTTTTAAATGCCCTTTGTAACAATATCATTGACTCATATGATTCTAGAAAAACAGATTCCTAGTTTGAATTTACATCCAGATATGCTGTTGATACAAAAACTTTAAAATTAGTGAATGTGTATAAGGGGCTCTGGCATTCAGGACTTGGATCAACCACTGCATCATCATGAACCTTAAGAAAAACAGAAGAAGCATGTCAGCCTTTCTCTTAATAGCCATTTATTAGCTAGGAATGTGAAACAAAGTTTGGAAATTATGCTTTATTTTTTAACACAGGCATTGACAGAACTACTTTTCTCCTATTATTTTACGTGCATATATTCCAAAAAGCAGGAAGCAGAAGATGACAGTCTTCAGTTAAAGCTCAAATGTTTAGCTGTTCAATCTGAAAATCAGAGAGCTGAAGTAATTTTCTCAAGATCTCAGGGATCCTGAGGATACTAAGGGTTCTGAGTATCAAAAGCCATTCATTCTGTGAGTTCTGACTATAAACCCAAAGCCGTTCTAGTAATCATGCTTTCTTCCAGTTACACATTCAAAATTCATTTAGTTATCAGTTATACATGTATTCTGTTTGTCTTTCCTTCGATCAACTTTTTTTTTAGTTTATTTATTTGAGAGAGAGAGAACACAAGTGGGAGTGGGGGAGGGGCAGAGAGAGGGAGAGGCGGAGAAAGCAGGTTCCAAAGTATCAGCTCCAGCAAGATGTGGAGCTCAGTCCCATTAACCGTGACATCATGACCTGAGCAGAGATCATGACCACGCTCAACAAACTGAGCCACCCAGGTGCCTCTGATCAACTTCTTTTTGAGCAAAGTTTCCCTATAATCTTTTCTCAGATTTGATGGGTCTTCATACAGTACATAAAAGGATTCATTAGGGGTGGCACCAACAGGAAAACATTAGCCATGAGGATGTAAAACATAGGGGACACATCCTGGGGAAAGCGGTGGTGCATTCAGCATACGCACAGAGAAGATAAGCACAGCACATATATGAGAGATGCAGGTATTGTTGAATTGTTCTTTGAGGGTTACAATGTCCAATACTGTCTTTAAGTTCATTATGTAAGAGAAAGTAATAAACAACAAATCCAGAATAGTAGAAAGGGCAGCACAGAGTCCATAGACAACATTGACACTATTGTCTGAGCATGCCAGCTTCATGACATCTTGGTGGAGACAGTAGGAGTGTGAGAGTAGGTTTTGATGACAGTATGCCAGGCGTTGGAGCAGAAAAAGCAATGGAAGGATCAACGTAACATTTTTGGAAGTCAGTAAGACCCCTGTTTTGATGACCTAAGCCCTAGTTAAGATTGTGCCTTATCTCAGAGGATTGTGGATGGCCGCATATCGGCCAAATGCCATTGCAGATAGTACAGAGGCTTCAGTAAGTGTGAATAGATGGATACAGAACTCCTGGGCAAAGCATGCAGTGGCATAAACTTCATGGACAGCAATTAGGAATAGTCCCAAAGTGGTGGTTAAGGAAGAGAGGGACAACCCTAAATCAGAGATGGAGAGCATAGAAAAGAAATAGTACATGGGTTCATGGTGGCTTGGTTCTGTCTTGATAAAGAAGAGAATGGTACAATTTCCCAGAGGAGAAAGAAGGTACACAGATGAGAAAGGAATTGATATCCAGATGTGACTCTTCTCCAGTCCAGGGATCCCAATAAGGAAGAATCTAAGAACTTCAGTGTTTGTGTTGTTAAGAAAAGACATGACACATGGAAAGATACTGAACCTGGCGCTTGCCTCAGGACAGCTGGAAAATTTCTTAAGTGAAGTTATGTCAGATGTCCCTTTTGGTACAATCCCTTTAGGTCACAGATACTAAGAGAACTGCCAGAGACTTCCTAAGGTAAATATTTTGTGTCCCCCTTACCAGTTCAGGCTGTAAGAGAAGTCAAACAGAAACAAACATGAAGCATCTGATTTGCTCCTTCATCCAGAAGTTTCAGTTTTATTAAAGTGTCAATCAGTTTGGGCCCTGTACATGTAACAGTCTCAGACAATCCTTTGATTTCAGGCAGGCAAAGCTCATAAAATCAGTGCTCCAATTTTATGGTTCTCTTATCTCAGTTTTATAAAACAAAACCTTGACCAGAAAAACAAAGGTTAATGAGGATGGAAGTGGGAGGGATTTATAAGTTATCCCATACTTATATTCAAACATATGTACCTTAATAGGATAAACATTTGGAGTAATGGCATAACTGTGATTTCATAACTGTATAATCTTAGAGTTTAAAGGGCCTTTAGAAAATAAATAGTTGTACTCTCCTGACTGAGCAGGGCCACTCTCAATCAATAGGTCACCGGCAGCTAACATATTCTAACTCATTCCCAGTATCATAGCTACTGCCCAAAACTTTCTACTTCTTGGTTGAATACTCAGATTGTTTTTCTTCCTTGAATTGAGTTTATAAGTGTTTCTAAACCTTTTTTTCCCTCTTCAGGTACACAATCTAATTCTACTTACAAAAAGTAGCTTATTTATTGTTTCTCCCATTATTGACTGATGTCTATCTTCTCCCACTGCTAGAATATAATGGTAGGGAATCATGGGCACACTATTCACTACTGCATTTCCAGTGCTTAGCTTTTTTTTTTTTTTTTTACTACTGAAACATAGTTGCAGCTTCATAATTATTTAAATTGAATGTAAGTCTCCAAAGTTGAAGACCTTAATGATTTCTTCCATTAGTTATCTCTTTTTAGACTAAACCTCATCTATCTTTTGAAATAATGTACACATGAATTTTGATCATTTGGATTTGTTTGTTTGCTTTTTAGATTACTCAGTTGGTGCTCCTTAATAACAAATATTTGTGCCTGTTAACATATGAAAACACAGTTCCTTGGTCATTTGTCCAACAGTGTCTTTTTCAAAGTCATTATCTTTATGAAGTTTTGTCTCCCATTTTCTTAATTATCAGTCTTAATGACTCTCCATGCAATCATTCACACAATCTCCCTCATTTTTAATTACCTGTAAGGGTTGATTCTTAGAGTTTGCCAAGACTATTGAGAGTATTCAATAGAACCTTGGATTTTAAAAAGTATAATCTCTTAGTGTTTCTGTATCATACAGGCTGCTTCTTTGCTAGATTTTGCTCTTCTTCCCAACCTCTAATTGGGTGAACATTCATAGTATTGTCCAAGGAACTGGTTTTCTTGGAGCCCCATGGCTTATTAAGAATGAGTGTTTAGAACATAAAAGAAAAGCTAAGACTGAAAATAAGTACATGCTATCCACCTTTTTTTTTTAGTTTACCCACCTTCTGAAACTCCTCATCTGAACCATAGAACTTACTTGATTTTCTGACTACAAGATTTGGCTAAAATTATCTTATGACAATAGACTGGCTGGCCATTTGTATTCTGGCCTTGGGATCACCATTGTCTCGAAGACTGGTTTTTTAGAAGAAGGGATTATTGGGATTTAATTTAAATGTATATGATAAGTCCCTTATATTAAATAATTTTATTTGATATCTATTATTTTTAACTGGTATATAATAAAAAAACACTCTCCTAAATGATTTAGTTAGATTTTCTGACCTAATGTTGTTATGATATAATTTTACCCATTTTATAGATAAGAAAACAAGTCTTAGAGAGGTACAATAATTTATCCAAAGTCCTGTATTTGAAGTGGTTTCCTGGGCAACCAAACTTAAGTGAGAGACTTGCCTTACAAAAAAAGAAAACCAACTGACAGTACTTGTACTCCAATTAAATTCACTTTGCTGATTACACTCAATTAAAAGAAACACATTAAAGAGTGTTTTCTCATTGATTAATAATTTTTTTCATAAACATGTAGTAAAGTGACTGAAACAAAGTAGATATTTTAAAATGGCTTTTGAATAAAATAATGGAACATAATTAAATATGTATGCCTTCACTGAGCACTCTAATAGGCAGTTATAATGAGAATCCTGAACTGTTTCTTTGATCAACAACTTACCAAATGGCATGAGATGGCAAAAGGAAAATGAAGAGCATCTCCAACTGAAAATTGAAGAATCTCATGAAAAAATACTGTAGTTGAGAAATGGTCATGCAGAAATAGAAATAGAGTGTGTGTGAGAGGAAAAAAGACAGAAAAAGAGAGACGAAATATCACAAAGAAGCTATTTTCTAAGTATATGCAAGAAATGGAGGCATTTATTTCTGAGTCTCTTGCCATTGATGAATTTAAGATTTACAGACCCCTCATAATTCTGAAAATGTCCTTAAACATAATGACCAGGAATAACTTCCATGTATAAATGATACTGTATTTTATGCATTCCAAGATGCATATACTTTACATATTATTCTTTACATTTTAAGATTTCTGAAATTGGAATGCAATTTACAATCAATGGTGTCTGATTTGAGGCAATCAGGCACTTGCTTCTGCACATAAGGATTAAAAAGTCTGGAAAGGAGTAGGCTTCCAGTTTACCTGAGGTCTTCATTTATGAGATCATTGTTATGGGAAACATGCTAAAGAAAGGGCCCTCATAAAACTAAGATGTTTAGGCTACACAGGCAAATAGTCATCTACTTTGAAAATTATGTTCATATGCTAATGTAACTCCAATATCACATGTTCTCTCTGGCTGATTTTCAGACATTGTACATCTAGAAAATAATGGCAACTTTTGCTCCTTTAATTTTATACAATGTACCATCCCTTGTGATGTGTTCTCCAAATCTCTCACAATTGGCCAGTATCCAATAGAAAAATATAACAAAAATAACAAAGTATAAAACATAATTTAAAAGAAATCCTTAAACTATTGTCCCCTGGTAAGTTTTATATGCATTCCATATGTCTTTGCTATTTTTTCTTGTAAAGGAAGAGTGTTTTTAGAATCTTAGAAGTGGATTTTTTTTTTACTTTACCAGAAGTTTTCTACCAGTTTTCCACTAAGTGTCTTTCTGACGGACTTCTATGACAGCAAAGTATCCTCGAAGTGTAGTTTAGCTCAAGGCAATCTGGATAACCATGGGGTTAACCATTTCTTGTTAGACAATTACATTAGGATGAGGGTTTCTAATCTTTGACACTATGATATTTGGGCTTGGATAGTTACTTTTTGTAGGCAACTGTACTGTGCATTGGAGACTGTGTCATGTAGGATGGCACATGACCATCCTGAATCTTTACCCTGTAGTTGTTGCTAACGCACCTCACTTCCCAAGATGCAACAACTAAAAATGTTTCTAGATATTGCTAACTGTCTCCTGGTGGCTAAATTATTTCCAGTTGGGAACCATTGTTTTAGGAGGCCCAGAGTTTGCTTTCATTCCTCCAGGAACATGTGAAAATAATCATGGTGACCATAAAGTCCCCACACCCCTACTAGAATTTTTGTAGTTTTACCTTGCTTTTGTTTTACTTTGTTAAAGAAGTCAAAAACAACATTGAAACCTAGAGTCACTTTGACAATGCTGCGAGTGACGTCCCTGTACAATACCCATGGGAACTTAATACCCTTCAAATCCATTTTATTATCCTTCCTCTTATTAAGTGTCGAAGGCTTCATTTTGTGCTGCCTATCTTCACACTGGAAAAATATGAGCTTCAGTTTCTTATAATTAATGAAGTATGTCCAATCTGTGCTTTGTTGTGCTACAGCCCTCAGTGCCCATGGCTGCATCTGTGAGATTATGGAAAATTATGCACCTCAGACACAGAAGTACATAGCACCCTGATCTGATGATAGCCTTGTGGAAACATATGCTATGCTGAATGTGAAAGCTAAAAGGTAGCCCAATAGTACTATCCTGGGGTATAAATGATAAGGTGTAACTCCAGTTTTTGATTCCCTGTCTGTGTGGAATTCAATAAGACAGTTTCTCAAAGCCTCGATCTCTTCAACTGAAAACATAGGAAGAATGATCTATAAAATTGTGAGAATCAAAGTAGAAAGTGTGCCTAAAAATATCTTGAAGTATATTTTGTATGTATTACCATTTCAAATGCAAGGCTTATTTCTGTGAAAGATCTTAATTAAGTGTGAGATACTATCCCCTTACAGGCTGATTATTATTCTTAAGCATTTGTCAGTGCTGTAAATTGTCTCTTGATTTACCTGAGGATAAAAGTGCAGATTAGAACTGGTGTGGTTTGTGGAGAGGACGTGGGTCAATGAGAGGGCACAAGAAAATGTAAGAAACTTGTTCTATGACCCACAAGGTTTTAAGGTCATATTAGGGAGAGAATTTGGATTATTGTCACCCGTCAAACCCAAGACAAAAATTCCTCCCTAATACCATATTATTTTTTCCTACTTTCAAAATCTGTGAACATGTGTGACATGCCTACTTTGTTTGTTGTTAATTTTTTCTTTTTATTTATTTATTTAAAAATTTTTTTCTTTCATAGTTTATTGTCAAGTTGGTTTCCATATAACACCCAGTGCTCATCCCAACAAGTGCCCTCCTCCATGCCCATCACCCTACTTCCCCTCTCCCCCACCCTGATCAGCCCTCAGTTTGTTCTCAGTATTCAAGAGTCTCTCATGGTTTGCCTCCCTCCCTCTCCCCAACTATTTTTCCCCTTCTCCTCCCTCTGTTAAGTTTCTCCTGATCTGCTTAAAAGTGAAAACATATGGTGTCTGTGTTTCTTTGCCTGACTTATTTCACTCAGTATAACACTCTCAAGTTCCTCCACATTGCTACAAATGGCCAGATTTCATTCTTTCTCATTTCCATGTAGTATTCCATTGTATAGATAAATCACATCTTCTTGATCCATTTGTCAGCTGATGGGCACTTAGGCTCTTTCCATGATTTGGCTATTGTTGAAAGTGCTACTATGAACATTGGGGTACATGTGCCCCTATGCATCAGCACTCCTATATCCCTTGGGTAAGTTCCTAGCAGTGTTATTGCTGGGTCATAGGGGAGTTCTATTGTTAAGTTTTTAAGGAACTTCCACACTGTTTTCCAGAGGGAATATACCAGTTTACATTCCCATCAACAGTGTAGAAGGGTGCCCATTTTTCGACATCCTTGCCAGCATCTATAGTATTTTGATTTGTTCATTTTAGCCACTCTTACTGGTATGAGGTGTTATCTCAGTGTCTCACACCATGCACAAAATAAAACTCAAAATGGATAAATGACCTGAATGTGAGAGAGGAAATTATCAAAACCCTAGAGGAGAAAGCAGGAAACATTCTTGACCTTTACCTCATGCAGCAATTTCTTACTTGACACATCCCCAAAGGCAAGGGAATCAAGAGCAAAAATGAACTATTTATCTTTATCATCAAGATAAAAAGCTTCTGCAGGGCAAAGGTAGACAACCAACGGAATGGGAAAAGATAGTTGCAAATGACATATCAGATAAAGGGCTAGTATCCAAAATCTATAAGGAATTCACCAAACTCCACTCCCAAAAAACAAATAATCCAGTGAAGAAATGGGCAGAAGACATGAACAGACACTTCTCCAAAGATGACATCCAGATGGCCAACAGACACATGAAACGATGCTCAGTGTCACTCATCATTAGGGGAATACAAATCAAGACATGCCTACGTTTGAAATAAACAACTTAGGAAAGTATATCCAACCGTAATGAGTATTTTTGAACTCTTCAACAAATAATTTTCCTTATAAAAGATGGCCTCATTTCCACATTCATTTGTTAACAATTATTTATTGGAAATCTATTCTGTGGCAGAAATATCCTAGATATTAGGCACAGAGAGATAAAGAAAATAGATATGGTCTTTCTCCCAATTGATAGCATACTCTATTTAGAAAGTAGAAATTAGGGGCGCCTGGGTGGCTTAGTCGGTTAAGCGTCCGACTTTCGCTTAGGTCATGATCTCGCGGTTCGTGGGTTCGAGCCCCGCGTCGGGCTCTGTGCTGACTGCCAGCTCAGAGCCTGGAGCCTGTTTCAGTCTGTGACTCCCTCTCTCTCTGACCCTCCCCTGCTCACGCTGTCTCTCTCTCCTAGAAATAAATAAAACATTAAAAAAAAAAAGAAAGTAGAAATTTAAAAAAAACATAAACTACATCTGTAATTGAAAATCATAATAATAAGTGTCATGAAGAATAAAGAATAAACAAGCAATAAAAAGATTTGTTTAAAGTAGAATCCATACCCAATGTGAGGCTTGAACTCATGACCCTACAATTAAGAGTGATATTCGGGGTGCCTGGGTGGCTTAGTCGGTTGGGCGTCTGACTTTCGCTTAGGTCATGATCTCGCGGTTCGTGGGTTCGGGCCCCGTGTCGGGCTCTGTGCTGACTGCCAGCTCAGAGCCTGGAGCCTGTTTCAGTCTGTGACTCCCTCTCTCTCTGACCCTCCCCTGTTCACGCTGTCTCTCTCTCTCTCTCTCTCTCTCCTAGAATTAAAAAAAAAAAAAAAAGAATGATATTCTATCAAGTGAGCTATCAAGGCATCCCATTACAAATATTTTCTAAAAAGAAGGTCATACTTTGAATTCAATGTTTAGGTAATCTATGATGAAATTATACTGAAACTTTAAAAAAGTGAATACTAAAAATCAAATGAAATTGACGGCATTAAATCTCGGAATCAGGGCCAGATGTGAAAACTTAAATGAAAGAAAAATATTGGTATATTCAACAAATTATCAGAAGGGCAGTATAGCTATAGTTTATCTGATAATGTTAGGGAGATACAGAGGGCCAAGGACATATATAGCTTTTAGTATCTATATATTGCTTTAATTCGAATCCCAAAGAATTTAGAGTATATATTTAGAAGAGACAGTACATCATTCACTATTTTTAAAAAAGAAAACTTTCTTTTTTTTCTTTCTTACAAATAGTTTATTGTCAAGTTGGTTTCCATATAACACCAGGTGCTCATCCCCACAAGTGCCCTCCTCCATGCCCATCTCTCCCCTCCACCCCCACATCCATCAGTCCTCAGTTTGTTTCTCAGCATTCAAGAGTCTTTCATGGTTTACCTCTCTCCCTTTCCCCCACCATTTCCCCCCTTCTTCTCCCCATGGTCCTCAGTTAAGTTCCTCCTAATCCTCCTATACGTGAAAACATATGGTATCTGTCCTTCTCTGTCTGACTTATTTTGCTAAGCATAACACCCTCAAGGTCCATCCATGTTGCACACATGGCCAGATTTCATTGTTTCTCGTTGCCATGTAGTATTCCATGGTATAGATAAACCACATCTTCTAGATCCATTCGTCCGTTGATGGACCCTTAGGTTCTTTCCATGTTTTAGCTATTGTTGAGAGTGCTGCTATGATCATTGGGGTACATGTGCTTCTATGCATCAGCATTTCTGTATTCCTTGAGTAAATTCCTAGCAGTGCTATTTCTGGCTCATAGGGGAGTTCTGTTATTATTTTCCTAGGGAACCTCCACACTGTTTTCCAGTGGGGCTGCACCAGTATGCATTCCCACCAACAGTGTAGGAGGGTGCCCGTTTCTCCACATCCTCGCCAGCATCTAGAGTTCTCCGATATGCTCATTTTAGCCACTCTGACTGGCGTGAGGTGGTATCTCAGTGTGGTCTTGATTTGTATTTCCCTGATGAGGAGGGATGCTGAGCATTGTTTCATGTGTCTCTTGGCCATCTGGATGTCCTCTTTGGAGAAGTGTCTTTTCATATCCTCTGCCCATTTCTTCACTGGGTTGTTTGTTTTTCGGGTGTGGAGTTTGGTGAGTTCTTTATAGATTTTGATTATTAACACTTTATCTAATATGTCATTTCCAACTATCTTTTCCCATTCCGTTGGTTGCCTATTAGTTTTGTGGGTTGTTTCCTTTGCTGTGCAGAAGCTTTTAATCTTGATGAGGTCCCAACAGTTTATTTTTGCTATTGATTCCCTTGCTTTTGGGGATGTGTCAAGTAAGAAGTTGCTGCGGTGGAGGTCAAGGAGGTTGTTTCCTGCTTTCTCCTCTAGGGTGTTGATAGTTTCCTGTCTCACGTTCAGGTCCTTTACCCATTTTGAGTTTATTTTGGTGCATGGTGTGAGAAAATGATCTAGTTTCATTCTTCTGCATGTTGCTGTCCAGTTCTCCCAACACCATCTGTTAAAAAGGCTGTCTTTTTTCCATCAGATATTCTTTCCTGCTTTGTCAAAGATTAGTTGGCTGTATACTTTTGGGTCCACTTCTGAGTTCTCAATTCTGTCCCACTGGTCTATGTGTCTGTTTTTGTGCCAATACCATACTGTCTTGATGATGACAGCTTTGTAGTAGAGGCTAAAGTCTGGGATGGTGATCCCTCCCATTTTGGTTTTATGTTTCAGGATTACTTTGGCTATTCGGGGTCTTTTGTGATTCCATACAAATTTTTGGATAGTTTGTTCTAGTTTTGAGAAGTATGCTGGTGCAATTTTGATTGGAATTGCATTGAATGTGTAGAGTGCCTTAGGTAGTAATGACATCTTAAATATATTTATTCTTCCTATCCATGAGCATGGAATGTTTTTCCATTTCTTTGTGTCTTCTTCAATTTCATTCATAAGTTTTCTATAGTTTTCATCATCCAGATCTCTTGTCTCCTTGGTTAGGTTTATTCCTAGGTATTTTATGGTTTTTTGTGCAATTGTGAATGGGATCAGTTTCTTGATTTCTCTTTCTGTTGCTTCATTGTTGGTGTATAAAATGCAACCGATTTCTGTACGTTGATTTTGTACCCTGCAACTTGGCTGAATTCTTGGATCAGTTCTAGTAGGCTTCTGGTGGAGTCTGTCGGGTTTTTATGTAGAGTATCATGTCATCTGCGAAGAGTGAAAGTTTGACTTCCTCTTTGCCAATTCTGATGCCTTTGATTTCCTTTTGGTGTCTGATGGCTGATGCTAGGACTTCCAGCAATATGTTAAACAACAGTTGTGAGATTGCGCATCCCTGTCGTGTTCCTGATCTCAGGGGGAAAGCTCTGAGTTTTTCCCCGTTGAGGATGCTGTTAGCTGAAGGCTTCTCATAGATGGGTTTAATGATGTTTAAGTGGGTTCCTTCTATCCCAACTTTCTCGAGAGTCTTTATTAAGAAGGGATGCTGTATTTTGTCAAATGCTTTTTCTGCATCTATTGACAGGATCACAGGTTTTTATCTTTTCTTTTATTGATATGATGTATCACATTGATTGATTTGCGAATGTTGAACCAGCCCTGTAACCCAGGAATGAATCCCACTTGATCTTGGTGGATGATTCTTTGATATGCTGCTGGATTCGATTTGCAAGGATCTTGTTGAGAATTTTTGCATCCGTATTCATCAAGGATATTGGCCTGTAGTTCTCTTTTTTTGCTGGATCTCTGTCTGGCTTGGGAATCAGTGTGATGCTGGCTTCATAAAATGAGTCCGGGAGTTTTCCTTCGCTTTCTATTTTTTTGAATAACTTGAGAAGAATTGGGATTAATTCTGTTTTAAATGTCTGGTAGAATTCCCCAGGGAAGCCATCAGGTCCAGGGCTCTTTTTTGTTGGGAGATTTTTGATCACTGATTCGATTTCTTCACTCGTTATGGGTCTGTTCAGGTTTTCTATTTCTTCCCGTGTGAATTTTGGTAGTGAGTGTGTGTTTAGGAATTTGTCCATTTCTTCTAAGTTGTCCAATTTGTTGGCATATAATTTTTTATAGTATTCCCTGATAATTGCTTGTATTTCTGAGGGGTTGGTTGTAATAAGTCCATTTTCATTCATAATTTTGTCTATTTGGGTGCTCTCTCTTTTCTTTTGGATAAGTCTGGCTAGAGGGTTGTCAATTTTGTTTACTTTTTCAAAAACCAACTCTTGGTTTCATTGATCTGTTCAATTGTTTCCTTGGTCTCTATGTTGTTTATTTCTGCTCTAATTTTTACTATTTCTCTTCTTCTACTGGGTTTAGGGAGTTCTTGTTGCTCTGCCTCTAGTTTCTTTAGGTGAGCTGTTAGATTTTGGACTTGCGCTTTTTCTAATCTCTTGAAATAGGCCTGGAGAGCAATGTACTTTCCTCTTAGCACTGCCTTTGCCGCATCCCATAGATTTTGAATTGTTGTGTTTTCATTTTCATTTGTTTCCATGTATTTTTTAATTTCATCCCTAATTGCCTGATTGGCCCATTCATTCTTTAGAAGGGTGTTCTTTAACCTCCATGTTTTTGGAAGTTTTCCAGACTTCTTCCTGTAATTGATTTCAAGTTTTAAAGCATTGTGATCTGACAGTGTGCATGGTATGATCTCTATTCTTTTATATTTATTGAGGGCTGCTTTATGTCCCAGTATGTGATCTATCTTGGAGAATGTGCCATGCGCAGTTGAGAAGAAAGTAAATTCCCTGGCCTCAGGATGTAAAGTTCTAAATATATCCGTCAGGTCCATCTGGTCCAATGTGTCTTTCAAGTCCATTATTTCTTTAGTGATTTTCTGTCTGGTTGACCTATCCATTGCTGTAAGCGGAGTATTAAAGTCCCCTGCTATTAGCACATTCTTATCTAGAAGCTTGTTTCTGTTTGTGATTAATTGTTTTAGATATTTAGGTGCTCCCATATTCGGTGCGTAGACATTTATGTTTGTTAGTTCTTCCTGATGAATGGACCCTGTAATTATTATGTAGTGCCCTTCTTCATCTCTTGTGATTGTCTTTAATTTAAAGTCCAGTTTGTCTGATATAAGTATCGCTACTCCGGCTTTCTTTTGATTTCCTGTAGCATGATATATATTTCTCCATCCCCTTACTTTTAATCTGAAGGTATCTTCCCGTCTAAAATTAGGTTCTTGTAGACAGCATATAGATGGATTTTTTTTTAATCCATTCTGCTACCCTATGTCTTTTGATTGGAGCATTCAGCCCATTCACATTCAGTGTTATTATTGAAATATGTGGGTTTAGAGTCTTTGTATCTTTTGTAGGGTTCATGTTTGTGGTGGTGTCTCTGGAATCTTTGTTCCTTGCAACCTTTCCTTCAGAGCATCCCCCTCAGGATTTCTTGTAGGGCTGGCTTCGTGGTGACAAATTCTTTCCATTTCTGTTTATTTGGAAAGGTTTTTATCTCTCCTTCTATTTTGAATGACAGGCTTGCTGGATAGAGGATTCTTGGCTGCATATTTTTGCTGCTCATCACATTGGAGATCTCCTGCCATTCCTTTCTGGCCTGCCACGTTTCAGTAGATAGGTCTGTCACCACTCTGAAAGGTTTCTCTTTGTATGTGAGGGCCCTTTTCTCCCTAGCTGCTTTCAAAATTCTCTCTTTGTCCTTGTATTTTGCCATTTTTACGATGATATGTCGTGCAGACGATCGATTCAAGTTACGTCTGAGAGGAGTCCTCTGAGCCTCTTGTATTTCCACATTGACTTCCTTCCCCAGGTCGGGGAAGTTCTCTGCTATAATTTGTTCCAGGACTCCTTCAGCACCTTTCCCTCTCTCTTCCTCTTCTGGGATTCCTATGATACGGATATTGTTGCGTTTGACTGTGTCGCTGAGCTCTCGAATTCTTCTTTCCTGTTCCTGGATCAGTTTGTCTCTTTTTTTGTCAGCTTCTTGTTTTTCTATAATGGTGTCTTCTAAATCACTTATTCTCCTTTCTGCCTCTTCAATCCGTGCATTGGAGGCCTCTAATTTATTATGTATCTCATTTATCGCATTTTTTAATTCTTCATGCCTATTTTTATTTTCCATTCAGTCTGTCGCCATAGTTTCTTTGATGTCCCCTATGCTTTTTTCAAGCCCAGCTATTAATTTTACCATTATTATTCTAAAATCTTGTTCAATTATGCTGCTGATATCTGTTTTGAGCAGTTTATTAACTGTCATTTCTTCTTGGAGTTTCTTTGGAGGAGAGCTCTTTCTTTTCGTCATTTTAGTTAGCTTTCCGGCTCTTGTTGGTTTTAAAGACCTGTTATGCTCTCTGTTTCTATGAGCACTGCTATATCCAAGAAGACTCTTTGACTTTCCAGGGCTTATCCTTTCAGAGATTGTTTTTCGAATGGTATCCCTCGGTCTGTCTTGTTGGGGCCTTGGTTATTTTATTTTCCTATTCGTAGTGATATTTGGGACTCTTCACCTTGTGTGCTCTAGCTTGTTTCTTGAGGTAGTCCTGGAAAAGAAAACAGACAGACAAACACACAGGGAGCAGGAGCACACAAACGCACAGGGTAATTCAACTAACATGCAAAGCGAGAGGCAAAACGAAATAGTTAAGGGAAAAGACGGAGGAGGGAAGGTGAATAATAGGGAGTATAAAATACATAAAAGCATCAAAAAGGGGGAAAAAAGGAAAAAAGAAGAAAACTGATGGACAAAGAATGGTTTAAAGCATATACCTGGATTTCCCAGCTACAGTTAAATAGCCGTGTGTATGCAGTGCTGGTTGAAGAGCATAGAGAAAAAGAGAGAAGGCAGGGCGAGACGAGGCAGAATTGGAAATAGAATGAACAGGCAGAAGGGATAAGAAGCTTTTTTCAAAGAGGTAAAGGGTAGAATGTGGTTGGATAGGTGAGAGAAGGATGCTGGAATTATCCAGAGAAACTATATAGTCTAATTACTCCTGAGAGAAATAGCTGAAAATGTCAGTAGGTGTAGAATTTACATTTACAGAATGGACTTGTTGTGATTGTTTAAGCAAGCTGGAGACCAGAGTTAATCAGGTCAGTGTTTTGGGGAAAAAAGCGAGAAAAGAGAAAGAAGAAGAAAAAAAGAAAGAGAAAAGAAAGGGGGAAAAAAAGAAAGAAAAAAACGAAAAAAAGGAAAAAAGAAGGAGAAAAGAAAGAAAAAAAAAGGGACGAGGGCACCTCTCAGGCAGGGATGGGCGTGGCGTGATCCAATGCCTCAGGCGGGGGTTCTGCCTTGGCGGTTGTGGGGAGGAGAGTTAGGGTGCTCCAGTCCCTTCTTGAACCCTGCGCTGCAACTCACTTTTTTGCGCATGTCAACTCCCCGTTCCGGGGACGCAGCCGAAGTTGGTTGCACTCTTCAACCCAGGCCATTCCAATCTCCAAATCCCAGTCCGCGAGCCCCGCTGAAATTGCCTTAGAGACAGCTTCCCAGGGAAACCCCTCAGGCAATTCCAGGCCCCCTGCCGAGCTCTGGGGGCGGAGTCAGAATCGCTGCTTCCTTCTGTGGGTCCAGCTGGCGCGCATGCGCGGGGGCTTGCCTGCTGGGTGTGCGTATTCCGAGCCCACTGGAGTGAGGAAAACTGGGTCCCTCTATGGCTCATCACCCAAAACACGAACTCACAGGCAAATTTTCCAGTTTTTAGCTCTTTGCCTTCCCTCTCGAGTTCCAGCCAGCCAGGAGCGCGGACGCCCGGTGTCAGCGCGGCTCTTTCAGGGGCCTCAGCCGCCCTGGAGCTACAATGGTGGCAGGCGCGCTACTGCTCTGAAATCCAGCTTCCAGGAGCGGCACAAAGAAGCAGTTTGTGTGCTCAGACCCCCGCCCAGGACCAGTTGGCGCGAGGGGACCTGGTGTGCAGGTATTTGGCAAGTACGGTCTTTCTATGCACCGAGTGGACGTTTCCCCCGCCGAGCGGAGGTTTTTCTGTTTCGGACTCTCTCCTTTTCTCCTCTCACTCCCTGTAGAGGGTAGAGGGGGATCGCCTCCCACCCTTGAGTCTCCGATCCCGGCCCGATTTTATCTTCCCCGGTTTGCACTCACGTTAGAAGGCTTTCTCAGTGGATTCTGTGTCCTTTTTCTTCCAGTCTCTCAGGTTTTTTAAGGTTTCCAATGACTTCAGATCTTTTCTGTGTGAGGTATGGGCACGAGTGCAAGTACGGAGCTCCTTACTTCTCCGCCATCTTGCCCTCTCTCCAGGCAGAGGAATTTTTAATAGATTATATGAATTGCTGATCACACACACACACACACACACACACACACACACACACACACTAGATATTCAGGAGGAGTTGCTGATTCTGTATGTGGGTGAGTATGTAAGCTTAATCTTCCAGCGCATTAAAAAATTTTTTTAAATAGTTTATTGTCAAGTTGGTTTCCATATAACACCCAGTGCTCATCCCCACAAGTGTCCTCCTCCATGCCCATCACCCAATCTTCTAGCATATTTTAGTCACTGCTGATCATGCCTGTGATATTTAAAGCTGTGGATGTGTTATTTTAATTTTTTTCTATTTTTATTTAGAATTATATTTTAAAAATCTTTTAAATCTTACTTAGGACTGCACTGCTATTAAGGTTGATAGATAGGTGATTGCATAGAGAAATAACAATTAGAAAAGAAGTGGGGCAACTAAGTATAAGAAGATATAACCGCAAGCCTAACTCTTAAAACATCTTATCTAGATTGTGTTGCTGCTTAATCCAATCAATAACTTGACATTTGATGGCCTACTTAGTACAGTAGGTGCACCTCTGTGTTCAGTCTCTACTGTCATTACTATCTTCAAGTTCCTACAGTTGTTCAGAAATTGCTGAGTTTCATTGCGGCTGACATTGCTCATCAACCTTGTTTATCACACAGTTTTGCCAGGATCCAATTTCTAATCTGCTGACTCTTCACTGTGTACACAATGGGATTCATTTGAGGGGGTACCAGAAGGAAGATATCAGCTATAATGACCCTAAAGACTGGGGAAACATTTTTAGCAAAGTGGTGAAGGGCAGTCAAGGTGACGATAGGCATATAGAAGATGAACACAGCACAGATGTAGGAGATGCAAGTGTTGAGGACCTTGAGGTGGCCCTTGTGTGAGGCAATGCCCAGAACAAGTTTCAAGATCAACATGTAAGACACAGAAATGTACCCCTAGTATAATAATGATGTAAGAGCCACAAACAGTCCATAGATAACATTGATTTTGTTGTCAGAACAGGCCAGCTTCATGACATCCTGCTGGAGGCAGTATGAGTTGGATAGAAGGCTTTTCATACAGAATTTCAGCCTCTTTAAAATAAAGGGGAAAGGAAGGACAAACATAATACATACTACAGCAAATATGAGGCCAATTTTAAAGACTCTGGCACTGGTCAGGATGGAGGTGTATATCACAGGGCTGTAGATGGCTATGAATGAGTCAATGGACATGATGAAAAGAACTGATGACTCCATAGCTGAGAATGAATGAAAAACTCTTGGGCAAAGCAGGCATTCGGGAAATTCCAGTGGCATTGAACAAGACTCTCAGCATGGTTGGAAGGGAGGGGATGGACAATCCCAGGTCAGAAAAGGCCAGCATGGAGAGGAAGTAACACATAGGCTCATGCAGAGGGGTCTCTGCTTTTGTGAAAAAAAGGATGGTACAGTTCGCCAGGATGGCAAGGAGGCACATGAGGCAAATGGGGATGGAGACCCAAATGTGAGGGTGCTCCATGCCTGGGATACCAATGAGGAAGAAGGTAGAGATTTCTACTTCAGAGATGTTAAAGACTGACATTGCAGGAATGTGAGAGGCTCATAATCTAAATCCCAAAAGAACCTTCCTGAAATGGTCTAAATAGCCTAGCTCAAATATATATGCTTTACATGTTGGTGTGAAATTTAGGATTGCAGCTTTTTTTCTTCTTTTTTTCTATAAGTATTCTTGGACTAAAACAACATATTTTATATTATATTAGTAGAAGTAATAGCAGGACCCATATAAATAGGATATAAAAACAAACATGAATATATATTAATATGTACAAGTAATTGCTAGCAGATAGATATTTCAAATATTTCAAATGCTTTTCCTGATCTCATCATACAAGAAAGAAGCAGTAAATTCTCAGCCTCTATAGCAATGTTTTTAAGGATTGCTATGCCTTTAAGTTTGAAAATTGTTTGGAGAAATATAGGATGAAAGAAGAACATCGTTTAGTATAATTGCATTTATAGTTATAAGTGAATATTAATTTTTAAAAACAGTTTTCTTTAAAAAAATGGGGCCAGCAAGGGTTAACACCCACATCTAAAAGAATGAAGATAGACCCGTATCTCACATTTTATACAAATATTATCTCAAAATACATTCTAGGGCTAAGTCAAAAAAGGGCTAAAACAAGAAATGTCTTAGAAGGAACCTTACATGGTTAAGTTTTTGTCATCTGGGTTTGTGCTCTCTGTGATATCCCTGCTGCCCTTTGTTCTCCCTCTGGCTTCATAGAATTTCATATAAGCAGATATCATATTGATGTACACTAAATGAATGAAAAGATATACCCTCAAAGCATGTATAAATTAAAAAATTTAATTACATGTGTAAATTAAGTGATAACATGAATTTTATACAAAACCCACCTTCATACCATTACTTAAAATCCGTGAACTCAGTTATTTGTTAGAATTGTAAGGTTCCTTTCTGTTCATCTACAGAGAAAAAACGTAAAGAGATATTTAAGCCTATAAAGAAGCATGTTGAGTTAGGATAGACAATGCAGCAAGTAACTCTTGTGGTCCCTACTGCCTTCTCACTGATGCCCTTGCAAACTCAGTGGTCTTGCATATCTGTACCCAGAAACAGCCTATACTAACCTGTGAGGTAAGTACTACCATTCAGCAAACCCCACAGCCAGCCAGGTTCAAGTACCTGCCTTTGAATTTCTCTCTGTGTCAGGTTGGTGATTCTGGCCTAGACTTGGCTGATTGCTATCATTCAGCAGGACTCTGGACTTCCACCATGCATTTACAGAATTATTGGACTTTGTGTAGAGGGTTGGGGTAATGGCATTGATCCTAATGACTTGGCAACCACAGCCAGCCAGGTACTGTGTGAAATTTTTGCTTGAGCTGGTACAACGGCAAGAGTCAGCTACGAACATTGGGAAACTTACCGGTAAGTGGTAGGACCCACATGGCAGAATAAAGAGAAAATGGAGGTGGCATGCAGTTAACAGAATTCCAATGCTGTGTGGGCACAACAGTCCCTTCTGACCTGCAGAGTCTAGTCCTGCCTTCCTGCTGTTTTCCTATTGCCCCAGAAAACATTGGAGGTTCCAGCTCAGCAGGCTGTACCCAGAGAAAAAGAAAAAGCCCTGGAGGTGAAACCACAAGAACCCAGGGGAGTGATCCCAACCCCTGTAAATGATATGAATTATTCCTTTGAGCAGAACACCCCTTAGGCCTCCTCTGCCCCCTCTGGCAGAATAAGCTCCTGTCATCAAAGATCAAGAGCTTCACGTGAATGCTTGTAGAACAGTTTCGCAGTGTCAGATAACTATGCCTTTATGTATCTGCCTCCTTCACTACACCTTACCCCCTTAAACTTATGCGTGTTTCCTTCTACAAACTGACAAGGTTTTGAACATTTAATATTCATCTAGTATTTTTCAAATATGGTAGTTTTCAACTGCACTCAGACTTCACTGTGGCATTTTATAAACATAGAGATTTCTAGACCTACGCTAGAGTCACTGAATCTCTTTACTTGCTATTCACAGAATAGTCTTTGTGTATTCTTGGTATACTATGTGTATTATTTCCTATGATTATTATGTTATATATGAGTATCGTTTTCATTGTAAAAATGAACTTGTCAGATGCATTATATGTACTATGCACTCTCATTAGACTTAATTTTTTTAATTTTAATTTTTTTAAATTTTTTACTTTGTAAAGACTTTCTCTGTCTCTTTCAGACAGAATGCGAGAGAGGGAGGGGTGGAAAGAGAGGGAGACACAGAATCCGAAGCAGGCTCCAGGCTCCAAGCTGTCAGCACAGAGCCCGATGCGGGGCTTGAACTCATAAACCGTGAGATTATGACCTAAGCCGAAGTCAGATGCTTAACTGACTGAGCCACCCAGGTGCCCCTAGACTTTTTATATTTGGAAGGTGTAAGTAAAATTAACAATGACCATTTTAAGGTAAATGTATCACTCTTCCATTAGCTTAAATATCTTAAAACAATAGATAGCTTTTGTTAGACACTGATGCATTCATAAAAGCTCTACAGTTAGCAAAGTCCAGATTTTTATCTTCAATAGAAAACGACCCAGCCAGAGCTTGTGGAAAAGTCCTGCACTTAGTATTTCAAACTTCAAAGAATAGACTCTTAGGTAACTTTTAGTGGGTTGGGTTGTGATTTCCAGAACTCTTTTCATTCAACAGATGATAGCTTCATGAGATTGCTAACCCAAGATTCAACAGAACAAGAGTTCATTGCATAGGACCGGCTGAACTGATGGGTAGCATCCTATTATGTTGTTTGGAACATTGTTGATGTTTTCATCTTATGTTCTATTTTCTGAATATACAAGGAGGATTTTTCTCTTTCTCTTAAGCTATTTCCAACCAATCATGATCTAGTAGACTCTGCTTTTGTAAAATGAAATGAAATATTTTGAAGTTATAGCTGATTCTCATTGTTATTCTCATTTCTCACTCAGAGTTAGGAACTCTTACCAAGTGTCTTTGCTTTTCATACAATGTGTATTTGCCAAAGTGTATTTGCAATAAGATCCTGTCCTCTTTTTACCAAGGTATAATTTCGAGAATTGTTATGCAACCAAAATAACATTCCCTAGAATGTCATACTTGCAAAGGTTGCTCATTTAATCAAGTATGTCTCATGACTTAGGGAACTAAGTTTGACTGTATAAAATCTGTGGTGACAAAGCCGTCTCAAGTAAATCACCCTGTTACTTGGCTTATAGGAATAGCCCATAAAACTGGTAAGGGAGGTCAATTCCATGGCAGAACAGGATCCTGGGACGTTTGGGGAGTCTGAGTAAAGAAAATACTGTCCAAATGTATACTTACCTGAAGGAGTAATTTGGTGAAGACCATTTCTTGGTCATAGCTCCCTATCCTCGATAAAACATATGATAGCAGTTTTTAAACATCTAATCTGATTCTGTATGGAAAGTTCTAGGACTGCAAACTTAAGAAAGCCCCTCTGGTATATTATCAGTCTTTCTCCATATGGGTAAATAATCAGATAAAATCTAATGAAAGCCTGAAGAAGAATAATCTTTCTTTGAAATTATATTTAATTTAATTTTTAATGTTTATTTCTTTATGAAAGACAGAGAGAGAGACAGACTGTGAGCAAGTCAAGGGCAGAGAGAGAGGGACACACATTATCCAAAGCAGGCTCTAGGCTATGAGCTGTTAGCACAGAGCCCTGATGCAGGGCTCAAACTCACAAACTGTGAGATATTGACCTGAGCCAAAGTCAGATGCTTAACCGACTGAGGCACCCAGGTGCCCCTGAAATTATATTTCCTTTAAAATAGGGGAGACTAAACAGGAAAACGTGTGCTTCATTAGGAAGCTACATTTTTTATAGCATGTTCTGATGGCTTATCTGATTCTGGTATGTGGGGACTTGGTATTTTCAATGCCTTTGAGATATTTTCAGCTATTGTCTCTGTTAGTTGTAGATACTAATAGCAACAAAGTAATTCAGGTAGGTAGGCCTGCAAATAAATTCTGTCTGGTGGAACATTGATAGGCGTGTCCCACAAAGTGGAAAAGACTATTTGTACTCATTTGCAAAATAATGTAAACCTTCCTATCTATAAATATATTGTTTATATGGGATCTCCTCTTAGCTGGTTGTATTATTTGCCTGGTTCTTTCATTACAAATGAGTTAAATTAGATCATTATTGTATGTCCATTTTATGCCATTGTGAGAGCTATAATTTTGACCTTTATTGAAAAGTAGTCCTTTTAAATGTATTTTTGTTTATTTATTTATTTATTTTTAGAGAGAGAGCACAGTGGGAGAAAGGGGCAGAGGGAGAAGGAGAGAGAATCTCAAGCAGGCTCTGTGTCCTGAGTGGAACTTGACGTAGGGCTTAATCTCATGACCGTGAGATCATCACCTGAGCCAGAATCAAGAGTTCAGCGCCTACCCAACTGAGCCACCCAGACACCCTGTTTTGTTTGTTTATTTTGTTTATATATTTATTTATTTTTGAGAGAGATTGAAAGAGAGAGAGCATGTTCATTGGCAGGGGACAGAGAGAGAATCCTAAGGCAGCTCTGTGTGTGGACCCCAATCAGGCCTCCATCTCATGACTGTGAGATCTTGACCTGAGCCGAAATCAAGAGTCAGATGCTTAACTGACTGAGCCACTTATGCACCCATGAAAATTGGTGTTAATGAGGGTGTATATTCCTGCCTAGGAAAGAGACAAATCATATACATTATAAAGAGTTATGACATTAGGTAGAACCCCTACAGAAACTGGGAAGACAGGAAACTTTCTATGCTGCATAACATAGACAGTGATATTTTAATGCTCTGAAAGGAAATACTGAAAGAAATGAAATGGGTGAACGAATTAAATTCTTCTTATATTTTTGTAAACTCTGTATGTGTTTGTTGTTGTTGTTTTTTAATTGGTTCTATGTGTGCCGATATATCATTGTCCATTTCAATTTTAGTTCCTGAGAGGATAGGCATATTTCATAAAAGTGAAAACTCTGAGTTGGAGAGCATTATTTTATTATTTTATTAAGTGTATCTATTTATTCAGAGAGGGAGAGAGAAGGGAAGGGAGAGAGAGAGAAGGAGAGAGAGAGAATCCCAAGCAGGCTCTGCACTCTCAGTGCATAGCCCAATGCGAGGTTTGAACTCCCAAACCCACAAGATCATGACCTGAGCTGGGATAAAGAGTTGGACCCTTAAACAACTGAGTCACCCAGGTACCCCTGAGAGCACTATTTTAAATGAAGAGGCAATCTTCTGTCACTTTTGATCACTATCCAATTGTTATATAAATGTATACTGTTAATTCTCAAATGAGAATATAGAATATTACTTTAAGTATGATGAAAATGATAAACATATATTGTGTTCATGAGGCTAGTTAAAGAAAGCTAGGTGAAAGTGGAAATTTAGAATATATTTTATATTTATATGTGAGCCCTAATCTTAAATCCTTACCCAAAATAGTTGCAAGGCTGATTCTTCAATCTTAATAAATATGTTGAAAGATGATATTGTAAAGCGATTAATATATGGTATGATTCCTTATTGATTCATTCTGCTTGTTCTGCTCATTCACTGATTGAGGTTTCATTGTGGTTAAGCATCCTTTTCAGCTGTGTTTCTGACACAATTTCCCTAAAACCATATTTCTTATCTGTTGGCTCTTCACACAGTATACAATGGGGTTCATCAGTGGAGGTACCAACAAGAAAACATCAGCCATGAAGATCCTAATGATTGGGGAGCTGTGTTTGGCAAACCGGTAGATAACAGTCAGGGAGAAAATGGGAACATAGAAGATAAGCACAGCACAGATGTGGGAAATGCAGGTGTTGAGGACTTTGAGCCTTTGTTTCTGTGATGCTATACTCAGTACTGCTTTCAGTATCATCATATAGGACATGAAAATAAATCCTAGATCTAGGATGCCTGTGACAGCCACAAATAAGCCATAGATAACATTGACCTTATTGTCAGAGCAGGCCAGCTTCATGATATCCTGATGGAGGCAGTAAGAATGGGAAAGGAGGGTCTTCTTACAGTATCTTAGATGTTTTAGAGTAAAAGGGAAAGGGAGGATCAACAAAACATTTTTGAAAGCAAAAGCAAGCCCAATTTTGGTGACTCTGGCTCTGGTCAGGATGGAGGTATATCTCAGAGGGTTGCAGATGGCAATAAATCGATCAAAGGACATGATGAGAAGAACTGATGACTCCATAGCTGAGAATCCATGAATGAAAAATTCTTGGGCAAAGCAGGCATCAGGGGAAATTCCTGGAGCGTTGAACAAGAATATCCTTAGCATGGTCGGGAGAGAAGAGAGGGACAGTCCTAGGTCAGAGAGAGCCAACATGGAGAGAAAATAGTACATGGGTTCATGCAGAGATGGTTCTGTTTTTATGAAAAACAGAATGGTACAGTTCCCCAGGATGGCAACGAGGTACATGAGGCAAATGGGTATGGAGATCCAAATGTGGGCATGTTCCATCCCTGGGATCCCAATCAGGAAGAAGGTAGAGATTTCAATTTCAGACCTGTTGAAGGTGAACATGCCAGGTAAATGAGGGAAGCAAGATGAGAAGCTTGGCACAGGTTCCTTGTAGCATTGCAAATAGACTGGCTCAGATCCCTGACTGAGCCATTACCATGTTGTAATCATTGAGGTACTATGAATCCAAGTGATATGAACATAATTCTTAGATATAAACCTAAATGTAGAAACATAAGAGGAGACGTATTCATCAATATCCAATTAAAAACAAAAACTGAGAGAAAAGGAAAACAAATTTATATCAAAATTGAACCATACAACAAAGAGAGGTTATAATAGGTGTAGTAAGTTCTATACAAGGACCAATTGGTCAACTAAGACAATTCTATTCCAGTTGGAGAACTTGATATTTTCACTTTTTAGGTAAATATCATACTTTACATACTGTTAAAATTTCAATTAATTCACATAACATACAGAGATAAAGTAAGATATTTTTATACAATGTCTTCTAATGTAGACATGGGTTTTCTCCTCTCTTCCAATTTCCTTTTATATCTTTCAGAAACATTTGGAAATTTTCTTCCACAAAGATTTTACATTTTTTATAGAAAACAAAATTTATAATCCTTATGCAGTTGTGGACATTATTTATAAGATCATTTATTCTCTATTATTTTTCCATTTTTCATAATGATTACTGGTCGCATAGAGCAACACTGCAGATTTTTGTTGTAGAAGCCTGTTAGAAGCCTGTCTATGCTTGCCATTCTCTTTTTGGCTCCTCCCTTCTTACCATAGAGCCCTGAATGCCTCCTCATCTTCTTTTGCCCCTTTGGCCATCTGTACACTTCTGTAAACAAATCCTTCAGTAAACCTCCTTCACTGACTTCCTCATGTGTATCTGTGTCTTGCTGGCAAACCATCTTTTATTCCTTTTAGTTGAGATTGTCCTCACCTCCTCTGGTCTTTAGGCTGTTCTTTGCAGTGCAATGTGAGGTACACAGGTGGGGATTTGCAATCAACTTACTTTGCTTATAACAGTATTCTCAACCTGAAAAGTCATGTATTTTTTCAATGTTGAATATCTTCTGCCATTATAAGTTTTAACATTCCCTACTGAAATATATCTAACTGGAATTTGCTGAACCTTCTCAATCTAACTTCCTAGTTAGATTGCTTCGTATCCTCAAACCCTTCATTTGTTTTTGTTGCATTTTGGTGAATTCTTCAGTAAGACTTCTTATGCATTAATTCTGTTTTCATTTGTTATTGGTCTCAAATGTATTCCAACTATTGAATTTTATTTCAATTACTGTATTTTCTTTTCTATTTCATATTTGTATTTTCAATTTATATCTACCTACCCCCCCATAATTTTTCATTCGTTTTATTATTATTATGCCACCTTCAAATTTTGAGGATCTTAAGCATGGCTACTTCAGACTTTATTTTAAATTGCTTTAGTTTTGGGGGGCCTGGTTGGATCAGTTGCTTGAGTGTCCAATTTCGGCTCAGGTCATGATCTTGTGGTTCATGGGTTCAAGCCCAGCGTTGGGCTCTGTGCTGACAACTAGCTCAGAGCCTGGAGCCTGTTTCGGATTCTATGTCTCCCTCTCTCTCTGACCCTCCCCTGCTCATGCTGTCCCTTTCTCTCCTAGAAATAAATAAAAACATTAAAAAAAATTTAAATTGCTTTAGTTTTTACTTTCTCATCAATTAATGTTTTTATTAAATTGTAGAGTATCTTTCTCAGTGTTAGTCTTCATATATGGTTCAGAATTTTACTTGTAATCTCACCTCAAGTGAAAATTTCATTGTTTGTTTGATGATTTATTTTGTTCATGCCCCATGATTAGATGTTGCATTGACTCTTCCTCACTTCTTTAAGTTTGTCAACTGTACTCTGTTCATAATGGTTAATGGATATTGTTTCAAACGAGAGCCCAATACAGTTTTGCCCTTCTCATCTCCCACCCTCAACTACCTCAAGATCTGCCTTGTTATAGGGAGAAGATTTGGGCTATGACAACACCTATTTCTACTTTCCATGTGGATTAACTGCTTCATGTCTCAAGTAGGGTAACTTAGACTTGTCCCTTGTGCTGAGTCTCATGTACATGCTGAGCTGTCAACCAACAATATGCCTCTAGACCAGGAGCCATTGGTTTGTGGATTCAACTTCAACACACAATTATGTGTTTTTACATGACATCTCATGTCTATCTATCTATGTATCTATCTATCTATCTATGTATCTATCTATCTATCTATCATCTATCTATTTATCTATCTATCTATCTATCATCTATCACCTATCATCATCTGTCTATCACTTATCATCTATCAACTATTATATATTTTTTATCTATTTGTCTCTCTAAGGAGAATGGCAATATCTTTTTATTATTTTTATATTTTTTAAATTATGACTACATGTGTAACATAGAAAGGAAATTGACATACCCAATTCACTATACCATATTGAATAAAATTCTACATCAAAACTTCAATACAATTTTAACAATATAACCTATTAGAGCTTATGTTCAAGAAAAATAGATTTTTCTGCAAATTATTTGATCACATGCTTTTTGTAAGATAATGAGTTAATGTACTAATTTATTCAGTGATATACTACAGCTAATTGCAGGCTTCATCATCAATCTTTGTCATAAAGAATTTGATAATGTCTCTCAGATCTGAATAAGTTAGGCCATTCCTTAGTACTTCCGTTCTTATCTTTACATACATCTTTAGCCATTTTGTCACAATGATTCTATTGTCATGATAAAAAATACTTAACAGCTCATGTTCCTTATTTTCTTAACTACTTTTTTCCTGCAACATGTCTCTCCTGCAATCTCAAACACTAATCATTATAATCCACCCTCAGTTCTCTCTAAGCTGTTGTTTCTCATGATCTTTCACTGTCTTCTGAATGGGTTTTCCAGGCTGAACCCCACATCCAACTTCCCATATTTATTTTCCTCTGTCCAAACTACTTCCATTTCTGGGTTGTCTATAAACCTTTTAGTGACATTCATCCCCCTGAAAAATGAGATGTCTAGGAGACAATTAGAAAGAAATGCCTAAGAAGTTTTGCACTATAACTATAAAAAACCTGGCAGGTGTTTGGATATTATTCACTTTAGGGTTTGGCAAACTGTCATAAAATTCATAGTAAGGGAATGAATAAGCTGTACTTTCAGTGACTAGTTTGTGATATCTGTCTGCCTAGACACTAATCCAGTTGTGTCAAATCACACAACCAATGGAGGGCTGTTAGACCTAGTGTCTTCAAATTCCCTAAACTTGCTTCTGATGTTAATCTGAAAGGAGTGAGATAAATGTTTAATGAAAACTGAAGTTTTATTTCAACAAGTACTGTGCAAGAGGTTTGCTTGTTTGGTCTGTGCAACCACACTGTTAAATAGTTATTGTATCATTCCCTTTAGAACACATAGCATCAAAGCATGTTTACTGTCAAGCTTGTTGAGCTAAGTGGGATGTTTGAGAAATGTTGGCTTTGCTGCCCAAGTCCCTTTTCTGCCTGGCTTGTCTGTTGAACTCACCCACTTCTGTCTTTACTACATCAGCCTTCCTGCCAATGTCTCCACCCCCACTCCAGGCAGCTCTTTTTTGGCTGTATGGGGGACTCTGCTCCTCTTTCAATTTTCTCCTAGATACTATCTAGAAAGCATTTTCTCAAACATCGTAGGTTGTCAATAACTTGGCAGTGTTTTTGACATACAGTAATCTCTTTAATAGATTTGAATCTTTCAACCAATTTAAACACTTTGGGGTCTGAGTTATTAATTTTTCCATACCAAATCCCATGAAGTTATCTTCATGTTTATAAGTTCTCTTAACATCATGAATAAACTTGTTTATTGATAAATCAAAAAACTGGAGTAATAACACTTTACAAGCACATTATTTATTCTTCACTACAACCTCTACTTCTCCTAAATGAATCTATATATGTATCTTTAGAAAGTGCTATCTCTCTCTGGAAGAGCCATTTTATTTGCTTTGAAGTGTAACATTTTTAGAGAATCTACAGGAAAGTAAAACACTGCACAGAAACATTTCCAGTAGTTGTTTTCACTTCAGAAGGGTCTACCCAATCCAATTCTGTACTTTGCAAAAACATAAAAAAATGCAGTTTAAGTAACTGATATATAATGTCTTTTTAAAAATGTTTTATTTATTTCTAAGAGAGAAAGAGAGAATGAGCAGTGGAGGGTCAGAGAGAGAGGGAGATACAGAATCTGAAACAGGCTCCAGGCTCTGAGCTGGCTGTCAGCACAGGGCCCAATGCAGGGCTCGAACCCATGAACCCATGAAATCATGACCTGAGCCATAGTCTGACGCTTAACTGACTGAGCCACCCAGGCGCCCCCATAATGTCTTTAAAGGATGGATTTAGAATAAAGTTTACTATTTTATGGAAGTTGTTAAATAAGGTTATCATGTTCTTTAAGTTAAAGGTAGAGTGATTTTCAGTGAAGTCAGGACCGTGTCATTGAGACTGCTTCAGGTGCTGACTATATCCTGAGAATGAAGCAGACATTACACGGTAAAATCATGGTAACTTTCCAGGGATAAGAGACACATTTTATGGTTACTGACTGATAAGATCATGAGGGTTTTCAGGTACTTACCAAGGTGTTGGCCACTGCATTTATACTTTAAGTTCAAAAAAAGAAAAGAACGCAGGATGAAGTCACCTAAATCCCATTGTTAGGCACAACGAGGGTTGATCCATGACAGTGATTCCAGTCCATCTGCCTGGATACTCTTTTAGCATAACAAAGGCCTCCGGGGATGAGAACTCAGGAAATTACCCATAAGGATTAAAAAGCCCCAGGGCAAATCCTTAAATGAATTATCTCAAGGAACATTCAACTGAATTCCCATTATGCATATGAATTAGCCATTTATGTTTAATGCCCTAGGAGGCCTCTCCTGCTGCACCAAGCAGAACTGATTCCTGTCATCTGCAATTTTAAAGTCTGTATGTGACTATTCTGGAAGAGTGTCACATTTTGTTTTCCAAGGTCATTATGTTTGTGCCTATAATTGAGTTTCAAGATTCAGTTTTGCTACTGCTGATAAATGCAATTTGCACCTTATAAAATAAATGTTATTAGTCTTCTTTTCTCATTCAAGAGCATTTGAATTTATTTCTAAAGGCCGGTCTTTTTTTAAAAAAATTAGTTATTAGTTTGTGGGACTGCTTTCTATATTAAAGAATATAGCCTTCTATTTTGATGTGTGTGCAAATAATTTTTCCTCTTATGTCACTTGTATTTGTCTTTGTTAGTGATGGCATTGCAGGTTGGACTCTCTTTGAATCAAATACTGAGGTGAATATTTGTGTGCATCGTTTATTGCACACAATAAACTCAGAGGGCTCTCAGGTTCAAAACTCATGGGGAAAGAATGAAGTCGTGGACAGAGAAATTTGAATTCCATGCAGTGGTAACAAAGATTACACTGCCTTTGGCAGTCGCTACCTCTCACCCTGCAGAGTCCACAGTTGTGAGGACAGAAGACACAACATCCCCTGTGAACCCTGTATTCTTTTGTGGGAGAGAGGGGAAGGTGTCACGGTACATATAAAGGCCTTTGATTCAATGCTTATATGGAACATATGAGAACATCTCCAGCAAAAACAACATATGAGGATGGAAAACATTAAAAAAATCCAGGAGATCATATGTCATCAGTTTAATGGGCGTCCTGGATTAAGTGTTCCCTAATTATGGATTTTTAAAAATCTATATTAAACATATTGTGAAATTTAGAATGATAAATGATATTAGAGAAAAACAAACATCTATAAATAACATAAGTTTGACTGCAAGGCAAATATAATTAGATGTGGGTAAAATATTGCAATAGCTAGACAAGATTTTAGAAGACAAAGAGGTTAATATTTTCTAAGTACGTAGGAGTAATTAATATAACCTAAGAAGTTGCTTGAGGATGGTTTCCAGTAAGCTAAGTGAATTAATAGAAGAAGAATACATGAACCCTAATAAGCAATGTGAAACCATAAGGTAATTAAAGCAAGTCCCAGGAGGTCATTTGTGCTGCAAGCTAGAAAGCTTCAAGTCTAGTTTGGAAAAAGACTAGGAAGAGCTTTAATAGGGCAATATCTAGAGGAAAAAGTGGACATCTAAGATTTGTACTACACTGAAAAATTTAAAACAATGTAAGGAGGTGATTAAGGGAAGATAATGCAAAGAGAAGAGAAAATTAATTGAAAACTGAAGAACATTTAAGTAGTTATGCAAATAAAATGGGTATGCAATAATTATGTACTATGTATATGTCCATAGTATAAAATTAAGACTATTATTTGGATATTTTCATTTAAAAATTTTTTTTAATTTTTATTCGTTTTTGAGACACAGAGCATGAGTGGTGGAGGGACAGAGATATTTTCATTAAAAAATTTTTTTTTAAATTTTTATTCAATTTTGAGAGACAGAGCATGAGTGGGGGAGGGGCAGAGAGAGAGGGAGACCATGAATCCGAAGCAGGCTCCATGCTCTGAGCTGTTATCACAGAGCCCAATGTGGGGCTCGAAATCATGGACTGGGAGATCATGACCTGAGCAGAAGTTGGACGCTTAACTGATTGAGCCACACAGGTGCCCCAGTGTATCTTCAACTTTTAAAGAAGTATGAGAAATTTCTCTGTGGTAACAAAACAATAGAAACAATTTGGATGTAAAAATATAGTCAGCTGAAGGAAATGGACACAAATACACCAATTTTAGTATGTCAGGAGTTAGGACACACTCCTATATTTCTTTGAATAACAAATACAACTATAAGCATATTGTGCAACTGCTTAGCATAGTCAATAAAAAATTCAAAATAACGATACAAACATAAGAGCAGGGACTTCTGGTTTCTAGTTCCACATGTAAGGGGCTTGGAAATTGCTTCTCCATCCGAACAAATAAAAACTGAAGTGACTGAAAAATCAACTACTCTTATAGAAGCACTAACAGTTGAGAATGCAAGACAAACCCTTGTGCCCAGAACTGGAGAGACGGAAAAGTGCACAGAGGGAGTCACACTTCACTGTAGCAGAGACTCATTAGCAGAAATGAACTTGGGAACCATGCTATGTTAGGAAAACATGAAATGATAAAGATTATAACACAAATAAATGAATGGAAATAGGAAAATAATTTAAAAACTGATAAAATAAGGAATTGTTTCTTTGAAAATAGAAACAGAATCGATAAACCCTTAGCTACACTAAGAAAGAGAAGTCTAAAATCAAATTCGCGTCAGACACCAAGTCATTGATCGAAGTTCAGAGCACCTCAAGCAAGATAAATATCAAAAAAACTACACATAGAAGGGGGGCAAGATGGCGGAGAAGTAAGGAGCTCTGTACTTGCACTCGCGCCCATACATCACACAGAAAAGATCTGAAGCCATTGGAAACCTTACAAAACCTGAGAGACTGGGAGAAAAAGGACACAGAATCCACTGAGAAAGCCTTCTAACGTGAGTGCGAACCGGGGAAGGTAAAATCGGGCCGGGATCGGAGCCTCCAGGGTGGGAGGCGATCCCCCTCTACCCTCTACGGGGAGTGAGAGGGGAAAAGGAGAGAGTCCGAGACAGAAAAATCTCCGCTCGGTGCATAGAAAGACCGTACTTGCCAAATACCTGCACACCAGGTCCCCTCGCGCCAACTGGTCCTGGGGGAGGCTGAGCACACAAACTGCTTCTTTGTGCCGCTCCTGGAGGTTGCATTTCAGAGCGGCGGCGCATCTGCCACCATTGTAGCTCCAGGGCGGCTGGGGCCCCTGAAAGAGCCGCGCAGACACCAGACGTCCGCGCTCCTGGCTGGCTGGAACTCGAGAGGGAAGGCAAAGAGCTAAAAACTGTGAAATTGGCCTGTGAGTTCGTGTTTCGGGTGACGAGCCATAGAGAGACGCGGTTTTCCTCACTCCAGCGGGCTCAGGCTACTCGGACCCGGCAGGCAAGCCCCCGCGCATGCGTGCCACCCCGACCCAGAGAAGGAAGCAGCGATCCTGACTCCGCCCCCAGAGCTCAGCAGGGGGCCTGGAATAGCCCGAGGGGGTTGTCTGGGAAGCTGTGTCTATGGCAACTTCAGCGGGGTGCTCGGACTGGGATTTGGAGATTGGAACTGGCCTGGGTTGAAGAGTGCAACCAACTTCGGCTGCGTCCCCGGAACGGGGAGTTGACACGCCAAAAAAAAAAAAGCGAGCTGCAGCGCGGGGTTCAAGAAGGGACTGGAGCACCGTCACTCTCCTCCCCACAATCGCCAAGGCAGAACCCCCGCCTGAGGCATCGGATCACGCCACGCCCATCCCTGCCTGAGAGGGCTACCTCAAGAAACAAGCTAGAGCACACAAGGTGAAGAGTCCCAAATATCACTACGAATAGGAAAATAAAATAACTAAGATCCCAACAAGAGAGACCGAGGGATACCATTCAAAAAACAATCTCTGAAAGGATAGGCCCTGGAAAGTCAAAGAGTCTTCTTGGATATAGCAGTGCTCATAGAAACAGAGAGCATAACAGGTCTTTAAAACCAACAAGAGCCGGAAAGCTAACTAAAATGACGAAACGAAAGAGCTCTCCTCCAAAGAAACTCTATGAAGAAATGACAGCTAATGAACTGCTCAAAACAGATATCAGCAGCATAAGTGAACAAGATTTTAGAATAATAATGGTAAAATTAATAGCAGGGCTTGAAAAAAACATAGGGGACATCAAAGAAACTATGGCTACAGACACAATGGAAAATAAAAATAAGCATGAAGAATTAAAAAATGCGATAAATGAGATACATAATAAATTAGAGGCCTCCACTGCACGGATTGAAGAGGCAGAAAGGAGAATAAGTGATTTAGAAGACACAATTATAGAAAAACAAGAAGCTGACAAAAAAAGAGACAAACTGATCCAGGAACAGGAAAGAAGAATTGGAGAGCTCAGCGACACAGTCAAACGCAACAATATCCGTATCATAGGAATCCCAGAAGAGGAAGAGAAAGGGAAAGGTGCTGAAGGAGTCCTGGAACAAATTATAGCAGAGAACTTCCCCGACATGGGGAAGGAAATAAATGTGGAAATACAAGAGGCTCAGAGGACTCCCCTCACACGTAACTTGAATCGATCTTCTGCACGACATATCATCGTAAAAATGGCAAAATACAAGGACAAAGAGAGAATTTTGAAAGCAGCTAGGGAGAAAAGGGCCCTCACATACAAAGAGAAACCCATCAGAGTGGTGACAGACCTATCTACTGAAACGTGGCAGGCCAGAAAGGAATGGCAGGAGATCTTCAATGTGATGAGCAGTAAAAATATGCAGCCAAGAATCCTCTATCCAGCAAGCCTGTCATTCAAAATAGAAGGAGAGCTAAAAACCTTTCCAAATAAACAGAAATGGAAAGAATTTGTCACCACGAAGCCAGCCCTACAAGAAATCCTGAGGGGGATGCTCTGAAGGAAAGGTTGCAAGGAACAAAGATTCCAGAGACACCACCACAAACATGAACCCTACAAAAGATACAAAGACCCTAAACCCACATATTTCAATAATAACACTGAATGTAAATGGGCTGAATGCTCCAATCAAAAGACATAGGGTAGCAGAATGGATTAAAAAACAAAATCCATCTATATGCTGTCTACAAGAAACTCATTTTAGACGGGAAGACACCTTCAGATTAAAAGTAAGGGGATGGAGAAATATATATCATGCTACAGGAAATCAAAAGAAAGCCGGAGTAGCGATACTTATATCAGACAAACTGGACTTTAAATTAAAGACAATCACAAGAGATGAAGAAGGGCACTACATAATAATTACAGGGTCCATCCATCAGGAAGAACTAACAATCATAAATGTCTATGCACCGAATATGGGAGCACCTAAATATCTAAAACAATTAATCACAAACAGAAACAAGCTTATAGATAAGAATGTGCTAATAACAGGGGACTTTAATACTCTGCTTACAGCAATGGATAGGTCAACCAGACAGAAAATCACTAAAGAAATAATGGACTTGAAAGATACATTGGACCAGATGGACCTGACGGATGTATTTAGAGCTTTACATCCTGAGGCCAGGGAATTTACTTTCTTCTCAACTGCGCATGGCACATTCTCCAAGATAGATCACATACTGGGACATAAAGCAGCCCTCAATAAATATAAAAGAATAGAGATCATACCATGCACACTGTCAGATCACAATGCTTTGAAACTTGAAATCAATTACAGGAAGAAGTCTGGAAAACTTCCAAAAACATGGAGGTTAAAGAACACACTTCTAAAGAATGAATGGGCCAATCAGGCAATTAGAGATGAAATTAAAAAATATATGGAAACAAATGAAAATGAAAACACAACAATTCAAAATCTATGGGATGCGGCAAAGGCAGTCCTAAGAGGAAAGTACATTGCTCTCCAGGCCTATTTCAAGAGATTAGAAAAAGCGCAAGTCCAAAATCTAACAGCTCACCTAAAGTAACTAGAGGCAGAGCAACAAGAACGCCCTAAACCCAGTAGAAGAAGAGAAATAGTAAAAATTAGAGCAGAAATAAACAACATAGAGACCAAAGAAACAGTTGAACAGATCCTTGAAACCAAGAGTTGGTTTTTTGAAGAAGTAAACAAAATTGACAAACCTCTAGCCAGACTTCTCAAAAAGAAAAGAGAGAGCACCCAAATAGACAAAATTATGAATGAAAATGGACTTATTACAACCAACCCCTCAGAAATACAAGCAATTATCAGGGAATACTATGAAAAATTATATGCCAACAAATTGGACAACTTAGAAGAAATGGACAAATTCCTAAACACACACTCACTACCAAAATTCACACGGGAAGAAATAGAAAACCTGAACAGACCCATAACGAGTGAAGACATTGAATCAGTGATCAAAAATCTCCCAACAAATAAGAGCCCTGGACCTGATGGCTTCCCTGGGGAATTCTACCAGACATTTAAAACAGAATTAATCCCAATTCTTCTCAAGTTATTCCAAAAAATAGAAAGCGAAGGAAAACTCCCGGACTCATTTTATGAAGCCAGCCTCACTCTGATTCCCAAGCCAGACAGAGATCCAGCAAAAAAAGAGAACTACAGGCCAATATCCTTGATGAATACGGATGCAAAAATTCTCAACAAGATCCTTGCAAATCGAATCCAGCAGCATATCAAAAGAATCATCCACCAAGATCAAGTGGGATTCATTCCTGGGTTACAGGGCTGGTTCAATATTCGCAAATCAATCAATGTGATACATCATATCAATAAAAGAAAAGATAAAAACCATATGATCCTGTCCATAGATGCAGAAAAAGCATTTGACAAAATACAGCATCCCTTCTTAATAAAGACTCTCGAGAAAGTTGGGATAGAAGGAACCTACTTAAACATCATCAAAGCCATCTATGAGAAGCCTTCAGCTAACAGCATCCTCAACAGGGAAAAACTGAGAGCTTTCCCCCTGAGATCAGGAACACGATAGGGATGCCCACTCTCACCACTGCTGTTTAACATAGTGCTGGAAGTCCTAGCATCAGCCATCAGACACCAAAGGGAAATCAAAGGCATCAGAATTGGCAAAGAGGAAGTCAAACTTTCACTCTTCGCAGATGACATGATACTCTACATAGAAAACCCGACAGACTCCACCAGAAGCCTACTAGAACTGATCCAAGAATTCAGCCAAGTTGCAGGGTACAAAATCAACGTACAGAAATCGGTTGCATTTTTATACACCAACAATGAAGCAACAGAAAGAGAAATCAAGAAACTGATCCCATTCACAATTGCACAAAAAACCATAAAATACCTAGGAATAAACCTAACCAAGGAGACAAGAGATCTGGATGATGAAAACTATAGAAAACTTATGAATGAAATTGAAGAAGACACAAAGAAATGGAAAAACATTCCATGCTCATGGATAGGAAGAATAAATATATTTAAGATGTCATTACTACCTAAGGCACTCTACACATTCAATGCGATTCCAATCAAAATTGCACCAGCATACTTCTCAAAACTAGAACAAACTATCCAAAAATTTGTATGGAACCACAAAAGACCCCGAATAGCCAAAGTAATCCTGAAAAATAAAACCAAAATGGGAGGGATCACCATCCCAGACTTTAGCCTCTACTACAAAGCTGTCATCATCAAGACAGTATGGTATTGGCACAAAAACAGACACATAGACCAGTGGAACAGAATTGAGAACTCAGAAGTGGACCCAAAAGTATACAGCCAACTAATCTTTGACAAAGCAGGAAAGAATATCCGATGGAAAAAAGACAGCCTTTTTAACAGATGGTGTTGGGAGAACTGGACAGCAACATGCAGAAGAATGAAACGAGATCATTTTCTCACACCATGCACAAAAATAAACTCAAAATGGATAAAGGACCTGAACGTGAGACAGGAAACTATCAACACCCTAGAGAAGAAAGCAGGAAACAACCTCCTTGACCTCCACCGCAGCAACTTCTTACTTGACACATCCCCAAAAGCAAGGGAACCAAGAGCCAAAATAAATGATTGGGACCTCATCAAGATTAAAAGCTTCTGCACAGCCAAGGAAACAACCCAGAAAATTAATAGGCAACCAATGGAATGGGAAAAGCTAGTTGCAAATGACATATCAGATAAAGGGTTGATATCCAGAATCTACAAGGAACTCACCAAACTACACACCCGAAAAGCAAACAACCCAGTGAAGAAATGGGCAGAAGATATGAACAGACGCTTCTCCAAAGAGGACATCCAGATGGCCAACAGACACATGAAACGATGCTCAGCATCGCTCCTCATCAGGGAAATACAAATCAAAACCACACTGAGATACCATCTCATGCCAGTCTGAGTGGCTAAAATGAGCCAATCAGAGAACTCTAGATGCTGGCGAGGATGTGGAGAAATGGGCACTCTCCTACACTTTTGGTGGGAATGTAAACTGGTACAGCCCCTCTGGAAAACAGTGTGGAGGTTCCTAAGGAAACTAACAATAGAACTCCCTTATGACCCAGCAATAGCACTGCTAGGAATGTACCCAAGGGATACAGATATGCTGAGGCATAGGAGCACATGTACCCCAATGTTCATAGCAGCACTCTCCACAATAGCTAAAACATGGAAAGAGCCTAAGTGTCCATCAACAGATGAATGGATCAAGAAGATGTGGTTTATCTATACTATGGAATACTACATGGCAATGAGAAACAATGAAATCTGGCCATGTGTAGCAACATGGATGGACCTTGAGGGTGTTATGCTGAGCGAAATAAGTCAGGCAGAGAAGGACAAATATCATATGTGTGCACGTATAGGAGGATTAGGAACTTAACAGAGGATCAAGGGGGAGAAGAAGGGCGGAAATGGTGGGGGAAAGGGAGAGAGGCAAACCATGAGAGACTCTTGAATGCTGACAAAAACTGAGGACTGGTGGATGTGGGGGGAGGAGGGGTGGGCATGGAGGAGGACACTTGTGGGGATGAGCACTGGGTGTTATGTGGAAACTAATTTGACAATAAACTATTTGTAAAAAAAAAAAGAAGAAGAAAAAAAAACTACACATAGGCATATCATTTTCAAGCCACAAAAATCAGAAATAAAGAAAAAGTCCTGAAGCACTCAAAGGAACAAAATATCTTATCTATATGTGAACAAAGATAAAGATTATATCTGTCTTCTCAGAAACCATCTGCTAAATTGGGCTTAGGTTGGGAATGTAAACTGGTACAGCCCCTCTGGAAAACAGTGTGGAGGTTCCTAAGGAAACTAACAATAGAACTCCCCTATGACCCAGCAATAGCACTGCTAGGAATTTACTCAAGGGATATAGAAATGCTGAGGCATAGGAGCACATGTACCCCAATGTTCATAGCGGCACTCTCAACAATAGCTAAAACCTGGAAAAAGCCTAAGTGTCCATCAACGGACGAATGGATCAAGAGGATGTGGTTTATCTATACCATGGAATACTACATGGCAATGAGAACAATGAAATCTGGCCATGTGTAGCAACATGGATGGGCCTTGCGGGTGTTATGCTGAGCGAAATAAGTCAGGCAGAGAAAGACAAATATCATATGTGTGCACGTATAGGAGGATTAGGAGGAACTTAACAGAGGACTAATGGGGAGAAGAAGGGCGGAAATGGTGGGGGAAAGGGGGAGAGGCAAACCATGAGAGACTCTTGAATGCTGAGAAAAACTGAGGACTGATGGATGTGGGGGGGAGGGGGGATGGGCATGGAGGGGGACACTTGTGGGGATGAGCACTGGGTGTTATGTGGAAACTAATTTGACAATAAACTATTTGTAAAAAATAAATAAATAAATTTAGCTTAGGTTTGTTTGTTTGTTTTGTTTTTCCTGGTTCCTTGGGTTGTAAATTTAGGTTGTTTATTTGAGAGCTTTCTTCTTTTTTTAATATAGGGATTTATTTCTACAAACTTTCCTCTTATTACTTCTTTTCTTGCATTCATATGTTGTGATGTGTTATGTTTTTGTTTTCATTTCTCTGAAGTATTTTACAACTTTTTAAATGTCCTTTTTAACCTACTGTTTAAGAGTGTATTTAATTTCCATGTATTCATGAATTTTGCTGTTTTGTTTCCATTATTGATTTCTAGTTACACTGTGTTTGGAAAAGATACTTGGAATGGTTTCAATCTTCTTACATTTGTTAAGTCTTTTTTGTGACTTAGCATGTGATCTTGTTAATAAGTTACTCATTTAGTTTCTTAGGTAAGCCAGGTCTTAGCACCTAGCACTCAGTTTACTTGAGAAATGGGTAGGTCTTACAAGGGGCCTCTCATCGGAGCCTGTCCTGTTAGATTGCAAGGTGTGCCCGGGGAGCACCAGAAACAGCATCACTGAGATGTGTCGCACCACAAGTGATGGAACAATCCCTTTAAAATTGGCATCTGGATGGCTCAGTTGGTTAAATGTCTGATTTCGGTTCAGGTCATTGTCTCACTGTTGGCAAGTTTGAACCCTGCATGAGGCTCTGTACTGACAGCTCAGAGCCTGGAACCTGTTTCGGATTCTGTGTCTCCCTCTTTCTCGGCCTCTCTCTCTCAAAAATAAATAAGCATTAAAAACTATTAAAAAAAAAAGAAATTGGTAGTCCACTTCAGTGATCAATGGTTCTGCCTTCAGAGTAAGACACTTGTCGGAGGCTCTTTGTCTCTGGGCAAGACTTGATTTTCCAGTTATATTCTTTACGGCACTGCAGAGCCAACCATACCTTTAAAGAGTTTAGCTCATTTCCAATACATAGAATAGCCTCTTCGAGGGCATTTACCTTTGTGTCTAGTTTTATGATTTCTTGAATAGCTAGGGCATGAGAGACATTTTTGGTTATTTGATTTACATGTTGAGCTGTATGAACATCCTGGACTAACACAATGGTAGAAACAGAATTGTACATGTAAAAGTCAATCTTTTATGACTAAGGATCATTAGCCTGTTTATAGCTCAAGGGAAAGTATGAAGGGAAACAGGACCTTCTGAAGACATGATGTCTGTTCCCATAATAAAAAGAAGTTCCCACAATAAGTTCCTTCACAAGGTGCAAGCATCATACCAGGGCCAGAATAAGAGGACAAGTCACTACCAATATTGATCAACAAGGTACCTTAGGGGTCAGTGCTAAAGCAGAAATAATTGAGTGGGGGTGGATATTGGTCGTCATCTTATTGTCAAGAGACCGTGAAAACTTGCTTTAACCTCACCAGGAGTTTTCTCGACTAGTGGGCTCAGAATGGCTCCCAACAGACACTCTTTTTTTTTTTTTTAAATAAATTCCACATATCACTTTGAGTATTATGACTATCCAAGTCATGGCCAAATAATTCCTTAACTCTAAAATGAAAGTAATAAAACTCCTACCTCTCAAATGATTGTGTCAGTGAAGCAAGATAGTACATGTTTGACATAGCAAATGTACTCAATGAATTATTATATTTTTATCTGCCTTAAGTTGAGAAACCTGTTAACATTTACCACCAGAAAAATAGACACAGACAACTTCTAATATCATTAGTAGGTATGAGATTCTTTCAATGAACATTTTTATTCATCTAATAAATAATGAGTTCCTTCTAGTTTCCAAAGACTGTGCTACATTTATCAATGCAAATTGAAAAAGTCCCTTTACCTAATGAATCTACAGTGTCGTCTATGAGCCTGTAAACATAGGGAGATTTCATTTATTAACAATTCTGCACCAGAATTTTAAGAGCAAATAACAGTAACTGAAGAACTACTCTTTATGGGGGACTCTGTGTCCCGTCAAGGGTCAGGACCTGACTTCTAACTTCCTGGAGATGTCTAGCCTAAATGGAGAAGCCACAATCCAACTAGCAATTTTTGAGAGACAGGTGAGTAATGAAGTAACTAGGGATGAAGAAAAGAGAAGAATTTACAAGGGGCATGTAGGAACATTTCAGGGATTGATGAATGGGAGGGGTTAAAAGAAGAGATTTCACGGTAACTGAGGAGACACAAGAGATTCAGAAAAGGATATTTTGATTCTCTCTTTTTTTTTCTTTCAGTGTTACATTGGGTTTTAGAAAACTTTTAGTAACTTTTAACACTTAGACATTATTTCTATCATTGTGACTCCCCTGAGCTTAGGCTCCAAGGTTTGTGAATTTATTCTGGTTGAAGGAACATTAAGGAAGCGTTGATGATATAATGATGGATATCTGCCAGTAAAGATAAGCGGCATGCCTCATTGAATAAAGTCTGCTTTAGAGTTAACGAGGTAGAGATGTGAATCTTATGCATTTCTATGAAGAGGTTTGTGGTATTTCCTAAATCTTAGTTTATTCATCTTGGAGATAAAGATTAAATAAAGCTAATGGCACTGTGAGCTTTCAGTGAACAAAGTCATATGTTACTAACTTGAAAGAGGCTATAATGAATAAGCTGTCTTTATGTTATGCATATTTAACCACAAACACTTTTGGTCTGTAGGCAGTCTTAATTCCACCTTGCCTTTTTCATATTTAAAATATTCTCTTTTTTTAAGTTTACCACAAATACCTCTAATCTTATTAATTCTTATGGTGGATTATACATTATTTATTTACCTGTATCTTTAGAATATAACTTCCTTCCTTTAGAATGTAAACTAGTTCATACCATTCCTACATTAAAAAAAATCAACAAATTTATTTTAAAAATATGCTCATTTGGCCACATACATTACCATTTATATTATAGTTCCATATCCTTCCTGATGAAATGGGCGTAACACCTGGTATTTTATTGATCTACAATTTTTTTTGTTTATTTAACTAAATAATACTTATTTTTAAGGAGGTATAATTAGCATCTGGTAAATGCACAAATAACTAAGTATATACTTTTTTAAAAATATTTTTATTTATTTCTAGGAGAGAGAGAGAGAGAGAGAGACAGCGTGAGCAGGGGAGGGTCAGAGAGAGAGGGAGACACAGACTGAAACAGGCTCCAGGCTCTGAGCTGGCAGTCAGCACAGAGCCCGACGCGGGGCTCGAACCCACGAACCGCGAGATCATGACCTAAGCGAAAGTCGGACGCTTAACCGACTAAGCCACCCAGGCACCCCTATTTAATTTATTTTTTAAATTTACATCCAAATTAGTTAGCATATACTGCAACGATGATCTCAGGAGTAGATTTTTTAATGCCCCTTACCCATTTAGATCATCCCCCCACCCACAACCCATCCAGTAACCCTCCGTTCTCTGTATTTAAGAGTCTCTTATGTTTTTCTCCCCTCCCTGCTTTTATATTATTTTTGCTTCCCTTCCCTTACATTTTAAATTCACTAATAAAGAGTGAGCCTATGAAATGCTAGGCCCTTAGCCTTGACCTCAATAAAAGTAGAACCCCAAGCCCATGAGCAGGAGTGGGCTCTCTCCCTTCCTCCAACCCTCATCCCACAACCCTGCCATGTGACCCTAGATGTACCATGTTACTTACAGGTCCTATAAGTAATAAATCTTTTTTTTTCTCTTCAAAGTTTCCTAATGGTTCTTGCTGAGGGTTTCTTGCAGTCAACATAAGAAAAACAAAGGGCCAAACACAACATTGGTATCAATAATAGGCTGAGCCCAGCACACAACGTTAACAAATATAATAAGAGATATAAAAATTGGAAATAAAGGAGAAAGAAGCTAGCATCACTTATGATGGTGTAATTGATACAAAATAAGTCCTAAAGATTATACAGATTGCTTATAAATAAAAATAAGCTTAGCAGTTTCTCAGGCAAAAGACCAAAAATAAATTGCTCTTTATATATCAGTACTGAGGATTTAGAAACAGTGCTGTATTAACTTAAAAATGCTATTCATATTAGCATAAATTAATGTCAAATACTTAGGAATAAATACAACATAAGATATATAATATCTCTTATTTTAAAAGTTTAAAACAATATTGAGAATAAATAAAGATCTTAATTAACTGAGGTCTGTGTTCTTGAATTGGAAGACCTGACAACCTAAAAATTTTAATTCTCCCAAAATTGATGTCCATATTTGATACATTAACAATGAAAGTCATAACATATATCTTGGTGGAAATTGATAAGCTGGCTATAAAATTTATAAGCAAATGCAGACAAGTTGATAAGCTAAGAAAAGGAATGTACTGGGAAGCTGTGCTCCAGACTAATCACAGTGGAAGTAGTGATGAACCAGATAATGATTTTTGCCTTTACAGAAGTTAATATGGAGACTTGAACCCTGCTGTGATTATTAAGTACATAACTGATGAGTATCCTGTCCAGTGAGAAGCTGTAAATACCTTGTAACAGAGGGGTCTCTTTGGATTTAATTACCACAGCTCTCTATGGACACCCCTAATGAAAGTGCAGTTTCGGTATTCTTCTGGGTTAGAATAGTTATCATGCATTCATTCTTATGCTCACTCCAAAAGAGAAAATTGTTAACAGTTGAAGGAAAGGACTGCGGATGGTGGATAGAGGTAAAAACCCATTTAGACAATTTCCAGGATCATAATCATATGCTCTTGGCACAGCTGTGTTTAAAGATTGATTGTATTAATTTCATCTCCAGGGACCCATCAGACTCTGACACCAAGCCTTAGTTTTCTATCCTAGGAGAAATCAGAAGTATTTATAGAGAGATGGAAATATTGAAGCCTCACTATTCATGGAATCAAAGGTTTTCAGGACCTGAGGTTCATGGAATATGAAAACCATGGCATCTGTAATCAGTATGCGTGTGCTGTTCAGATAGAGATGGGAGCTCTTTTCAGATGAGGGATAAACCAAGATCCAGAACTAAAAGCAGAGAAATGAGAAGACAGAGGCAATGAAAGGACTGAAAAAAAATAGAAAGTTACATGGTGAAAAGGCACAAATTTAGGTGAAACAAAATAGAAGAAAATGGCAGCAGGGAACAGGTTAGACAGGATAAAAATGTTTAGAAAGTAAATTAAGTGGCAGAGAGAGATAGAACCAGAGGATATGACTTTACCTACAATGTAGGAAAGTTTAGGCAGAGAAAGACCCAATGAAACTGGATACTTTGGGAAACCGGCTACTGGTTGCGTGATTACACATTCATATTGATGTAATTGCCTTATGTGTAAATTTCAGGTAAGTGTCGATTTTTTATTTTTATTTATTTATTTATTTATTTATTTATTTATTTATTTATTTATTTCTAGGAGAGAGAGACAGCATGAGCAAGGGAGGGTCAGAGAGAGAGGGAGACACAGACTCTGAAACAGGCTCCAGACTCTGAGCTGGCAGTCAGCACAGAGCCTGACGCGGGGCTCGAACCCACGAACCACGAGATCATGACCTGAGCCAAAGTCGGACGCTTAACCGACTAAGCCACCCGGGCGCCCCGGTAAGTGTCGATTTTTTAATTACAAATAAACAGCAGGTAGATTTGAGCACAGTGTGCATTACTATTCAAAAGCCTAAAAGATTAAAATCATTAGGACAATGCACAGTTTATGCAGGAGGGGAAAGTAGGTTTCGTTTTCTTTAGAAGCAAACAATTTGAAATGTATGACATATAGAACTGTGGTAATGTCATAATGTCTTTTCTCAACAATTTTAAGATAGGCTAGTCAGTGGGCAGAAGGCAGTTTTTGAGGACTACAGGTAAGACCACAGAGATAAAATGGTGTTCTTATCCTCAGTGGCTCTCCCTTAATTACTTGGAATATGTGAGTATGTGATGTGAGTCTTTTTATGACTTGACATCAGTCTCAGCCTCTTCTGAACATTTCTTTTTCAATTAGCAATGATTACATTGTGTTAAAATAAATCAAGAGCCTCAAAGAATCATTGCTTATGCCATGGAGTCATAAGAAAATGAACAGAGAAAGGACAACTATAAAGGGATGAGAAAAAGTGAAAGATATGGCAGATGCTCTCACAAGAGAAGGATGAGAAAGATCACAAATAGGGATCTTCCTGCCTGACCCAGCTTTACATCTATGCATGGCCCCACAGCTGATTTTCTAAACTGTGCAATTTGAATTTAGAAGCTCAGATAAGGGAGAAACATATGTCTAAAGACCAGAGAGCCACTTTATTTTCTGTAACTTCTCTGAGAATTAAAGAAAATGTGATTGATATCAAGGTTGAAAGATAAAGCATAGGCTAATTTCCCAGGATAGGGTAAAGTAAACTAGTTTCCTTTTTTGGCCTCAGCACAATTTCTTTGTTGTGTGAGCAGGCCTACATCCACTACCTTCAACATTAATGTCTGGAGTGTTTTTATGAGCTCAGCTTTAGAACACAAATTAGAACAAAGATGTCTGAGTGATGGAGAAGAAAAAAGAAAGTTACCTATGGACTTTAGTAGATTTTGAAGACTAGAGAGAAAAATGTTCCTTGGAGGTAAAGAAAAAGAAATGTATGGAGCTGGTATTCCGCCTGGTAGATACAGAGCAGGGAGAGTTGCTGACTACTTTCTCCAAGACAAAGGCCCCAGGGAAAGCTCAGTTTGGACTACTTGGGGCTGGAGAAGAGGACTAGGGAGGTGCCCTACTCCTAGGTGATTGGGTGCCTGGACTTGGGGGAAAAAGGAGAGAATGACAAATCTGTCTCATTACATGGAGAGGATGGCTTGGTGTTTCCTTTTGTTTCTCAGCTGTAGATTCTAAGCTAAAGTCTTCTCGGGAATGGCATATTGTTCAGTGTTCACACTATAAAATGGAGATCAGAATCAGTCAAGAGGGGGAAAGTTTTTTTAAAAAAAGATTTTTTTATGAAACAAAATACAGACAATAAAAGATTAGTGAACTAATGATCAGTCTAGGGCTACATTTGGAAAGATCTTCACTTCAGGCCAGGGCTGAAATCTGTGTTAGACGTTTTAGAGTTCAGAGACTATGTGTCTCTAAGGAAGGATGAGGGAGATGCTGAGACATTGCAGCAGAGATGTCTGACTTTAAAAGGCAGGGTAAGTGAAGAATTTTCTCAGGGACAGTCAATGGCATTAGACAGGCATAAAATAAGGATCCAGAGAACTAAAGGGGCAAAGATTTGCATAGGGCTTAGCTGTGCCCAATGCCATCAACCAGGGGAGTACCAAGGCCAGTATCAGCAGAGGCAATTACAGTGAAGATTGTTCAGGGAGAGTAAAACCAGACATTAGAATTCTATTCTGAAAAATGAAAAAGAAACTGATTGTTTCTAAATGGCACTGATGGTACATGTAAAGGCTACACTTCTGGGATTGCTATGGATTCATGCAGGTAGGTGCAAATGAGTCATAAAACTGGAAAAACTAATATTTAGGTTGAAAATCTTTTTAATAACTTATTTTTTAATGTTAATTTTTTGAGAGAGAGAGAGAGAGAGAGAGAGAGAGCGCACAAGAGGGGGAGGGGCAGAGAGAGAAAGAATCCCAAGCAGTCTCCACACTGTCAGTGTGAAGCCTGATGCGGGGCTTGAACCCATGAACCTTGAGATCATGACCTGAGCAGAGATCAAGAGGGATACTTAACCGACTGGGCCACTCAAGTGCCCCAGGTTGAATATTTTTAAAAATGTAATTATAAGTATCATTTTGAGAAAAAGAAACAAGAAATGATAAACAGAAATGAAGTGGATGCTACCCATTATTACAGATATCTGATTTAAATATACAGGAAGAGCTTTAATAGTTTATTGTGACCATTGTGATATATTTATCATAATATATATTTTCCCCATTACTGTGAGGAGTTTCAGTTAAAGAAAAATCGCTCTATTAAAGAGCTAAAAGATATGAAGGTGTGCTAGGATTATGAACTTTACTCTTTTTCATTTGCCCTTTTTATACAATGTGGTATTTATTTTTTATTATTAAAATATGAGATATGCTCAATTTTTTAAGTACTATAAAGCATTGAATAAAAAGAAATATGAAGGGAAATTATGTTGAGGCCCTGGGTACAATTCAGTTGCTGTGAATTAAGCGATAGGCTAGAAACAACAAATGATTAACTCAAGAACATCACTGACAGGAAGCTTATGCAAATCCATAGACATTTAATCTGGGTTTTCTCCATTTTCATTTTTGTGATGCTTGGTAAAGATTTCTTTATTTCCTCTTTTGCTGCTTCCATTTTTAGTGTCCTCGGTGCAAATTCATCAGAGTTCTTGTCAGAGATGACCAGAGTTGTGTGGTACATACTTTTGTTCTGGAATTTAGTGCTCTTTGATACTGGGAATTGTTTCTTATGTAGGAACCATAAGAGGTACCTCCTTCTTTTCTCTGTAAGGTTACAGGAAAGCTACATTGTACACAGATCACACTGCTTATGTTCACAAGGGATAACTTTGAGGGATAAAAAAGGCTAACAGAAAAAGATTCTTCACCGTATGCCAAGTGTCACCATGGTCGTCTGGAATAACAATAACACCATGGAGCCTGTGTTTATTTTAAGGGGATTTCCTGGATTGGAGTGTGTCCATTCTTGGTTCTCAGTCCCATTCTGTCTTGCATACTTGGTAGCATTTATTGGTAATGTTACCATCCTCTCTGTCATTTGGATAGAGTCATCACTCCATCAGCCCATGTACTACTTCCTTTCCATCTTGGCCCTGACTGACCTAGGTATGTCCATGTCCACACTTCCCACCATGCTTGCTGTGTTATGGCTGGATGCTCCACAGATCCAGGCAAGTGCTTGCTATGCTCAGCTCTTTTTCATCCACACATTCACATTCTTGGAGTCTTCGGTGCTGTTGGCCATGGCCTTTGACCGTTTTGTTGCTATCTGCCGTCCACTGCACTATGCCACCATCCTTAACAACAGTGTAATAGGCAAGATTGGTTTGGCCTGTTTGCTAAGAAGCATGGGAGTTGTACTTCCTACACCTTTGCTCCTGAGACGTTATCACTACTGCCATGTCAACGCCCTTTCCCATGCCTTCTGTTTGCACCAAGATGTTCTGAAATTATCCTGTTCAGATGCTAGGATCAGCAGTGTCTATGGGCTGTGTGTAGTCATCACCACACTGGGTGCAGATTCAGTCTGCATACTTCTTTCTTATGTCCTGATTCTGAATGCTGTGCTGGGCATTGCATCTCACGAAGAGCGGCTGAAGGCACTCAATACATGTGTATCCCATATCTGTGTTGTGCTCATTTTCTTTGTGCCAGTTATTGGGGTGTCAATGGTCCATCGTTTTGGGAAACATCTGTCTCCCAGAGTTCACATCGTCATGGCCGATATTTACCTGCTTTCCCCACCAGTGCTTAACCCTATTGTCTACAGCATCAGAACAAAGCAGATTCGTTTAAGAATTCTTCGCAAATTTGGACTATGCAGGGGGCGTTAAATAACCTCTAGCCTAAAGTTTTCCCATTAAAAATCTTGAAGCAACTATCTGAGTAGAAGAGAAGTAAAATATTTGGAACATGATCATCTGGTTAAATCTATAATTCTTTCACTTCCTAGATATGTAACCTCAGTTAATCATCATGGATTCAGGGTTTTCATAGCCAAACTAAGTGTGTTCTTTTCTATCCCCAAAATAATTATGAGACTTATAAGCGACAATGTGTGTAAAAAAGATTCTTTTGAAAACTATATAATTTTGTTAATATTGTTAAATTATTAGTATGAATGACAATAAGAGCAAAAACTTTATGAAATACAACTGTTTATATAGTTTCTCATGTTTATGAACAAGAAATCAGTCTCTGTCTCTCATCTGCCCATATTGTGTTTTTCATGCCAAGTTTCATATTTATTTATAAAATATTTCTGACTTCTTGGGGCAAGTTTGGAACTGGAGTTTTTGACCAGACTTTGGACTGCTACTGTTGTTGTTGGCTATAGACTAAAGTTTTCACCTCATCATTGGGCAGTAATGTATTTTTTCTCTCCTGGCCAGATCTATCCCCAGATATATCTATCTATCAGCTTCTTCTGTGCATCAGCAAATACTGAAGCAGACAGACATATGACAGTTGTTCTAGAAAGCCTGACAATCTAAATATCTAGACAAATGTGATTTCCTGTTCAATAGCACAGAATTTCATGTCTTAATCAGTCTTAACCACTAGTGAGTGGGTTGGGACTTGTGCAAAGTAACCATCCTTATCTTTTAATAAGATTTTCTCCTCTTGTCTTCCATGTATGTGTAGATTTTCAATAGCGTTGTCTTTCTCAGTTTCATTATTGTCAATAACCCATTACTTATTTTTCTTCTTCACTAATAGGATTTATACATATGCTTTCATTGGTGATATTTTAGTGCTTAATTCATACTTTCTTCTCAGCTGTGCAAAACCTTTTTGAGCATGGAGTCTCTGCTACACTAACACATCACTCTGAGGGTGGTCTCCCCAACTAGCATGAGTACTCATAAAATAGTTGTAAGTGTAAAATGATATTGCCTATTCATTCATCCAAGAAAAGCATACTGAGAAACATGAAATACTTCTTGTGGTGGTTATTGCTTTCAACACTGTGGATATATAAAATACAGAATGCATGATCTTAATGTTAAATAATTAATGTTTAATAGTGGAGACATACATGTAAAAAGATTGGTAGTTAACAGATGCTATCATTGAAATAAATAGTGCACTATTGTTATCAAAGATTGGATTGAACTAATTGACACTTTAGCTGTGCCTTGTGGTTTAAATTCATTCTTGACAGCTGGACTAAGTATGAAAGGAAGTGGTGGGCTGAAGTTGTCCTCCCTGGTTTATGAAAGCCAATTGTACAACATCTTGTTCCAAATCCATGTTCTGTAAAACACCGAGAGTTTGAAACTGGTTATGGTGGGAATATTTACACAATGGACATAGACAAACACTACATACCATGGCTTTTAAAATTTTTCCTAGAGAGTTGGTTGCTAAGCATTTACCAGCACACCACTGAGCAAGGTAGGGGAGGTAGCATGAAGAAAAAGAAAAACAAAGACTAGAAAGAGGGTGTGTTAGTAATATACTCCCATCTCCAGGAGAAACTTGGGACTTGCCCAAACTCTTTCACATTACCTCAAAAGAGAAATGATTCTGGGGGTTCCTGAGTGACTCACTCAGTTAAGTGTCTGACTCTTGATCTCGGCTCAGGTCATGACCTCGTGTTTCATGCATTTGAACCTCACATCAGGCTCTGCACTGACAGTGTGGAGCCTGCTTGGGATTTTCTTTTTCCCTCTCTTTCTGGTTTTCTCTTTCTCAAAATAAATAAACTTAGAGAGAGAGACAGAGAGAACTCTGAAATGGGTTGTAATGGACATGAACATGAACTGTCCAGACCCCACTTTGATGAAGGATTTGTAACCACATCTACTGGAAGTGTCCGTAGAGAGCCTTGGACTTTCAGGCCCTGCAAGCATTGTCTCCACTGCAGATATGACCTATCGACCACAGCAGTAGAAGTTAGAAAGGCCAGACGCTTATGGCCCAATGCAAAAGAATTCGCCCAGACAACTTTACTTCCAGGACTCTCTGTGGTATTGAACAAAGCTGGCATCAGACCGGACTCACAGCTCATTCTCCTTCTGAGAATCCTACTTGCATCTCTTTTCTTCTTGATACTTTATCTCGAGGACTCTCCATCTGATACATATTGCACACTAAATTTTACCTCACAGTCTGCTTTCTTAGAGAATCCTGTGATTCCCCCTAAAACCTGTGACAAAGATGAAATAAAATTCTCAGAGGCATCCTTTTGCAGGCAGATAGAATAAAGTAGGAGGATGTGACAATGATTTTTGACTCTAGTCTTAAGTAGAAAGCCAGACTCAGTGTGTGAGTCTGAGAGAAGGGAAATAATTCTTATTCCTACACTCCTAAGCATTGAGTATAAGCACAGACAGAAAATGGAGACTCTTAGCTAAACTGAGAAGAGGAACTGCATATTGAAGTTATTTGTGTCAAAAATTTTAAATGACATTTGGTCAGCTCTCTAATTCAAATGGTCATTTCTTAAAAAATCAGCTCCTAACTTTTTATCTCTGTTTTTTGGGCTAAAAAATAATGCTAGATTTCCCTATGGATTTTGGAGTAATTAATCTACACTGGCAGAAGATGTGAGATTTATTCTATGGAAATACTGAACCAAAAAATCTCTGGGCTCAGGGACATGAAATGAAGTCACAGAAGCAGAGAGATCACATTTTCTTTTTCTATATTATTAAATTTATTTAATTGTTAATTATTAATATTTTACATTATTAAAATTTCCATAAGATTAATTTTACCTTTTCTATATTATTAATTTTCTATATAATTGATTTCTTTTAAATACTGATTCTCAATTGTCGGTACTTACCATAGAATATTTGTCCATTCACCCAAGGAAGGACATCCTGGTTGGCTTCAAAGTTTTGGCATTTAATAAAATTATTGCAAACATTTGTGTACAGGTTTTTATGTGGACATAATATTGAACTTTGAGTAAATACCAGAGAGCATGATTGTTGGATTGTATGGTAAGAGACTGCCAAAATGTCTTCTAACGTGCCTATACCATTTTGCATCCCCAAGGGCAGTGAATGAGAGTTCCTATTGCTTCACATCCTTGTCAGCATTTGGTATGGTTGGCATTCCAGATTTTGGCCCTTCTAATAGATGTGTAGTCTCATCGCTATTTTAATTTTAATTTCCCTGACAACACATGATGTAGTGCATGTTACATATACTTATTCGTCATCTGTATATATTACTTGGCAAAGTGTCTGTTAAGGTCTTTGCCCCATTTTTTAATTGGGTTGTTTGTTTTCTTATTGTATTTTAAGAGTTCTTTGTGTGTTTTGGACTGCTCTCCTTAACCAGATTCGTCTTTGCAAATATTTTCTCGGTCTGTGGCTTGTCTTTTCATTCTCTGGACACTATCTTTCATAGAGAAGAAACTTTTCATTTCAATAAAGTCCAACTTATCAATTATTTCTTTCATGTATTGGGATTTTGATGTCATATCTAAAAAGTCATTGCCATAGCCCAGGTCGTGTACTTTTTCTCTTACATTATCTTCTAGTAGTTTCATAGCTTAGCCATGTCTAATGTACTCAAAAGGCCTTCAAGGCATTCTCCTTTCTTATCACAGTGCTTTTGATCTCTAGCATTTCTTTTTGGTTCTTTCTTAGTTTTTGCTTTTCTCTGCTTAGGCATTCCATCTGTTCTTTCATGCTGTCTACTTTACTCATTAGAGCCTTTAGCATATTAATCATAGGGATGTTAAATTCCTGGTCTGATAATTCCACCATCCCTGTCATGCCTAGTTCTGATGCTTGCTCTGTCTCTTCAAATTGTAATTTTAACATTTTAGTATGCCCCTCCCGCCCCGACTGACAGTTGGTCATGATGTACCAGGTAAAAGGAACTGCTTTAAATAGGGCTTTATTAATATCTAATAAGGTATGGGGGAGGAGAAACACCCTATAGTTTCAGTCTTTTGGTGAGCCTATGCTCCTGGAATTTGGACTTCATAAGTGTTTCTCACTTTTGTTTTGTTTTGTTTTGTTTTGTTTTTAATTCTCCTTTCTTAGACAAAACAGGATGGCTAGAGTGGACTGTAGTTGAATATATCCTTTTCCCACATGGAAGGCTAGAGGGGGCTGGAGTTGGGTATTTATTTTTCCTAAGGTCAGGTAGGTGCTAAATCCGTAACAGGTTAGGCTTTGGTTAACTAGTTTCTCCTGAGGCCTTGTTAAAAGCAACAGAATGCCATGGCACATTTCAGAATGGTTCCTTTCTCCCCTCTCCTTGCTAGGAGTCTGAGGGGATTTTTCTCAGATGTTTACTGTAGGAGCTTTGAAAAGCTACTGGAGCCAAATATCACACAATCTTATCCCCCCTCACCCTGCCATTGTTGGGTCCTCCTAGGTTTTTTAACTCTTAGACTTGTACACGCTGAGCCTCCAGCAACCTGTTCATTTAGTTCAGATTTTCCTACCTTAGTGGCAGTTCCTGTAACCATCTTGCTTATGAGCCTCTAATCTGTAAGTGGTGACTCGTTATATTTCCTGTTTGACTCTCCACTCTTCAGGGTGGTAATTTGCCCTGTGTCCTTTCCTTTTTCATGGATCCAAGAAGAGATGTCGATTTTCAGTCTGTTCAGTTTTTTCCTCATTGTTACGACAGAGTGGTGACTCTGAGCTTCTCACATGAAAAACCAGAAACTGTATATCAGGTTTATTATTGTTTTTTAAAATCAGATCAAGGAAATTCTCATGTTTTTAGCTTAATGTCTTAAGGAGCATTGTAAGTATTATTTTACTGTATTATATTATATTCTTATATTCACTGTATTATATATACTATATTCACTATATTACATATATACTATATTCACCATATTACATATATACCATATTCACTTATTTATATTACATGTATATAAATCACTGTGATTTTTGCATACAAAACAACTTTGATCCTTGAATTAAACACACAAATAAGAGAAAATAATTTGTGATTCCAGACTGATGTAGAAAAATACTTGACTAATTTAATATTGATTATGTATTTTCATAAAAATCCAAGAGGATCATGGAGTATGTATGCATGTGTGTGTACACACAATTACTGGATTAGATTTGATAATATTTTGTTTGGGATTTAATAATCAATTTTACAGGATATTTTGGCCTTTAATATTTATTTTCTGTGATGTCATTTTCTGGTTATGGAATACAGGTTATACTTCCCTCATAAAAGTCTTTAAGAAGTGAACCTTCTTTTTATATTCTTTAGAAACACATGTATAGGGTTTCTGTTATTCTTCTTTTATGTTTTAAGCTATTCATTAAAGATGCCATCTGGGCCTGTGTCTTCTCTCTATAAAACATTCAAATAAAGGTTTCAAGAAAGACATAGATTTCTGATAATCTGCAGAACATTAGTTTCAGATGGAAATTTCTTGGCCATTGTCTCTCAAATATTGGTTCTGTGTTATTCTCTTCTCTCATGTATCTTCACCATATCTTAGAATCTTTGACTATCTCACATTTCAATTATTCTATTCTCTATATGTCTGTTTGTTTTCATTTTCATCTTTTTTCTCTTTTGGTAACACACTGTAGCAAATTATTTCAGGGAAGACTTGATCAAGATACCAAATAAAGTGCCTTGAGGAAAGAAGCTATGATTTCTCTTTTCTAATGCTCTGAACCCTGTGTCTATAATATGCCTCAATAAAGTGATACAGATGCAGATGGATTAAGAAATGCTCATAATAGGATATAAGATTCAAATACTTTCCCATCTAATAACTGGTTTTCATTAATTTGCACTTGTTAAACCATACCACTCTCCACTGTCAGTTTTCACACATCCTCTACATAGACTCTTTGAACCAGGTTCAATGATGAACTTGTGTTTATGTGAACATACCATGTTAGGAAATTTAAAGCTTCCCAGATTTCCCAACACACACACATACAGATGCACATACACACGCACACATGCACACACAAACACACATACTGTTATCTTAATTCTGCTTATGATATGAATTAATAGCAAAGTAATTTTAAGTCTGAATGATATTAAATTATAAAGTAAATCTAACAACCCTTCTATTTAAATACGACAAATTTATTTCCATGGTAAAGAAACCTCACTGTGAAATGGGGCAGTGCACCATTTACTCCCCCATCAGCTCAACCAACAGGTATATAAAACTTTATTTCAGAGAAAGATGAATGTGACTATTAGATTATATGGTAAAGATTTGTGAAAAATAATGAAATTGAATGAGATTTGGGAGAATGGTGTTATCCTGGAAACTGGGAAAATGGGATTAGTGATTAATCTTCAATAGGAAAGAATAAATAGTGTAACTAATCATTTAAACTAAATTCTTATTGAGTTAGATGCAGGTAAATAGAAATTGAAAAATATTATTAAGAAGATTATCAGTTGGTTTTCTTGTTCATATTTTTGCGTGATTATTTTACCTTTTCAGAAAAAAATCAATCTTATTAATATTTCATGACTAATAAGATAGTAAGAGAGCAGAATCCCCAAAGCCAAACTCATCTGATACAATATACAATGTACATTTTAGAATGTCAACATGTTACTATGTGAATTAACATGATTTTCACATATTAACATGTTAACATGTAAAATGCAACTTATCTAAACTGTATGTATACCTCCCAAGGGGAAGACAATTTTCCTTCTGAAAATAAATATACGTGTAAATCCAAATTGTAGTTAAAAGGTACTCTAATACTCATTAGATCAGATCCAGACAAATTATCCTTATGACTTAATTATTTGATGACTACCAAATTTGATGTACCCTTTGCAGAGTCTTTGAAAGAAGTTTCAGCTCAGGGCACAAAATAAAAGGTCACAGAAATGGTAGCCTGGCAGAATACTAAGAATAATTTAATAGCAATTCTATATCAAAGGAAAAGGCAATAAATTTTTGATTATCTGTTATTGAGTATTCAATATATTCTAAAAGCAATATATAAACTCATTGAACATTTAAAAATCATAGGAGATAGAGAAAAATTCTTATGAACTCCCTGTATGCATAAGGAAACAGGGGCAAAAATGACTAAGTAATGTCCCCTAGGTTACATAGTACATAAGTGCTAGAACTGGGATTCAAAGATAAGGAGCTCTGGATCTCCACTCCACTATCTTTCTGGTCATGGTTCTGGAGCCCGTGCTCTTTGCCTTCATGTTACCTTGAGACTTATACACACAATATTGATTTTTAGTTGAGTTTTGTTCTCCCTCTTTTTTTCCACCTCCCCCTTGCTTAAAGCAGCATTTGTCAACTTTGGCACTATTGACATTGGACATTCTTTGTTTTAAAGCCTGTCCTGCTCATTGAAGGATGTTTTGAAGCATTCCCTAGATTCTACAAGCTAGATATCATTAACATTTCCACAGATTTGACACCAAAATGAGTCCCCAGACACTGTCAAATATTCCCTGTTAGGAAAAATTCCTTCTTGTTGAGAATTATTGCCTTAAATCAGTGACTCTCTCAGCTGCCATTCTCAAACTGAGTTCTGCAGAACACAAATTTCAGATATTTTTTAATGTTTATTTTTTTAATAATGTTTTTATTTATTTTTGAGAGAGAGAGAGAGACAGAGAGACAGAGTGTGAGTGGAGGAGAGGCAGAGAGAGAGGGAGACAGGATCTGAAACAAGCTCCAGGCTCTGCACTATCAGCAGACACAAAGAATGTCCAATGTCGATAGTGCCAAAGTTGACAAACACTGCTTTAAGCATCGGGGGAGGTGGAAAAAAAGAGAGGCACAGAGCTTGACGTGGAGCTTGAACTCACATACTGTGAGATCATGACCTGAGCTGAAGTCAGGTGCCAAACTGACTGAGCCACCAGGTGGCCCACAAATTTCAGATCTTAATAAGTGCTGTCTTGATAAAATGTGTCTGGAGAAGGCTGGGTTAAACTCTGTTAAATAGGTTTTGTCAGTGCTGGATATCTCTGAAATATTAGCCTACAATATAAATGTTTACATGCGATGGTATTACAATGTACAGGGTTCCTTTTGTGATTTGCTTTTTAAAAAATATATATTTTACATAAAAAAGGAGCACCTGGGTGGCTCAGTCCAATTAAGCATCCAACCCTTGCTTTTGGCTCAGGTCATGATCGCACAGTTTGTGAGATCGAGCCCCCAACTGCCCCCACAGACAGTGCAGAGCCTGCTGAGGATTCTCTCTCTCCTCTTTCTCTTCCCCTCCTATGCTCGCTTTCTTAATATAAGTAAACTTAAATATATATATATATAGGATATATAAAATTGTTTAATTATGTTTGACATCTGACATTTCCTATAACATGGTGATTACATATTATTATGTACTGTCACTAGAAATATGACTTTCATTGTAGTGACAGTATCCCTATCATACCACATAATTATGATTTCTTTTGTGTGGTTGAAATAATTAAGATCTAGTCTTTTAGCAAGTTTGATGATTGTGACACAATATTGTTGTCTATATTCACTCTACTGTGCATTAAGACATATAGAACTAATTTACTCTAACTGCAAATTTGTACACTTAAATATTATCTCTCCTATCCACACCGTCTTTTACCCCCAGCGCCTGGGAACCAACATTTTACTATGTGCTGTTTTCCCAAGCATAACTGACTGAGGCTTACTTTATTTGTTTGATGAATAGAATATTAATTCTATTCATATAGAGGTTTATTGTACATTTTAGGGAAATCTTATATAGGCGTTAACACTTTAGAGCAGCAAAATATCATAAAATCAAATTTTGGAAAAGTGGAATTTCAGGTGGTGGTATTAAGAATATATTCAGAGACAGCTGCAGCATCCCTAAAAATCAGCATGAAGTCATGTTGCCCTGAATTGAGATTTTATTGGAAATTACTTGAATTGATCTTACATGGAAGACAATGGAAACAAAATGATGTATCCAAGAGACAGTTTACTCTGTGAATAGAGAAATGTTGGTAGTTACATTGTGAGTTATGACAAAAAGGAAAACAAAATTGGTCTTAGAAAACAGCACCAACATAACTGAGGTGACTTTCCTGAAGGCAAACAGCAGTGGAAATTGGGCAAACCCATATTCTACTCTCATATCTACTGCACGTGTGATTTGGGAATGAACAAATTAAAAAATGGGGCCTTCATTTCTTTGTTAGATAGTGAGGATATAGGTGTGTAACTCTTTTTGTATCCTACCACCCTTTTGTCTTTACCATTTAATATAATAGCTCAGGCTTGCTCAGAGGCAGATTTGTGGACCAGACTAAATAGAACATTTTGCTGGATGAAGAAAGTAGAATGTCTACCCTTCTATCAGATTGCTGGTAAAAGAGTTAAGTAAAAGCCTGCCATATATGAATCTCATAGCTTTTTTTAATTCATGATAAACTTAACTCTACAGAGAAGTTTTTGGATTCCTCACAGCGGCTCAACAAAGTGGGTCTCATTATTCGTATTATATAGTTGTAAAAATATGACCTAAAATTCTGATTATAGTACTAATCCCCCTTATCTATGGGCATACATTCTGAGACCCCAGTGCATTATTGAAACCACAGATAGTACCAAACCCCATACATACTGTGTTTTTCTTTTCTTATACATGAATACATATGATAAATTTTAATTTATAATCTGGCCCTAAAAGGGATTAACAACCTTAATGAATAATAAAATAGAATAATTACAACAATATGCTGTAATAAAATTATGTGAATATGGTCTCTTCTTTCTCTAAATATCTTATTGCACTGTATGTACTATTCTTATGATGATGTGAGATGATAAAATGCCTACATGATGAGATGGAGTTAGGTGACTGATGTAGGCATTGTGACATAGGGTTAGGCAGCATTAGGCTGCACTGACCTTCTGATGATATATCAGAAGGAGGATCATCTGCTTCCAGACCACAGTTGATCTTGGGTAACTGAAGCCACAGGAAGTGAAACCACAGGTAAGGGGGGACTACTGTAATTTTCCCACCATTCAACAGCTAGTAACTGCTATCTCTGGTTATTCAAGCACAGGCGTTCTCTAGTTCATTATTCTGACCAAGTCCATTGTTTTTCTCCATCAGATGATTCCAGGCACCACCCAACTGCTGCCAAATCTGGACTCCCAGTTTGGGAACTGGGCACAATCATTTCTGTTATCAGAGCAGGAGCAGACTCCAGTGACATTCATCCTCTCTGAAGGTTGCATTAAGAAAACAAAATTGGCCCTGAGAGGATGGCTAATGAAGAGGGGGCGTGCAATTTGGAGTAGTCAAAGCCCAGAAGTGTAGCGCTGATAAAGCACTTGGCTGGCAGAGTCAAAGAAGCTGAGAGCAAGCATGTTATCTTGGCTCTGGAGTTGCTGAAGGAGAAACAGATGCCTCACTCAGGGCATCAAAGCTTCCTTGAGGAACTGTCTTCCTCAGGATCCACTGTGTTTTTTATTCTTCTTTTATATCCATATTCAGTGCCTTGGTCGAGGTGCCACAAGTCAAGGTCTGGCAGACTGGAGCCCAGCAAATCTGTAGCAGGGTGGATGGTTGTTTACACTTGAGGACTCAGGTGTGTCTAAGAAAGGCTTCTGAAGTGGGAAAAACTGGGCAGGAGATTAGTACCTAATAAATGTATTTGAAGAATCCAGGAAGTAGGAGAGCAAGTCAAAAGGTAAGACTGGCTATTGCTCATGTGCATTTGCAGTTTTAGGAGAGGTCAGAGGTACAGAGTACCATTTCCTCAAAGTGAGCAGAGTGTCATCCTCAAAGGCTGCCCAGAAGAGCCCTGGGATTGTAAACTCATCTCTAGGTATAGACAGTGCACATGATGGAAACCCATGTACTGAGCTCTGTTCTCTGATAAAAGCTATCTGATATTAACTAAAAATTATGTTAAAATGACGATGATAATATTCACGGTGATTTGAGGACGTCTTGTAACTTATTCTCACATATATCCTACACACTTGCCAATATTATGAGCCAAAAAAGGAATTAGGCAAAATAATTTTCAAGAGAAGCCCTGAGGAGTAATATCTTTATAAGTGATAACTCGGGTACTCCAGGTCACTGCCTTTCGGTCATTGTTGTTTTTGGATGATATGCTTAAGTTTGTCTCTACTTCAGCACCTCCATTAACATTTTGCTTCACTTAAGCCCGAAGTATCTTAAACCCAAAGAAAAGAAGACTTTTTCTTCACTTAAGCTCAAGGGCTCAGATTCTGTACCAAACACTTTAGATACATTTTCTTTTTTTTTTAATTTTTAAAATGTTTTATTTATTTCTGAGAGAGAGAGAGAGAGAGAGAGAGAGAAAGAGAGAGAGAGAAAGAGAGAGAGAGAGAAAGAGAGAGAGAGAAGCAGCATAAGCAGGAGAGGGTCAGAGAGAGACACACACAGAATCTGAAGCAGGCTCCAGGCTCTGAGCTAGCTGTCAGTACAGAGCCCGACATGAAGCTCGAACCCATAAACCATGAGATCATGACCTGAGCTGAAGTCAGACACTTAACCAACTGAGCCACCCAGGTGCCCCAAGATACATTTTCTTGAGTAATCTCTGAAGTAGGACAATACAGTTCCCAGTTTTTTTGTGCTCAAAGTTTAGTAATGTGTCCAAAGTGATAGAAGTGGTAAATGACAGCTGTCATCAGACTTCCTCTGACTCCAGAAGAGTAGCCACTTGAGGGCAAGGTACTTGTGTCTACATCCAATAGACCCATTTATGGAAGATGGATTATGAATATCCAAAGTGAGAGGAATCTTTAAAATGAAGTAGCAGGAAAGGTGATCTAAAAGGGAAGACTTGGCATACTTGGGCAGGATGATGTCTCTGAGGATATTGACAGATTTGAGGGAGGGTATCAAGGAAGAAGAAAGTAAGTGTGCACAAATGCCAATCTAATGACAATTATTGCTCAAGTGATGTTAAAGGAGACCAGGAGAAGACTGTGACATGAAGAGCTAGGACACTGAGGAGGTATATAAAGACTAGTAACTTAATACATTATAAATAGAATAGTATTTAATCACAGGATGAGGATATGTAAAGCAGTTCTGCTCTTCATTGTTAACTTTCCTAAAATGGAAGGAAGATGGTTTCAGTGTGGAAAGGCTCCTGTGATCTCTGTAGGTGGTTAGGGAATTCGTTACTTTAATTAAGTCTGTCAGAGAAAACTATGAAATGTAATTGTATTAATGGAACAGGATAGGTTGGGGGCCATGTTAATTTTGGAGGAACTGTGACATCAGATATGTTAGTGAAAAAAATATTTTTGACGTTTAGTGCCTAAAGAAAGTGGAATTGGGTGGCCATCATGTTGCTAAGTAATCAGTCTTAGGGTTCTTAGTAGAATGCCTCATCTTCTCCAGTCCCTGGTAAACTCTGCCTCCCATGTTCCCTGCAGCACATCCTATCTACTGGGTACCTGAGCCCTGAGCACTAAAGCTCTTTCACTCTTCTTATAACATGCCGTGTGTTCTTTTTGGTTATTGCTAGTTTTATTTTTTTTTATTTTTTTAAGAAATGTTTTCTCTGTCTCCATTAGGCATCTTTCCAATTTTTCTTGAGTAGAAATAATTTCCCTTTTGACAACTCTCTGTGGAACCCGATATACCACTAGCCCCTTGACACACATGCTTCAAATTTCTCCTAACAACATGGAATTATTCTTCCCTGCTAGTTTCACAAACTTTTCCTGAGCTCCTCAAATTTTTGCCTCTTGTTTTTTCAGTAGATGACTCCAAAATCTACCAAATAACTGAACTTGTCCTGTTTTTGTTTTCTTTTTCTCATTCCTACCATATGATTATGAAACCAATATTTTTTCTTTCCATATAACATTTATATCCATTTATCCTTTATAATCCCAGATGTTACTTGCATCCACTTAAAAAATACTACAATAGCCTTCAAAATGAGTTCCATGCCTTCTCTTTTGCCAGACTTTAGTCCATTCTTAACATTGGTTCTAGTCTGACAGCAATATAATATAAATCTGTTTATAATATAAATATTGTTTACTTTTTATTAAAATGACTATATTGAGTCTTCTAAGATGGAGAGGAACTTCTTTACATTTATATACAAGTTCCTTCAGAAATTCTGATCCGTTTCTATTCAGTCTTCACTCCAATAACCATCTGAAGAACCACCCTATCCTAGTTTTGCCCAATTATATTCATTTACACTTGGAATGGTGATATCTTCCTGTGCTTATCTGGGAGCCAATCATCACAGAGTGCCCAACTCAGCCCTTTGTTCCCATCCAGCTCATTCTTGTCATTTGAGACCTAATTCAAGAATCACCTTCAATAAATCTTCCCTGACATCTTTGGGTCAGGCTACTTTCCTCTTTCTGTGTTTTGTAGGGCCTTATATTAAACTACTACTTTAATTTTAGCTTAATTTCCTAGATTATAAATATTTGAAGGCAGTTTTTATATATTTCTCTACATTATAGCATGACCAGTTTTCCTTTTATAAACTATGTTTTCAATAAATATACAATGGTGAAAGAATAAGTTAATTGGCAAAATAATAAATACAGGTGGTAATTATATACAATAAGCAAAGAATGATTGGAAGGAGTCTATACAGTACAACATGCGTCAGAGCATTGCTGCTTCTTATAATACTGTCTGTACCCAAATTGTTTCAGGTTCTCATCTTCCCACTTAGACTGAAGACACCTCCATCACCACAATGTCTGTCTTCAATAACTCTGCCCAGTACCCTCGCTTCCTCCTGACAGGCCTCTCAGGCCTTGAAAGCAGATACAGCTTGATTTCCATCCTCATCTTCTTGGTGTATGCCACCTCCATTGTAGGAAACATCACCATCCTATTTATCATCAGAACTGAGCCTTCCCTCCACCAACCAATGTACTACTTTCTATCAATGCTGGCACTTACTGACCTGGGCCTGTCTACTACAACCTTACCTACCATGTTCAGTGTCTTCTGGTTCTATGCCCGGGAGATCTCCTTTAATGCTTGTCTGGTCCAGATGTACTTCATTCATGTTTTCTCAATTATTGAGTCAGCTGTGCTGTTGGCCATGGCCTTTGACCGCTTTGTAGCAATCCGAGAACCCCTGCGCTATGCAGCCATTCTAACCAATGGTGTAATCACTGGGATCGAGTTAGCAATTGCTGGAAGGGCCTTGGCACTGGTCTTTCCAGCTTCCTTCCTCCTAAAGAGACTTCAATATCGTTCTGTCAATGTTCTCTCTTACCCATTCTGCCTGCATCAGGACCTTATAAAGACAACTGTATCCAGCCGTTGGGTCAGCAGCATCTATGGCCTCATGGTGGTTATCTGCTCCATGGGACTTGATTCAGTGCTCTTGCTCCTCTCCTATATCCTCATCCTTGGCACAGTGTTGAGTATTGCCTCTAAGACAGAGAGGGTGAAAGCCCTCAACACCTGCATCTCCCACATCTGTGCTGTACTCACTTTCTATACACCAATGATTGGGCTATCTATGATCCATTGCTATGGGCAGAATGCATCCCCAATTGTCCATGTGCTCATGGCCAATGTCTACTTGCTGGTCCCACCCCTCATGAACCCCATTGTCTACAGTGTCAAGACCAAGCAGATTCGTGACATGATCCTCAAGAAATTCAAGAAACAGAAAGTTTAGGTGAAAGAGACTCTAAAATATTACTTTCCTCCCACTCCCCTTTATATTTATGAATGCATTTCATATTAATGTAGAATTTTGAATTTAAATATTACTAATAATATTTTGCTTAAAAATTTTTTTTAATGTTTGTTTAGTTTTTTGAGAGAGAGACAGTGAGAGCCATGGAGGGGCAGAGAGAGAGAGAGAGAGAGGGAGACACAGAAACAGAAACAGGCTCCAGGCTCTGAGCTGTCAGCACACAGCCCGAAGTGGGGCTCGAAATCATGAACTGGGAGATCATGACCTGAGCCAAAGTGGGATGCTTAACCAACTGAGCCACCCAAGTGGCTTTGCTTTTAAGATAGTAGATATAAACTTCAATAATAGTAAACTTTGTTGAACACCTGAAACTACATAACACTGTATGTTAACTACACTGGAATTAGAAAAAAAAAAAAAAGGTGAGGTCGTTCTTTGGGAAGTGATTAGATCATGAAGGTGGAGGCCTCATGAGTGGGATTAGTGGCCTTGTAAAAGGGATCCTATAGAGCTCTATTGCCCCTTCAGCCACTGTGAGGACACAGTGAAAAGAGAGCCATCTATGAACCAGGAAGTGGGCTTTCACCAGACACCAAATCTGTAGGTACATTTATCTTGGACTAATAGCCTTCAGAACTGTGAGATATAAATGCTTGTTGTTTGGAAAAATATATGTATAAACCCTGTATTTTCAGCATAGAGGATAAAGGCATGGTTTTATTTTGTATGTATGTTGACATACTAGGGAATATGGTCACTAAACCCAGGTTAAGCTATTTTTAGCAGGTGTATAACTTTAAAAAAAATAACTGGCAATAAATGTTTGTGAAACAGAGTCATCAAATCAACAATTTAATGAAGTTGTTCATTATCCTTTGGCAAGGTCCTCAACTTCTGAAGGAAATTTAGGTTTAAAGATGGCTTTTGATCTGTCAGTTACTGAAAGAGAGCTATTAAAGTCTCCAAATATCATAGTGGATTTGTCTATTATTTCTCCTTGTAATTCTATAATTTTTACTCTGAATATTTTGATGGTCTGCTGTTAGGTGCATAGATATTAAGATTTGTTATGTCTTTTGGAAAGCACTTTATCAAAATATTATACCTTTATTTATCTTTGATAATTTTTCTTAGTTTAAACTATTTTATGAAATTAATATAACATCTTTAGCTTTCTTTTGATTAGTGTTAACATGATGTATCTAACTCTATTCCATATATATGTGTGTGTGTATATATATATATATATATATATATACACATGTAACTGTGTACTTTAAATGGATGAATTGTATACTACTTTGCTTTTTGATTGGACTGCTCAATCCATTATCCATTACCTTCAATGGTAATATTGAGAATGGTATGGCGTTTTGTTTTCAAATTTCTCTGTTGCTTCTTTGCTATCTTTTGCATTAAATTAATATTGCTCTATATAGCATTTTAACTTCCTTAACGACTTTTTCACTAGATATTTTTGATGGTTTTCCTCAGTGATTATAATAGGGCTTACCATAATCATCTTACCAAAATCAGCTTCACATGTACACTAGCTTAATTTCAGTGATATATAGCAATATTTAAATGTTAAATTTAATGTTAAATTTAAATATTAAAATAAAAATGACTCCAATATAACTGTATTCCATTTCCCCTTTATTTGTGGTGTTGTTATATACATCTATTAATGTTACAACCCCATCATTTATTCTTTTAATTATTAATTTATCATCTGTCAATATTTCTTTCATTTAAATTGTTGTTGTTGTTGTTATTTATTTTTTGAGACAGAAAGCACAAGCAGAGGAGGGGCAGAGAGAGAGGGGGACAGAGGATCAGAAATGGGCTCTGCACTGACAGCAGTGAGCCCATTTGGGGCTCGAACCCACATACTGTGCGATCATGACTTGAACTGAAGTTGGAAGCTCCACTGACCAAGCTACCCAGGCACCTGCATCTGTCAACATTTCTAAGAATACAGCATTGTGTCTGTCTACCTCTTTTGTTCTGTCCTCTCAAGTATATTATACATACATTATATTTCTATATGTTATAGGGCCAGCAGTATAATGCGTACATATCACTTTATAAAAATTGCTTTTTAAGATAGTGAAGAGGGGAAAGGAGATAAAATATACATTTAAACTGTCTTTTATAATTACAAAATTACCTTTACTTATGTTTTTTTTAATGTTTTTTATTTATTTCTACGAGAGAGAGAGAGAGACAGCGTGAGCAGGGGAGCGTCAGAGAGAGAGGGAGTCACAGACTGAAACAGGCTGCAGGCTCCGAGCTGGCAGTCAGCACAGAGCCCGACGCGGGGCTCGAACCGACAAACCGCGAGATCATGACCTGAGCGAAAGTCAGACGCTTAACCGATGAAGCCACCCGGGCGCCCCTACTTATGTTTGTTTTTTGTGTGTAGATTCATATTACAATCTTGAAGCGCTGACTGTTAGCCTACATTTGACTGTAGTCCTAAACAATTATCTAAGAAGAAGCAATTGATAAGTTACACTTAATGAAATTAAAATATTCTGAGCCTCAAACACAGTCTTAGAAAACAGACAAGCCAGAAACCAGAAGAGAATAATTGTAAAGCACATGACAAATGACTCATGTAGAATGCAGTACTCCTGAAGCTTAATAATTAGAAGACACACATCCTAATATAAAATGGACAGAATTGAACCCCCACTTCACCAAGGAAGATACACAAATAGACAATAAACATATACAAAATATGTTCCAAGTTAGAGGAATGCAAATTAAAATCACATGGCTACTCAGGCAGGCTAGAATTAAAGAGGCTGAAACAGTAAGCATGGTATGGATGGGATTTTTTTTTTTGAAATTTCATACATTGCTCAGAGTGTACAAATGAGTACAACACTTAGGAAACAGTTTTGGCAATATTTGTTCTCTGGAAGTAGACACTGAGGCAGTGTTTGGGGCATAATATACTTATGAGACCTTTAACGCTAGTGAAAGGAAAGAAAAGGAAGCAGGGCTGGACAGAGAGGGAAATGGAATTGCAATCCAGCCCTGACAAAGCTGTGTCCAACCAGGGAGGGAGCTCTGGAGTGAGTATTGTCTAGTAACACAGATCTTCCGATAAACCTCAGTGAACTAGCTTTTTCTTTTTTTGTTTAATGTTTGTTTTATTTTTGACAGAGAGTAAGAGCAGGAGGGAGGAAGAGAGAGAGGGGGCAGAAGATCCAAAGTGAGCTCCATGCTGACAGCAGAGAGTCCGATGTGGGGCTTGAACTCATGAACCGTGAGATCGTGACCTACCCAGGCACCCCAGGCGTTTTTATTTGTATAATTGCAGCCTTAACTTTTCCTGAAGATTAGGGTTAATTATGTCTGCTGATATGGTATGCCCTCTCCTTGCCTCTTGGTTCTTGTGCCCAAGAGCCCAATCCCAGGTAGTAGCCATAACTTACTTACAAGTAAATCTAAATTTTGCTAGAAAAAGTACACTCCCTTTACACCACCAGGACCTCTGAGCACAGAATCTTTATTAGGACAGACGGTACAATATCTCCCGTGACCTGTGTACTCTTCTTATTGTGGTCACAGCACATATGATTTAGTGTGTGTATTGACTCCAAGCGGAAGCCATTGCATGGAAGAATAGTGCTTGAGCTGATACTTCAGATGTGCCTTTTGCAAGATGTGTCAATGCTCTGTCAGGCCAGTAACTTGCAATAAATGAAGTAATCAGTAAGTTACATGGTCATGAACCCACTCTTTCCTTTCTTTGGCTGTAACATGTGTCCCCTGGTCTGATACAAAGTTTAGTGAAATCCTGTGCCATTGGACTAAAAACTCCATAAACTTTCAGAGAGTGGGGCTGCTGCAGATAGAAAAGAAATCCTGCACCCAGAATTCATGTCTATTCTGTGAGATCAAACTGGCCCCTATTGCAGGATTAAGAGGACAAATGTGGTCAACTTGTCATGAAGCAGTTAGTTGGTAACCATGAGAAATGATGCCATATCAAATCCTCAACATTAGTGTCTGTTGCTATAAGGTCTGACATTCAGTGGTGGCAGTAGCTAGATCAGTCTTAGTTATGTGGGATTCCATAGTGTTCAACCCTTTTGTAGCTATATTGCATCCTCTATGGCCTCCAAGTTCATGTACCCATTGTGCAAGCACTGTGGCAGCTGAAAACAGAGGATGACTGATAACTGGTTGTGCTCTTCTGTCAGCTTGGCTGTATCTTCCATGGTGGATACTCTCTGGTGGGCATTAGCATGTGATGCAAAGATCATCACAATATATAACCATTTCTTTCCACCACCCCAGACCACCCGGACTCTGGTCTTTCAGTCTTTTCCTGTCAGTCTCCTGCCCAGTCCTAATACACCATTGCCGATGATTCTGTACATGTTCTAACCTCAGAATATTCCCATTTCTGCACAAAGTGAATCACCAGATTCACCACCTAAACCTCAGCAGAGGGGATCAAGATTTAATACATATTGGCCAACGTGTTGGACAGTGCTGTTCAGGATCTCCCAGGCTATACTGTACTTTGATTTAGGAATGTAATGAAATAATCCTCTTTGTCAGACTGAGTACTGAGTATCCCATCTATGCCTGGAATTCCCAAACCCAGAGTCAGAGTGTGACAAAATTACATATTGCCAGACATGGATTAGATCCTAGTCACTCAGTACTGGTTTAATCATCTAAATGCTCCATCTTGATATCTCCTTAGCCATCCTCTTCGGAATGTGAGACACCAATTAATTTAATGAACGTTTATGAGTCATTTAAATGGACTAAAATAATTCAGGGTTCCCCTCACCTCCCCTTGAATCCTAGCCTCCAGGCTTACATTGGAGTTTCTCTCTCTCACTCACTATATTCACACCCTCTCAATGCCTTGTTAGTCCAATATTATTGTTGCTTAATTAAGGTACATAATAGATAATTATACCCAGAGAGAGTTATCTTCCCAATTCTCTGGGACACATTATATTGGCTTCTGGTGGTCCCCTACCAGGGAGAATTTGGGGCCCCAGGGGGCATTTGGCAAACTCTGGATACATTTAAGGTTGTCAACAGTGGGGAAGGCACTATTAACATTTGGAGGGTTGAGGCCAGGGATGCAGCTAAACATTTTGCAAGGCACACTGCAGCACATCTTTTTTTTTTTGCGGAATATTTTTTTTAATTTATTTTTTAAATTTACATCCAAGTTAGTGTATAGTGCAACAATGATTTCAGGAATAGATTCCTTAATGCCCCATACCCATTTAGCCCATTCCCCCTCCCACAACCCCTCTAGTAACCCTCTGTTTGTTCTCCATATTTAAGAATTTCTTATGTTTTGTCCCCCTCCCTGTTTTTATATTATTTTTGCTTCCCTTCCCTTATGTTCATCTGTCTGTGTCTTAAAGTCCTCATATGAGTGAAGTCATATGACATTTGTCTTTCTCTGTCTAATTTTGCTTAGCATTATGCTAAGCAAACTGGCATTTTGCCAGTTTGCAAACTAAGCATAACTTAGCATTATGCTAAGCAAAATTAGTCTAGTTCCATTCACATAGTTGCACATGGCAAGATTTTATTCTTTTTGTTTTCTGAGTAATACTCCATTGTATATATATATATATATATATATATATATATATATATATATATATATACCACATCTTCTTTATCCATTCATTCATTGATGGACACTTGGGCCCTTTCCATATTTTGACTATTGTTGATAGTGCTATTATAAACATTGGGGTGCATGTGCCCCTTCAAAACAGCACACCTGTATCCCTTGGATAAGTATCGAGTAGTGCAATTGCTGGATTATAGGGTAGTTCTATTTTTAATTTTTTGAGGAACCTCCATACTGTTTTCCAGAGTGGCTGTCCCGGTTTGCATTCCCACCAGCAGTGCAAAGGAGATCCTCTCTCTCTCTACATCCTCACCAACATCTGTTGTTGTGTGAGTTATTAATGTTAGCCATTCTGACAGGTGTGAGGTGATATCTCATTGTGGTTTTGATTTGTATTTCCCTGATAATGAGTGATGTTGAGCATTTTTTTATGTGTCGGTTGGCCATCTGGATCTCTTCTTTGGAGAAATGTCTGTTCACGTCTTTTGCCCATTTTCTCACTGAATTGTTTTTTGGGTGTTGAGTTTGATAAGTTCTTTATAGATTTTGGATAGTAACCCTTTATCTGATATGTCATTTGCAAATATCTTCTCCCATTACATCAGTGTCTTTTAGTTTTGCTGATTGTTTCCTTCACTGTACAGAAGCTTTTTATTTTGATGAGGTCCCAATGGTACGTTTTTACTTTTGTTTCCCTTGCCTCTGGAGACATGGTGAGTAAGAAGTTGCTGTGGCCAAGGTCAAGGAGGTTTTGCCTGCTTTCTCTGTGAGGATTTTGATGGCTCCTGTCTTACGTTTAGGTCTTTCATCCATTTTGAGTTTATTTTTGTGTATGGTGTAAGAAAGTGGTCCAGGTTTATTTATTTTTGAGAGAGAGAGAGAGGGAAAGAGAGCGATATAATGTGAGCAGGGAGGGGCAGAGAGAGGGAGACAAAGAATCTGAAGCAGGCTCCATACTATCAGTGCAAAGTCCAACAAAGGACTTGAACCAACAAACCATGATATCATGACCCGAGCCAAAGTTGGATGCTCAACCGACTGAGCCACCCATGGAAACTTTATCTTTAAAAAAATAATAATCTGTTTCTTTAAGAATTAAAAAACCCAATAACCCAAATGTAGTATCACTAACATAACGACATAGAATAATACAATGTGACAATGGCTGGAAAGGAGCCAAAACCAGAATGCTTTGGAACTGTAGTCAAGGGAGCAATTAATTCAACATAATGGGACTGGGACACTCTCCTATTCTTTTCTTTACAGCCCCCCAAAATGACTAAATCATTGTCATTATGGGAATTCAGCTAACTTTCCTTGAATCCAGTCTCTCTTAACACTTAAGGATTCATTAAAGTATTCTACTGGGCTTTGTAGCCCTCTGGGTAAAGCCTCTTGTGTAACTATTCCCAAAGTCCACTAACAAAGCATCAGGGAGGAAAGACTAGTTTCAGAAAGTCATAATAGTCCTGTATACCTGAGACTGGGATTGGGGGATTGGAGTGACTTCATTCTTGGCGCATATATATATATATATATATATCCTAAAGTATAGCCCTACTGGCACAGCTTGGTAAGTACCTAAAAACTCTATTGTTCCAATTAGATATCCTCAATCAAGAACATTAAGATGGATAATATGTTTCCTTGATAAACTGTTACTATTTTACTATTTAATAATACCTGCTTAAATTTCAAGATGTATTTAAGACCTTGGCAATACTGTTGTATTGGTTAGAGTTCTCCAGATCAACAGAAGCAATAGGATACGTACTGGGGACTGAGGATTATGTATGGAGACTGTAAATCCTACAATCTGCCTTATACAAGCTGGAGGTCCTAGAAAGTTGGTGTCATTCAGTCTGAGTCTGAAGACATGAGCACCAGGGTGCTAAAGGCAGAAGATCAATTGATGTCTTTGCTCAAACAGTAAGGCAGGAAGGACTGAATTCCTCTTTCCTCCCCCTTTTTGTTCTATTTAGGCCCCAACCTGATAGGATCATACCATCCTGTACTGAGGAAGGCAAACTGCCTTATCTATGAGTTCATGGATTTTTGTAAATCATGTGTGGGTGAGTTTTGTACAAATTCCATGTCATCGTCCAATTCTAAGATAGAGTCTTCCAAGTTGAGGATATGGTTTTTCATTCATTCATTGAATGTCAGTGTATATTAAAATGATATATGATTATGTAGGATACTATAAACTAGAGGAAGGATGAGAAGCAGAAATATTATCGGCAAGAGCACACTATGCCCTGAGGTACTATTGCCCTCATTAGTGAGTTAGCCCTGGACCTAAAGTTTGGATTAGTTTGTGTTTACAAGGCAGGAAGGTTAAAACAAACAAACAAACAAACAAACAACAACAATAAAAGAACAACTGGTATTCCAAGCAGGAGAAAAAAACGTGTTGTTCAAGTTTTGTAATACTGAAAATGTCAAATTCTATCCTAAGTTCCTCTATGTAAAATAAAAATGTTATACTATTACATAAATATATGTATCCTTTAAAGAAATTACTGATTTGCATAGATTACTGCACTGTTTCACTTCAGATTATCTTCTGAAGCAATAACATGGAAGCAGGGAGCATGATGATATGTATGTTTAGGGGCTAATCAACTAACCTGTAGTGACAGGGGATCTGAATGGGGGTGGGGCAGTTCAAGAGAATGGAAGTATATATACTTAATAGGAGAAGGCAGCAGTTTGCATTTCAGTCAAGGTGACGTGGGGAGTGGGGATTCTGATTTTCTTAAGAAAAATAGAATAACATTACAGAGAGACAAATCTGGCAGCTGGCACAAAGACATAGTCTCACACCTGCACACACATGTGGCCTCCTTAATACTGGTGGTGTCTTCTAAACATGAATGTAATAACCATTTAATCAACTGCTTATAAGGTTTGTATTTTCTTTTTGTGTCCTAATTGCATTTAGAACTTCCTCTTTATTCTCCACTATTTAGACTACTATTCTACATCTATTTACTTCAAAACTATAGTTTTCTGTGGATATATTTATCATTAAATTGCTAATAGGTGACATAGAGACAGAAGTTAAACTAATCAGGGAATTCCATCTACAAGGATGTAATAAACCCAGGAGGAAAAATTCAAAAGCCCAACAAAAGTGGTCACTTTTGAGAAGTAGCAGCTCAGAAATGCAGCAAGCATGTGTAGTGGTTTATGGATTGTGAGGCTAGAGGTAAGAAAAAGGTGCTGGAAATAGATGTGCACACACACACACACACACACACACAGTATGTGCAAGAAAAAGAGAGGAATGGAGAAAAGCATGAAAGCAAGAATGAGAGTACAAGCATGTTGAGAAAAGAAAGACAGCAACGGTTGATACTGGTTATATACACAGGAAATCCGCAAGACTTTTGCAACATATGTGAGAACAAAAGGGGACAAGAACAGAACAAGGCAAACAAGGCAGCATAACAAACAACTGGCCTATATCCCACTTTACAGGATAGTATCAATTCCCTAGTGGTCAGGAATTGGTATAAAAGCAAATCATGTTGTGTTAAATTTATGATTATTTCCAATGTACCTTTTAACACCTTCAAATATTAACAGTTCCTTTAAATAATGTCAACAAGTTATCTTCAATAAAATGCTTTAATCCTAGCACAGAGTGGTAGCCAGGCACCAATTATACTAAAATGTATCTCTCTTAATTAAATGATCCACTTATAACTAATAATGACTCTGAGATTCCCTCAGTCATACAGATTTGATAGCTAAACCAAGGTTTGAGGTATGGAATCAGAGCCAGCTTGAGGCACTCACCCACATGTAGCAGTTATCCTAATATATTTCATTTTAGTCCTTTATTCCTTTAGCCTCCAGTTACAAAAGATCACTTATACTTATCCAACAAATATTTATTGATGGTCAAATGGGTGAAAGCATCAGGGAACATCAAGATAAACATAAAATATTCTCTGACCACAAAGAGATAAGTCAAGTAGGAGAAACATATGTGAAATAAATGTCAAATAAACATTTATATAACTAACATGCAAAAAGTTACAAAGTAAAGAATATTCTATCTTGGATGGAAGACAGAGAAGAGTCCCAGAAAAGGATTCTAAAGGACATGACACTAAATTTAGGATTTGGACAAAGGCAGATGAGAAAAAAGATGAGCCTTTTTAAATTACACATAAAAGCTTAATATTTGGAACAGCATAGTATTCTGGAAATTAATGGGACACAAAAAAGAGAGTTAGTCATGTAAAGGTAGGATACTGGTAATTAACACCCCTCTCTAGGCAAGATTATACTGTGATCACTATTATAAATGTTTAGTACCATATTTTCTTTATTTTTCTGTTCATTACATAGAAAAAGATATGTTATTTTCTGAGCAACATTTCTCTTGATCTAAAACTGTTCCACTCTTATCACAGGATGAATTTTACAACTAGTGTGAATTTTAATGTTTATTTATTTTTGAGAGAGATAGAGCATGAAATGGAAAGGGGCAGATAGAGAGGGATACACAGAATCTGAAGGAATCTCCAGGCTCTGAGCTGTCAGCACAGAGCCTGTCACTAGGCTCGAACTCAGGAGGTGTGAGATCATGACCTGAGCTGAAGTACAATGCTCAACTGACTGAGCCACCCAGGGACCCCATTTTGTGGGTGTTCTTTCTGGATGACGTACTTTGAATCACAAACTTTAAAAATACTTTTTGTGCCTCACAAGTCCGTTTCCTAACCCAGGTTCACAAAGATTTACTCCTATGTTTTCTTCATAGGAGTAACTATTTACTGTTTTAAATAGCTTTTAATAGTTTTACAAGTTTTACTTGTATGTAAGTCTTATATTTTAATATATTTTGTTTGTATATAATGTGAGGTAGGGGTCTAAATGCATTCTTTGCATGCCAATATGCAATTGTCCTACCATCATTTTTGAAAACAATACAATTTCTTAAAGATGAAATATTAAATAACTTTAAATGTACCTGTATTGTGATGTTCTTGATTTGCAGTTCTGTTAATGCAATTAACAAATTCATAGAGTGTCACTAGCCTAACAAAATAGGCTATAGGAAATAGAGGCTGATTACTTTTCTGTTCCCTTTTCATGTGCTGAGTCTAGGGAAAACATTTTGAATATTAATAGCTATCTCGTGATGAATATTTGAGGGTTAGGTATATTTTCATGTTTTTCTAGTATTCTACTTACATGTGTCATGATATTATTCCTGTCCATATTTTATAAAATGTTTTGTTTCCATCCTAACAATTATTGTAGAATAAGGAATCACATTTCCACTGACCCAAATGGTGAAACAAATGGCTACACAAATACACATTTAGCAAACTAATTTTTGCCATCACAGAAAGGCTCTTCTGAGAGCCACATCCTGATATCACTTTCGGGCAATGTCGATGTTTAATGCCTCTGAAGTGGAAATCTCTACCTTCTGCCTCATTGGGACACCAGGCATGGAGCATGCTCACATTTGGGTCTCCATCCCCATTTGCTTCATGTACCTCCTTGCCATACAGGGGAACTGCACCATCCTCTTTTTCATAAAAACAGAGACCTCTCTACATGAGCCTATGTATTACTTCCTCTCCATGCTGGCCTTTTCTGACCTGGGACTGTCCATCCCCTCCCTTCCAACCATGCTGAGAATCTTCTTGTTCAATGCCACTGGAATTTCCCCAATGCCTGCTTTGCCCAAGAGTTTTTCATTCATGGATTCTCAGCTATGGAGTCATCAGTTCTTTTCATCATGTCCATTGACTGATTCATAGCCATCTACAACCCTCTGAGATATACCTCCATCCTGACCAGTGCCTGACCAGTGCCAGATATAAAAAGTATCTTATTGGTCTTCACTTTCCCCTTTACTCTAAAAAGGCTGAAATTCTGTATGAAAAGCCTTCTTTCCAAATCATACTGCCTCCACCAGGATGTCATGAGGCTAGCCTGTTCTGACAACAGGGTCAATGTCATCTATGGGCTTTTTGTTGTTCTAACAGCTATGTTAGATTTGGTGTGCATTTCTGTGTCCTACATGCTGATCATGAAAATTGTTCTGGGCATTACTTCACACAAGGGCCACCTCAAGGTCCTCAACACCTGCATCTCCCACATCTGTGCTGTGCTCATTTTCTATGTGCCTATCATCACCTTGACTATTATTCACCGGTTTGCCAAAAATGTTTCTCCAGTTCTTAGGATCATCATTGCTGATACCTTCCTTCTGGTTCTCCCTCTAATGAATCCTACTATGTACTCTGTGAAGAGTCAGCAGACTAGAAATCTGATTCTTACGAAAGTATGTGAGAGACAAGGTTGATGGGAAACTTGAGCTGCCATGAATGCCCAGCTCATGTGGCAACATTTGAACAAATATAGGGTCCAAGAATGACAGTGAAGTAGTAGAGATTGACAAAAAAATATATTTCATATACTTGGTAGGCTCCTCAAATTCCAAATTATTGATTTCATTTAGCAGGAACAACATCTTAGATGGCTTGGGGTTATAGTACATTGACCACTGCATGTCCTACCTCCTTTTTCTCTTATAACTCTGCACACAATCAGCTATAAAATTATATCAACCACATTCACAGAAGTACCATCCTAATTTGATTAAATAAATTTTTCAACTTGTTCTAAGAAAAAAAGAGGAAATTAGTATGTTCATTTGGGGGAAAATAAACATAACTCTAACTCAGGCATGATCAGCTCTGACTAGTGTGAACTGAAAAACAAATCACACATACACACTTACACACACACAGACACGCACACACACACAGCATCAGCATCTCCTAAACACCTATTTGGTGGTGCATGTGTGTGTATGTTTCTGTGTTTGTGTGTTTGTGTGTGTGTGTGTGTGTTGGGGGGAGAGAATGAGCAAATATTTCATCAATTTATATTTTAAGATCTCTGCAATATACAAATAATATATATGTTTATTATATTTATAGATATTTTAATATTTATTTTATATTTACATATATATGTTTTAAAGTTTATTTTGAGAGAGGGAGAGAGAGAGAATGGGGAACAGGCAGAGAAAGAAGACAAGAGAGAATCCAAAGAGAATCCAGCTCTGTCACCGCAGAGACTGATGTGGGGCTTGATGTCATGAACCATGAAATCATGACCTGAGCCAAAATCAACAGTCTGATGCTTAACTGACTGAGACACCCAGGGGCCCCTCTGCAATATATTTAATAAACCATCTCTTTTAGTATGCATATTAGGTGAGCCGCTTCTTACCTAAGTTTGTTGGGTACTCCAAGTTACTCTCTTTTTGCCAATTATATGCCTAAGCAACATTATTTCTTAATTCCCTATATCCTACATTAACATGTGTGCGATTGAAGTAGAACATTTTATTTTTAAAATTTATTTATTATTTATTTTGAGAGAGAAGTGAGAGAGGGCATGGATGGGGGAGGGGCATGGAGGGAGAGAAGGAGAAACAGAATCTCTCAACAAGGGGCTCCATATCACAACCTGTGAGATCATGACCTGAGCTGAAATCAAGAGTTGGATGCTAAACTCACTGAACTACCCAGGTGCCCCTAAAATAGAATATTTTAATTTTTATCTTTGTCAGTGCTTAGCAAAGTACATGGAACATATGAATTGTTTGTTGTATGTTTGTTAAAAGCATAGCAATCCTAACACATTTTGAAGACATGGATATAATGCATGATAAGAATGCCAAAGAATCCATTAAAGTGTGTTTGAAACCTCCCATTAATGTAAAGTTGACTTCTACAAATTAATTACTTGGACAGAAATTAAAACAAAAGCAAGCACAAATATTCTCAGAAATCCTAAAATAAGCAGAGTAATATCATGTATGTAGATAGGATCTAGTCAGGTCCTCACTAAAAGTCATCTAACTGAATTTAGTCTCATTTCTAATAAGCACTACTATTTAATCCACACTAAACCCTGAAAATTAGAAAGCCTGTATTAGTGAGATAAACACGCCATGCTAGAGACTGTACTGTGGCATACTATCTTAAACACAACATTCTCAGGTAAGACATTACAATAGCTCACAGATATGAAATAGAATTTGCAGGAACTGGGGGAGCTATAGCATCCTTTAGTAGTCACTGTTAGCTTCAACAACTCTTGCTCTCTTCACCTTTATTATTTGCTTCAATCACTATTCTGAATGAAGACCCCTACATAATGAATTAATGGTCACAAATTGTAGGAATAGGTAGTGTCCCCACTTCTTACATCTCTACTAATAGAGAAGAGAGTGAACTTTCACTATAAACTTCACTTCGAGACTTAAGGACAAGGCTGAAAAATATGAATTACTTGATATTTTTAAACCAGAACTGGTCATAATATTCATGAATATGAATTTAATGTGATTGGCAAAACTGGGTCATGGCACTACTATGATCACTGTGACTGGGATAAACAAAGGAAGGAGTTTCTGTTCCTAGGAGGCTTGGAGAAATAGAAAAAAATATTATTTGGACATTTCCAAACATTTTTGGAAAAAATAGACAAAAGATATTAAATAAAGTAAAAGAAACCCAAATAAAACTAATTGCTGTCTACTAGACCTGCCAACAATGGCAGAATGGCATAAGTGAAAAATAATGTAAAAAACATGATTTAAGAAAAAAATTATTACAGGAGGGAAGGTCAAGATGGCGGAGAAGTAAGGAGCTCCGTACTTGCACTCGCGCCCATACATCACACAGAAAAGATCTGAAGCCATTGGAAACCTTACAAAACCTGAAAGATTGGGAGAAAAAGGAGGCAGAATCCACAGAGAAAGCCTTCTAATGTTGAGTGCAAGTTGGGGAAGATAAAATCAGGCCGGAATCGGAGACTCCAGGGTGGGAGGCGATCCCCCTCTACCCTCTACGGGGAGTGAGAGGGGAAAAGGAGAGAGTCCGAAACAGAAAACCCTCCGCTCGGGGCATGGAAAGACCGTACTTGCCAAATACCTGCATGCCAGGTCCCCTCGTGCCAACTAGTCCCGGGGGGCTGAGCGCACAGACTGCTTCTTTGTGCTGGCTCTTGGCGGGCTGGACTTCAGAGTAGTGGCACGCCTGTTGCCATTGCCCTGCTGGGCGGCATGGGCCCCAGAAAGAGCCGCGCGGACACCGGGCGTCCGTGTTCCTGGCTGGCTGGAACTCTAGAGGGCAGGCAAAGAGCTAAAAACTGGGAAATTTGCCTGTGAGTTCATGTTTCGGGTGACGAGCCATAGAGGGACCTGGTTTTCCTCACTCCAGCAGGGTCCGCGCACGTGGCAGGCAAACCCCACCCATGCTTTCCAGCCGACCCAGAGAGGGAAGCAGCAATTCTGACTCCACCCCCAGAGCTCAGCAGGGGGCATAGAATTGCCCGAGGGGATTGCTTGGGAAGTTAGGTCTAAGGCAATTTCAGTGGGGTGCTTGGACTGGGATTTGGGATTGGGACTGGCCTGAGTTGAAGAGTGCAACCAACTTTGGCTGCGCCCCTGGTACGGGGAGTTTACATGCCCAAAAAAGCGAGGTGCAGCACTTGATTCAAGAAGGGACTGGAACACCTTCACTCTCCTCTACACAACCACCAAGGCAAAACTCCCGCCTGAGGCATTGGATCACGCCATGCCCATCCTTACCTGAGAGCTGCCCTCCTCTCATTTTTCCCCCTTTTTCTTCTCTTCCTTTTTTTCTTCTTCTTTCTCTTTTCTCTCTTTTTGCCCCAGAACACTGACCTGATTAACTCTGGTCGCCGGCTTGCTTAAACAATCTCAACAAGTCCATTCTGTAGAGGTAAATTCTACACCTACCGACATCTTCATCTCTTTCTCTCAGGAGTAATTAGACTATATAGTCTCTCTGGATAATACCAGCATCCATCTCTCACCTATCCAACCATATTCTACACTTTAGCTCTTTTAAAAAAGCTTCTTATCCCTTCTTCCTGTTCTATATTTCTAATTTTTCCTCATCCCCGCCCTGTCTTCTCTCTCTTTCTCTATGCTCTTCAACCAGCACTGCATACACACAGCTATTTAACTGTAGTTGGGATATCCGGTTATATGCTTTAAATCGTTCTTTGTCCATCGGTTTTCTTCTTTTGGCCTTTACGTTTCTCTTTTTTGACCCTTTTGTGTATTTTATACTCCCTATTATTCGCCCTCCCTCCTCCATCTTTTCTCTTAACTTTGTCGTTTTCCCACTCGCTTTGCATGTTAGTTGAATTAGCCTGTGCGTTTGTGTGATCCTGCTCCCTGTGTGTATGTCTGTCTGTTTTTTTTTTTTCCTGGGCTCCCTCAAGAAACAAGCCAGAGTACACAAGATGGAGAGTCCCAAATATCACTAGGAATAGGAAAATGAAATAACCAAGGTCCCAACAAGATAGACCAAGAAATACCATTCAAAATACACTCTCCGGAAGGATAAGTCCTGGACAGTCAAAGAGTCTTCTTGGATATAGCAGCGCTCATAGATACAGAGAGCATAACAGGTCTTTAAACCAGCAAGAGCCAGAAAGCTAACTAAAATGACAAAACGAAAGAGCTCTCCTCCAAAGAAACTCTATGAAGAAATGACAGCTAATGAACTGCTCAAAACAGATATCAGCAGCATAACTGAACAAGATTTTAGAAAAATAAGGGTAAAATTAATAGCAGGGCTTGAGAAAAACATAGGGGATATCAAAGAAACTATGGCTACAGACAGAATGGAAAATAAAAATAGGCATGAAGAATTAAAAAATGCAAATAATGAGATACATAATAAATTAGAGGCCTCCAATGCACGGCTTGAAGAGGCAGAAAGGAGAATAAGTGATTTAGAAGACACCATTATAGAAAAAAAAGAAGCTGACAAAAAAAGAGACAAACTGATCCAGGAACAGGAAAGAAGAATTCGAGAGCTCAGCGATACGGTCAAACGCAACTATATCCGTATCATAGGAATCCTAGAAGAGGAAGAGAGAGGGAAAGGTGCTGAAGGAGTCCTGGAACAAATTATAGCAGAGAACTTCCCCGACCTGGGGAAGGAAGTAAATATGGAAATACAGGAGGCTCAGAGGACTCCCCTCACACGTAACTTGAATTGTTCTTCTGCACGGCATATCATAGTAAAAATGACAAAATATAAGGACAAAGAGAGAATTTTGAAGGCAGCTAGGGAGAAAAGGGCCGTAACATACAAAGGGAAACCATTCAGAGTGATGACAGACCTATCTACTGAAACTTAGCAAGCCAGAAAGGAATGGCGGGAGATCTTCAATGTGATAAACAGTAAAAATATGCAGCCAAGAATCCTCTATCCAGCAAGCCTGTCATTCAAAATAGAAGGAGAGCTAAAAACCTTTCCAAATAAACAGAAATGGAAAGAATTTGTCACCACGAAGCCAGCCCTACAAGAAATCCTGAGGGGGAAGCTCTGAAGGAAAGGTTGCAAGGAACAAAGATTCCAGAGACACCACCACAAACATGAACCCTACAAAAGATACGAAGACTCTAAACCCACATATTTCAATAATAACACTGAATGTAAATGGCCTGAATGCTCCAATCAAAAGATATAGGGTAGCAGAATGGATTAAAAAGCAAAATCCATCTGTATGCTGTCTAAAAGAAAATCATTTTAGACGGGAAGATACCTTCAAATTAAAAGTAAGGAGATGGAGAAATATATATCATGCTACAGGAAATCAAAAGAAAGCCGGTGTTGCTATACTTATATCAGACAAACTGGACTTTAAATTAAAGACAATCACAAGAGATGAAGAAGGGCACTACATAATAATTACAGGGTCCACCCATCAGGAAGAACTAACAATCATAAATGTCTACGCACCGAATATGGGAGCACCTAAATATCTAAAACAATGAATCACAAACAGAAACAAGCTTATAGATAAGAATGTGCTAATAGCAGGGGACTTTAATACTCTGCTTACAGCAATGGATAGGTCAACCAGACAGAAAATCACTAAAGAAATAATGGACTTGAAAGATACATTGGACCAGATGGACCTGACGGATATATTTAGAACTTTACATCCTGAGGCCAGGGAATTTACTTTCTTCTCAAGTGCGCATGGCACATTCTCCAAGATAGATCACATACTGGGACATAAAGCAGCCCTCAATAAATATAAAAGAATAGAGATCATACCATGCACACTTTCAGATCATAATGCTTTGAAACTTGAAATCAATTACAGGAAGAAGACTGGAAAACCTCCAAAAACATGGATCATACCATGCACACTGTTCAGATCATAATGCTTTGAATCTTGAAATCAATTACAGGAGAAAGTCTGGAAAACCTACAAAAACAAGAACACCCTACTAAAGAATGAATGGGCCAATCAGGCAATTAGAGATGAAATTAAAAAATATATGGAAACAAATGAAAATGAAAACACAACAATTCAAAATCTATGGGATGCGGCAAAGGCAGTCCTAAGAGGAAAGTACATTGCTCTCCAGGCCTATTTCAAGAGATTAGAAAAAGCGCAAGTCCAAAATCTAACAGCTCACCTAAAGGAACTAGAGGCAGAGCAACAAGAACGCCCTAAACCCAGTAGAAGAAGAGAAACAGTAAAAATTAGAGCAGAAATAAACAACATAGAGATCAAAGAAACAATTGAACAGATCAATGAAAACAAGAGTTGGTTTTTTGAAAAAGTAAACAAAATTGACAAACCTCTAGCCAGACTTCTCAAAAAGAAAAGAGAGAGCACCCAAATAGACAAAATTATGAATGAAAATGGACTTATTACAACCAACCCCTCAGAAATACAAGCAATTATCAGGGAATACTATGAAAAATTATATGCCAACAAATTGGACAACTTAGAAGAAATGGCCAAATTCCTAAACACACACTCACTACCAAAATTCACACGGGAAGAAATAGGAAACCTAAACAGACCCATAACAAGTGAAGAAATCGAATCAGTGATCAAAAATCTCCCAACAAATAAGAGCCCTGGACCTGATGGCTTCCCTGGGGAATTCTACCAGACATTTAAAACAGAATTAACCCCAATTCCTCTCAAGCTATTCCAAAAAGTAGAAATCAAAGGAAAACTCCTGGACTCATTTTATGAAGCCAGCATCATTCTGATTCCCAAGCCAGAGAATCAGCAAAAAAAGAGAACTACAGGCCAATATCCTTGATGAATATGGATGCAAAAATCCTCAACAAGATCCTTGCAAATTGAATCCAGCAGCACATAAAAAGAATCATCCACCAAGATCAAGTGGGATTCATTCCTGGGTTACAGGGCTGGTTCAACATTCGCAAATCAATCAATGTTATACACCACGTCAACAAAAGAAAAAATAAACACCATATGATCCTGTCAATAGATGCAGAAAAAGCATTTGGCAAAATACAGCATCCCTTCTTAATAAAGACCCTCGAGAAAGTCAGGATAAAAGGAACCTACTTAAACATCATCAAAGCCATCTATGAGAAGCCTTCAGCTAACATCATCCTCAACGGGGAAAAACTGAGAGCTTTCCCCCTGAGATCAGGAACACGACAGGGATGTTCACTCTCACGACTGTTGTTTAACATAGTGGTGGAAGTCCTAGCATCAGCCATCTGACAACAAAAGGAAATCAAAGGCATCAGAATTGGCAAAGAGGACATCAAACTTTCACTTTTCACAGACGACATGATACTCTGCATAGAAAATCCGACAGACTCCACCAGAAGCCTACTGGAACTGATCCAAGAATTCAGCCAAGATGCAGGGTACAAAATCAACGTACAGAAATCGGTTGCATTTTTACACCAATAATGAAGAAACTGATCCTATTCACAGTTGCACAAAAAAACCATAAAATACCTCGGAATAAACCTAACCAAGGATACAAGAGATCTGTATGATGAAAACTACAGAAACCTTATGAAGGAAATTGAAGAAGACACAAAGAAATGGAAAAACATTCCATGCTCATGGATAGGAAGAATAAATATAGTTAAGATGTCATTACTACCCAAAGGTATCTACACATTCAATGCAATTCTCATCTAAATTGCACCAGCATACTTCTCAAAACTAGAACAAACTATCCAAAAATTTGTATGGAACCACAAAAGACCCTGAATAGCTAAAGAAATACTGAAAAATAAAACCAAAACGGGAGGGATCACCATCCCAGACTTTAGCCTCTACTATAAAGCTGTCATCATCAAGACAGTATGGTATTGGCACAAAAACAGACACATAGACCAGTGGAACAGAATTGAGAACTCAGAATTGGACTCAAAAGTATACAGCTAACCAATCTTTGACAAAGCAGGAAAGAATATCCAATGGAAAAAAAACAGCCTTTTTAACAGATGGTGTTGGGAGAACTGGAAAGCAACATCCAGAGGAATGAAACTAGATCATTTTCTCACACCATGCACAAAAATAAACTCAAAATGGATAAAGGACCTGAACGTGAGACAGGAAACTATCAACACCCTAGAGGAGAAAGCAGGAAACAACCTCCTTGACCTCCACCGCAGCAACTTCTTACTTGACACATCCCCAAAAGCAAGGGAATCAAGAGCAAAAATAAATGATTGGGACCTCATCAAGATTAAAAGCTTCTGCACGGCCAAGGAAACAACCCAGAAAACTAATAGGCAACCAACGGAATGGGAAAAGATAGTTGCAAATGACATATCAGATAAAGGGTTAATATACAGAATTTATAAGGAGCTCACCAAACTCCACACCTGAGAAACAAACAACTCAGTGAAGAAGTGGGCAGAAGATATGAACAGACACTTCTCCAAAGAGGACATCCAGATGGCCAACAGACACATGAAACGATGCTCAGCATCCCTCCTCATCAGGGAAATACAAATCAAAACCACACTGAGATACCACCTCACGCCAGTCAGAGTGGCTAAAATGAGCCAATCAGAGAACTCTAGATGCTGGCGAGGATGTGGAGAAACGGGCACCCTCCTACACTGTTGGTGGGAATGTAAACTGGTACAGCCCCTCTGGAAAACAGTGTGGAGGTTCCTAAGGAAACTAACAATAGAACTCCCCTAGGACCCAGCAATAGCACTGCTAGGAATTTACCCAAGGGATACAGAAATGCTGCGGCATAGGAGCACATGGACCCTAATGTTCATAGCAGCTCTCTCAACAATAGGTAAAACATGGAAAGAACCTAAGGGTCCATCAACGGACGAATGGATCAAAAAGATGTGGTGTATCTATACCATGGAATACTACATGGCAATGAGAAACAATGAAATCAGGCCATGTGTAACAACATGGATGGACCTTGAGGGTGTTATGCTGAGTGAAATAAGTCAGGCATAGAAGGACAAATATATGTTTGCACGTATAGGAGGATTAGGAGGAACTTAACAGAGGACCAATGGGGAGAAGAAGGGGGGAAATGGTGGGGGAAAGGGAGAGAAGCAAACCATGAGAGACTCTTGAATGCTGACAAAACCTGAGGACTGATGGATGTGGGGGGAAGGGGAATGGGCACGGAGGAGGGCACTTGTGGGGATGAGCACTGGGTGTTATGTGCAAACTAGTTTGACAATAAACTATGAGAAGGAAAAAAAAAAAGAAAAAAATTATTACATAGTACATAAGAAATGAACTCAAATAATGGCCTGTAGACATTTTATTGGGAGCTCTTAGAAAATATATCCATCATATTGTTACACCAAGAATGAAGAATTAGTGTACTTAGTAGGGAACACAGCTCATTATGGAAATGGTAAGTCATCTTCAGAATGCTGCATTTGAGAAGACTGACAGGTATGCAGATGTATATCATTCTTTGTGAAGAATTGTTAACAACACTGAGTTATCTAAACAATGAACATGATCTCTCTATATAGGTCTTGAAGTTTTCTGTAACGTCTTTAATTTTTCAGTGTATCTTAAAAGTATTTATTACATTTATTTTTACATATTTGATTTTCCTGAATAAATATCTTGTCTATTTGCCATAAATGGTATTTTAACTTTACACAAATTGTGTTTTTCAAGTGTGAAGGATCTCAGTTTTGTATATTGCTGGTTGCTTTTAAAAATTAACTTCTTGTTGTGGCACCTGGGTGGCTCAGTGGGTCAAGTGTCCGACTTCGGCTCAGGTCATGACCTCGCAGTCTGTGGATTTGAGACTCATAAATGGCTCTGTACTGACAGCTCCGACCCTGGAGCCTGCTTTGGATTCTGTCTCCCTCTCTCTCTACCCCTTTATCATGCTCTGCATCTCTCCATCTCTCAAAAATGAATAAACATTAAAATAAATTTAATAAAAAGATTAATTTGTGGTTATCCATCGACTGAGGAATGGATGAAGATGTATATACATACAATGGATTATTATTCAGCCATAAAAAGAATGAAATCTTGCCATTTGCAATGATATGGATGGAGCTAGAGAGTATTATGCTAAGCAAAATAAGTCAGTTAGAGAAAGGTAAATAACATAGAATTCACTCGTATGTGGAATTTAAGAAACAAAACAAACGAGCAAAGTAAAAAAAAAGAAGAGAAGAAAACCATGAAACAGACTCTTAACCATAGAGAACAAACTAATTGTTACCAGAAAGGAGGTGGGTCAGGGGATAGCTTAAATAGGTGGTGATGATTAAGGAGTACAGTTGTGATGATCACTGGGTGCTGTATGGAAGTGTTGAATCACCATATTGTACACATGAAACTAATATTAGTACACTGTATGTTAAATGGTATTTAAATAAAAACTGAAAAAATAATAAAGTTATAATGTTAACAAATTAAAATGAATTTATTCTTAGTATTTATAGATTTCTAAGCAATCATTTTTGAGTAGAGACATTTTGACTTTATCCTTTCAAAATTTTATCCTTTTTATTTCTTTCTTCTTTGCATATTACATAGTTCTGGACATCAAGTCCAAGTTTGAACAGAGTACTGATAGGGGCATCCTGGATTTTACATGTCATTGAGAGAAAATGTCCAACATTATTTCATTGTTGTAAAGTCAGCTACATTTCTATATATGTCTATCAATTCAAGGTAGTAACTTTATTTCTAGTTTACTCAGGTTTTGTGATGAAAACATATGATTTTATATATTAAGGTGCTCCTGCAGCTTTTCTGCTGTCAGTGTGAAATACATTCATGATTTTTGAAAAGTGTATATTTCTATGATAAAGTCCATTTGGTCATGATGTATTTTCTTTTAAAGCTTATTTATTTGTTTTGAGAGAGAGAGAAAGAGAGAGGGGTGGGCAGAGAGAGAGAGGGAGAGAGAGAGAGAGAATAATAAGCAGGTTCTGAGCTGCCAGCACGAAGCCTGATGTGGGGCTCAAACTTATGAACCATAAGATCATGGCCTGAGATGAAACCAAGAGTCAGATGCTCAATCGACTGAGCCACACACACGCCCCTAATTTATTTTTTAATATATCATTGTACTCTTTCTGCTCTTTGTATTATGTTTGTATCTATATTTACAAACTCTGTAAACCATCAATTACTGTTTCTCATACTGTAATTGGTTAGATGTTGCACATGAAATTAATGGAGAAGTGTTTTATTCTCTAACAGAGTATATATAATACAGGCATTATTTTTTTAAAAATACTTAATATAAATAAGAAATGTGGCCTCTTGGCCTGGAGTTTACTTGTGGGCTTTTAAAAAATATATATGAATTAAGTGTTGTTAACCGATAAAGAACTATCCAGCTTTTCCTTTTCTTGTTTAGATTCTGGAGACTAGTGTTTTTCTTTTTTTTCTTTTTTTTTAATTTTTTTTTTAAATGTTTTTTTTTTATTTTATTTTTAGGAGAGAGAGAGAGACAGCGTGAGCAGGGGAGGGTCAGAGAGAGAAGGAGTCACAGGCTGAAACAGGCTCCAGGCTTCGAGCCGGCAGTCAGCACAGAGCCCGACGCGGGGCTCGAACCCACGAACCGCGAGATCATGACCTAAGCGAAAGTTGGACGCTTAACCGACTAAGCCACCCAGGCGCCCCAGAGACTAGTGTTTTTCAAACAATTTGAAAAATATTTCATCTAAGTTACCTACTATAAAAAAAAGTGTTTTTATTATATTCATTGTATCCACTTAATAGGTTTTATGTTGTAAGTAAAATCTATGGTGGTATTTCCTGTTTTAATTATTGACACACATTTTGTGTTTTCTCTCTTCATTCTTGTTTAGAGTTGCTAAGTTTCTAATGGATACTCTTAAACTTTTCACAGGACCAGACTTCTGTTTTTATTTTCATTATTTATGTCAGATACATATTTTATTGATTTCTGTTATTCCACTATTATTCCTTCCTGCATTCTTAATATATTCTTCTCTATTATCATCCTGAAATGGAAGTTGTATCTTTAGAGTTTTACCTATTCTTCTTTTCTAATAAATGAACTTAAATTTTTCTTGGAGGTGCTGCTCTACCAGTATTCCAACCATTTCACATGCTAGTATCTTCATTATCATTCAAGGAAAGGAAACTAAGTGAAAACTCATCTGATCTTTAATACATTTGCTTTCACAGAAAAAATACTCCAAATTAGTGTGGTTAAATATTAAGAATTATTATATTTATGCATAATTCACTTTGTTATAATATTTATAATGTTCTGTGTTTTAAATATTCTCTATATACAAATAAAACTTTTATGCATTATTTAAATACAAATAAACTTACAAAATATATTATGTAACTTAAACATACACAAAAATATATACAATATTATTTTAATATGTAAAGATTTATATGGATAAATCCTACAGTTACTAAAATTCATCCTTTTTTTCTAGCAAAGATAGCAAAGTTGGAACAACAATAAATGTAAAAATAGTCCAAACCAGTGTTAAAAATGCAATTCAATTTCTCGTTCAAGAAATATTTACTAATCTTCCGTTTATCATTCATGGTGCTTGTGACTGAACATATAAAGACTAATAAAACAGATGTGTTACCTGCCCTGTTGTAGCTTACTTCATATTGCTATGGAACAAATTAACTCTGTTCCCAAAGTTGGTCGTTGAGCCACAGGACACATAACACCACTATAGCAATAAACACAGAAATGAACCGAAGTGCATCCTGCTATGCTTTAAATGAGAAGAACCTGTGAAGAGCTCAGAAAGAAAGTAAGGAGTGGATGGGAAAGAATTCTTGATTACATAACCAGGAGAATGCCAACAGTAGCCAATTAGTAATTGAAAAATAATCATAATGAAGTTAAAAAGATTTTATGAAGCACAGTTACAGTAAAACTTGGTTATGCTTTCTTCCCCTTTTGGTGTACTTAATATTAGCTCCCTTACTGAGATTATACATTATTGGGGGTGAGTATATACTTGTTTTCTCCTTAAGAGATTTCTCCTGAATATTCCTGTACTAGCATTATTTTCTTTGTCACAAAGATATGATTAACCTTGTTAATCTCTGAGAATAAACTAGTAGGCAGTTGAGAATGTTGAAAATAATACAGAATTCAAGCCAACCAACCATTCAGTCTGTAACTCCTAAAATATTGATTGGCATTCTTTATTGCATGTAACATGTTTAGTTATCAAGAATTTGACAGACCTGAATTCCTACCTTACCTCTACTGTACAACTCTTGTCTCATCTTGGACAGAACACTAGACCTTCTTAAAAAACATTTTATTCATCAGTAAGATGAAGATAATAATAATACTTACTATTATTCAAGATATTAAAGGATGCACAATAATCATCTAGTAATGAACAAGTCTCAATAAGTGGAACAATTTGAATGCTTAATAATGTTAGCTATTACTATGTACAAAGTGTAGGGAAAAAGAGGTTAAAGAGTTCAGATTTTTGGCTTGAAATATTTAACATAAAAGTGTATCACTATGATGAGTCCCTAAGAAGTAGCTTTAGGAAAGGAGAAAATATAGTCTAATTTGGACACCTTGGTTTACAGGAATACTTAATTAATGATGTCCAGGAATATCTGGAAGGATGAATCCAATGTCAGAGGAAAGTCTAGGCTAAAAATGTATGTCATAGCGTGTTTGCTCTGCATCATTTCTTTAAACGCACAAACTCAACTCAAAATGTCTCTGCTTTGACTCTTACTGGGGCAAAGGATTAATATTTGAGCAAAATACCTAACAGAAGTCTCAGAGATTTTGCACAGCATTTACTATGTTTCTCCAATATCTGGTTACTAAGGACTTCTTTCTTTCTTTTTTTTTTTCATTAATGCATAATCATTTTTACTGACTTACAGCACAAACTCAATAAGTAACTGGACCTTCTGGCCCCTTTTTGTGTGTTTTCCTCAATTTCTTTCATAAACTTTCTATAGCTTTCAGTGTATAGATTTTTCACATTTTTGGTTACATTTATTCCTAGGTATTTTATGGTTTTTGGTGCCATTGTAAATGGAATCAATTCCTTGATTTCTCTTCCTGTTGCTTCATTAGTGTATAGGAATGCAACCAATTTCTGTGCATTGATTTTATATTCTGAAACTTTGCTGAATTCATGGATCAGTTCTAGTAGTTTTTGGTGGAATCTTTTAGGTTTTCCATACATAGTATCATGTCATCTGTGAAAAGTGAAGTTTTGACCTCCTCCTGGCCACTTTGGATGCCTTTTATTTCTTTGTGTTGTCTGATTGATGAGGCTAAGACTTCCGATACTATGTTGAATAACAGTGGTGAGAGTGGAATCCCTGTCTTGTTCCTGACCTTAGGGGGAAAGATCTCAGTTTTTCCCGATTGAGGATGATGCTAGCATTGGGTCTTTCTTATATGGCTTTTATAATATCGAAGTATGATCCTTCTATTCCTACATCCTTGAAGTTTTTTTTTTTTTTAATCAAAAAAGGATGCTGTATTTTGTCAAATTATTCCACTGCATCTATTGAGAGGATCATGTGGTTCTTGTCCTATAAGGACCTCTTTCTAATGAAAATTGTTCCTAATCCCAGGTCTATATACTTATTTCATGTCCTTGGTATTAACTCTCTGGATTTACTGCATCTGTATGTGTTTGGATGCTTATTCTCAGAATAGATCCAGCCTGGCCACAATCCCCAGAGAATTCAGGGCCCCTTGAGATGGTGACTGGAGAAGACAAAAGAGGCAAGCCTTCATGTACTAGGGGGACACTTTGGTGGGACACAAATTTAGTAACTTCAGGGGTTCTATACTGGTATCCTTCAGCTACTCTCAGAAGTGCTCTCCAAAATATCCACTCTCTGATAAGTACCCAGATATCCCTCTATTTGGCTTTTACTTACTTCTTTTTTTAAAAACTTTTTTTTTAAAATTTTTTATTCTTTGGCAATCAACCATGTAGAACTTCATATGGAGCCTCCAAAAGTCATCTTTCAAGGAAGAATGTCCCTTTCAGAGACTACATGAAAAGGCTATTTTTCCTTTTGAAGGATTGGCCTTCAATAGAATTCAAATTCTCCTAAATGGCTGTAGTGACCACTGCAGTTTATTCTTCTTCTGGCAATACTACAAAAGTAGTCACAAATTCCAGGCCAAAAGATATGAGATAGAACCTGCCAGTAATCTCTGTAGTGACTGCCCTGACAAATATATAATTTGAAATAGTAGTAATTTTCAAATAATGTTTAAATAACCAGTTTTCAGATGGCAAGAAACAGAATTAAGAGCAGTCTAATTTTGAGAAGACTATACATTTGTGGGATTCTCAAGAGTTATGAAGAAAATGGATCTGAAAATTACTTAGTGTCACATTTGGAAACCTATATTCCACCCAGTATTATATTGAGGATACGAAAGAAAAGAAGTAGAAGACTGAAGGGCACTTGTGATGAGTGCTGGGTGTTGTATGTAAGTGATGAATCAGTAAATCCTACTCCTAAAACTAATATTAAGATATATGTTAACGAAGTGGAGTTTAAAGAAAAATTTGAAACATTAAATAAAAAAGGTAGTTGACTACTGGTGACTAAAACTTTACAGAAAAAGAAAAGAAGAATTCAGCCTGTGTCTTAATATAAAATAAAGATCCAGTTTATCTGTAGGAAAAACATGTGAGCAGCAGTTTTTCCAAGCTATGGTATCAGAAGATTCTAGTTTAAGTGACAGGCATTTTTCTCTATATGGCAGTTACATAAAAGCTTTGTTGTCGAAAGAACTGAAAGAAGCTAGAAACTTCAAAAATCACTATTTTCTCTGACATTCCATGATATTAATATTTTACAACTCAGCATCTCTCTCTTTCGTTGCAGAGTCCTCTAAATGTATCATGTCCATTATCAATACATCATATGTTGAAATCACCACCTTCTTCTTGGTTGGGATGCCAGGGCTAGAATATGCACACATCTGGATCTTTATCCACACCTGTAGGATGTACCTTATTGCCATTCTGGGAAACTGCATCAGCCTTTTTGTCATCAAGACAGAACTCCCTTTGCATGAGCCCATGTACTACCTCCTTTCCACGTTGGCAATGTCTGACACAAGCTTGTCCTTATCCTCTCTACCTACTATGTGGCAGATATTCTTACTCAATGTCCCTGAAATTTCTGCCGATGCCTGCTTTGCCCAGGAATTCTTCATTCATGGATTCACAGTATTTGAGTCTTTGGTGCTCTTGATCATATCATTTGACTGCTTCTTAGACATCCATAGCCCTCTGAGATACAGCTCCATTCTTACTCCTATCAGAGTTGCCAGAATAGGAACGATATTCTTTTTCAAGAGCTTCCTACTGGTTCTTCGCTTCCCCTTCACTTTGAGAAGTTTGAAATATTGTAATAAAACTCAACTATCCCATTCCTACTGTCTCCACCAGGATGTCATGAAGTTGGCCTGCTCTGACAACCAAACTGATGTCATCTATGGTTTTTTTTTTTGTAGTGCTCTATGTTATGGTAGACTTTATGTCCATTGTTGTGTCTTACATTCTGATCCTGAAGACTGTGCTGGGAATTTCATTCTGAAAAGAGCAGCTCAAGGCCCTCAATACGTGTGATACATCTGTGCAGTGATCATCTTCTATCTGCCCATCATCAACCTTGCCATTGTCCCTCGTTTTGCCCGACATGCCTCATCTCTCTTCAATATTCTCATGGCAAATGTTCTTTTACTTGTGCTTCCTATGATGAATCCTATTGTGTATTGTGTGAAAACTAGGCAAATTAGAGTGAAAATTGTAGCAAAATTATGTCAGAACTACTTCAACAATATAGTGCCCAGTTGTGTGGGGAAAAATTTCAAAGATAATTTTCATAGAACCTATTATTTGACACAAAAATGAATTAGTACTACTTTTTGTTATTATTATTATTATTATTATTATTATTGGATTTATTTCATTCACAAGTGATGCTGGGAATGGATATAAATAGAACTGGTAATAGAAAGTACATATCTGGAGGTCCCTCTCTTCAGGGGCACAGGAAAGTCAGTTATCAGGTTGAAAATAGATGTCCTATGATATCATCTATAGTAAAATTAAAAAAAATTCTAATTAGAAAATGGTTCATATGTATCCTTCTGAGGGGTATATAGAGGTGAATTCCTCATTCCTCAAATGCAATCCAACTATGTTAGTTTCTTTGAGTCTAGACTCAAATTTTAACTTTGTCTTCTCACTATCTTCATTTTATTTATCCTAGTATAAGTCACCAGCATTTCTTTAATGAGACACTACAATAACCTGAGAAGTTTCTAAACATTTGCTCATGCTACTTTTTAATTGATTCTTTATGTAAGGCAAGAGTCATGCCCTTAAAATGAAAATTATATGATGAGATGATGATTCTTTTAAATATGAAATTTCTTATTTCTTTGAGAATAAAATTAAAGCAATGAAGTCTTATGGTCTTATAAACCATAAGACCATACACCAACTGGATTTTCTCTACTTCTCCACAACATCAGACAATCATAAATGCCAACCCTTTTGGCCTTCTGGATATTTGTGGAATTTACAGATCTCTCTATGTCCTCTGAGTTCTCACACCTGATCCTCTTTTGTAGAATATTCTTGACTTCAATTTCATATAATTCGTTTCTATTCACTTTGTTTTTTGCTTCAACTTAATTTCACTATAGAATACTTTAAATTCTCAGTCCAATACATGACCCTCTTTTTGAAATCTGTTTTATAACTAGTTTATCCTTTATTCTGTTTACTATTGTTTACAATCACGGATAAGATTTATTTCTACTTTCTGAACAAAGTGTGCCGTCAAAGAAGGGTAAATCATATCCATTTTATTATTTGTGCACATAATGTGTAGCATATTTTATGATGTGGAGTAAATCTCCAATAAATAATTGCTACTGAATGAATGTGTAAGTGAGGCCACATTTGGGGGAAGGGGCATTACTTGAAGATTTCGGTACCTTCACCCAGATGTGATATAATTGTCTTCACTTCTGTAATACAAAGGCAGGCATATCATAGATGCTCAAAAATGTTGAAGGAAAAATACTACAGGGTTAAGGAGGAATTTATTGTTTTGGCTGTGATACATGACAACAGTCCAACTCACTTTCCTAATATGACCTCAAAACTCAGATCATAACACAGAGTTTTCATCTTTTCTCCTGCCCATTCATTAACTTAAGTCTTAACCACAAACCACAATAATTCTTGTCTGTTACATTTTTATCCTCAGGTATAATCAAGAAACAAAGTTCATAAGTGTCAGTGCTCAATGAATAATAATGAGCCCCTATTTTCACAAACATAAACATTGTTTTGAACCTCTAATATATGTAACATGTTCTTCTAGGCATTTTCAGGCATATATTTTTTATTTGATTCTCATAATAACCTGATTTTATATAAAGTAATCCTGCCTATTTTTTCAGTTGAAGATACTGAGGCTATGAGAAACTACTTTCTAGAGCTTCACACAGATATGAAGTTAAAAGCTTTAATTCAAACCTCCGGATAGTACTATCTTGACTACATTTTAGCTTTCACATAAATTCAAGATTGCATCTGTTTCCAAAATGTAATAATAGGCTTTCCATTTTCCCCATTATTCTGTATTCTCCATATGTGTGAAATTCATATATTGAAGTCCTCACTACTATCACCTCAGAGTACCATGGAGAATTTATAACAAGAATAACGCAACTGACAAAATTTGTTTTGATCTGATATGCAAAAGAAGATAATGAAGTCAAAACAAAAAATGAAGTTCTCGATAACGGTCTGTAATAATGATAAGGCCTATTTTCAAGGACAATGGATGTTACATTTGATGTATGAAAATTAATAAGCAGAAATTGTTCTGAGCAAAGTATCTTGATGCACCATTAGTCATGAGAAACGATATATGTGATATAAAAAGCAAATGTCAAGACTGCACCAAGAATATCAAGTAAAGAGTTACAGTGAGTCTGGAATATGACCCAGACATCTGTATTTTTATAGAACTCCACAGTGAAGTTTATCTTTATCTCCATTTAAAAACCCTTGACCTTGATGGGGTCCCTGGGTGGCTCAGTCACTTAAGCCTCTGACTCCTGACTTTGGCTCAGGTCATGATCTCACAGTTCATAAGATTGAGTCCTGGATCCGACTCTGTTCTGACAGTGTGGTGCCTGCTTGGGATGCTCTCTATTCCTCTCTCTCTCTGCCCCCTCCTACTCGTGCTGCTTGCTCTCGCTCTCTCTCTCTCTCAAAAGTAAATAAATTAACATTAAAAAAAAAAACCCTTGACCTTGAAGATGCTTGATGAAAATTAAAATAAAAAAAAAGAAAGTTAAAATTTCAAGTTGTAAAATACTTGTAACATTAAGGAAGTAAATCTAGTGAAGGAGGAAGACAAAGAAAGACATAGTTATACAATCTGAAACTAATCTATTATTCACATGGTGCTCTGGGACCGTGGGTGGGGTGACCATAATTCTGCCAGAAGGAACAGAAGAGACTTCAGAGTGTTCTTCACAAATGGCTAATGCTCCCTCTCTCCAGTCCCCTCTGAGGGTTCACCTATGGGGAATTTTCTTTTCTTTTCCTTCGGAATATATCCTGCTAAGCTGAACTCTGTAGAGGTTTCTAGGTCCCTGGGAAAACACCAAGGAGAGCTGGATTCTGTAGGTCAGGATAAATCAGTATGTCTATATGTCAGTGAAACTCTACTAACTGTGTCAGCTCTAGTTCCTTTTTATTCTGATTATGGTATAATGACATTCCTACCCACTTTCTGGTAAGCTTCTTGATATTCACAGATGTCATTCCCTTTTTGTCAACTCAGAGAAGCTATGTCCTTATTATCAGAGTGAATGTGGTTTCCCAGTGCTTAGGATGAATGCCAGTAGTCCAACTTTCTAAAAAGTTTGACAATGCATGTACATGCCTTGGTGAAAGTTCATGGTCCTGCTCACCATGGTAATCAACTTGTCAATAGGTGCAAATCACAGCAAGAAATTCAAAGAAGAAAGCATTGACCTGGATCTTGAGTGATGTGGTTTGCTGTTGTCATAGGTATTTCCTTACGTGATAGTATAAATTGTTTTGGGATGTGGATATGTGAGTCTAACTCTGACACTTGACCTAAAGGCATTTTGTAACAGTTGTGTACAAATGCAGTATGACCCCTTTAAAAAGTTTTTATTTAAATTTCAGTTACTTAACATATAATGTAATATTAATTTCAGGTGTACAGTATAGTGATACAACACTTCCATGCAACACCCAGTACTCATCCCAACAAGTGCACTCCTTAATCCCCATCACCTATTTAATCCCCCCCCCCCCACCGTCCTCTCTGGTAACAATCGGTTTGTTCTTTGTTGGTAAGAGTTGGTTTCTTGGTTTGCTCCACTTTTTCCCCTATGCTTCTTTGCTTTGTTTCTTGAATTCCACATGTAAGTGAAATCATATGGTAGATGTCTACTTCTGACTTATTTTGCTTAGCATAATACTCTCTAGATGTTGCGGACGAAATGACACAAAGGGCAAGACACACATAAAATACAGACACAAACACAACTCCGGCCGGAGGAACAATTTCACACAAGCCCCTTTTGCGATTTATTTTATACCCCAGTAACTGAATACAAACTGAAATCTACACGATGCATTCCTTTACCAATTAAGGGCAAATAGCCAAACACATTTCAAGGACAGGGGGGAGCAAAGGGAGGAAGCGACCACAACATGTTTACTAAGAGGCCTGTCCACAATTCCAGCCTTCTCCTTACTTCTAAGGAGGGCATGTTCCCTCGTTTGCGAGCAGACCATTAAACTTGGATATTGTGTGCAGGCCTCCTGGCAGAGCATCCTGTTTGCAGGCATGCTTTGCCCAGGCAGGGAGCCCCGTGTGCAGGCACATCCCTGCATCCCTAACCATGCTTCTTGTGGTCACTGTCGGGCTCCCACACTAGCTCCATCCATATTGTTGCAAATGGCAAGATTTCATTCCTTATTATGGTTGAGCAATATTCCATTATATACATATATGTATATATATGCCTTCTAAGCTTGATGTAATAACTATTTGGTCAACTTCTTTTTAAATTCTTCCTTATTGTTAATTGCATTCAGAAATTCTCCTGTAGCCTCTGTTAAGCATCCTGTTATTCCCTGTTTTATTTCAAAGCTTTATTGCTGTGGATTCAATTATTATTAACCTACTATAGGCAATCTAGAGATATACCAAACTGAGCAAGAACTGAAACCCAGGGAAAGCAACTCAGAAGCTCAAGAATTGTGATTACAGAAGTAGCAGTTCAGAAACATACAATAATTACACTGCAGTATATCAATTGTGAGTCTACAAGTAGGAGAAAAGGTAAAATATTCCATTGCATGTATATATACCACGTCTTTATCCATTCATCAGTTAATGGCTATTTGGGCTCTTTCCATACTCTGGCTATTGTTGATAATGCTGCTATAAACATCAGGTTGCATTTACACATTTAAAGCAAAGTAAGCAATTTCATATGTATAGGACTTTCACACCCTACAAATTGTTTTCGTAAAACCTTATATTGACGGGAACACTGACTTTAATCTTCTTTTACTCTTGTCTGTTGGCAACGCATATCTGACTATCCTACTCTGTCTACACTGGAGTGGCTTATCAAGTCTTGAAAGCCTGTTTCACTACATCCTATTTAGATATTGGTAGGTACTTCTAGAACCCAGCATGGAAGATGACAGACCACTTTACATAATTGATATCCATCTTTTGTTTTCCATCTTCTCCACGAGAAAGTGAAAGATGAATTCAAAAAGTAGCATAACAAATTAATTCTAGAGTCATAAAGAAACTCTTAATATGAAGTAGAAGTAACTGTTCTTTCTCTGTAGACAGAGTAACTTTAGATTTTCTGTGACGCATGACTGAGGTGCATAGACTAAGCAGTAGGGTGAAGGAGACAGAAAAAGATTTTATTGATGAAGAAGGAGAAAAGAAGTTTGAAAGTTGATATCAACAGAGACTAAGAAATAGGGAATTGTTGCTTGGAATTTTTTTAAAAAAATATATATTTTTAATGTTTTTTATTTATTTCTAGGAGAGAGAGAGAGAGACAGCGTGAACAGGGGAAGGTCAGAGAGAGAGGGAGTCACTGAAACAGGCTCCAGGCTCCGAGCTGGCAGTCAGCACAGAGCCCGATGCGGGGCTCGAACCCACGAACCGCGAGATCATGACCCAAGCGAAAGTCGGACGCCTAACCGACTAAGCCACCCAGGCGCCCCGTTGCTTGGAATTTTTGACAGAAAACCTTCTTGGTAGCAAGGGAAGGGTGTTGTTTGTGCTTGGTCAGGTTAAAACATGGGAGGTTAACAGATGAGCAGCTTTCTCTATGATAAGAGGTCTCAGCCAAAGATTTCAGATGACTAGTGAGTAGAACATTCAGAAGAGTCAAAGACATGTCAGTCCCTTAGGGAGCAGAGTGAGAACACATGGATCAGGAATTGCTGGACTTGGGAACTAGAGAAGTGTATTTATGACTTTTCCCGGAGGTCCTGGTTCCGTGTTTCCTTTAGAACTTCTGAGTTATAATGTGGGACAAGGCACACTTTAGAACAGAAGAATGTTAAACTTGAACTCTCAGATTCCAAATGCTGAATTAAGTTTCCAACTTCCTCTGCCAGGAAAGAAGTCCAAGCACATCAGTGCAGACAGTTGAACACTTAAAAGAAGAGTCAAAATCTTTACAGGGAAATTCTCACCCCGGGCCATGCAAATATCAGGGATAGATTTTAAGAGATTGGAGATTTAGGCATTTCTGAGAAGAAGGGTAAGTTCCTGGTATTTTCTGCATATTTTTGAAAAAACGATAACTTGAGAAATGATAACATTAGAATTTAGTCACTATAAACATCTAATAATATTGCTTTTTATACTATACTCTTCCTTGCACACACATGCACATACACTATCTTGACAGGTGAAAATAAAAGGTTTACAGTGTGTTCACCCACATAATCAGATTATAACTTGGGACCAAAAATTAAGCAAATATTAAATACAAAGCAAACATTTTATTTCTGTTTATTGCCATGATGGAGGAACAGTGATCGGATTTAGTCTCTCACCTTAAGTAACTAAAAAATAAGTGGTAAGTTTATATAACAATAGTTCTAAGAAACTGGGTAAAAGGAAGCAATGACAATGATCTCTTAAAAAGGGGGAAAATGAGATGAGCCCAAAGACTTCCTTGACTTACTTTCTGGAACTGTACTGACTCATGGAGAGAGGCAGAGAACCCACAGTTTGATTGTCTCCCTGAATTACAGAGAACACCAGAGAGGAGAGAGGTGAATGCAGACAGACACACAATCTCAGGATATTCCTCAGAAGCTTTCAGTTGTGTATTGGTCAGTATATGTATGTAAAGGAGTTACTGAGGCCAAGGAAAGAACCACTAGAAATGAGCAGATGGAATAATTCTCAGACCTTAGAGATAACTGAGAAGAGTTCTTATTCTTTTTTTTTTCTTTTATAAGTAGGCTCCAAGCCCAGTGTAGAGTCCAACATGGTGCTTGAACTCATAACCATGAAATCAAGACCTGAGCTGAGATCAAGAGTCAGACATTTAACCAAATGAGCCACCCAGGCATCCTGAAAAGAGTTCTTACTCTTATCAGACAGTGTAGAGAAACTTTGTAATAAACAGAACATCTGGCTGGGTATGTGGAGGAGTGTTACTTTAGTAATAGGGTGAATTATTCCCAGGCTGAAGCTACATTTGGTCTTTCCTAACAAAGCATAAAGAAAGGTCTTGAAAGGGATGAAGTTATTTCCATGTAATTTTATGATACACAAGAATAAAGGCAAAATATATATATTTAGAGAAATAGGAAAAATGAGTGCAGTTAATTTGTATCTTTTTTTTTTTTTGGAAACCAACAGCCTAGAAAGAGTACAAATTATGCTTCCTGCTATGTCTTACAAGAATACACTGTATGTTTGTTTAGATGTCTCTTCTCAGACTATGATGGGGCTAGAAGGCCTACCTAATTCAGTGGATCTGTGTTAGGAATTTCATTGTAGAATACATCTAAACAAGATTCTCAATCACCAGCTTATCAATAAGGAAGTCAACGTCCTTTGTCTTCATTTATTTGACATTAAAAAAAATTCCCTCATTTGCTTCAGAACTCAGGGACTCAGAGAGGAGAAAAGGTTTTTAAATTCTGGAGGGCTTCTTAAGTGGTCACACATATTTTTAAAAATCAGTATAAGCATGGGAAAATAAATTCAAAGAAATATCTCAAGATTAAGAAAGAAGGAAACCATGATTAAAATATGAAATAAAGAAAAATATACATAAAAGATCCATCTAGAAACCAATGGTCAAAAAAGAAGTTACAGATTCTGGATATCAACCCTTTATCTGATATGTCATTTGCAACTATCTTTTCCCATTCCGTTGGTTGCCTATTAATTTTCTGGGTTGTTTCCTTGGCTGTGCAGAAGCTTTTAATCTTGAGGAGGTCCCAACAGTTTATTTTTGCTCTTAATTCCCTTGCTTTTGGGGATGTGTCAAGTAAGAAGTTGCTGCGGTGGAGGTCAAGGAGGTTGTTTCCTGCTTTCTCCTCTAGGGTGTTGATAGTTTCCTGTCTCACGTTCAGGTCCTTTATCCATTTTGAGTTTATTTTTGTGCATGGTGTGAGAAAATGATCTAGTTTCATTCTTCTGCATGTTGCTGTCCAGTTCTCCCAACACCATCTGTTAAAAAGGCTGTCTTTTTTCCATTGGATATTCTTTCCTGCTTTGTCAAAGATTAGTTGGCTGTATACTTTTGGGTCCACTTCTGAGTTCTCAATTCTGTTCCATTGGTCTATGTGTCTGTTTTTGTGCCAATACCATACTGTCTTGATGATGACAGCTTTGTAGTAGAGGCTAAAGTCTGGGATGGTGATCCCTCCCGTTTTGGTTTTATTTTTCAGGATTACTTTGGCTATTCGGGGTCTTTTGTGGTTCCATACAAATTTTTGGATAGTTTGTTCTAGTTTTGAGAAGTATGCTGGTGCAATTTTGATTGGAATTGCATTGAATGTGTAGAGTGCCTTAGGTAGTAATGACATCTTAACTATATTTATTCTTCCTATCCATGAGCATGGAATGTTTTTCCACTTCTTTGTGTCTTCTTCAATTTCCTTCATAAGTTTTCTATAGTTTTCATCATACAGATCTCTTGTATCCTTGGTTACTACATGGCAATGAGAAACAATGAAATCTGGCCATGTGTAGCAACATGGATGGACCTTGAGGGTGTTATGCTGAGCGAAATAAGTCAGGCAGAGAAAGACAAATATCATATGTGTGCACGTATAGGAGGATTAGGAGGAGCTTAACAGAGGACCAAGGGGGAGAAGAAGGGCAGAAATGGTGGGGGAAAGGGGAGAGGCAAACCATGAGAGACTCTTGAATGCTGACAAAAACTGAGGACTGGTGGATGTGGGGGGAGGAGGGGTGGGCATGGAGGAGGGCACTTGTGGGGATGAGCACTGGGTGTTATGGAAACTAATTTTGACAATAAACTATTTGTAAAAAAAATAATAAAAATAAAATATGAAAAAAAGAATGTGATGGAGTAACTCAAAAAAAAAAAAAAAAAGAAGTTACAGAAAGAAAAAGAAATAAAAGGCAATCAAGAGATTTTTAATCAAAACTAATTTCCCAACTTTTAATCCACACCTTAGAAAGGCACACTTCTTTTAGTAAATGAGGATGAGTTTTTAGAATTTTAAAGAGATAATACTAATATATTTCAAAGAGGAAAGAAAAATCACAAGAGGTTACTTATGAGAAACAGGAATTATAATGGTATCAGAATCCTTGATTACCATATAGATGATGGATGATAAATGTAAACATGCTTATAAAATCATCTGAACCAAGATAACTGTATCAGTTTGCTAGAGCTGTAGTAATGAAGCATCATAAACTGGGCAGCTTAAGCAACAGAGATTTCTTTCCTCACAGTTCTGGAGGCTAGAAGCTTGAGACTGAGGTGTTACCAGTATTCCTTCTGAGGGCTCTGGAAAGTGTCTGTTCCGTGCCTCCCCCCTGGATTACATGGTGCCAACCTGGAGGACATGTGTTTCCTCACAGAGCTTTTTTTTTTTTTCTTTTTTAATAAGAACATAGAATTAGGGACCCACCTTACTCCAGCATGGCTCAATTTCAACTAAAATTATTACATCTGTAATGACCCTGTTCCCAAATGAAGTCATTTTCTAAGGTACTGGGCATTAGGACTTCAACATTAAATTGGGGGGAGAGGGACACAATGTAACCAATAATGACTAAATCCAAAATATCAGTCATCATTGAAGGCAAAGTAATATCTCAGTCATACGAAGATTTTGAAGCTATACCTACCATTCATTCTGTCTTTGGAATTTATGTAAAGATGTGTTCTGGGAAAACTAAGGAACTGTCCTAGAAGACATGAGATATGAAAAAAAAAAAAAAAGGATCCAAAACAAGAGAGTAGAAAAGGGCATTCCCAGCTAGGAACACAAAAAGCAACAGTTTAGGGGCGCCTTGGTGGCTCAGTCGGTTAAGCGACCGACTTGGGCTCAGGTCATGATCTCACAGCTTGTGAATTGGAGCCTTGCATCGGGCTCTGTGCTGACAGCTCAGAGCCTGGAGCCTGCTTTGGATTCTGTGTCTCCCTCTCTCTCTCTACCCCTCCCCTGCTCATGCTCTGTTTCTCTCTGGCTCAATAATAAATAAAACATTAAAGAATTTTTTAAAAAAATTTCTGCATGAATAATATCTATGGAGCTGTTGTTGTGAGCTGAAATCTAGAATAAGAATAAGAATATGAAGGAGGAGGAGGAGGAGGGGAAGAAGGGGCGGGAAAAGGAGGGGCGGGACAAGGGGAAGGAGGAACAAACTGTAATTGGCCAATTAACTGTACAACTATGTACAGGACACTGTGCTAAATGCCTCATAGGCATTTAATTTATACCTTAAGTCTACCCAATAAGGAAGGCATTCTTTTGATTCTCATTTTATAGTTAAAGAAACTGAGGCACATAAATGATACTTAAGTCACACAAAGTCATGCCGTTAGTATGTGACATAACCAGAACTTGAACACCAGCACTCTGGCTCCAGGATTGAAATTCAGGCACTTATCAATGAGTCTTTTGCAGTCTGTACAGGTGAAATTGTGGTTGTAGAGGGAATTCATGCACAGGAAAGTGTCTGGAAAACGGATCATGGCTCTATGTGCTCACCGCTACTTGGGGAAACTCAAGCAGTTATATGAGAGGAGGTTGGTAAAAATTTAGTAAAGAGAAAGAATAAAATTTAAAGCCAGAGAAAAAGCTTTCTATACTAGTTCAAATATTTGAACTGAAATTAGGTAGCTTCTTCTATATGTAGAAGGTCACTAAGTCATAGAGCTGGGTCACATAGTCACATTCACATGGAGATACAGTGTATCTATTGTCACATGTGTCAAGTAAAGATGACAATAACTATACGTTTCATCCCTACTCTTCAACTTTTATTTATATATACTTCCGTGTGCTTCTATGTTCCTTGGGGTTTTCTGTTTGGGTAATAGAATCTAGAGGTTTGTGAGCAGTCTCTGAGGATTCGATCCCAGATCTCTGTGTAAAGTTGGGATTAAACTGGAATGTTTTCTTAGAAATATCCCTTGGGTGTTAGAAGCCTAGCATAAAGGGACCCTCCATGCACTGCTCAGAGAGAGTATAAGGGCTGTGCTACTTGATGCTGTGTGTGAGTGTTGATTCCTATGGAAGAAAAAGGTGACCAACTGCTGGGATCTGGTGAATAGTCATGGCAGTAAAAGCAGAGATACATGGGCAGGGCAGGCTGAGAACTTGACCAAGTGGCCAACTTCACTAGGCAGGAAAAACAAAGTTATATCTTTAAAAGGTGATAAGACTGTCTTTAAAAGTCTCAGGAAGATCCAGTGAATTTAATAGCATCCTGTCCCCATAAATTTATGTCCCCATAAATTTCTATGTCAGTAGGATGGAATGAAGCCAGTAAAGAGCTGCTGTTGAGAGTTCACTCCTAGTGTTTCTCCCCAATAAATAATGGACACTCTCTGCCTTGGCCTTTGCCATCACCTTTCTAGGCAATGGTTTCTTAACTGGCCAGGGTGTTTATGTTTTTAGACACAGATAAAAGTCAGTGCACCTTGCAGTACTTGTTTTTTCTCTGCTGGACTGAACTCACAAATGAAAATTTTTCTTTCCTGACCTCGGTATGTTTTCTATATTGAAAAAAAAAATTTAAATAATAAGAAAGTCAAGCTATGACAAAAACAGGGATATCTCCGCTTTTTTTTAGTTACAATTGCTGTCCCATACATTCCAGGGTAAGTTCCTTTACCTCCTTCGGGGTGGTTTGATTCATTCTGTAGCATTTTGAAGGCATTACTTTTTCTCCTTTCCTTCAGATCATCGCAGAAGTAGATTCTTCTCTATTGAGACACGACTGTCCCAGAGAGCTACAAAAAATACCTTCTCTCATACCCAAATCATTTGAGACTTTCTACCCAAATTTCCAGTGCCTTCAACTGGTAGGAGGAGTAGCCAGACAAGAGTTGGCTCCATCACAGTGGCAGAGTTAACACAGGTAAAATTCATAGTGCTCTGAGAGCACTGGACATGCTGTGGAGAGTGAATGAAAAGTGTGAAAATAGCATTAGAGAGCCCTCCGTTTCCCTTTCCCAACTGATACTCTGTGCAGTCTCTAAATCATAAACAATGGTTGTTTCAGCTTCTGGCCAGGCATCCCAAAGGGCCAGCCTTTATTATATGATTTGGTATCTGTGAGAGGCTGCTGGCTTGGGTCAGAGTTTTTACGTATCAGTCAGAAGAATTCAGGTTTTAATTGTGTGAGTACCTATTACATGGATCTAGAATTTATTTTCATTATGGATTGCTGAAAGGTTTTTTTTTTTCTTTTTCTTTTCTTAAAGGTGTTTCTGACTGCCTCAGTAGTATAGGAACGTGATCTCATCTGTAGTCTTGAGGTTTCCAGTGTCACCTCACCAGAGTGTGTTTCCCAGACTGGAATCACATCCTATTCTTCAAAGTGAATGATAAGCTCTAATTATTAGAAATCTTCACAGAGCTTGCTGAAGGCCTCCATGTTTGGGATTAGAACTCAATTAGCAGGCAGAATGAAAACTCTGAATATGACCTTACCTGGGTTATCAAATGACTATGAGATGCCTAATATATGTCCTTCAGTAACAGACCTATGATGTATTAAACATGACATCAATTCTATGCTGAAGCACTGAGTTAGCAATTGACATGGCATCTCCTTCTCCCTCTGATCTTTCTACTGATCTCTCTCTCTCTCTCTCTCTCTCTCTCTCTGTGTGTGTGTGTGTGTGTGTGTGTGTGTGTGTGTGTGATTTTTCCCTTAGAGAGGAAGGAGATTCAACTCCTTTGATCAGTAACAGCATGATATACCACAATGGGAGCATTTTTCACCCAGTCACATTCTTTCTCGTTGGAATCCCAGGGCTAGAAGGGGCCCATGCCTGGATCTCCCTGCCTTTCTGTTCTGTTTACCTGGTGGCTTTGCTGGGCAATGCCACCATTTTGCTAATCATCAAGATGGAGCAGACCCTGCAGAGAGAGCCCATGTTCTACTTTCTGGCCCTCCTTTCAACTATTGATTTGGCCCTTTCCACAACCTCTGTGCCCCGCATGTTGGGGATCTTCTGGTTTGATGCTCATGAGATTAACTTTGGGGCTTGTGTGGCCCAGATGTTTTTGATCCACACTTTTACTGGCATGGAAGCTGAGGTCTTGCTGGCCATGGCCTTTGATCGTTATGTGGCAATCTGTGCTCCTCTCCACTATAGGACCATCTTGACATCCCAGGTGCTGGTGGGTATCAGCATGTGCACTGTGGTTCGTCCAGTTCTGCTTACACTTCCCATGATCTATCTCATCTACCGTCTACCCTTTTGCCAGGCTCGTGTAATAGCTCATACCTACTGTGAGCACATGGGCATTGCAAAACTGTCCTGTGGAAACATCCGTATCAATGCCATCTATGGACTCTTTGTGGTTTCCTTCTTTGTCCTGAACCTGGTCCTTATTGGCATCTCTTACATTTACATTCTCCGAGCTGTCTTCCGCCTCCCATCACAGGATGCTCGCTTAAAAGCCCTAAGTACATGTGGGTCTCACGTTGGGGTCATCTGTGTTTTTTATATCCCTTCAGTGTTCTCCTTCCTCACTCACCGATTTGGACACAATATACCACACTACATTCACATTCTTGTTGCCAACCTCTATTTGGTTATCCCACCATCCCTCAATCCCATCATTTATGGTGTAAGGACCAAACAGATACGAGAGCGAGTACTCCATGTCTTTATTAAAAAATAAGACTCAGGACACATTCTTTTACTAAGGATTTTGATCCATCTAGAAAGACTTGTGTGTTCTTGCTTTAACAAACATCTCCTAATCCTAATCCATTGCTGCCAGGATGAGATACAAATTGACTTATTCTTAGCTGCTGATTAATGGATTCTGAAACTTGTGGAAACTTCACTGGATCTCAAGTTCAAAAGCTAATGGGCTATCTTGGAAGGAGCTGTATGGCCTCTGTCTGCATGCCTTCATGCAGACTCCTTCATAACATTAGGCTACTCTTTTTCTGGGTAAAGAATATATTACATTGGTTTTTCTGAATTCTGTAATTAGACAAATGTCATACCAGAAATTTGAATCTGTATCCTACTTCATGTGTCAGTTCATTCATTTATTCATTCATTCACACATGCATGTATTCATTTTATTATTCCTTTAATTTACCTTTGTTTTGTGCTTATTGTATGTCTTTAATCATTCTAATTGCTGGGGATAAACCCATGAACTAAACCAACAGAAAATGGCTGGCCTTGCGGAGCTTGCATTCTGTTACATGATTTTTACAAAGCCAAGTTCATGGATTGAAAAAAAATCATTGCCAAAACTGTAGCTGGAAGTGGAATGATCTGCCAAACATGTAAGATTCACTGGGATGATAGCCAAAACAAACATGTAATTTCAAAACTATTTCTTACTAATATCAACTGTACCATGTCACTGATTGTCTCTCTGTATTCGGGCCCATAGCATAAGCACAGTGTAGTCATAATTGAATTATGCATGATATTTCTCTCTATCTATGTGATGCATGCTGGCTTCTGCCTATTACTTCGTTCACTTTTGTTCTCTCAATCCACATCTGACTCCAAAATACTCCATCCTCAAATACAAGGCCTCTCATCCTAGACCCATAATCTATCTTTAGTTCCTTCACTGACTTTGATGTACAAGTTCTCACACTAACCTATGAATGGTCACTTTTCGGGATACTACTGAAGCCTTTCAGTTGATTCAATAATAATATTTCCCAAATACCAAGCTTTGGCTTTTTGCATCATCAAACTCATCATATTGCTTTACATTAATTTTTTCAGACTTTTTAAAAGAGAAACTAAAGTATAACACAGTGCTTTGTTCCTATAGCTTATGAATTAATGACTTTTAACATTGCAACTCATCTCAAATAAAATGGTTAATAAAAATATCTGTAGAATTACAGTATAAATGACTTTCAACACTGCCTCAACACAAATTTTCTCTTATTTCTCCAGAGTCAAAATGTATCATTTATGTTTCTGACATATAATACAGAAATTTTTAATTTTACAACCACAGTATTTTAGTTAGATCATTTGTAATTAATTCATATAGATTAAAATATTTTGCTTTGCTTTATAACATTGATTTTAATTACATATTCATCTATTAATAGATATTCCTATTATTATTTTTTTAAATTAGAAAATATACTGCATTTTTTGGCATTTATTTTTTGGAATTTATTTATTCCTTGCATTTATGTTAAGGTAGTTTATCCAGTTTTAGAATTTTAGGTAAAATTATTGAGTAGCAGAATTGTAATTAGTTTGAACATATTTCTATTTTCTTGATCTTTGTTTTTGACCAGTTTTTAAAAATTTCACATTTTCCGATATTTTCTTTTTTCTAACTTGTTTGCTTTCTTAATTTAACTTTTTCCCCCAACATTAGTTAAATATTAGTTTACTATTTATAGTAATTTGTAACTACGCTACTCTGAACAAAGCAAAAATTTTAGAAGCCCTCTTTTGATTTTCCCTGTTCTTCTTGTACATATATCTCTCATTTTGGTATTGTCTGGAATTGTATTTCCAGGCTTAAAAAGCCTTCTTAAATGGCCATTTTTATTTGACCATATATATTTTTAATGATTTCTTTCTGCAATAAATCTTCATGAATATCTTCTAGCTCTGAGATTCACAGTTCTTAATGGAGAATATTTATTTTTCCCATAACTTTAATCCCATCTAATCTCGAAATATTTAATTATACTTTTATGTCTAAATACATCCTCATTTGCCCTCATATTTGAATAATGAATAAAAATATATACAATTTTGGAAACAAGTTCTATTCTATCAGCTTTCTGAATTTATTGTTCAATCTTTTGTTTTCCTATAGCTAATGACATTAATGGAACTTCTGCCAATCATTTTTCCACTTTTTTCACAGAATTTTTTTGAATCACCTTAATTTTAATGTTCTGAATTTTCATTGTGAGTCTAGATTTATAAGTTTTAAAAAAGTTATGTTCAGTATTCAGTTAGACTTTATTTTCTTACATGATATACACCATATATATGTGTGTGTGTCTGTGTATGTATATATACACACACACATATATACACATATATATCTAGATACTTCTATATCTATTACTTTTAAAACTTTCTTTACAAATTTTTTATATGTGTGTGTATATATATGTATGTATGTGTGTGTATAACATCTAGATACTTGTATACATATTACTTTTAAAACTCTCTTTAAGACAATTATTATTAAGATACTAATGTTTATTTATTTTTGAGGAGAGAGAGAGACAGAACACAAGCCAGGGAGGGGACAGATAGAGAGAGGCACAGAATCTGAAGCAGGCTCCAGGCTCTGAGCTGTCAGCACAAAGTCTGACATGGGGCTCAAACCCACTGACAGCGAGATCATGACCTGAACTGAAGTCAGGTGTTAAACCATCTGAGCCACTCAGATGCCCCCAAATTTTCTTTCTTTATTTCCTTCCCCATTTCCCCTCATCTTCTTCTGTAAATACTTTAAAATAAAGTTTGAGGGGCGCATGGATGGCTCAGTCGGTTAAACGTCTGACTTCAGCTCAGGTCATGATCACACGGTTCGTGGGTTCGAGCCCCGTGTCGGGCTCTGTGCTGATGGCTAGCTCAGAGCCTGAAGCCTGCTTCAGATTCTGTCTCCCTCTCTCCGCCCCCGGCCCCCCCTCCCGCCCCGCTCATGCTTTCTCTCTCTCTCTCTCTCTCTTTCTCAGAAATAAATTTTAAAAAAGTTAAAATAAAGTTTGAATTCCATATACTTATTCCATGTATTTTAACTTTTCTTTCTTTCCATCATTTATTTATTCTACTATGGACCTAAAAATATATCCATCCACTCTTAAAACCCCAAGTTTTTATTTTCAGCAGTTTCTATTCTATTTTTAGTCTCTTAATATAATCATTTTCAACACTTAGATTTCCTATGATTGATCTTTTAAATAATAATAACAAAATCCTGTGCTTTCTTCATGATTGTAATTTTATTTCCTTCTCTCTCATCTCTTTTTTATTAAATTTTATTTATTTATTTTGAGGGGGAGAGAGAGAGTGAGAAAGCAAGTGGGAGAGGAGCAGAGAGAGAGAGAGGACAGAGGGAAAGAAAGAGAGAATCCCAAGCAGGTTCTGCATTGATGTGTATCTTGAACTCACGAACCAGGAGATCATGACCTGAGCCAAAATCAAGAGTCAAGTACTTAATTGACTAAGGCGCCAGGGTGACCCTCTCTCTCTTATCTTTTTAAGGCTCTGAACTCCTAACTTCATATATTTTATACCTCTGAAGTGGTTGATTTGAGGTTTTTTTGTTTGTTTGTGTTTTGTTTTTTTTAGAGACAGAGAAGGCACACATGCACAAGTGGGGGAGAAGAACAGAGGGAAAGAGAATCTTAAGTAGGCTTGATGCTAAGCACAGAGCCTGATGTGGGACTCTATCTCATGACCCTGAGATCATGACCTGAGCTGAAATCAAGATTCAGATGCTCAACTCTCCGAGTCACCAAGGCACCCCTAAAGTGGTTTATTTTTAATTTGATTTCACACTATATTATTAGCTTTTTAAAAAAATGTTGAACATTTGGTGACTATTCACTGTGAGTTTTTCTTTGCCTTTCTTGGTAGATTCTTCAAAGACCCTGGCTAAGCAGTGTTTGCACGTTGAATTTCTTAGAAAGTACATCCTGAGATGGAGATTGCATGGAATCAGAATAATGCCCCCTTAGGGATGTCCTCAACCTAATCTTCTGAATTCGTGAATATGTTAAGATTCATGGCAAAGAGAAACTAAAGTTTCAAATGGGATTGAGTTTGTTTAAGATAGTGAGGGTATCCTGTACTATCCAGGTGGAGCCAGTGTTATCACGAGTCCTTGAAAGCAGACAATAATAGAAATAGAGGACAGAATCACAGAAGGAGACATGATGACTCAATTGCATACTTATTTACACATTTCTTTTTTTCAAGTTTTTGTTTAAATCCCAGTTGATTAACATACAATGTAATATTAGTTTCAGGTATAAGATTTAGTAATGCATCACTTACATAAAATAACCAGTGCTTATCATAACAAATGCCTTCCTCAATACTCATCACCGATTTAGCCCATCCACCCCACATCTCCCTTCTAGTAATGATCACTTTGTTCTCTAAGTGGAGAGTCTGTTTTATGGTTTGCCTCTCTCTCTTTTTTCCCCCTCTGTTCATCTGTTATGTTTCTTAAATTCCATATATGAGTGAAATCATATGATATTTCTCTTTCTCTGACTGACTTATTTTGCTTAACATAATAAATTCTAGTTCCATCCATGCAGTTGCAAATAACAAGATTTCATTCTTTTTGATTGCCAAGTAGTACTCCATTGTATGTATATATGTCATATCTTCTTTATCCATTCATCAGTTGATGGACATTTGGACTCTTTCCATAATTTGGCTTTTGTTGAAAGTGTTGCTTATAGCATCAGGGTGCACTTATACAATTAAAGCAAGTAAAACCAATGTCACATGTGTAAGTCTTAAGCCATCATTATACCAGCTTTGAAAATGGAAAAGAGAGCCATGAATTAAGAAACGGGGACAGCCTAGGGAAGCTGGAAAAAGTAAGAAAACATGTTCTCTCCCAGTGTCTCTAGAAAAGAATGCAGACTTACTGAACACTTGATTTTAGCTCAGTGAGAGAGGTATGCATCCACTTTCTAACAAACTGAACTGCAGAATGATAAATTTATGTTGATTTAAGGCACTCCATTTCTGATAATGTATCATTAGACAACTAATACAGCTTTGCTCCCAAGATCAGCACCTGGGTGAGATGGATGAAGAGAGAGGGAGAAAAGGATTTGTAGTGAAGTGGCAGCAAAAGTGTCAGCCAGATATTTAATTTTTTAAAGATTTATTTATTTTTGAGAGGCAGAAAGAGACAGAACGTGAGCAGGGTAAGGGTAGACACACACACACACACACACACACACAGAGAGAGAGAGAGAGAGAGAGAGAGAGAATCTGAAGCAGGCTCCAGGCTCTGAGCTGTCAGCCCAGAGCCCAAGGCAGGGCTCAAACCCACAGACCATGAGATCATGACCTGAGTTGAAGTCAGATGCTTAACCAACTGAGCCACTCAGGTGCCCCTTTCAGCCAGCTATTTATACAGGAGTCTCTGGAGCTGGAATGGACCTTCATAGTTGTCCTACTTAGGCTGAATCAGGAATGCTATATACTGCTTCACCAGTCATTTTGGGGGCTCTCTGGGAAAGAGGATTTGATCTTGGGTGAAGAAGATCCATTAGGGAAGAGAAAAAGCAAAGAGGCACACATTCCAGTGGTTTGATGATTAAGAACCTCAGATCTGAAAGTGAGTTAAGGATGACACCCTACAGAACCCACTATAAAACCCAACTAGGGTAGTTTTGTGTATTGGAGATGCTATTGTGAAACTCCACCTAATTCTTTAGGAATTTGATTTTTGTTGCTTTCTGCCTCTGGCTGTTCTGAAAACCTCAAGACAGAGAAACATTCATATCCCTCCCTGTTTTTGAAATATAGCCATGCCTTGTGTTTGCAGGTATATGCTAGGCTGCTTATTCAAGTCCTTTAATAACTTTTCTTATTGATTTTGAAGGTATGTATAAAAACCACTTATTTTTGACATCAATTTTAACATATCTAAAGCTTTCTGAGGGGAATGACAATAGTTACATAGACTGCCATCTTGACCATAGAAACTGATACATTACTTTTTTTAAAAGCATGGGAAACCTATTTTTTGTAGTATATCTTATTTGACAAAAGGTCTAAGTGAAGTCATTTTTTTCACTTGATATTCATTTATGATAGTATTCATTGTCAAATTGCTGCATGGTCTTTAAACATTTCAAATTCTGTAAAATAGAATGAGAGGATGTAATGGTGTCTGTATTGTAATGACCCCAGCACATTTTGACACTGTGATGCAATTTCAAAATACGTTGTTCTGGGAGGAGGGGGCAAGATGGCAGGGAAGTAAGGAGCTCCGTACTTGCACTCGCGCCCATACGTCACACAGAAAAGATCTGAAGCCATTGGAAACCTTACAAAACCTGAGAGATTGGCAGAAAAAGGACCCAGAATACACTGAGAAAGCCTTCTAATGGCTACCTCAAGAAACAAGCCAGAGTACACAAGATGGAGAGTCCCAAATATCACTACGAATAGGAAAATAAAATAACCAAGGTCCCAACAAGAGATACCAAGAGATACCATTCAAAAAACACTCTCTGAAAGGATAGGCCTTGGACAGTCAAAGATCTTCTTGAATATAGCAGCGCTCATAGATACAAAGAGGATAACAGGTCTTTAAAACCAACAAGAGCCGGAAAGCTAACTAAAATGACAAAACGAAAGAGCTCGCCTCCAAAGAAACTCCAAAAAGAAATGACAGCTAATGAGCTGCACAAAACAGATATCAGCAGCATAACTGAACAAGATTTTAGAATAATAATGGTAAAATTAATAGCTGGGCTTGAAAAAAACATAGGGGACATCGAGAAACTATGGCTACAGACAGAATGGAAAATGAAAATAGGCATGAAGAATTAAAAAATGCGATAAATGAGATACATAATAAATTAGAGGCCTCCAACGCACGGATTGAAAAAGCAGAAAGGAGAATAAGTGATTTAGAAGAACCATTATAGAAAAACAAGGAGCTGACAAAAAAAGAGACAAACTGATCCAGGAACAGGAAAGAAGAGTTCGAGAGCTCAGCAATACAGTCAAACGCAACAATATCCGTACCATAGGAATCCCAGAAGAGGAAGAGAGAGGGAAAGGTGCTGAAGGAGTCCTGGAACAAATTACAGCAGAGAACTTCCCTGACCTGGGGAAGGAAGTAAATATGGAAATACAAGAGGCTCAGAGGACTCCCCTCACACGTAACTTGAATCGATCTTCTGCACGGCATATCATAGTAAAAATGGCAAAATACAAGGACAAAGAGAGAATTTTGAAAGCAGCTAGGGAGAAAAGGGCCGTAACATACAAAGGGAAACCATTCAGAGTGATGATAGACCTATCTACTGAAACGTGGCAGGCCAGAAAGGAATGGCAAGAGATCTTCAATGTGATAAACAGTAAAAATATGCAGCCAAGAATCCTCTATCCAGCAAGCCTGTCATTCAAAATAGAAGGAGAGCTAAAAACCTTTCCAAATAAACAGAAATGGAAAGAATTTGTCACCATGAAGCCAGCCCTACAAAAAATCCTGAGGGGGATGCTCTGAAGGAAAGGTTGCAAGGAACAAAGATTCCTTGAGACACCACCACAAACATGAACCCTACAAAAGATACAAAGACTCTAAACTCACATATTTCAATAATAGCACTGAATGTAAATGGGCTGAATGCTCCAATCAAAAGACATAGGGTAGCAGAATGGATAAAAAAACAAAATACATCTATATGCTGTCTAAAAGAAATTCATTTTAGACGGGAAGATACCTTCAGATTAAAAGTAAGGAGATGGAGAAATATATATCATGCTACAGGAAATCAAAAGAAAGCGGGGGTAGCGATACTTATATCAGACAAACTGGACTTTAAATTAAAGACAATCACAAGAGATGAAGAAGGGCACTACATAATAATTACAGGGTCCATTCATCAGGAAGAACTAACAAACATAAATGTCTACGCACCGAATATGGGAGCACCTAAATATCTAAAACAATTAATCACAAACAGAAACAAGCTAATAGATAAGAATGTGCTAATAGCAGGGGACATTAATACTCTGCTTACAGGAATGGATAGGTCAACCAGACAGAAAATCACTAAAGAAATAATGGACGTGAAAGACACATTGGACCAGATGGATCGGATGACTATATTTGGAACTTCACATCCTGAGGCCAGGGAATTTACTTTCTTCTCAAGTGCGCATGGCACATTCTCCAAGATAGATCACATACTGGGACATAAAGCAGCCCTCAATAAATATAAAAGAATAGAGATCATACCATGCACACTTTCAGATCATAATGCTTTGAAACTTGAAATCAATTACAGGAAAAAGTCTGGAAAACCTACAAAAACATGGAGATTAAAGGACACCCTACTAAAGAACGAATGGGCCAATCAGGCAATTAGAGATGAAATGAAAAAATATATGGAAACAAATGAAAATGAAAACACAACAATTCAAAATCTATGGGATGCGGCAAAGGCAGTCCTAAGAGGAAAGTACATTGCTCTCCAGGCCTATTTCAAGAGATTAGAAAAAGCGCAAGTCCAAAATCTAACAGCTCACCTAAAGGAACTAGAGGCAGAGCAACAAGAACGCCCTAAACCCAGTAGAAGAAGAGAAATAGTAAAAATTAGAGCAGAAATAAACAACATAGAGACCAAAGAAACAATTGAACAGATCAATGAAACCAAGAGTTGGTTTTTTGAAAAAATAAACAAAATTGACAAACCTCTAGCCAGACTTCTCAAAAAGAAAAGAGAGAGCACTCAAATAGACAAAATTATGAATGAAAATGGACTTATTACAACCAACCCCTCAGAAATACAAGCAATTATCAGGGAATACTATGAAAAATTATATGCCAACACATTGGACTAATTAGAAGAAATGGATAAATTCCAAAAACACACACTCACTACCAAAATTCAAACGGGCAGAGATAGAAAGCCAGAACAGACCCATAATGAGTGAAGAAATCGAATCAGTTATCAAAAATCTCCCAACATATAAGCCCTGGACCTGATGGCTTCCCTGGGGAATTCTACTAGACATTTAAAACAGAATTAACCCCAATTCTTCTCAAGCTATTCCAAAAGTTAGAAATAGAAGGGAAACTCCCAGACTCATTTTATGAAGCCAGCATCACTCTGATTCCCAAGCCAGACAGAGATCCAGCAAAAAAAGAGAATGACATGCCAATATCCTTGATGAATACGGATGCAAAAATCCTCAAGAAGATCCTTGCAAATTGAATCCAGCAACACATAAAAAGAATCATCCACCAAGATCAAGTGGGATTCATTCCTAGGTTATAGGGCTGGTTCAACATTCGCAAATCAATCAATGTGATATATCACATCAATAAAAGAAAAGATAAAAACCATATGATCCTGTCAATAGATGCAGAAAAAGCATTTGGCAAAATACAGCATCCCTTCTTAATAAAGACCCTAGAGAAAGTTGGGATAGAAGGAACCTACTTAAGCATCATTAAAGCCATCTATGAGAAGCCCTCAGCTAACATCATCCTCAACGGGGAAAAACTGAGAGCTTTCCCCCTGAGATCAGGAACATGACAGGGATGTCGATTCTCACCACTTTGTTTAACATATTGGTGGAAGTCCTAGCATCAGCGATCAGACAACAAAAGGAAATCAAAGGCATCAGAATTGGCAAAGAGGAAGTCAAACTTTCACTCTTCGCAGATGACATGATACTCTACATAGAAAACCCGACAGACTCCACCAGAGGCCTACTAGAACTGATCCAAGAATTCAGCCGTGTTGCAGGATACAAAACCAACGTACAGAAATCGATTGCATTTTTATATACCAACAATGAAGCAACAGAAAAAGAAATCAAGAAACTGATCCCATTCACAATTGCACAAAAAACCACAAAATACCTCGGAATAAACCTAACCAAGGATACAAGAGATCTGTATGATGCAAAGTATAGAAAACTTATGAATGAAATTGAAGAAGATACAAAGAAATGGAAAAACATTCCATGCTCATGGATAGGAAGAATAAATATAGTTAAGATGTCATTACGACCCAAAGCAATCTACACATTCAACGCAATTCCAATCAAAATTGTGCCAGCATACTTCTCAAAACTAGAGCAAACTATCCTAAAATTTGTATGGAACCACAAAAGACCCCGAATAGCCAAAGTAATCCTGAAAAATAAAACCAAAACGGGAGGATCACCATCCCAGACTTTAGCCTCTACTACAAAGCTGTCATCATCAAGACAGTATGGTATTGGCACAAAAACAGACACATAGACCAATGGAACAGAATTGAGAACTCAGAAGTGGACCCAAAAGTATACAGCCAACTAATCTTTGACAAAGCAGGAAAGAATATCCAATGGAAAAAAGACAGCCTTTTTAACAGATGGTGTTGGGAGAACTGGACAGCAACATGCAGAAGAATGAAACTAGACAATTTTCTCACACCATGCACAAAACAAACTCAAAATGGATAAGGACCTGAACGTGAGACAGGAAACTATCAACACCCTAAAGGAGAAAGCAGGAAACAACCTCCTTGACCTTCACCGCAGCAACTTCTTACTTGACACATCCCCAAAAGCAAGGGAATCAAGAGCAAAAATAAAAGATTAGGACCTCATCAAGATTAAAAGCTTCTGCACAGCAAAGGAAACAATCCACAAAACTAATAGTCAACCAATGGAATGGGAAAAGATAGTTGCAAATGACATATCAGATAAAGGGTTAATATCCAAAATCTATAAGGAACTCACCAAACTCCACACCCGAAAAACAAACAACCCAGTGAAGAAGTGGGCAGAAGATATGAACAGACACTTCTCCAAAGAGGACATCCAGATGGCCAACAGACACATGAAACGATGCTCAGCATCCCTCCTCATCAGGGAAATACAAATCAAAACCACACTGAGATACCAGTCAGAGTGGCTAAAATGAGCAAATCAGAGAACTCTAGATGTTGGCGAGGATGTGGAGAAACGGGCACTCTCCTACACTGTTGGTGGGAATGTAATCTGGTGCAGCCCCTCTGGAAAACAGTGTGGAGTTTCATCAGGAAACTAAGAATACAACTCCCCTATGACCCAGCAATAGCACTGCTAGGAATTTACCCAAGGGATACAGAAATGCTGATGCAAAGGAGCACATGTACCCCAATGTTCATAGCAGCACTCTCAACAATAGCTAGAACATGGAAAGAGCCTAAGTGTCCATCAACAGACGAATGGATCAAGATGTGGTTTATCTATACCATGGCAATGAGAAACAATGAAATCTGGCCATGTGTAGCAACATGGATGGACCTTGAGGATGTTATGCTGAGCAAAATAAGTCAGGCAGAGAAGGACAAATATCATATGTTTGCACGTATAGGAGGATTAGGAGGAATTTAACTGAGGAACAAAGGGGAGAAGAAGGGGCGAAATGGTGGGGGAAAGGGAGAGAAGCAAACAATGAGAGACTCTTGAATGCTGACAAAAACTGAGGTTGATGGATCTTGGGGGGAGGTGGGATAGGAATGGAGGAGGACACTTGTGGGGATGAGCACTGGATATTATGTGGAAAGTAATTTGACAATAAACTATTTGTAAAAAATAAAAAAATAAAAAAAATAAAAAGAAACGATAGCTGAAAAAAAAATTAAACTTATTCTTAACCATATGACCTAGCAATCATACTCCCTGCTCTATATCCTGATGAACTGAAATATATGTCCATATAAATACGTGCACATAGAGGCTTATAGCATCTTTATGCCTAATTACCAAAATTTGGAGGCAACAAAGATGTCCTTCAATGGTGAGTGTTTAAATTGTGGCACATTCAGATAATGGAATATTATTCAGTGCTAAAAAAGCATGAGCTACCAAGTTCTGAAAAGATATGGAGGGATCTTAAATAAAAGCCAACCTGAAAAGACTGTATCCTTTCAACTATGTGACATTCTGGAAAAGGCAAAACTATGAAGACAATAAAAAGAGTAACGTTTGTCCCGGTTTAGAGAGAAGGGAGAGATGAAGAGGCAGGGTATAGAGGGCACTTAGGGCAGAAAAGCTATTCTGTATAATATCGTGGTGAAAACATGTCAGTATATATTCGTCAAAACCCATTGAATGTACAACACCAAGAGTGAACTCTGATGTAAATGGTGGACTTTGGTTAATAACAGTGTGGCAATGCAGTTCATTGATGGTAACAAAAGTGCCACTTTGGAGAGGGAAGTTGATGGTGGAGAAAGTCGTTTGTGACGGCAGAAGGTATATGGAGATTTTCTGTATTTCTCATTCAGTTTTGCTGTAAACTGAAAACTGTTAAAAAAAATAACGTTTATTAATGTAAAAATGGTTACAATGGTAAATTTGATGTTATATATATTTACAACAATAAAAAAGGTACATTGAACTGGAAAAAAAAACAAAATACGCTGTTCTGTATTTTTGACTTATTAATTGAAATTGTATTATATATTATTTTATATATTTCATGTACGTTTGTAAACAAAAGTGTGTACATTATGTGTAGATTCCTAATGCACTTTTATTTTAATGGAGGGATAATATCTTTGAGTGAATATACTCTTTTGTCCACTTAGGTACTTATTTTGTTTTTGCTATCATTCAAAACTGTATAATAAAACATTATGTGTTCAAAGCTGACTTTATATTTGAAATAGATAATATAATTATTCAATATTTACAATGATCTTCATTTCTTCATTTACAGCCACTTAAAAACTTCTGCCATTTCCCATCGTTGCCAGTAATCCTTTAACGTTTCTTATTATGCAGGTTGGCTGGCAATGAAGTCTGTCAGGTTTTGGTTTATCTCAAAATGTCTTTACAGGTAATGAAGAGGAAAAATAAAATTTGAACGGACATTGGTAATTAAATTAGTAATCAAATATTTCCTATAATGAAAATCCTAGGTACAGACATCTCACTCCACTATATGTATAAAGATAAATTAATATCTCACAAAGCTGTACAAACTCTTCCATATTATATAAGAAGCAAATCCCCTGGGAAATCCAGTATCTGAAATGAGTCAGACTCCAGTATTGGATATTTTTACCACTTATCCCTATGGCCTCTGTGAGATAGATATGAAAAATTGTCAGGGGGGGAAGATTGAGAAGATCAGTCATGAACAAAGGACAGTGGGACCAAAAATTCACAGATGTCAATCCCCATAGCTAAGAATTCATGAACCTAGAACACACGGTCAGTTCAGTGCATGGGGATAGTGAGAGCTCAGGATGAAAATGGGTCTCCTGGGGCACCTGGGTGGCTCACTTGGTTAAGTGTCTGACTTCAGCTCAGGTCATGATCTCACAGTTTATGAGTTCAAGCCCCATGTCAGGCTCTGAGCTGACAGTTCGGAGTCTGGAGCCTGCTTTGAATTCTGTGTCTCCTTGTCTTTTTGCCCCTCCCCTGCTCATTCTCTCTCTCTCAAAAATACCTAAATATTAAAAAAAATTTTTTTTTTTTACAAAGAACATGAGGCTCCTGCCAGGTTGTTCTATTCAAGCTTAGAATCTGGATTAAGTACTATTTTACCTAGGAAACAACAATCCATAGAATTAGGCTGCAAAATAGAGGGAGATGGAATGTATCTATCTTTATGTTGTAAGTAAATGATCATATTTGTGGGTTTTTGCCCCACATTTATAATATCTTTCTATAAATTTCTATCTATGCCATCTTTTTCCTTAGGTTTCTGTTGATCTAAATCATAATCTAGGAGTTTTGCCAGTAATCTCAGAGGATTTGATCCCTGGGTACAATTTATAGTAGAAAATGGAGTTAACTTATTTTTCTAAAATTATAAGCACCTAAAGCCCTGGTATAAAATGACTCTCTTTCGATTGTATTTTTTTAAAAAACTCAGCAAACAGAGCTGTGCTGCTTGACATTTTCCTTGTGTCTCTATTTCTGTGGAGGAATGAAGCATCAAAGATGAATTTTCTTGGGTATGTACTGCAGTCAGCCAAAAGAGATATGGTCAATTGTGGCTGACAACTGCTGGTTTAATATATGAAATGCATCATGTGGTCCATTTTCTGAATCTAACAGGGAAAAACGTTGCAACATTTTTTTGGTGAAAATTTTATTTTTTTCTTTCTGAAAATTTTATTTTTTATTGTTTTTTTTTTTTGTTTTCTTTTGCTAATGTTTCTAGTTTAATCTCGCAACTTTTAAATGGAGGTTAAGTTTCCTTAAAAATATCTGGGAGATCCAAAGCTTTAAAATCCATCTACAAAATGAATATACAGTGGGTTGATAAAGTATAATTTCTGTTTTTGCCATGGGTTACAGGGAAGGAATGAAATAGACTTCTGAAGCATGATGAATACCTGAGATGAGCAGTGGCATATTACTGAGAGTTTATATTCATAGATAAACCCAAGGTAGGCATCAGTGTTCTTAAAGGCTTGTTCCACGCCAGCATCTTGTTACTGGATGATGGCTGTTACCTGGAGTTTCAGTTCTTAAAAAATACAAGTAACAAACACAAAACACAAAACACGGAATAAAAAAACACAAATTGTGTTAAAAAAACACAACTCCTGTCTCTGTCCCTCCCTCCCTCTTTCTCTTTCTCTCTCACACACACACACAGACACATACACATAGACACACACACACACTCACACACACACACACACACACACACACACCCCTGATCTTAGAATGAATTTAGTGTTTATTTTTTACCTGGGTATGTTTCCCCAAGAAATATGGAGTTATATAAAGGACAAAAATGGAGTCTCTGCTACTTCATCCTGATCTTGAACTACTCTGCCTCAAGGTAGAGACCCAGAGAACGTTCCCTTATTTCATTATTTGAGCTTATGAGTAATTAGGTGTTTCTTCATTATTTTGAAGACATTGCAAAGCACCCTTTCCTATGTTCTTTACACAGTCACGGAAGACAGACCTCTCCCAATCAGACTGTTGTTCCAGATAGTTCTGTGCTGCTCAGAAATGCCTTCTTCAGGTGCATGCCACCTGAAGCCTTCCAGGCAGTCTTTTACCCATGTTCCCAGTTAGTCAGACAGAAGGAGTGAACTCGGTACATGCTAGTTCTGTAGCAGCGGTGAAATCGGCAGTTTTTCCCAGAGGAACTGATATGGTATGGAGAGTAAAAGAAGAAGCTTTCAAATACCACTCGAAACGACCATTTCCTCAACATTCTAAAATCCAGTGGGCTATGACATGGGATGGTCTTGGGAAAATAGAGACATGAGCAGAACTACACATAAAGTTATCATTATCTTTCTTTCTGGGATGTTTCAAGTATTGAGGTACGTGTAAAACCCAGACTATGTATGCTCCTGGGCAGGCATCCCAGAGTGTCTGTGCTTTTGATTGTGATAACGTGAACTTCTGATATTGTGTTTCTCTCTTTTTGACAGGATATTTGGCTGGATCTTGGCATTTTCTCTATGCCCATAAGTGAATCATTAGATAATTTATACATTTCTTAATTACGGAAGTGTCTTGTACCTCTGTGCATGTCACTCTACTTTCTAGCTGGCCTATCTCCTTTTGGATTCTATCTGCATTTCCATGTGTGCATCCCTGATGTTTCACATGCCCCACTTCAGACAGGAGCTTTACAAAAGGTACAGGGCATACAAAATTATTCCATACTTAATATCAAGTTCTGTGTCTTATAACTCTGCCATAGGCTTGCCGATGAGCCTTGTGTGTTAAACAAAAATGAGGAATAAATTATTTGAGAATGGCCCATTCAAATATGTATGGTTTAGCTTATAGTCAAAAATATATATTACCAAGCCATTCCAAATAGCGACCTTTTTCATTTTCACTGCATATTGAAACACTAAGCTAATCATTTTCATAAACACATCTTATTGAAGCTTCTTTTTCCCTCCTTCCAGGAATGACAACTCCTTCTCTGTCACTTGGGAAGATGTTTTATCCCAATAGGAGCATTTTTCACCCAGACACATTCTTTCTTGTTGGAATCCCAGGGCTAGAAGGGGCCCATGCCTGGATCTCCCTGCCTTTCTGCTCTGTTTACCTGGTGGCTTTGCTGGGCAATGCCACCATTTTGCTAATCATCAAGATGGAGCAGACCCTGCTGAGAGAACCCATGTTCTACTTTCTGGCCCTCCTTTCAACTATTGATTTGGCTCTTTCCACAACCTCTGTGCCCCGCATGCTGGGGATCTTCTGGTTTGATGCTCATGAGATTAAGTTTGAGGCTTGTGTGGCCCAGATGTTTTTGATCCATGCCTTCACTGGCATGGAGGCTGAAGTCCTGGTAGCCATGGCCTTTGACCGTTATGTGGCAATCTGTGCTCCACTACACTATAGAACCATCTTGACATCCAACGTGCTGGTGGGTATCAGCATGTGCACTGTGATTCGTCCAGTTCTGTTTACGCTTCCCATAGTCTATCTCATCTACCGCCTACCCTTTTGCCAGGCTCGTGTAATAGCTCATACCTACTGTGAGCACATGGGCATTGCAAAACTGTCCTGTGGAAACATCTGTATCAATGCCATTTATGGGCTCTTTGTGGTGTCTCTTTTTCTTTTGAACCTGGTCCTTATTGGCATCTCCTACATTTACATTCTCCGAGCTGTCTTCCGCCTCCCATCACAGGATGCTCGGTTAAAAGCCCTGAGCACGTGTGGGTCTCACGTTGGGGTCATCTGTGTTTTTTATATCCCCTCAGTGTTCTCTTTCCTCACTCACCGATTTGGACACAACATACCACGCTACATTCACATTCTCGTTGCTAACCTCTATTTGGTTATCCCACCATCACTCAACCCCATCATTTATGGTGTAAGGACAAAACAGATACGAGAACGAGTGCTCTGTGTCTTTGCTAAAAAGTAGATATTCTTGCCTTTGTTTACCAAGCACTTTGACCTAGCAAGGAAAATGTGAGTTCTTTCCAGAGATTTTTCTCCATCTAAATTTAGTGCCACCAAATGATATTCCAGGGGATTTGATCTGGGCCCGTTATTGATTCTATGATTTGAATAATTTTCAAGATGTTTCAGGGTCAAGGACTAATTCCTATTGTGGAAGCAAGAACTGTTTGCATTATTTCACTTTGTGTGAGAATGAACAGTCCAAGCAATGACCCTTTCCATCATTCCATTTGCTAACAGTGCTTCTTTCTCCCCCGTTTTAAAGTTCTCTATTTTTCCCTCAGGTCAACAAAAGTAAGACAAGGAAACATATAGCTAATACCTTTCTTCCCACAATATGGAATTAAAAACTATTATTACTGAGACTTATTTATCTTTAATGTTATTCTTAATAAAACACATGAGACATTTAGGTTGAAATGAACTATGACTCCTACCCAAAACTTCCCGTTTTTTTCTTGTCCTCAGAGACAGGAATGATCACCACATACTTTCTTGTCTTTCTTAGAGTCTAAACTGATCATTTTAAATTCAATTTTCTCTGTGGGAGTTGGGATTATAATTTTTTAATTCATGTAGATGATAATGCACTGTATCATTTCATAGCCAATTGTTTCACTTATATCAAATTTAGAGATCTGTGTTGATACATATGGATACAGTAATCCTTTTGAAACACTAGAATCTTTCATTTGCATTTTATTTATATTTTCATCATTTGAATAATATTTTGATTACTTCTAATTCAGAATTGATTTTGTGATATCTTTATGAATTGTTTTTGTGGATATTTAAAGATTTTTCTAGTGGTTCTACACTGATGGAACAGGTCATGTTCTTACTTATTTTTATTGGGGTTATTTACTGTAGTTTCCTTGTGCCCTCCCCAAGTTTTCTGCCCAGCTTCTTAAAAATCTCATAGCATGAATTTTTGCTTACGGTTGACATATTAACACTTTTCTATAAATCCTTTATATTTAATACCTTATTTTCATATGGCAGGTTAAATTTTTAAATGAAATCAGTACTGATAATATTATCTATAATGCAGCATCTTATCACTATGAAACTTAGGGCTTCTTAACAGCTTTATTATATATGGACATTGCAACATCTATATTGTTATGGGTGTGTGTGTGTTTATATGTGTGTGTGTGTGTTAAGTCTTACTTTATATCTAATCTACTTGCAATTTATTTTGCTATAAGATGTAAGAATATTAAACACTTTGGTTTCTATATCCAACCTATTTCATAACATAATTGACTTAACAACTCAACACTTCAGAACTGATTTGCATTTTTTCTTTCTTCATATTAAATTTCAATTTGTACGAGTCTGATTTTCATTTACATAGTTGGTTTGTCTGTTTGTTCTTGAACCAGTGTCGATCATCACTAGAAAATTACATTTTAATAACTTTTATTTTTTTATTTTTATTTATTTTTTTTAATAATCTAATTTTTTTAAATGTTTTATTTATTTGTAGGAGAGAGAGAGAGACAGAGTGAGCAGGGGAGGGTCAGAGAGAGAGGGAGTCACAGACTGAAGCAGGCTCCAGGCTCTTAGCTGGCAGTCAGCACAGAGCCCGACGCGGGGCTCGAACCCACGAACCGCGAGATCATGACCTAAGCGAAAGTCGGATGCTTAACCGACTAAGCCACCCAGGCGCCTCACATTTTAATAACTTTTAAAACTGATTATCCTCTTGTACTTTTCTCACTCTCCCTTTATTTTTTAAGCTAATTGATAAAACAATAAAACGAAATGCTGCCATTTTGCTATAGTTAAAAATACCCTGATGGAATTTTGAGTGCACTTATTCCTTGATTCATTTACTATGAATCAACTAAACAATGCGTTTTTAATTCCTTGAACTATTTTTTTAAATGTTTTTCTTTTTATCCCTTTCTGAGAAAGAGAGAGAGACAGCGTGAGCAGGGGAGGGTCAGAGAGAGAGGGAGACGCAGATTCTGAAACAGTCTCCAGGCTCTGAGCTGGCTGTCAGCACACAGCTGGATGTGGGGCTCGAACCCACAAACCGTGAGATCATGACTTAAGCCGAAGTCGGACGCTTAACCGGCTGAGCCACCCAGGCGCCCGTAATTCCCTGAACTATTAACTGAGACTTAATTATGCTCATTTGGACAAGCACAGTCGATAAAATGTGCCTCGGTGACTGCTCTGTGACTAACTTGTTAGCACTCTATTTCCCACAATTCTCTTCCCTGTAATTTCCGGTTGAGAGGTGGTCACATAAGAAATGCATAAGCCGTGGGAGCAAATGTGAAACGACACCATTATTTTCTGTAGCTCAATATTGTTTTCAGGCAATGACAGAAACACAGCGATCCTAGAGGATTCTAATTTCTCCCTATGTCCCTCAGCTTCATGCACAGCTCTCCATAGCTACTGACCTGCTGACCAACAGTCATCACAAATCTACCACGGGTATTTACTTGCAAACACAGAGGCAGTCGCCAGGAAAAACAAACCACCTCCCTTGAATTTTGACACACTCCTTTATGATTCCATCTCAGAAGCTGAAAGTACCTAGTTTTCTGCAAACACCATCTTATTCATGCAGGCCTAATCTGGCTAGCAAATTTGTTTTGGGATCTATTTTCCCCCTACTGCCTCCCACAATTGCATCTAACTCCTATAATAAATTATTTATTCTTTAATACTGTTAGTAGTTCTGAACCTTAGTTGACGTAAATATAGATACCAAAAGTGGCTCCTGGGTAACAAATTCTTAAGAATGGAATTTGGAATTAGTTCATTATCTAATGAGCCTTAGCGACACTAAGGCCCCAGCTGCCACTGGCAAAAGAGACATTGGTCATATGTAGAATGCAGTGACAAAACTGTTATGTATATTATTACCCTCTGTAACCAAGGGCTTAAGGAAGGCAAACCTTTTTGAGTGTCCAAGTATTTCTGCCAAAGATTTTAATAAGAATGAGGACAGTATAGATTTTATTTATTTATTTATTTATTTATTTATTTATTTATTTATTGGTGATAAATAAGATGGAGAAGGTGGATAAAGTCAACAATGAGCTCAGGGCTTTAAATATGCAGCCCAAGGTCCAGGTAAGGAAAGAAAGCATTTTTGACTTGCTAAAAACAAAATCGTCCTCTACTAGACCATTTATTGGAAAGAAATAGGACTTTAAAAATTGGAATGACGTGGGACACCTGGGTGACTCAGTTGGTTAAGCATCTGACTTCATCTCAGGTCATGATTTCACAGCTTGTGAGTTTGAGTCCTGCATCAGGCTCTGTGCTGACAGCTCAGAACCTGGAGCCTGCTTCTGATTCTGTGTCTCCCTCTCTTTCTGCCCCTTCCCCACTCATGCTCTGTCTCTCTCTGTCTCAAAAATAAATAAAAATTTTAAAAAATATAAAAATTGGAATAGTATTAAGTGAGTAGACTTCAATGAAGCAAATCCTGAGTTCTGGCAACCCCCCTTTTACCATTAGAAGCAGCTCTTGTTCTCTTGTCTCAGGTTAATAGTCTCCCCCTGAGGTAGCTAACTTGAAATGGATTGCTGCTCTAGGCCATGAAAAATTCCCACCACTTCTTATGGTTTCAGAAAACCATGGTGTCTAATAAGAATAAAATGTGGGTCACCTATGTAGTTTTTCTATTAACCATGTTATGAAAGCTAAAAAAAAGTAAAATTAATTCAATAGAATATTTAATCTAACTTAATGTTATCCAAAAATTATTTAAACATAAAATTAATATACCTACCAATTAAATATTTGATACCATTTAAGTGATCAAAGTAAGCCTTCTTAATCCAGTATTTAACACTTAAAGCACATCTTTCTGGTACACTAAATCTTCAACGGCTAAAATAAAATGCAAGACAAAACAGTATGTTGAATTGAAAAATATTTTATATTTATATTGAAATAAAGATTAAAATTAGTACCCTCAGTTGAATTTGCCACATGTCCAATGTTCGATAATCATATATGGCTAGTGTCTACTGTGTGGGAAAGTACAATTCTATGCCTATAACTGGCTTTGAATGCCAGCAGGCTCCAGTGGGTAAAATATACTCACCAAAAGAATTGCAAGATTTTGCCACTTTATACAGATAGACACCTGGGGAACATGTGTGATACTAAACTCTGAGTACTGAATGTGAGTGAAAGAAATGTGACATAGTGTGAGGTTGAACTGTAGCATGAGGATATTAAATAGAGATTCTGGACTCCGTGTATTTGGGAGTGGTTCCAACAGTGAGATGTTCAACTAAAACCTGCTCTCAAAGAGGGTCCTCAGTAAAATGAACTGAAATGCCAGAATTTCTCTGAAAAATACCATAAAGGAAAGTTCCCAAAGACTTTCGGGGACACAGAATGTTAGAGTGTATTTATCATGAATACCTGCTCAGCCAGCCCCTAAGCCTACCCTACAGAGCCTAGAAAACACTCCTCATCGTGGCTGTGAGAAATGTATTCCTGAGGGGAACCTAGGAACCCAGGAAAGTTTCTGTTTGGACTACTTTCTGCAGGTCAGGAATGATGTCCTGATTTCAGTCTTAAGACAGCTTTGAAGCCTGGAGTCCACTGAAGTGGGAACTGTCCCCCCTTGAAGAAGGACCCTGCTGAGCAGGTGAATGTACCCTGGTCTTCCAGAAAGGGACATGTGATCATTTATTATCAAGACTATGCACTGGGAAGAGAAATAGCAAGAATCTTGGGGGATTATAAGATATGGGTCCTGAACCAACATTAATATCTGGAGAAGTAAAATGTCACTTTTCAATGTAGGGGCTTATGAAGGTCACTACAAGATCAGTTGCCTTGAACAACCACACACTAGAGAACAAACCCTCAAAGTGACTTTTCCCCTTCCCTTCATCTTTCCCGTGGCCCCCAGTCCTCCTTCCTTGGATTTTACTCCATGGAATTTTACTGACTCAAGCTTTGTTCTCTGAAGAACTCCTACCAAGGCAACTGGAATCATAGTGACAGTAGTAAGCCCTCAGAACGAGGCTTAGTGGAAAGGATCCTATTGCTGATGGTATAATGATACCATTATTGTCTCTACAATATACAATCTGGTCTGCAGACTATACATGATGCTGTCCATTTTGCCCAGGATTTCCCTCTGGCTAATTAAGAGGAGGCACAGAGACTTAAAAATGAGACTTAATAGTTCTAGGGCAATTTAAACATCTATTTCATATTAATAAGATGTGGCAATTTGTGGAATTTGAGGAATCGGTCCAATTGATCTACATGGTCGTTTTTGTTTTTATAGAACTGTAAATGTCTGCAGTATCTAGAGTGATATACCATGCTTCATTCCTGACTTTGAGAAATCATCTTCTCTCTTTCTCCATTTCCTTCTCCTTGTTTTCTTCTTTATCAATTCTGACAGAAGCTCATTAATTTTTGCTTTAAAAAATATCAGCTCTTGACTTCATTCATTCTCTACTTTCTATTCACCTCCATGTTCCTGTCCTTATTTTCTGCACTCTCCAGGTTTCTTGTCTTTTCTTACTATGTCTGATTTTCTGTGTTAAAAAAACTTTCCTCATCAGAAAATAGGACAAGTCTTATGGATAGTGTTCGGGGTAAAGACAAAGAATATATGACCTCACCCTGACTTGGGGGAGCTATGTCCATGATTAGTACTTTCTCAAATCTTTCTTTTACTTCTTCTGACCACTAAGAATTTTTAGATATTCTCCTTAGATATAGGAAACAAGGAAAAACCTGAAGTCTTCCTTCCTTTTTACTTTATGTTCTTTCATCATCCCAGGAACAAAGGGATGCACATTGCTGTAATAAGAAATATTTTGGCTCTGAAATTGGTTTTTTACTATTTAAATCTTCCTGTACTTATTTCAGTTTAAGATTTGTTTGATGGTGTTTATCTCTGAATGTTTGTTGAATAATTTCATGAGGATACCTATTGATTTTAGAGGTGATTTTTTAATTGGAATTTATGTGAACATCAGTATCAAATGAAACATACTTAAGTTACTTGGCATATAATATTTCTTTATGTTAGCATCACTATACTTAGGGGCCCACATCTGTCTTTCTCTGCCTTAATGACTTGTTAGGTTTGTCCTTAACATGCTCACTTTGGGAAGTCCTTACATTATCTGTTAATCCAGATACCAATGTTTCCTCATAAAAAAGTATCAGAATATAGATTATTTTACTTCAGAACTACAGAAGATATTATATCATTTCTTGGCACAGGCTATCCTATTACTTGTCATAAAACTTTGGTTCCCTACATTCAAACAGTGTTCAGTGCCAGGAATTTTCCTTTCTTCAATAGACAAGAAACACTATCACTGTCTTCTCTTGCACTTTACTAAAATATGAACTAATTATTTAAGGCATTATGCTTTATTTTCTTTCTAGGAATTAATCACATCTCCTCCTATTTCAGCCAATTCCAGAATGCCCCACCAAAATATAACCCATGCTCCATTGTCCACACTTTGTTCTTTTAGGCATCCCAGGGCTGGAGACTTTCCATGCCTGGATTTCCTTGCCCTTCTGTTGCATTTACATTTGGCTCTTATTTGCAGTGTAACAACTCAAGTAGTGACATAGATAGAGGGAATCATCTTGAGTCCTGTGTTTATCTGGCCCTCTCTACGTTCCTGGTACCACATATGTTGAATACGTTCTGGTTTAATGCTCATGAGATTGGCTTTGGATCCTGTGTGGGCCAGATGTTTCTCATACACAGGAATGGTGTCTGCAGTACTGCTGGTAATGGCCTTTGACCACCAGGTGGCCATCTGTGCATCACTCCATTGTACAACCATTCTGACAGTCTGGAACGGGTATTGCACTGAGTGCGGTCTTATGCACATGCACACTGTTTACCTAATTTACTGTCTGCTCTTTTGTGATGACCACATTATTGCCCATAATACTGTGAACGCATGAGCATGGCCAAATTGGATTGTGCCAACATTCAAATCAATACCATCCATGGTCTCTTAGCTGCTTTCCTCCTCATCTTCATCCTGGTATGGGTTGGAATCTCTTATGATGACATCCTCTGTGCTATATACACCTCAAGTTGCAAAATACCCATCACAAGGCACTGAGCACTTGTGGCTCCCATGCTATAGTCATGTTGGTTTTCTATACACCCTCTTTCTTCATTTTTAAAAAATGTACTGTACTCATGTACATTGGTAATAACAGGGAAAACAGTGAAGGGTAATGGGAACTCTATACTACCTTTCCATTTTTCTTTGATCTAAAAAGTTTTATAAAGTTTACTTAAAAAATAAAAATAAGGGGCACCTCAGTCGCTCAGTTGGTTAAGTGTCCAACTCTTGGTTTGACTCAGGTCATGATCTCGTTATTTGTGAGATCAAGCCCCACATCTTCTGGGATCCTTTATCTCCCTCTCTCTTTGCCTCTCCCCAGCTTGTGCTCTCTTTCTCTCTTAAAATAAATAAAGATTTTATTTTTAAAGTCTATTTATTTATTTTTAGGTGGGGGAGGAGCAAAGAGAGGGAGAGACAGAATCCAGAGCAGGCTGGCTCTGCCAACACTGCCAACACAGAGCCTGATGCAGGGCTTGAACTAACAAACCACAAGATCATAACTTGAGTGAAGAGCAAGAGTCAAATGTTTAACCAACTCAGCCACCCAGATGCTCTAATTAATACACATTTATAAAAGTATAAAATAAAAAGCAAAAAAAATCACAAGATTTGAAAATTTGTGGTTCTGATGATGATGAACACATAATCTGGTTAATTAACACTGTTTTGGAATAACTGGAACAACTCTGCTACATATTAAATGTTAAAGTTGCATTTGAAGGGATCAGAGAGCTCTCATAAGGAATTACAGGAGCAAGTAAAAGAAAAAAAAGAATTTAAAAAGACAGTTTGGCATGTATGGTCACTCTTTCTTTAAAAATTATGACTGTTAATCCTTACAACAGATAATTAAGAAGATAAGTCAATGTTTTGCCAGTTGAACAATATTTTACCGGAATTTGGCATTTAGGAAACATAAACTGGGACTTGATCAGTGCCGAGCAGTGGTTTCTACTTGTTTCTGAACTTTTGCATGTGTAAGAAAGTGAAAAAAAAAAAGTGTGATGAGAATAAACACTAAAGTTGAGACAGTAATAGTCACATCTGTTGAGGAAATGAGAGAGGAGTACGTAGCATGCCTCCATTCTAATTAATGTCTTATTATTTGTGTTGAACTTCGAGTTCACAGTCTACTTATATGGCTTTCTGTGTTAAAAATATTGTATAATGGGGCACCTGGGTGGTTCAGTCGGCTAAGCATTCAATTTTAGCTCAGGTCATGATCCCACAGTTTATGAGTTTGAGCCCCACATCAGGCTCTGTGCTGACAGCTCAGAGCCTGGAGCCTGTTTCAGATTCTGTGTCTCCCTCTTTATGCACCCCCACAATAAATATTTTAAAATATTGTATAACAAGAATTGTTAAATACAGTTTACAGAAGTCTGAAAATATGATATATTTGGGAGATACTGGAGATCAGGAAGGCCCTGGTGAGAAGTGTAAGAAAGTTGCTAAATGGAGAAGGCCAGCAGAGAATCACACCCTGGGACCTTAAACTGCATTTGGGAGCTTGAGTTTATTTTGACTTTGTGAAGAATCATGAGGGAATTTCTTTGAAATAAAATGAACTGGCAGCATTCACAAAGTTAGTAGAATTTTCTAGTTGTTATTATATTTATTAAATACTTATTGTGTAAAAGACATACTATCAAGCACACAATATGTTACTTTACATGAAGCATATGAGGTAGATACCACTTTATTTACCCTTTTCCATATAAAAAGAATATTAGATCTTAATGAGAATAAGTGGCTTGCTCAATCGCATAGTAGGTGGATGAGCTTGCACTTAGAATCCACTCTGCTTGGGCTTGATCACATTCAAATACTGGCTTTTACAGTGTTAAATGTCCTCATGATGGGTGATGGCTTATCTTTCAGGCGAGGAGGATAGTTGGTTCACCTAGGCTCAGGTGCACAGCACTGCACTGATTCTGGATAGTTGGTATCTTTATCCCTAGAGAAAGGCAGAAGTCCCTGGTGGATTTTTCTACCCAGTGTAGGACTTGGCATAAAAAAAGGCCATTGGGACCCTCTTGTCCCAGAGATGAGGCCCTAGAGGGTTTCATTTGAAGGCTCTCCTTTGGGGAGCATCACATGAAGGATACAACTCCATTCTCTATTTGGGTATGTATGAAAATAGAGAGATCAAGACAGGCTCATAATTGCTTATGGTGCACAGTTTGATGAGGCTGCTATATATTTCCCCAGCCCATGGGGAGGATGACAGACAGAAGGGAAGAAAGGAAAAAAGGTAATGGAATATATATGGAATACAGTGCTTAATAAAATAAGTCAGAGAAAGACAAATGCCATTCCTATGTGGAATTTTAAGAACGAAACAGATGGATAAACAAAGAAAAGGGGACAAAAGCAGAGCCTCTTAAATACAAAGAACAAGGTGGTAGTTGCCAAAGGGGAGGTGGGAGGGATGAATGGATGAAATAGGGTAAAGGAGATTAAGAGTACACTTAACCATGATGAGCAATGAGTAATGTATAGAATTGTTGAATCATTATATTGTATATCTGAAACTAATATAACATTGTATGTTTATTATACTTCAATTAAAAAAATTCCCTTTTTGGGGTGCTTGGGTGGCTCAGTTGGTTAAGTGTCCAACTTTGGCTCAGGTCATGATCTCACAGTTTGTGGGTTCAGGTTCTGCATCGGACTCTGTGCTGACAGCTGACTCAGAGCCTGGAACCTGTCTTCGGGTTCTGTATCTCCCTCTCTCTCTCTGATCCTATCCTGCTCACACTGTCTGTCTCTGTCTCTCAAAAAAAAAAAAATTCCACCAAAGTTAGAAACCTAAAACAAACTCTACTATTCAAAGTCAAATCTAGGATAGGATTTATTACATCAGAATGAAAGCTGAAAAAAACTGCTGGGGATAATTTTTTGGTGCTTATACTTCCATGAAGGTGTATGGCCACAGTTTACAGATCACACTGTAAACCTCTGAACTCAAATGATCTAAGCACTTTCTAGTCACTGACTATCAGATATTCTTAAACTCCAATTAGAAGACAAATTTTTGCCTGAAGATCACAGGATTTTTGGTAGAGACCATCACAAAATTTCTGGACAGGAATTGATTTATAGGTACAATGATGGTGAAATTTATAGAAGAGAAGATAAAGTGAGCAAGTACAAAATGAAGAAGGAATAAAAAGAGGTTTTAAAAAGAGAGTAAAAGGAAATAGGGAAATATCCCACTTAACAGGGATCTTCAAACCTATAAAATGCAACATGTAAAGTAAACTAAAACATTCACAGTAAGAAAACAAATCAGTCCAGAAAAATAGAAATAACCAAACATAATGAAGAATTATTGAAATATTTATCTTTCAACTTCAAAAACAAAAGATTAAAATTTTAACATATATATTATAATAATTGAGTAAAAGGAAACAACCAACTAGAAAATGGAGACTCATGTAGTAATTATTACAGTCAAACTTTATCATTGTTGACTATAAATCAAAGAAAAAGTGGGACTCCTAAAAAATAACTACAGAAAATGTCCAAATAATACTGAATAATTCACTAAAGATATAGTATAAAAGCAAAGCAATGAGAGGTTGTTGAATAATATTTACATGATTGGAGCATAAATTAAGAATAGTTTTTATAGTATTTTTAAAAGAAGAAACCTGAAAAGAGGATGAAGGAGCTATATTAAAATATGGATGAGAATTGGGGCTCCTGGGTGGCTTAGTTGGTTAAGCGTCCGACTTTCGCTTAGGTCATGATCTCGCGGCGGTTTGTCGGTTCGAGCCCCGCGTCGGGCTCTGTGCTGACTGCCAGCTCAGAGCCTGGAGACTGTTTCAGTCTGTGACTCCCTCTCTCTCTGACCCTCCCCTGCTCACACTGTCTCTCACTCTCTCTCTCCTAGAAATAAATAAAACATTTTCAAAAATATATGGATGAGAACTTTCTAACTACAAAAAATATAAATATTTACATCAATAGTTTATTTGAAATAGTTACCAGCCTATAATGTGTAATATAATATATAATTACAGCTAAAATATAACATCACACCAATATATTAAAATTTCAGCTGATCAAAGATAAAGAGAAAATAAAAGGACACATAAATAAGAAAATTAAGAAACCAAAAAAGGAAAGACAACCTGGCTAGATAAAAAGTTCTTAAAGACAACAAAAACATCAGTTAAGAATTAAATACTGTTTTTACTATTCTGGAGAAAAATAATTGTCAATTTCAAAACTGATTCTCAGCTAAATTGTCACTTATGAAAGAGATGAAAATACAGTCAGAAATAAAAATAGGAAGAAAATTTTTAGCTCCCACATATTGAGACCGAAGGGATTCACTTAATTTTAACCATTTACTTCATATAAAATACAGTATACATATATAACATTTCTATATTGTCTGTCATTGGGGAAAATGATGGACTAATAATTAAATGATTATAGAATAATTAGCTTCTCATTACAGAGTGATACACACACACAGACAAACGCACAGAGACAAACCTAAGAGAGAATTAGATCCATATTTCATTGAACAATTCTACTGTATTAATTCACTAATGTGTGTTAGTGCCCATATCTTACTTTGGGCTCCTCTGGAAACATAGCCTTAGGCAAGGACTTAGGAGCATTTATTTAATCTGGAGATTGATCCCAGGAAGCACAGTAATGAAGTGGGATACTACTATAGGAAAGACAAAAATTCCAGTAAAATTGCTGTGCTGGTTACCATTGTGGCAACAATATTGTAGTAGAGTCTCTGAAGGACTGAAAACACCTTAGGATTGTCCCCTAAATAATGAGAAGCTTTGATTGCTTAAAAAAAAATTGAAAATAGCCTAAAAATAGAATATGAAGATAATGATTAAACTTGCTGTATATATGGAATGCAATGATAAACGCCAGGAAAATATCAGTAAGAATATATTCCGAAACAAAAATGTTGTGTGGAAAACAATGCTTTAGAAATGCACATTCACTGTGATTTCCTTTATACAAATTTCTCAAAAAAATCAAAACAAAACCCAACAACCTGTGTTTATGAATGCATCTCTCAAGAGTTTTTAAAAAATGAAGCATGTGTGTCAATCACTGACATCAAGTTTCAGATAGTGGTTATACCTAGAAGAGAAGAGAAGGTAATGGGTACAGAAATGTTGCTAGTTTGCATGTAATATTTAAGTTTTATGTTGGGTGGAAGATGTACAAGTTTTTATATATTATTGTTTGCTTTCTCTGGGTGTAAAATATTTGTCAGTGACATAATAATAAAATATCAAAGATATCAGAAGTTTGTGTATGATTAAATGTAGTAGACTTATATTTAAAAGTAAAATATACTGATTTTTCTGATTATAGAAAATGAATAAAACGTCATAGGTAGAACATAGAGGTAAAGCAAATAATTATTGGATGAATCTCTGAAATATCATTTTAGATTTCAATACATTTGCCTAGGTGGGAAGGGTAAAATGTTTTGCGTTCATGATATTTTGAATGGGAAACAGAGACAAAACTACACTGGTGTGATTTTAAAATTATAATGATACCAACTTCTATGTAGTGACTTTTATTATATTTATTCATGTTTTTATATCTATCTGTTACATGCAAGTGTAATACCCAAAGTAACTCTGAGAGGCAGAAAAAAGTATAATTCCCTTTACTGAATTGCTTAGATAGGTTAAACAAACTTAGATCAGTTAAGTAGCCCCCCCAAAGACATAGACCAAGGAATTGGTAGAGATTAGTATGGAATACAAAAACTCTGACTCCACTGTACTTAAAATTTAATGACCTACTGTAATAGCTTTGGTACAAGCATTACAGAAAAAAGGTATGACGTTTCTTCAAAAAATATGGGGCGCCTGGGTGGCTCAGTCAATTAACCATCCAACTTCAGCTCAGGTGAGATCGAGCCCCATGTCAGGCTCTATACTGACAACCAAGAGCCTGAAGCCCACTTCCAATTCCATGTCTTTCTCTCTCTCTCTCCCCCTTCCCAACTCATGCTCTGTCCCTCTCTCTCAGAAATAAATAAACATTAAAAAATGTTTAAATATTAAAGATATAACTACTCTGATACTGCAACTCTACTTCTTGGTAAATATCTGAAGGAAATGAAATCAGTAACTCAAAGAAATAAGTACACTTCTTTTTTTTTTTTTTAATATTTTTATTTATTTCCAGGAGACAGAGAGAGAGAGAGAGAGAGAGAGAGACAGCGTGAGTAGGGGAGGGTCAGAGAGAGAGGGAGTCACAGACTGAAACAGGCTCCAGGCTCCGAGCTGGCAGTCAGCACAGAGCCCGACGCGGGGCCCGAACCCACAACCGTGAGATCATGACCTAAGCGAAAGTCGGACGCTTAACCGACTAAGCCACCCAGGCGCCCCAGAAATAAGTACACTTCTATGTTCACTGGATCCACCATTCATGGTAGCCCAGATAAGGAAACAACATACGAATCTGTCGACAAATGAATGGATAAAGAAAATGTGGTATATTTAAATAATTAGTTTTAAAAAAGAAATCTTTCCTAGAGGACATTATACTAAGTGAAATAAACCAGATACAGAAAGACAAATACTATAAGATCTCATTTTTATATGGAATCGAAAAGTGTCAAACTCATAGAGCCAGAGTAGATCAGTGGCTAAGGAGTGGGGGAAAGAGGGAGATATTGTTAAAGGGTACAATCTTTCTATTAGAAGATGACTAGGTGGTGGGATCTAATGTACAGCATGATGATTACAGTTAATAACACAGCATTGTATTCTTAAAATTTGTTAGAGTAAATCTTAAGTATTCTCACCACAAAAAAACAACAGGTCAGTATGTGAGGTGATGGATGTATGAATTAACTTGATTGTATAATCATTTCATTATATATGTTATATATATAATTATAATTATAAAATTATTATATAATCACATTTTCATAAGGCTAGGAGATTCCCAGTTAACTTATAATTCTGTATCCTCTAAATAACCTTAAAATGAAATGAAACAAAGTTGTTTTAGGCAAAGAAAAGAAAACCCCTCACCAGGAAAATTGCATCAAGGAAATATTTATGTTTATTCTTCAGACGTGTAAAATCATTACAGATGAAATTCTAAAGAAGCAAGAAGGAATGAATAACAATAGATGTCGTAAATATTTGGAAACATTTACAAGAATATTGACTTTCTAAAACAATAACCCTATGTTTGTGAGTTTCAAAATGTATAAGAAGTAAATTAAACCAGCAATAATATATAGGTCAGAAAGTAGAAAAAGAGACTAATTTTTTAAGGATCCTTTTTAAATAGAAAGCAGTAAAACTACTGGTTTATATTAAAATTTGATAAGTTGCATGGGCATATGCAGGACAATGACAAAAATAACTATAAAATTATGTATAAAAGCAAAGCAAATGAGACTTACAGTAATGATTTAAAAATTCTAAAACAATCTTTGTTGTTAAATATCAGTATCTCACATTGACATGAAAGAGAGCAAGTAGATCTGGGATTTAATTACTAGAAAAATAACAATAACTATGTTGAATTAGGTATATTTGAAATATGAAAGCTGTCAGATTGGTTTAAATATAAATACTTTGATACTTCTAAGTGGAGACAACATTAAATATCAAGACCTTAAAAGGCTAAAAAAAAAAAAGGAAATAAGTTTGTAAGTTGAGTTTGCTGATAATTTTAAACTCTAAATTCCATAAAGTCAGGGAAGGTAGAATAGTTACCATTATATCCCCAGCAATTCCACTTATGAAAATATATACTCAGAAAACCATTGTGTTTGGAGAAGAAAGAAGCTCCATGAAACATCAACAAATCTTGTGGCAATGGATGCACTCAAACCTTGTGATATATGAATATCAATCAGATATTGAAATGAATAGAGAAAATGACATGGCCCGCTAAATGAAATTTTAAGGGATGAAGAGTTTGCAGCAATGGATATTGAGAAGTGGTCTGAAAAGCAGGTGGTAATTAAATACATTTAAATACTTACCAAACAGAGCCAATACAGATACATACTTTAACATAATTTTTATGGGAAGGAATTTCTCTAAGTTTCATAAAATTTCATATTGAACTGCACATGCATTAGGTGTCATTCTTTTTCCTTTGCTTGTCTCTTTAATATTATTTTCTTCACACGGTCATAAATCTGCTTGGTTCTGACGCCATATATGACAGGGTTGAGCATTGGTGGCACTACGACATAAAGATTGGCCAGGAGTATGTGGATATAGCGGGGGACATTATGGCCAAAGCGATGTGTCATAAAGGAAAAGAGGGCCGGTGTATAGAAGGCGAGAATTACACACACATGAGAACCACATGTGCTGAGGGACTTGAGTCGGGCTTCACGGGAAGGAAGACGGAAAACGGTATGGAGTATCTGAACATAAGAAAGGGCAATGGCTATGATGTCAAATACTAGATTACAAATTGCACATAAGCCATAAATAATATTGATTTTGATGCTGGCACAAGACAGACGAGCCAGACCCATGTGTTCACAGTAGGTATGGGGAATGACATGATTCCCACAGAAGGACAGTCGCAAAATAAGAAACACAAATGGAATCACAAAAATAAATGCTCTCACTAACACACCAACACCAATTACAGAAACAACCTTGTTGGTGAGGATGGTGCTATATCGAAGTGGGTCGCAGATGGCCACATAGCGGTCGTAAGCCATTGCCAACAGGACTGCTGACTCCATAAGTGTGAAGCTGTGAATGAAAAACATCTGCACGAGGCAGGCTTCAAAGATGATCTCTCTGAGGTTGAACCAGAAGATTCCAAGCATCTTGGGAATGGTGGCTGTGGACAGACCCAAATCAATAGCAGCCAACATGGCCAGGAAGTAAAACATGGGCTGGTGTAGGCTGCTCTCAACCTGGATCACCAACAGAATAGTGAAGTTCCCCATGAGTGCAATCATGTACACAGCACAAAAGGGAAAGCCAATCCAGACATGCAATGTTTCCATCCCTGGGATCCCCAGCAACAAGAAGGAGACGAGGTGGAATTGGGTGTCATTGGAAAGGAACATTCTTTTTGGTAACACATATGTCTTCAGAAATGTATGCTGACTCAGATAGTTCTCTGTATCCCTAGAGACTTAAAGATAATATAAGAACACTTAATTAGTTACTTTTTCTCATTATCACTGTCATCACTGACAGAACCCCCCTTCAATTTTGACCAACTTAGGATTTTGCTACCTGTAAATATAGTAATGAAACTTAATTCCAGTTGATTGATAACACTCTGGGATTAACACACAGGATGGATAGTAACTATACAATAAATATACAGGTACTTCAAAATTTATGCCAAAATATTAAAAATGACCTCAAATGGTTAAATTGGTCCATCTGTTAGAATTTGATAATAATTATTTTAAAATATGATTGGGAATAATAGTGAAAACAGTACATCAGATACCAATTATTGAGATGCTGTCTATTATTTACAAGGCTTTATGTCAGACTGTGTGCAAAAATCATCTCCAATATTTAAATAAAAATGCCTTTCAAGAAGAATATTAATTTTACCTATTTTGCATATAACTTATCTAATGATCAAAGAGTTTAAATGGCTTGCCAGAAGTTTAAAATGTTTTCAATGGGATATCTGGAAAATTAGGTTAGCAATTTTTTTGTTTGTTTTTAAGTAAGGCAATCATGACTTTAGGAGTTGAAGGCACATGTCAAAATGTAAATAAAAAATAAGTGTGAGAGAGAAGTTAGGAATATTGGATAATTAGATGCTTGATCATTCAATCATTTTTGAAGTTCCCTAAACTTATTACATGTCTTCATGTAGCTTGTTTATAGCATTTGGTAGATGCATATTTCCAAAATATTTATTCATTCATATGTGTAGTTATTTTGTAGTAGAAAAATGTCTTTTCTGATCATTTGAAGATTCCATGGGAGCAATACTAATTGTGACCTCATCTTCAGCAAGAAAAGCAGGGCATGATGAAGACACTGATATAAAGAGGAGAAAAAACCAGAAAGAGTGTGATAAACAAAGTATGGAATGAGCAGTTGAATATGGATGGTAACCGTAGTGAGCAAAGCCAGGAAACTGGCAGTTTGGAAAGGAATAGAGGCTATTTCTGTAAAGTTATGTCAGTCCAGTGAAATTGTGAATATTTTTAAAAGGTACGACAATGGACAACAGGAGTAAAAGTAAGATCCAGTCAGAGGCAAGTTTGTCTGTGAAGCCCATGGGTGGAATTCAGCAATAAAAAATCAATGTTCTATGTATACACACATAGAGCAGTTTCTTAGTTAATGAAAAATTTACTTGGGGCACTAGTTGTAGATCTGATTGCAAAAGGTAAAAATAAGCTACTTCTGGTTTTTCTAAGAGAGAAAGAATAGTACTGTATTTTGTGATTGCAAATAAAATAAGGAAAATTATGTCTCCATGGTCATACAATTATATTCCACAATGATGCAGTATTAGATAATATGAGATAAGAAGTCAGAAAATGGTGTGAATAAACCAAGTGGAAAACAAATACAAAGAACACACAAACCTAGAGTGGAAATAGAGAATACGGAGAAAGGAATAAGCTCTGATTCTTGCAATTAAACCATTACGCTCCTGTGGATATTAAATCGCTTTTCTTAGATTACTATTAGATGAAAATTTTCATAAAATCCCAAGAGCAACATGAATATACAAAGATGGGAAGGAACAATGAAGATAGTCTTAAACTTGTTGATGAGGTCTTTAGTAATTACAAAAGTTTAAGCGGGGCAAAGTTGCAGTGAGATAGATGTGTTAAAGGAAGGGTTATTGGTAACCTTGATTCTTATCTTCCCAACCAAGAATGCCTACAGTCATGTGCTTAAGCCATCTTGAAATTTTACTCCTTCCCAGAGATATTTTATGCATCTGATGTTACCATCAGTAATACTCTTATATCTTCTCGACTCCCTTGTATTTGAATTGATAAAAATATCAGTGTAATGTCTAAGCTTCTCATGGACAAAAGTGCATAAACAATAATGGAAAGTTGCATCAAAAATTTTTGAAAAGCATCCTTCAAGACATAATTGAGATCCATACACAAGGCTCTGGTGACTTATTTGATCCCTTCTGTGTTCCTATAGGATCTAATAGATTTGTATTACAGCATTATTGCAAGTGTCACTCATGCTTACATCTCTGTATCTAATTTACTAAATTTACTAAAATACATGCCCTCAGAAACTTCTGAGACATTTTAAAATTGAGGTTTATGCAATTATGCATAATAAAAATGTTGTATATAATCTGATGCAGTGTTTATAAACAAATATATGCAAGAGAAACACATTTCTATAAATAAATTCATGGAACTATCCTACCAATAATGAAACTCTACACCAACATTTTAATCTAATCATGCAATCTATTCTCAAAGATGATACAGAGTAGAATTTCTCAAAATTATTGTTCTGATTCATACATACATACCGCTTCTCAAAAAGGTCAAATACTTCTGTATAAGTGCCAGTGTTGCCTCACATCCTGACATCTGTAACTGTAAAATGTAAAATACTATAACTGCATTATTGTAAGCTGCAGAAAGATAAATGCTCTAATACTAAACATTTCTGATTTTTTTCCATCTCTCTGGTTGCATCTTCTCATTTTCCTTTAAAGACAATTTTCTCCTGACCATTCATTAACTATTGGTGATCCTTAACCATCATCCATAGTTACTGCTATCTCTCATCCACTTTAATCTCTGTGAACAATCTCATTTACATCCATTGCTTTAATAATGTTTATAATGAAAAATCTCAAGTAAAAATTGTCAACTCTCAGAATCTTATCAAATTCAGCTCCCAAAACCAAATCTTCTTTGGCAATTACTCTCACTCTTCTTTTGACAAAATATTATAAATAAAATATTTCTAAAACTGTCTTGTCTCTACCAAACTTATCTCTACCAGACTCCAGCTTTAACTCAATCTTACTTTCACTCTTGTCTAACCTCAGTAAATGTCATTGCCATTTAACCATTTGGCCAGTTTAGAAATATGAGCATCATCTTCTTCCCTTCTCCACCTTAAAAAAAAACACTATTGATTCTACTTCTAAAAATACCATGAAAATCAGCACAGTTGTCTCGATCCTCACTGGGATAGTTCCAATCCTCATTTCTTGGGTTGGTTACAGCACAGTGCTTCCTAGTGCTGAAGAGCATGAGCTCTGTGGTCAGACTAACTGTGCTGAAACCAGCTTCATGACTTATTCATTCTACAGTTGAAGGAAAGTAAATAATGTATTACTTATTAGCTGTGTGAGCCTTTCACAGGAACTGTAACATTGCCATATCCCCATTCCTTCATCTGGTAAATGGAAATAATAAGTGTAAATCAACCTTTCAAAATTAAACCCTTAATTTTAGAATAGATCCTTCTTTTAAAACACTTTGACAGATAGTAGTTGTCCATCATTCCATGAATATCAGACAGACTGATTTTCCTACAAAGCATATAGAGTGAATTCAGGCTGAAATCCAAATGCTTTTACTAAAATTACATGGCCCTTTCTGACCATGATCTTACTAATTCTCTAAGCTTCAAGGCTAATTCTTCTTCTCTGAAATTGATCTCCTGTCTCTTCTTTTCCTATCCCTCTCTTTCCCTTCAGCCATCACTGTAATGTAAGGATGCTCTGTGAGCTGGGAGACAAGGAAGACTCACCAGACTGAGCACCAGGATGGAATCCTGTTTCTGTTTTATCTCAACCTGCTCAGTGTTTATGAGGGTGCTTCTCATTGCCTGTGAGGTCCCTTCAACAGAAAATCCCCAGGGCATCTGGGTGGCTCAGTCAGTTAAGTGTCTGACTTCAGCTCAGGTCATGATCTCATGGTTTGTGGCTTCAATCCCCTGTTGGGCCCTGTGCTGACAGCTCAGAGCCTGGAGGCTGCTACCAGAATGGAATCCTGTTTCTGTTTTATCTCAACCTGCTCAGTGTTTATGAGGGTGCTGCTCATTGCCTGTGAGGAAACTTCAACAGAAAATCCCCAGGGCACCGAGGTGGCTCAGTCGGTTAAGTGTCTGACTTCAGCTCAGGTCATGATCTCATTGATTTGTGGCTTCAATCCCCGGTCGGGCCCTGTGACAGCTCAGAGCCTGGAGGCTGCTTCAGATTCTGTGTCTCCCTCTCTCTCTGCTCCTCCCCCACTCACACTCTGTCTCTCTCTCTCTCCGAAATAAATAAACCTAAAAAAAAAAAAAACCAAAAAAGAGAAATAATCCCCTAGTACCAGTTTTGTAAAATACACAAGATCTCTGAGGAGTCTAGTTTCTAATCTGGTCCTAAGTCATGAATGGAAAACCATGACTTCTAAGGAAATGAAGTCAGGAAAAAGTAAGGTTTCTTGGTTACTTTGTAAGTCTCCATTAAACTTTTGGTAAGTTGCTCTGTGTTAGAGCACATGATGTTTGAAACAGATCATTCTCTCACCATCCCAGATCATCACTCTGGGGGACAGTATAATTTTGTGTTCAAGAACAGGGCTCTCAAGTCAGAACACTAGTCTACTGGTAGCTCTTTCAACTTAATTAGATAAATAACAATGGTCAGGCAATTTAACCTCATAATTTTGTTTTCCTTTTTAAAAATTTTTCCCTCTGTTTTACTGGACCAACTTATTTCTCACTCAGTTCATCTCAAATGTAATCAGTTACTCTATCAATTCTTTTTATTGACATTCACCATTGTGGTTAAATTTTGAGTTACACGCAAAAGGCAAAATTAACACACAGTTTTGTAAAGGAACCCTGTAAACACCAACAATCAATAAATTAAATTTTTTGATATTTATTCATTTTTCAGAAACAGGTTGTGGGTGGGGGAGAAGCAGAAAGAGGGAGAGAGAAGAAGACACAGAATCCGAAGCAGGCTCCAGGCTCTGAGCTGTCAGCAGAGTACAATGTGGGGCTTGATCTCATGCTGACGTCTGATGCTCAACCGACTAAGCTAGTTCTTAAATTTCAAAAATTTTTTAATGGCATTAAGTAATAAAAACAACCTCTTGGTAGGCAGAAAAATGGCCCCCCAAAGGTATTGACACCGTAGTCCTCCAAAAGTGTGTATAGGTTACCTTACAAAATAAAGATGAATTTAGACTGCAGACTAACTTAAGGCTAATAATCAGATCATAAATCATAAATATTATTCTAGATTATCTAGAGAGGTTCAAGATAATCACAATGTCCTTAAAAGTGGAAGTGAAAAGGTAGCAGAAGAGTTAGTGTCTAAAGATACAATGTGAAAAACACTTGACTACCTGATCTAAACAATATTTGTTTCTCCCTCCAAATTTATATGTTGAAATCTAATCCCCAATGTGATGGTATTTGAAGGCAAGAACTTTAAGAAGTGATTAGGTCATGAATCTGGAGCTTAATTATGGAACAGAATCAATGTCTTTTTCAAAGAGACCCCAAATGTGAGGACACAACAAGAAGACAACTATTTGTGAACCAGGAAACTTCTCACCACATACAATCTGCCTGCACCTTGATCTTGGACTTCCTAAATCTCCAGAATCGTAAATCCAGCCAATCCATGGTATTCTGTTTTAACAACCTGGATGGACTGACACCAGCCATTGTCCCCCTTGAACATCCAAGGAGGCAAACAGTCAAGGAATGTAGGAAGCTTCTGGAAGCTAGAAAAGTCAAGAAAAAGGATTCACTTCTAAAGCTTCCAGAAAAGAATGCTACTCTGCTGACATTTTTTAAAGTTTATGTATTTATTTTGGGAGACACAGAAAGAGAGAGTGCAAATGGAGAAGGAGCAGAGAGGGGGGGACACAGAGGATCTGAAGTGGGCTCTGTGCTGAGAGCAGACAGACTGATGTGGGGCACAAACTCACAAACTGTGAGATCTTGACCTGAGCCTTAGGAAGATGCTTAACTGACTGAGCCACCCTGGAGTCCTTCCTGACATCTTTATTTCAGTCCAGTGACATATGTTTTGAGTTTCTAACCTACAGAATGGTATGGTAATAAATTTGTATTGTTTTTAGCCACTAAATTTGTGATAATTTATTACAGGAGCAGTAGGAAACAAATACAACTTTCATAGTATCAATTCCTATTTATAATGGGCAAAAAAGAAACTTCAGCAGAGTTGACCTAATTAATACAGGTAAAAGTCTGTACATAAGATTACTGAATATCATTTATGGCACAGTTGGGTGAGTGACTGACTCTTGGTTTTGGCTCAGGTCACTGCCTCATAGTTTGTCGATTAGAGCCCTATGTAGGGCTTTGTGCTGGTGGCATGGAGTCTGCTTGGGATTCTCTCCCTCCCTCTTACTCTCTGTCCCTCCCCTGCTTATGCACACACACGCCTTCTTTCTTTTAAAATGAATAAATTTAAAAAAAACCTGTTACATAATAGGTCATAAAGCAGTTATGAAATTATCAGTAATGAATACATGTAAGAAAATGCAAAAAAAATTGGATATATTGGAAGATTATTCTAAAATTGCCAAAGACATAGATGATGAACTTTAGAAGGAGGGGAATAATAAGCAAAGAGGTAAAAGATTTGAAAAAATGACTAATCTTTTCAAAAATTAAGGAAACGTAAAACTTCAGATTTATGGGTCATATGGTATGCTGAACAGATTTTTTAAAAACTTCAATATTACAGAAATAATTACTATCAAATTACTATCAAAGCTAAGGTAAACACTCTAAAATTTCCAAAAAGTAAAAATCATATTACCTACACAGTGATAATAATCGTATTGAAGTTAGAACTGCCACAGAGGCAGTATGTCCAGGGGAACACTAAAGCAACACTTGTAAATATTTGCCCATAAGTCTCACTCTTTGGGAAGAGTTCTTCACTGAGTGCTATATGTTTTCTTAATGTATACAGATAGCAAACTCCCATAAAAAGGCCCCATCCCATTATTTTCATGTGTGTATTCTTTTTTCATTCCATGTGACTGATAACTACTTAAAGGAATAACTAGGTTTTTTTCTGTTTTTGTTTTGTTGGTTTTTTGTTTTGCATTTGAGATGTTTAAATATTTGATAGTGATTACCATAACTCGGTAGAAGAAGGAGTGAGAAGGCATGGAAATACATATTTGTATCAGCCAGTTAAAAAAAGTTAACTGTTTGTTGAGATGTTTTTTTTTTTTCCCTATTGCCAGGATTTGCTTTTCAAAGCAAAACAAACAGCAAGTAACTGGATTGATTTAAATATGGCTCCTTAACTAATAGTAACCAGGAGCTCTCCTAACTTCTGGACACTGTATGTGGATCTCCTTTGGTGCTTATCCAAATAGACGATGGCGTTCTAAGTTGTAAGTGTGTAGAAGTCTTCAGTTCAAAGTGCTGCCCACATCTTTGAGACCTGGATTCTGTGAAACTTGCATTTTCCTTGATGACACCCAACATAGTTCAGATTCATTCAGTGTCTCTGCATCTGCTGTTGCCTCAGCTGGCAGTGCTTCCCCATCAGACATCATCCGCTCCCAATCCCACATGGCTGGCTCCTTTATCCCCTAACCCTTACATACATGTCACATTCCTGACAATGTTACTTAGAATTATTAATCCTGACAATCAGCAACTCCCCTGCTCCCCAGCTTTATGTTTCAACACAGCTCATCTATGTAATTATTCTGTTTCTTGTCTTCCTCTTATTAGAGAAAATGTATTCTGACTGTCCTGTTCACTACTGTATGTGCAGTGCCTAAAATGGTGTCTGACACACAGTAGATGGTTAGTGTCTGGTTACCAAAATCATCAGTGAATGATCCTTGAAATGATATATTCACCTGAATGTCCAAGATCAGTTCCCGTTAATCACGGAAAAGCCCTCCAGATGGAAGCTTGAACACTCAACTCTACCATCCTTCCCTTCTCTATTTCTGTCTCCTCATTGGTAAAATGGGATGATAACCTCATATGATGTTAGGACTATAGGACACTAAAATTTGTTTGACAAATATCCTCATTTTACAGGTTTCAAAATTGAGATTGAGAGAATAAGGCAACTACTTATACAGGTTTTAAATAAGTAGACAGTGGGGGAGTGATAAAGTGACTAGCTTCTGACCTCTGGGTTTTTATATCTGCCTTTCATTACTGACAGAATGCTCACTGGAATGACATAATAGATTTCAGTGTGACACAAAACTGCATTCCTTCACTTTGGGATAGTACAGTAATGCTAAATATTCAATCATTATGATTCAACTTTAGTGTACTTCTTTACTTTTTAGCACTTCGGTTGTAATAAATATTGAATCAATATGGCAATTACACAATAGTAAGAAGGTATACCCAGATTTAATACAATCATTAGCTTATGTGTATTTGGGGCCTGGATAAGCCACTTTGAGGAGTTTACATTTTTTAAATGTGTATTTATTTTTGAGAGAGAGAGAGACAGAGTGAGAGCAGGGGAAAGGCAGAGAGAGAGAGGGAGACACAGAATCCAAAGCAGTCTCCAGGCTCTGAGCTGTGAGCACAGAGCCCTAGGCAGGGCTTGAGCTCATGAACCACGAGATCATGACCTGAGCTGAAGTTGGTCTGTTGCTTCCCACTGACTGAGCCAACCAGGTGACCTCCCACCGCTACTTTGAGAAGTTTAGAATTAATATCCTAAGATAAATTCCAGGAAATCTGCTGGGAAAAAATTCTTAAGGAGTTTACAAGACCAAAATAATAACAATTGTTGCCCTGGAAATACGCTACTCCTAAATTTGGAAGTCTGGGTCCAGAATTGGGACATGGTCTATCGATGTCTGGTATATTCCACTAGAAAAGGAGTTAATCCAAATCTCAGAGCTTTGTATCTTGCACTGTCCCCGAAGGAATTCCAAGATATGCTATGTTCTTACTCTAGAGGCTGTGGCAACATATAAAAAATCCTCCCACCAAAGCAAATGGGGCTCAGAAGGATACTAGAGGAGATTTGCTAACTTCTCTAGGAGTTCTTGCTGGTAAGCAATGCTTTATAAGTATGGATCCTTATCTGTGGCCAGCTGAGCACAAGGAAAAGAGTGGAAGGTGATAGGTTGGGGGGGGTAGGGGGTAGGAAAACTTCTTGACTGAAGGGAGGGGATAAAGGAACTGACTATGACAATGTGTTGGCATAATCTCTTGCATGCATGTGAGAAAGTTCTGTATTCATTTCTAATATACCCTTACAACATCTCTGTGTTCAGCTTCTTTATCTTTTGACACCTCTGTCATTCTTTTTGTCCATAGAGCTCCTCACTGACCTAGAGCCTAACTATTCACTGATCTATCAAGTTCTTTCTCTTCAAGAGTTCTGTGTCTTTCTCACTGTTATCTCTCCTTCTATCCCTTCTAGTCTAACTTAAAGATTGGATACATAGCCCAAGGCTGAGTCCATTTTTGACCCAGAGGGAGAACAATAATTGAACTTATCTTCAGCTATTCAGAAATTATCTCTCACAAATTTCAACCTAGTAAAACACACCAAATCACTTGCCACTTTCTTCCAACTAAAGGCAGTACTGATCATTTTGGAATGGTTTGGCCTCCAAGTGTGTAATGCTAATGTCGGTGAAAATGTATAAGGATAGGGTAATCAGATATACTCTATTATAAATGTTAGATACCCTATCAAAATATTTATCTGAAGATAAAGTAAGGATCAGGATTTAGTTTGCTGACTCCTGATGTAGGGACTACCTAAAAGCATGAGATATGTCAGAATCACTTCCACTAAAGCTCTCTACTTTATCATGTTCTTATCGACAGGTTAGCCAGTAATCATAACTACACTTTTTTGTTGACCCATCTTGAGTCATGCAAACTTTGCAAGGATCCTGCTATATAGGCCTTTCAGACTCATTTCAAGGGTGAGGAAGCATGGACCCAAAGAATGGAAATAATGTTACAAATTCACATGGCATGCAGACCCTGGCTTCAGTGCCTAGTGTCTGCTTCCAAACAGTATGCCATTTCTCACACACTAAAATCTAAATTAGCTGAACCACAATCACAGAAAAGAGATCTGATCATAGGATTCTACTTCATCTTCCCAAATCCCCTGGATTTAAATGCCATTCCTTGCCTATAGTCATCCCTGTTCAAATTAGGGATAGTTTTCTACATAGTTCTTTCTTTCTTGAAATCCCTCTTCTATTTTCTCAATCTAGTAATTTGTTTGCCTTTGACTAATTATCTTAACTGTCTCATTCCTGTACCTGTGATCAAACTTTTTCTAGGATTTCTTAGTTTGCCCAAGACCCAAGGTAAAATGAAATGCACCCTTCACACACACACACACACACTTCCATCCCCAGAAATAGTGTTCCTTTTCTTTCTTTCTTTTCTTTTTTTTTTTTTTTTTTTTTACAAATAGTTTATTGTCAAGATGGTTTCCATATAACACCCAGTGCTCATCCCCACAAGTGCTCTCCTCCATGCCCATCTCCACCCTTCCCCCCACACCCATCAGTCCTCAGTTTGTTCTCAGCATTCAAGAGTCTCTCATAAGTCAATCTGGCTAATGTAGCTTGTTCCTGCTTTGCACAGTACGTAAGAGTATCATAGAATACTGAGCAGAAGAACAATGGAAAGGTCCAATTCTATATATATGGGAGTGGAGTACATTGAAACAGATCTATAACAATAATACATCTTACCTCAGCCCTCTGACTTCTTCCAAACTTCTCTTGTTAATAACAAGATAGCCTCCTAGTGGTATGGATTAGATCTACTTTTCTGATGGTAGCAATTTCCTTAAATTAGTAATTCTTATTTCTACTTAGCACTTTTTTTTAAATGTTTTTATTTATTTCTAGGAGAGAGAGAGAGAGAGAGAGAGACAGCGTGAACAGGGGAAGGCCAGAGAGAGGGAGTCACAGACTGAAACAGGCTCCAGGCTCTGAGCTGGCAGTCAGCACAGAGCCCGACGCGGGGCTCAAACCCACGAACCGCGAGATCATGACCTAAGCGAAACTCGGACGCTTAACCGACTAAGCCACCCAGGCGTTCCTCTACTTAGCACTTCTAAGTGAAGACCTTCTCTCTCTGTGTGCATATCTATCTATCTATCTATCTATCTATCTATCTATCTATCTATCTATCATCTATCATCATCATCTATCTATAAAAGAACAAGCAAGAGCTCCTGATCACAATGTACTTAAAATTATTAAGGTGTATATATTGTGACAACATATATAGTATGAGAAATGATGAATTTAGTTTCAAAGAGTGGTCTGTGTAAATTAACTCACTTTACCTGATGATCTTGTAATATTTTATAAACCTGAACAATAATGTTTATGCATCCATGTATAAATCTGCATTTCTTTCCAGACAGGCATAATAAGGAGAGCACTTAAAGTGCAAGGGTCTATTTGCCTATCATCAGGACAAAAATGAAGAAGAATATGTATGTTCAATTCTAAGCAGACTCACCCAGATTAAGAGGTGTATCCTGAAATGAAGTTTTGTGTGGCTTCCTTATAAAACCTCAAGGCAAATTTATTCTCTGATGCTGGCACCGGCAAGAAGGGAGAGATCAGAAGATGATTATGGCATGAAAAATGCTTGGGGGACTTAAACAGTGAGAAGCCAACACAGATCCAAAATTGTCTTACAAAGTTCTGGTTTGCTATACTTATAGTTCCTTAGAAGAGTGCATTATAGGTTCAGCTCACAAATGCTGTACGTGTGGAATCACAAGGGCCGTCATTATGTTTATGTTATGTCCCTACCTTGTACATAAGGTCTATAGTCAGAAATCAAATAATTTTTCCATAAAATGATGATAAATGATTTTCAGGAAAATGTTTTGTGCACTTACATAACAGCAGAACACCGTTATCTTAAAAATTGTTTTATCAATTTAGATGGTTGATTTGCATAACTGTTTCAACCACTAAAACTTGAACTTCTATCAAAAAAAGAACCTCGTCTAATTCATCCTTTGCATCGGTCTTAGCACAGAGCTTGGCACATATATACCAGATACATACTAGATACTCAGTCAATTTTCATTTCATGAAAATATTTAATTCCATTGAATGGATATGATGAAGTACACTGAAATCAAGTGCCTTCATTTTACCATTCAATGTTGTATGTCTTCAAGTCTCAATGATGCAATGATATGGGTAGATACAATAAATGTTTCACTGGTTTCTTCACTTTCTCTGTGCCCTAAGCAAGGATGAGACCTACTCAGTGAATGAGAGGTACCTGATTTATAATATATTTTGCTCTAAATTTATCCCAGAAAGATGGTCTCACCTAATAACACCCTATTTCATCCCTATTCTTTCTTCCTTCTGGGGATCCCTGGGCTGGAGCACATACATACCTGGATGGGTTTCCCTTTCTTTGTTGTGTACTTGATAGCTGTTCTTGGCAATATCAGCATCCTTTCTGTGATTGAAACTGATAGCAGCCTCCACCAGCCCATGTTCTACTTCCTGGCCATTCTGTCATCTATCGACCTGGGCCTCTCCACATCCACCATCCCCAAGATGCTTGGCATCTTCTGGTTCAGCCTGAGAGAAATCTCCTTTGAGGGATGTCTCATCCAAATGTTCTTCATCCACTTATGCACTGGCATGGAGTCGGCTGTGCTCGTGGCCATGGCCTATGATCGCTATGTGGCCATCTGTAACCCTCTTCAGTACACACTGGTGCTGACGAACAAGGTGGTATTCATCATTGCATTGGTAATTCTACTGAGGCCTTTGTCTTTTGCCATACCCTTTGTTCTCCTCATCCTTCGGTTACCATTTTGTGGACACCAACTTATCCCTCACACTTATTGTGAACACATGGGCATTGCCCGCCTGTCCTGTGCCAGCATCAGGGTCAACATCATCTATGGCTTATGTGCCATCTCTATCCTGGTGTTTGACATCATAGCCATTGTCATTTCCTATGTCCACATCCTTCGTTCTGTATTTCGACTGCCTTCTCATGATGCCCGGCTCAAAGCGCTCAGCACCTGTGGCTCTCATGTGTGTGTCATGTTGGCTTTCTACACCCCTGCATTTTTTTCATTTATAACCCACAGGTTTGGCCAGAATATACCACGTTATATCCACATCCTTTTGGCTAATTTCTATGTAGTCATTCCACCTGCTCTCAACCCTGTAATCTATGGCATCAGAACTAAACATATTAGAGAACAGGTGCTGAAAGTATTTTCCAAGAAAAAAACATAATTCTTATAAATAATCCATTTTAGAAAGGAGCAGAACTAATCCTCTATGTTCAGAACAGAAAGAGCACATCTGGAAGTTATGCAGGCCTATCTTAGAGGAGGCCTATCACCCTCCTTCTCAAACCCAGAAATGAAAAGTCGGGCCCATGTCCAACACATGAATAAAAGTGTTTTATCATTTTCCATTGTTTGGAACTCATTCAGATTCCCCATGTGGAAGAAAACAAACTCTTGGTTCTGCTTCCATTATGACCAAACACATTGCATTCCATACTTGGCATCATTTTAAAGCAATATCAACCCTCCAAAAAAGAAATGCCACACAAATAATAAAAACATCCATAAATCCCTTCATATCCTAATTTAAACAGGAGTAATTCATCACCCTTACTAGTGCTGGTCCCCAAAACAATAGATGCTGAAACATTCCCATATGCCTGGACTTGCTATCAAGAAGCATAGGTTCCTCTTGCCTCTACCATGTTATTGTCAGAAGCTATGAAATTGATCCTATGAATATGATACTCATGTAAGAAAAGTAGCTATTTTCTACCATGAAGAGAATTGCAAAAACTTGACAATCTTGGCAAATTCATAATCTTTTGGTTTGAAATTGTACCACTTACTTGATGAATGAGTACTTATAAAGTCTGGCTTATTGATACTTCTTTTCAAACAAAAAACTCTTTTTCAAACAGTACTGTCTCTATGTCTTTTGCCACTTCATGGATGAGTTTCTCTCTTAAGGAAAGCAGGAAGCTTTAGTGACATTCCAAGTACAGTATTGGCTAAGTGAGTACGTGTGCGTGTGTGTGTCTGTGTGTGTGTGTGTGTTAAAGATGGAACACTTGTTCCATATGCTACCGCTCAGTGTTCTCTAGTTCTAGGTGATATTATTGGCATTATTTGTACAAAGGATTCAGAGAAAATATCTACGTAAATACTGTCCAATAAAACTAAAATTTTAGCTCTATTTTTATTGCAGGATTTCTCATATTTTTAACTAAAATATATTCCTTTGAAAATTTAAGGTGATATTGATTTCAAATGTTCCTTTGACCAACCTATGATGCTAATATTCTGTAGCATGCACTTTAGAAAAAAAGATCCTATTTATTTTTATAATAGTAGAAAAAATGATGTCATAAATTCTTAGTGGGAATTTGTGTTAATTAGCATCACATCCGGAACTTGGGATTCTTTGAAACAATCATTTATGCTGTAAGATTGTAGGCACAAGCAGTTTTTCCTGCAAGACTGAGCTCATCCCCTGACTATCTATTTATTATACTTAATGAAATGGATTTTAATAATATGGCCTCAACTATACTTTGAATGATTTGGTTAGTGCTCATTCTGTTTATATGTTTTGGTTAATTTGTGGAGAATTGTATTTAGCCTTTAAATGACTAAATTCACCATGCAGTCATCTGGGCCTGGAGTTTTCTGTGTTAGAAGGTTAACTCCAGATTCAACTTATTAAATAGGTAAAAGACTACTCAGGTAATTCATTTCTTCATGCCATTGTTTTGAATGTCCTCAGTGAATGTATCACATTCCTCTAACTTTACCTTGTGTTCAGAGTGTGGGATGATGAATTAGGTTTTTCCTGATGTCTAACCCACTATCACTATTAGATCTTCCCTTTGTTGCTGTGCTACAAATCAGGCCACTCTTCATGTTCTCCACCTTCCCTCAGGAGTAAAGCATGTCACTTGTTACTTGAACTCTGCTGGTCTGCTGGTGAGAGCTGGAATATAACATGACCAACTGGGCTGCTATGTCCCTGGGTCTTGAAAGTGAAGCCTTCTCAGTGATTCTGCTGCTCCCCTAGAAGTGTTCTCCAGTTTCTGGGGAAGATGCCTCACTCTGGGTTATAAAGTTTTTTCTGCTCCTTTGTCTCAGCAGCAATGGGTCTTCACTTGTACTCTTCCTTCAGAGTAAATGCTTTTGTTCCTTAGAGGAGAGAAACTGGATGAGGGGTCATTCTCATCTTATGGTGGCTGGTATTTGCCTCCATCAGGCCTGTTCCATGATGAAGGCCTTCTCTGGTTTCTAGTCCTGCACTCAGACTTTCAAATGAATACCTGGTCTAGGTCTAGGGAGAAAAACTTGAGAGGTTGTGAAGTCCCCTTTGTGTCATATACACAAGACTCCCAGACACTCTGTATTCTCACAGAGGTTCATAATCAGCTATGAATAATTGTTTTAAAATTTTAACAGATTCTTTATACTGTCTTGTTTAGTATCTGGCACCTGGTAAGTGCAGAATCGTGTTCCATCTCTCTTTGGAGTTACCAAACTTTCCTTAAATTTTGGGTTACTTAGTTGCTCTGTGATTTCAACTTTCTGACAGGTCCAAGAAAATTGTGAGTTTTTTAAATTATTTTTTTAATGTTTACTTATTTTTGAGAAAGAGAGACATAGGACAAGCAGGGGAGGGGCACAGAAAGAGGAAGACACAGAATTTGAAGCAGGGTCCAGGCTCAGAGATGTCAGCGCAGAGCCAGATGCGGGGCTTGAATTCATAAACCATGAGATCATAACCTGAACCAAAGTTGGACACTTAACCAACTGAGCCACTTACCCAGGCACCCAGAAAATTTTTTTTATCCAGCATATACTTTTCTTTGTCAAAAAGTTTTGAATGGCATTCTTTCCAACTTTTTATATTCTAGGTAAAAACTATAAATCTTGTTAGGAATTTTGAATCATATTGTGTTGTCTGAGTAGGACACCTGTGTGTTGATTCTCAGCTTCCTACAACTGTGGCATGGACTGTGGACCACTGAATTATAAATATACAGAATGACTGAGGGAAAGTAAATGGGATTTTATTTGTGGGATACACCACAGACCTTATGAATCGAGTTTAGAGTGGGCCAAGCAATATGTATTTTTAAGAGGTTTCAAGCCTAAATTTTGAAAACTATCATTCCAGAAAGTTGAAACTTGGTTAATAAACAAATTGGTTGACTGTCAGATGGATAAACTGAGATAAACTTTAGGAGGTGAAATAACTGAAAGCAGAATTGGCTAACTCAAAATACCACTCTTAATACTCCCTCCCCTGACCCTCCACACCACATTCCACCTAATCCACAGGGAACTTTGTTTAGTTGCCTACCTGATGTTCCTGATGTCTTTATCTTCTGGAACTATTTTTGACTTTCTATAGTCCATGGCCTTGGGTGATTACATATCTACCTTCTATGTCTATCATAGCACTTGTCACATTGCTATTTCAGAGGGTCATGTGACTAAATGCAGTGTAGTGGCTGAGAATGTAAACCTGGTGTCAGACTTCCTAGGTTCAAATCCTGTCTCCCTTTTTAACCACCTCTGTGGCTATGAGAAAGCCAAATGATCTCGCCATTTCTCCATTTATGTTTTGAAATGAGACTATTAATGCTACAAATGTTTTTTGGCTTGCATGAGAATTTATTGGATTAATATATGTAAAGAGTTCAGGAGTGGTTATGAGAATGTACACACTATATTAAGTAGTACATGTTATTATACAAAAAGTTAGTGTTTGCATGTCTGAATCAACTTTATCAGACTGTTGGAACATTGTATTTCTAGCCTACTCTGGATGCTCATGTATTGTAAAGTCCATCATTTTTTCACACCCTTTTTCACGGTGTGCTAGGGAGAAGCCGCAGATTTGAAAATTTGGTGGGAGTAAACTGAATAAGTTTCATTAAGACCTCTCTCCCCATGCCCTCCTGCCCACCAACACACACACTTCCTGGTAGTGAGACTTTCTAAGGCAGTCATATGTTCTCTGGTGCTCCTTTGTGAAGTAAGCATTCCTGTTCTGATTAAGAATATATGCCTAACTCTGGGCTTTAGTTAGAATGTTCACTGACTCTTTTCTTAATTTTTTAAAATGTTTTTATATATTTATTTTCAGAGACAGAGATAGAGAGCACAAACAAGGGAGGGGGAGAGAAAGAGGGAGAGAGAGAATCCTAAGCAGGCTCCACACTGTCAGTGCAGATACCTATTGAGGGCTCGAACTCGTGAACCTTAGGATCATGACCTGAGCCCAAACCAAGAGTTGGATGCTCAACTGACTGAGCTACCCATGCACTCCACAGAATGTTCACTGACTCCTGAACCAAACTAGGTCCTCCAAAATAGACTTCATAACTAAGAAAGATGATATTTTGAACTCACATTTGCCACACCTTTCTTCAATCTCAATCTTTTTGGGAAAATATGGAGAAGAAAGGATATATTGATTATGTGTACCTCTGAGACTCTGAAACTGATCACAAACCTTGCCTTACTCATTTCTATGTTCCCGGTGATTGTGGTAAACAAGTAAACATTAGCTTAATGGATTTAAACTGAGTGTGGTTATGGAGAATGAAATGAGCAGTAGCAACAATTTTGATACTTCAGCCTGTGAGAAGCTCTGTTCCTAGGAGTTCCATGCACTAATTTGGCTGTATATGAAATAATTGTGAGATTATAAGAAAATTGTGGCTTTAGACCTAGACAAACTTCAAATCGTAGCTCCTCTAAACTAGCCCATTGAATAAAAGTTTGTTGAGTTACTTATCATGATAATTAATGATAATTAATTGATAATTAATTTTAAAAAATATCATGAGAGTTTATATATATATCACTATATATATATATATATATATATATATCTCACAATAAAGAGCTAAATTAAGTAAATGCTTAACAAATGTCGATTCTCTTCATAGTTTAGCTTGAAGTGTGAAGTACTTTACTAAAATATTTTCCCTGTGGTCAACTAATGTCTCTGTGCCTCAATGCACAAGTCAGTTTTTTTTTTAAATCATTTTTTTGTGTTTATTTTTTGACAAAGAGAGAGAGAGAGAGAGAGAGCAAACCAGGGAGGGGCAGATAGAAAGGGAAAGAGAAACCTTAAGCAGGCTCTGAGCTGTCAGTTCAGAGCCAGATGCGGGGTTCAAACTCACTAAATGTAAGATCATGACCTGAGCCAAAATCGAGAGTTGGATGCTTAACTGACTGAGCCACCCAGGTGCTCCAGGTGCAGGTCAGTCTTAGCTGCATGTAAAATCACCTACAGAACTTTAACACAAGGATGCCTGAACGCTACCCCAACACTAACTTTCCTTCCTTAAAGTTTCATTTAAACAGAAGCATGCAGTATGTAAACTGTTGTCACTTAGCGTATTGCCTGTGAGACTTATCCATGTGAAACTACAGAATACCAGAGCAATAGCATTTAATGACAGTCAGACAGAAAAGATAATTACTTACAAATTAATGACAATCTGACCAACAACAAGTTTCCTCAAAGTAAAAATAGATTCCTGAAGACTGTAGGATAATAACATCAAAAGGCTAAGGAAATGTTGTAACTGGAGAATGGAACTGTGTAGCTAGAATAGTTATCATTCAAGAAGAAATTTAAAAAACTGTAGATGAACACAGAAGTTAGCACCAAGAAAGTCTCACTAAGTGGTGGTACGTACTTGAGAAAGGAGGACCTAAGTCAAGAAGGAATGACTGGGGCAAAAAATAAAATAAAATAAAGTAAAATAAAATAAAATAAAATAAAAAGGCATGTGGGGGTGGAATTTGTAAATCTGGTAGCAAATCTTAAATGGTAAACAAAAGATACATGATTATGTATCATGCTGATTTTAAATCTCTTGTTTTTAGCCACAGATGATTCTAGTTTTATATTTGTTTTGTGGTTTTTAGGAAACAATACTTAAATATTTTGGTAAAGAGTCATATTCAGTGATACATTTGCCTCTAGGTAATGATTATTACAACATAAAATGTATCTTTGGATGAATTACTTACCACAGAAAAACCCTAGTCCTCTGACCATTAAAAGAGGGTCTGTATGAAGAAATCACACATTCTAAGATAGATAATGTAACATTTGTTCATATATTACTCATCAACACAAAAGATTTATTTCACAGACTTTGAAAAACTGAAAAATTTAAGAAACCTGTCCCTTATCTTCTTGGTTCTTACCCCATAGATAATAGGGTTCACCATAGGTGGGACCAGAAGATAGATGTTGGCCACAAATATGTGGACATGGGGGGGCACATGGTGCCCAAACCTGTGGGTGAGAAAAGAGAAGAAGGCTGGAGTATATGACACTAAGATGACACAGATATGGGAGCCACAGGTACCCAAGGTCTTAAATCAGGCATCCTTGGATGGGAGGTGGAAGACAGTGTGCAGTATGAGAACATAAGAAGAAATGATCAATATGAAGTCCACGCCACCAGTAAGGAAAGCAACAATGAGGCTGTAGGCTCTACGGATTCTTGTCTCAGCACAGGCAATCTTGATGAGGGCCATGAACTCACAGTAGGTGTGGGAAATGATATTGGTTCTACAGTAGGGAAGCCAGCGTAGCAGGAAGGGGTGAGGACTGAGAAGTGCTGTGCCCCGGAGTACTATAGCTAGACCCATCCCCCCAATTACAGTGTGTGTCAGAATAGTTGAATGTCTTAATGGGTTACAAATGGCTACATAACGGTCAAAAGCCATGGCCAGGAAGAAGCCAGACTCCATGGTCGAGCAAGAGTGAATCAGGAACACTTGAATGAGGCAGGCTTCAAAGCGAATCTCTCTATCATGGAACCAGAAAAGGCTAAGAAGTTTTGGTACAGCTGTACTACACACAACCAGATCAGCCACAGCCAGCATGCAGAGGAAGAGGTACATTGGCTCATGGAGGCTGGGGTCTGTCTTGATGATAAACAGAAGAGAGCAGTTTCCCAGAACAGCCAAAAGGTAGACCACACAAAAAGGGATGGAGATCCAGATGTGGGCAGCCTCCAGCCCAGGAATGCCAGTGAGGATGAAGGTTGATGGATGCACATCAGTCTTATTGTATGCTGACATAACAAGAGTCTGATGTTTTAGTTTTCTCTTCGTGGATTTTCCTCTACAGCAAACAAAAATAATAGCTTACAAATTTGGAAATCTTTGATGAGTTAAGTGAGCCACAATGCAGGGAATTTCAGGTCATGAAAGAAATACAATGTCTGTAAATATTTATGAATTATTTCATCATCATAACTGATTGTCAGATATTATTTCACAGTTATAATATGCAATGTGGCTGATCTGTGGATGCTAAATGAGGGGCAATAACTAGTACCAAAAATTGGATCTTTTTTTTTTTAATGTTTTATTTATTTTTAGGAGAGAGAGGGAGACAGCGTGAGCAGGGAAGGGTCAGAGAGAGAGGGAGTCACAGACTGAAACAGGCTCCAGGCTCTGAGCTGGCAGTCAGCACAGAGCCCGACGCGGGGCTCGAACCCACGAACCGCGAGATCATGACCTAAGCGAAAGTCGGACGCTTAACCGACTAAGCAACCCAGGCGCCCCCCAAAAATTGGATCTTAATGGGTGAAAATCCAAAATCTTCTACATACTTAGAAGAAAGTATTCTCAATTGAAAGCTAAAAAATATGTAAGAGTTCCAGGTGTATAGATTAGTGATTCAGTACTTACATATAACACCCATATTATATCATGTGCTAACTAACTAGAATTTAAATACAAACAAAAAATAAACATAAATGTAGATGCTTGGTGGAACAGCAATGCTTAATTCATCGAAACTACACTGTATGTAATGTTTCCTTCAACTAACTCCTTCTGTCATTAAGATACATATATTTGTAAATGTATATATAGAATCATACAGGGAAAAATATATAAGAATCATCGGTTTGGAGGATGTAGAAACAGTTGTAGGACATAGATTAGAAAGTCAGGAGGGATGATAGAAAGTTTTAAGTAGAAAATATGCCTTGTGGGGCGCCTGGGTGGCTTAGTCAGTTAAGCGTCCGACTTTCGCTTGGGTCATGATCTCGCGGTTCGTGGGTTCGAGCCCCGCGTCGGGCTCTGTGCTGACTGCCAGCTCAGAGCCTGGAGCCAATTTCAGAGTCTCTATCTCCGCCCTTCTCTCTGACTCTCCCCTGCTCATGCTGTCTCTCTCTCTCTCCTAGAAATAAATAAAAAAAATTAAAAAGAAAAAGAAAAAAAGAAAATACGCCTTGTGTTTTTAGATTTCAGTTATAGGTGTAGCTTTGAGAAGGGAATACCAAAGTTTGAGAGAATGTGTGACTTGCTTTGGAAGGACCAGACGGAAGTTCATTCATACCAACATGGAACTAATTCAACATGATGGCCAGAGCGGGGCTGATAACAGTGTGTCAGGAAATGAACAGGTCATTGCATTGAGTGTGACTCCCCTCGTGAAACATTTGTGTTTACTCTTGACGTCAGCAAGCAAGAATTGCAACCATGTGATTATAATCCTGTCATGAACTTCCTTCTCTTCTTTACTTGTATCCAGTTAGTCAAACTACTTTATGGCTTGCTCTCCATTCAGCACCCTCTCTAGGCAAATTGATCCCAACTTCCCCTCATGATATTTCCTTTGCTTTGCACACTTCTGTATTGTCTGATTCCTCCCCCAGCCCCATACTGTGATTTTCTGATTATACTTCTTCCATTTCTTAAGACTATTAGAGCATTTTGAAAATCATACTAGCCCCACAATATACAGGTTTCCCCCCCTTTTTCTTTTTTTTTTTAAATTTTTTTTAAATGCTTTATTTCTAGGAGATAGAGAGAGAGAGACAGCGTGAGCAGGGGAGGGTCAGAGAGAGAGGGAGTCACAGACTTCGAAACAGGCTCCAGGCTCTGAGATGGCAGTCAGCACAGTGCCTGACGCGGGGCTTGAACCCAGGAACCGCGAGATCATGACCTAAGCTAAAGTCAGATGCTTAACCGACTAAGCCACCCAGGCGCCCCGCCCCCCTTTTCTTCTTAAAGGCACAGTTGATACTATTCCATAAACACTCCTCTTAATCTACCATAGGTGGTTGGAGATTATGGAATGCTGTGATCAGAAAAAACAACCCTTAAGTCAGCATCCACTGAAGTAAGGATTGGAATATGTGTAGCAGACTGGGCATCAATATTGAATTACAGTGATGACACATGTGTTTTTTCCTCTTAGTCTGTTGAAATTTCATACCCAAAGTTTCTGCTTACTCTGGTTATTTGACATTCAAGATCTCTAGGGATGGATATTCTTTTTTTGAACATGAAAACAGTTAGATGTGTGGGTCAAGGGGTTTTGGAAAGTTTGTGTAATGACATTTTACTCTGAATTATGCTATGAATTGGGAGACGAGAAATACAGGGAAACCAGTTTATTGGGGAGTTGTGTAATATAATAGTCAAGCATTTTTAAGTGCTTAAGTGAATCAGTTGGTTTCCTAAGAACATTTCATGTATTAACTCAAATTTTGTCTCCGTTTTAAGATGAGAGGATTTAGATAACTTCTACAAGTTTAAACAGCTGGTAAGTGACAGACCTGTTTCAAGCCCACACACTGATTCTAGAGCCTTACTCTTAAGTATAGTCTAAAAATTGCCCTAATGATGTGACAGTTTATTTTTATTTGTGCATATAAGAGCATGAGAGCATATAAAAAAAGCCATCATCATTAATTTGATTATGCATACTGGTTGAAAAGCCTCCCAACTATTATATTCCATAAAGGAACAGGTCTAAATCTAAACCTTGGTCTTCTTAATCAACTTTCCTGCACTTTTCATCAGATGACCTCTCATAGAGAAAATTAACCTCTCAGTCTTAATTAACATTGCCACCAGATTCTCTCTCAATCCTACCCTGTCTTACCATAAAGTTTATGTATATGTATATTTATCAGTCTAATGCCTTTTTACATACTTTCTTTTTTTTTTGTCCTAAAAAGAAACTTCGTATCCTTTTATCTGTATTTGTAGTTCCATCAACATTCTCCTACTTCTCATGAACTTTTACTTTCATGCCTTCTGCTTGCTCTATGCCATTACACAATTTAAACATATTTTATTGATAGAAAATATGTGGACAAATTATGTAGAGAAAACATTCACATTGAATTGAATGCAAATGTTCAATCACATAAAATAGACCTTATTCTTACTTGCAATCAAGAAATTAAAAATTAAATGAATATGACACAAATCATACATTATTCTATTTTTAACCAACAGAAAACAAGCATTAGTGAGGTTTGGGTTAAAGAGCTATTGATTGAAGAAAATTGAAACTACTCTCTGTGGAAAATTGTATAGTGATCATTGTTATTAAAAACATCTTAGGGAATAATGTTCACATATACATGTGGAAGTATATACAGTAATTCTCATTGTAAAAGTGCCTGTAAAAAAATAAATACTGAAACATTCAAGATGCCTGGAAATAAAGTACTACCGAACTTAAAAATCTGTTGTATATTTATATATTCAAATACTCAGAAACACTTAGGTTAAGTAAAGTATATTTATACAAACTGACAGAAAAACAAATGAAAAAATAAGCAGAAATTTTATTTTGCCATTAACATTCACATACATGCAAAAATTAAGCATAAATATATATGTGTGTGTACATGTGTGGGTGTGTAGACACACACATTTATAACAAGAATTTTATAAACATAAGAAATAACCTAAAAAGGATACACATACAATGTAGGAGAGATCTAAAATGTGGGATCTGGATATAGACTGCATAGACTGTATAGACAGTGTAATTTAGCTGCATCTGTATGGCTTGATTTTTTTAAACAGTGCCTATGTATTCTAGATATTCATTTATTACCTGTATGAAGTACATAAGTAAACAATGCAGTTACAAATGTATTTATTAGAAAAAAATACAACCCAAGAAGTTACAAAGAAGATGTAGCCTTCCATGTCTTATAAAATATTAGCAAGTTTTCTAATCCCTTGAAACACCTTTTCTATATCTCTCTCCTCAGAGAACTGGTCATCTACTTCAGTTCATGAAAGTGGTAATCCTGTTTCTTTGTTTGTCATAGCATTTCTTCACACATACAACCCCTTAGTAACCTGGTTAGGACTGAACCCTTAGTAACCTGGTTAGGACTGAAGACTCTACTCACATATCAGCTCCTGTGAGATTATTTTTCTGGAAACTTTGAACCATCTGATATCCCTCAAGTGCTCCTATGATGTGTGTACCTACCTGTCTTCTGTCTCTTGTCATATTGTCTATTTCTGTATGTTTTTCTCCTTTATTACTTTATTATATTGCAAATATATAAATATATACTGCAAATAAATATATTATATTGCATATATATATTGCAAATAAAATATTTGGCAGAGGCCATGTACTTTCATATATTTGCTTGTTCCAAAAAATGAAAAGAAAAAAAGCATAGGCAGTGTTATTAGTTTTCCGGTAAATAATTTCAATATAAATTTAAGAGAACCAGTGGAATCACTATAAATGTATTATAATGCACACTATCTTTAAATACTATAGTACATTAACAGTTTTCCTGATTCTAATATTAAATCTTTAAAGACATACCCAGCGATTAGTTTCTAACAAAATTAAATTCTGTCACCATTTTGTTCCTTGTCTAACTATGGGATGGAAAAAGAGGGTTTGGAGGAAAGAAACTTACGTCTGCTTTTGGGGAGGAAAAAAAAAGAAAAACCCCACCCTATTATGCCCTTTGGCTATGTTTTACACCCTTATCCATCTCTTTACAAAGATAAATCAACATGAATGGCATATATTAGGTACTATATTACTTACATTGCAGGTATTATTTCATTTAATCCTTAAGGTGTGTTTTAGGTAGATAACCATACTTATAACATAGATTTTTAAAAAAACACCTAAGAATGTTAATTTACATTCCTCAAAGCTATTTTATGATGAATTAAAGGATCTGGAATTTGAACCGTACTTAAGTATAATTACAAAGTTTGTAATCTTTACATTAAGCTTTAGGGGATGAGCATTTCATAAGGTTTTGTAAATGTAAAATGGCATAATGCATTTACAACTAAATAGGCAGTATGTGACATTACTCAAATACCATAGATTTGCTCAGGCTAAAGAACTGACACACCTATGCTCCCATCCTTTCCTTCATCAGACTTCCTCTGATGTACTGAACCAAGCAGAGAAGCACAGGCACAAATTTATTCTCAGTAAAAGTTGCAGCCTTATCTCAACCCATAAAGAGTAAAACAGAGGTAGGCAGTAGATTCAGGGCCACAAAGCCAAATGGGCTCAGGTTCCCTAAGAAATCTTATACAAGATGTTTTTTATAGAGCCTTTTTGCTTTGATTAGAGCCCTGAAACCTTCTGTTTGGCTATTGTCCACTTAGCTAGCCCATGATACAAATGAGTGTGACCGACCAGTGCCTTACCTACCAGGGCATTATTGAGGATGAGGATGAGCATGTTGGTCTGAGGAATGCTTTGCTTCTCTCAAGACTTACAGCATTTCCAAATAAGCTCAGTTATAGACATGTTTTCTGATTTCTAAAGCTCTCAAGGGCATAGAGTGGGGGTGGCCTCCCCACATGTCAAGAGAAGAAACCTCTGGGAGTTCAATTTGAATTCAGAACTCAGGGTCTAAGTCTTTAGAACTAACATCTTAATAACAGGAGAATCCAGCAAGGGTGGGGAGAGGGAAGGTGAGATTTTTGGCATGTCTCTGGAGCCTGCCTCTCTGCAAGACTGCTTGAGTCTTAGACTTGTTTGTTCTTAAATACATCATGTATATTTATCACAAAAGGTTGGATGAGTGTCTAGTTGTTTTACTTTAAATAATGCCTTTTTATTTTTAATACAGGAAAATATAAACACAAATGTCAACCATAATGTCTCTATGATATTTGTTTTAATTTTATTCCATGATTTTCATATTCCTATGCATTTGAATATTTAAGTCATATCAGACTTTATAATTTTTATCATAGTCTAAATGTCATGTTGTGATCTGTATCTTACTCTTTTCACAATTCATCAGAATAACTTTTTCAGAAAATTCATTTGATTATATGAAATCAATCAAAATGGGATTTTGGTGAAAGTTGAATTGTATCTAAATACTAATGTGGAAAATTTGACAACTTTAATAAACATGTAATCCTCTCAGCCATCTAGATTTACTGTGCTTTTACATGTGTTTTAGGCTCCTTTGAGAGCTTTGAATAGTTTTAAATCATTTTTGTGTCAATCTCACCAATTTGTAAATTGGAGAGGTTGAAATTTTATCAAATTATTTTTATATTTACTTACATTCTTTACGAATGTCTTAGGTATGAGTCATATAAATTACAAATACACAGTGGGGCTCCATTATATGGGAATTACATACTTGCAAATTTTCCCACTCCATACAATTTAAATTGTAATTTAAATTATTGCCAAATAAATTCTCATGGCATTTTAACGGTTATTAGCAGCATGCAAAGAGCTGGGAAATATTTGCCTTGCCTGACAGTCACATTCCCAGAGGCTGAATAAAGTGAGATTCTGACTTCTCATTTCAGCTATAAGCAAGAACTTTGCAATCTATTGCCATGTTTTTCATATTTTTGGGCTTTTTGTTGATTATGCTGTTTAAAACAGCCACCATGCATAGTGCTGACATGCACTAGAATAAGTAAATATCTTGTTATGCGTGGAGTGTACTGTTACAAAATAATACTTTTCTTTTTTTTTTTTAATTTTTTTTTAAATGTTTTATTTATTTCTAGGAGAGAGAGAGAGACAGCGTGAGCAGGGGAGGGTCAGAGAGGAGGGAGTCACAGACTGAAACAGGCTCCAGGCTCTGAGCTGGCAGTCAGCACAGAGCCCGACGTGGGGCTCAAACCCACGAACCGCGAGATCATGACCCAAGCGAAAGTCGGACGCTTAACCGACTAAGCCACCCAGGCGCCCCAAAATAATACTTTTCTAGTGTTTCTAAGTGCAAGAAGATTGTAATGTCCCTTACGGAGAAAATAACCATCTTTGATAAACTTCATCCAAGTGTGCTATAACCGTGAGTTATAGCATTGTTGGTTGTGAGTTCAAAGTTAGTGAATCAAAAATATAATATATACCCAAACAAAGGAAGAGGAAACTTATCTGTGTATGAAGTCACTCTGGAAAGTACTAAAGTTAAATCAGTAGTGTGAGATAAAAATATGGAAAAGATGAAAAAGAGGTTAATTTGCGGATTCAAGAGATGACACCTAATTTTAAAAAAGCCTAGTGGTACAACGCTGGTGTGAGATCAAAGGTGTTCATAGTTACATCATTCCAGGTCAGAAAAAAAAAAAATCACTCTTCTAGGCTAGCTAGCACAGGTTGGCTAGCAAACATGTCAAAAGGCAACAAAGAATATATAATGTTAAACTTAGAGCTTAGGCAGGTTCTGCTAATCAGGAGGCTGCAGAAGTGTTTTTTTCAAATGCTTATTAAGTGTACAAGGAGAAGATTAGGTGGAAAATAAATTTCAATACCGATGATACCAACTTGCCGTGGTATAAAGATGTTGCTGAACGAACCAACATAAGCGACCTCCAAAGCTCCTGGTTTTCAGTCATTTAAAGACTGCACAATTAGTCACTTGTAAGAACTGTGTATTCAAAAAGGTGTCTTTCCACAGAAACACACATTTAAAAAAAGGTTATGTACTGACTGATTGACAAAAATATTGTGACAAGAGGCTTGTAGGAAACTTACTCTGCATTTCCCCTAAGAGCAATGGTTCCAAATTTTCTAATTCAGTGTTCAAGGTGACTTTATAGAACATAGCTACTGAGAAAAATGAGAATGAATACATGTATAGGTGTGCAGGGACACACTTGTTCACTCTTTCCACCATGGGAGAACTCATGGGCTGAGGGAATCTTTCTGTATGCAGAATAGTGTCAGGTTGGGGGAGAGAGGATGTGGGTCAAGTGAAACTCTTCTTCTCATTCTTTTCCATTTGTCTATTCTTGTGTGTTCTACAAACCCACCAGGGTCCTGTAATCTCTCATCTGAATTCTGGAACTCTCATAAAGGTCTTTTCATCCATTCATGCTTGTTAAATCTGTGTTTTCATATTGGGAAGAGTCCTGGGTCCTCTTACTCTGCCATCTTGCTGACTTAAACCTCACTCTTCTGCCTTCATTTTCTCAGAAGCCAAGGCTCCCTAATAGTTCTCTCATTGTGAGTCAAAATTAGAAATTAGATTCCTCAGAGACTTTGTAGTTTCTTACAAAATTGGCTCTAGGGAATTTCCTCTTGAAAGCTCCTCATAGACAAAGAGCAGCACCCTCACAAAGACTGAGCAGGTTGAGATAAAACAGAGACAGGATTCCAACCTGGTGAGTCTTTCCCGTCTCCTTGCTCACAGAGCATCTTTCAGAGATGGCTGAAGGGAAAGAAAAGGTGTGGGAGAGGAAGAGAAGAGCCATGGGATAAGTGTAGGGGATAAAAGACTAGGACTGAAGTTTAGAGAATGAGTAGGATTATGTTAGGAAAAACCATATAATCCTAGTAAAAGCATTTGAGTTTCAGTCTGAATCCATTCAATGGGCATTTTAGAAAAATTAATCCACCTGATATCTAAGGAATGATAGACAACTAATATCTTTGGAACCTTGTTCAAAGTGTTTTAAAAAATTATGTTTAAAACTAACAATGGGTTTTTATCTTTATTATCTCTACTTTATAGATGAAAAGTGCTTGTTATTTGTTTTCCTTTGATTATAGAGTGACTAAATCAGGAAGCTGGGTTTCAACACAATTGGTCAGACTATAGAGCTCGTGCTTTTAAGCACTGAAAAGTACTATGTTGTAATAAACCCCCAAAATGATCCCATTAAGATGGAGATAAGTGTACTGATTTTAAAGATACTGGAAATGTAGCATCAGGTTTTTGTTCTGTTTCGTTTTGTTTTGTTGTTTTCTAATGTGTGAAAGTGGAAGAGGATGCTTTCATTTTTCTTCTTTTTTAAAATTTTTAAGCTTACTTATTTATTTTGAGAGAGAGAGAAATAGAGAGAGAGAGAGAGAACAGGAAAGGGGCAAAGAGAGAAGAGAGAGGGAGAGAGAGAGAATCCCAGGCAGGTTTCACATGGTCAGCGTGGAGCCGGATGTAGGACTAGAACACATGAACCCATGAGATCATGACTGAGCCAAAATCAAGAGCTGAATGCTTAACCAACTGAGACACCCAGGCGTCTCTTTTCTTTTTTAAAAAAAAATGTATTTTTATTTTAGATATAATTGAAATACAGCATTCCATTGGTTTCAAGTGTACAACATGATGTATAATTGCTAAATAATCACAGTAAGTCTAGTTAATAGCCAACACACTCAAAAGTTAATCAGATTTTTGATTTAGCCAGCTCACTGAATGGGAATGACATAAGGCAGACAAACTGCAAAATTTCATTGTTCTCTATATGTTTCCAACTATATCTACTTGGCTATTCATATCACTGGCTTGCTACTTAACCAGCTAGTGAGGCCCCAATGTAGAATATAAATATCTCAGTTGAGACACACACTATTTTTCCTCACTATTTTATTTTTAAACAAAGACCATACTACCATCTATCCCTATAAACAACAACAACAACAACAACAACAACAAAACTGTAGCTTGTTTTTCTCCTGTGGTGATGAACTCTGGCCCTTTTAGCTAATGTAATGTTTTTAGTTACTGAAAGTCTATGGTGTATGGGTATGATAGAATTGTTTTTGTAGCTTTCTGAGGCTAGTGCCTACATTCTTGATCTCTGAGATGTTATTGAAGAATATATAAAAAAATTATTTACTAAAAGAATCTGCCATTGGCACTTTACTTACATTGATAAATCACAGAAAATTTAGCCCCCCTAATGGAATCCTACTTTCTATCCTTGTGTGGTTCACATCACGCCTTTTTATTCACCATTCCATTCCAAAGCCAGAGGATTAGAGAAGAAAGATTTGTTTTTATAGTCATTTCATAGAGTGTCCCCTGCAAATAACATCTAGGGACCCCTGGGTGGCTCAGTCGGCTAAGCTTCTGAGTCTTGTTTTTGACTCAGGTCATGGTCTCACAATTCATTAGATCTAGCCCTTCTTCAGGCTCTGTGCTGATAGTGTGGAATCTACTTTCTCCCTCTCTCTGATCCTCCCCTGCTCATGCTCTCTCTTACATGCTTTCTCTCTCTCAAAATAAATAAACTTTAAAAAATCCAAATAATATCTATTGTTTTTAGCTTCCTTTCTTCCCAAATGTCTACCATTTCTTCCTAGGAGTTCCAGCTTTCTTCACCCATATGGTACTATTCCTTCTATAACTTGTTTATCACGGACATTATACTCTTCTTGCATCTACTTCTCATTCAATAATGTCTGCCTAATACCCTGATTGTCTTACTGAAACTGTGATCATAATTAGCACTGCTACCCTGGAATCCTCCAATGATACAAACTCATGCAAAAACACTTTTTACTACAAAACAATTACATGTAATGAATGATCAAGTGCTTCGAAAATACTCTGACAAATGCCATAAGGTACAGGAAAATATAGAACTGCTTGGGTAGCTTTGGAAATGATAGATTCAGCTTGTTCAGAATATGCCACCTGGTCTTTTCTTCAACATATTTGCCATGTTTCTGAACCCTTAAAATTATGACCGCCTCAGATTTATAATGAAGACTCTGCTGTCTCTTATTCAGAGGGATGTGAGTTTAAAAAAGGTCATGTGTTTGTGTGAATGTGTGTGGATGAAGGGAAGCTGTGTGTATCTGACATGACTGAGGCATGAGTCAGCTTTTCCTTATTTCTCCTCTCTCCATTTCAATGTAATTATTTCCTCTCTACCTTTTTTTCTGCAACTCTGTAACTACAAGCACTTCAAGCATTTGACAAGTGTTTTAAACTATTTTAGGTTCAGATCCATATGTAAAAATATGGTTGGTTATGTTTTCCTGTATGTGTTTACAAAGGTTAGAGCTGATACTTGCACAGCTGCTGACAACGTGGAAAGTAATAAGCAGTACTTTCATAGATGGTATTTACTTCCCTTTTGACATTGACTTCTTATTTTGTAATAATAATGAATAAATATTAACAAATGGATAGGTTTTAATCCTAAAGACTTATTTTTAATAGTTTAGACTACATTTTAGTGAATCTGTGCTCATTAACACTTGTTACCCATCTTGTGTGTCAACACCTATGTGTTACCACCTAACCAAATGGAACGAACAGAAATAAGTATTTACAGAGGCTAGCACAGCTCTATCTATGCTAAAATTGAAAGTAAATTATGTTGGTGATGACAGCAGATAATTAATGAAGTAGGTAGTAAGGCAAAATCTTAGCATAACACCAGTGGTGAGACCATTGCAAATTAAAGAAAAAAGTTGCTAACGAAGATGAATGTATTATATAAAATGTTTTATTACAATCTACTGCATAACTGCTTTCGAAGGTTTTCACTGAGAATTCTTCTTCGCATTGCTTGAGATGGATTTCTAATTGTACATTTTTAATTGTGTGAATTAACTGAAGAAGAGAATGTGCACAATTTGTATGGTCTTCTTATTTTTCTTTAGGTTTAAAACGTTGCAAAGTTTTCCCCTTGTGTCCTGCGGATTAATGAACATATATCTGTAAGAACATGGACTTATGCATTACCTATCAAGATGTCCCTTCCCAATGACACCCAGTTTCATCCCTCCTTCTTCTTGCTGCTGGGGATCCCGGAACTGGAAGCAATCCACATGTGGATTGGCTTTCTCTTTTGTGCTGTGTACATGATTGCACTCATAGGAAACCTCACTATTCTGTTTGTGACCCAGGTTGAGAGCAGCCTACACCAGCCTATGTTCTACTTCCTGGCCATGTTGGCTACCATTGATTTGGGTCTGTCCACAGCTACTATTCCCAAGATGCTCGGGATCTTCTGGTTTAGTCTCAGGGAGATAATTTTCAATGCTTGTCTCACTCAGATGTTTTTTATCCACAACTTCACTGGAATGGAGTCAGCAGTCCTGTTGGCAATGGCTTAAGACCGCTATGTGGCCATCTGCGACCCACTTCGATATAGCACCATCCTCACCAACAAGGTTGTTTCTGTGATTGGCGTTGGTGTGTTGGTGAGATCGTTTGTTTCTGTGATTCCATTTGTGTTTCTTATTTTGCGACTGCCCTTCTGTGGGAATCATGTCATTCCCCATACCTACTGTGAACACATGGGTCTGGCTCGTCTGTCTTGTGCCAGCATCAAGATCAATATTATCTATGGCCTGGGTGCTATTTCAATCCTAGTATTTGACATCATAGCCATTGCCCTTTCTTATGTTCAGATACTCCGTGCCGTTTTCCGTCTTCCTTCCCGAGAAGCCCGACTCAAGTCCCTCAGCACATGTGGTTCTCATGTGTGTGTAATTCTCGCCTTCTATACACCGGCCCTCTTTTCCTTTATGACACATCGCTTTGGCCATAATGTCCCCTGCTATATCCACATACTCCTGGCCAATCTTTATGTCGTAGTGCCACCAATGCTCAACCCTGTAATATATGGCATCAGAACCAAGCAGATTTATAACCGTGTGAAGAAAATATTGCAAAAATAAAGAATTAAAACAAGAATGTGTATACGAGATGGAACTACTGAGCATAGAAACACCTTGTTATATTAAATTTAGTAAATTTACATGTGCTTGACAGTGTTTTCTTTTATTTGGGGAGGGGGGGAGGTTCCGTTCTGAAGGCTTAAGCTTTGCTGTCCAATTTATATGGTAAGTGATGGCATAGCAGAGTCTTTGTATGTGATATTTAATAGCTGCTGTCAGTCGATATAAAGTAGAATTTACAGGGTATGCTGTGGTTTTTTTTTTTTTTTGGACATGTACTAGTTACCCTATGTCATTCATATGGCTCTTTTTTGGATGATCCTTATTCCTTTTAACCTCCAGGTATCTCTGTATCTGTTTCTCTCTTTATTTTGCATCCTCCTCTTATCTGTCCTTCTTTTTCTTTTTTCTCTCTTCAGAAATTAGTCATTTTAATTCCATTACAGAAACTATATTGTCATATCCTGTGGTTTCATCAAAAATACTGTAAAGATCCAAGATCATATCATAGATTAAGTCCTGATTTTGTACATGGAAAAGAAGAGAGGAAATACACGGAGATACAAAAGCTTTCTCCTAAATTTTTGTGTGGGGTTTGTCACAAATAATATTTAGGTTTTCATAGATCAAACTCTGATGTAAACTTAAAGTAAGAAACTGCCCACAGCCCGGAGAGGCTGCTTACTGTCACCTCCTCAGTTCAATTGGTTTTCGTACTTACTTTGAGACTCATTTTGTAGTTGTTTCCTTTGTCCTGTCTTTGCATGTATGATTTCAACAGTTAAACAGAACTGAATTCCACTCCTAGTTCTATCTTTGATGTGTAAGTTTCAATGATCCTCAATTTCTTTACTTTCCATATATAGTCATAGTTTTATTTCAGAGGTGAAACATGGAGACTTAATTATATAATGCTTCTAACGTCATGAGCATAGTGTTGTTTACAGTAAATACAAAATAATTATTAGCCGATAGTGTTATCATCATTATTTGTATTACTATGTTTTGTATATTATTCTCACCCTTGACAACAATGTTTCTATTAGAGGTGTTTATGGCTTTTATTTTAATACCACCCTCACATAAAACAACCTGAAGCTGAAGTGGCACAAAGGACAATAAGTATCAAATATAAGATATACATGACGTATGTATATTGTATATATACACACTAGATACTAATGCACAATTAATTTGCTGATGTTTTTAAAAAATTTGATTGTCTTAAAGTTCTTACTTAAGGGAAATTTTAAAAATGCTCATTTTCCTTAAGTCCATCACAAATGACATTTGTATTTTTCATATATATATTTAGCATTACCTCTTAGTCTTTAAAACAGGAAGTTTTAATTTGCAAATAATTATTTGCATCATTTATCCTTCTCTCCCTCATTGTGTCACATGAGGCAAGTTATCCCCATTATCTCCACAATCTTTTGTGATTTTAGCTCATATTCTCTTCATCTCACTCATATGTTCCTTTTTCTAACTTTCTGTAGCCTGATCTCTAGTATCTACTATGTGGTCACTGTATCTTTGAAGTACCTCTATCATCAGCCACTACTAGTCTTCCAGACTAGCTGATTTTATTTCATAAATATCTCTCAGGTATTTTGTTTTCTGTCTCCAATGGTACCATCTTGTGTAGTATTCCTAGTGACCAGCATGGGATGTTATAATCTTTGCTACATTGCCCATGCCAAACCTCCTCCTAACTTCTGGTTTCCTATTACAATTAACATTCTTGGTTTTTGTTTTATGGAGATATGCCAATTCCTTCAAAAACCCTTCTACAGTCCAAATATACCTACTTTCTAGGACCTATTGCCTTTCTCTCCCTCATTCGCTAAATACTAATGGCACACCAAATTTCTGGTATTTGCATTTTAATTTTCAAAGTCTACTGTTCAAATAAAATCTTATTTCAGAAAAAGAAAAACATTGGTTCACATGGGAGTGAATTTCTACATGTCTGCACATTTTAGGGTAATGTCCCTCACACCATTGAAGATAGAGCAATACTCACTTTTCTTTGTCTACTGTGCAGTTATGCTCCATTCTTTTACAACTTAATATTATCATAACTTGCAATGTGCACATTTCATCCTCTCTCCTCCTGGGCAATAAGGAATTTGATATTACTTACTTTATTTATCCACTTAGTTATTTATAGTGTGACTCACACAGCTACTCAATAAACGTATGCTGAGTGAATCAATCTAAGAAAGAATAAAAGAACCCATGTGCTTGCTATTAATCATAGTATAATACAAGAAGTTGACAATAAGTGTGTGCAGTGGTGTATGCACTGTATATATAAAAATATACAGAAACAGACTGATAACAGGGTATTATACAACATCAGAAAGAAGTGAGTAAACGATATAATTCTAAAAATAGTGAGTGAGCACAGCACATCTTTCCAACTCAACTGATTTATTAATGCAAAACTGAATATATGTATTTTTACTTCTTTGTGCCATTCTTTATTAAACACACACACACACCATATCCCTAAGCATGTGCTTGCACACACATGTATATGTGTATATGTACACATAAAGATACATTTACATACACATACACACATACAATGTTGGGAGAATTTACAAAATGGAAAATATTCTGTTATGCAAATTCTCCTTACAGTCATTTTCACATTACCAGTGATTTCAAAATTTAATTTAAAATTCTTTCATCTTGAAAGCCTTTCTAATGTGGCCTTAGCACAGTATTTCACTATTTTTACTTGCCGAGTTAACAGCCAGATGTCTCTGTACTTTCCTCCAGTAGAAACACTGATGACAGACTTTTGTTTTCTCTTGCACAACTAGGGCCATACCCATTTGACCAATATGCCTAAATGTTGATCATATAAAAATGTTTCCTCACTGAGGAATATAAAATTGAAATGAAATACCATTATCTCATGTAATTAGTCTTTATCTTCCCTAATACTACATTTTTTAAAATTTGAAATGACTTATGTCATCCAGGTCACTAACTTAGTCATTCTTTCAACAAAATTTAATAAGAAACATTACTCAGTATATTGTGCGAGCTGCTGGGGTATGCAGAAGGATGTACATGATAATTTCAAGATGTTGCTCCCCAGTAGATGAGGCATATCAGCACACATTATATGATGTTCCAAATGAAAACACTGAGTGCTGTACATACATAATGAAAAGGAGGCAAGGAGAGAGATAAGAGGGGTGATGATCAGTCAGGAAATAGGGCATGGTCAAGCTGTATGGAAGGGTAAGTTGATTTCTCTGGGCATAGAATAATTGGTACATTCTAGGAAAATAAAGAGCAAACATTACAAGCATTGTATTTTTGATTTTGCTTATTTCAATGTATTTACCATGTGCATCCTAATGACTCACCACAATCTGGCAGGTGTGCAGCAGTAATTTTTTCTTGATAATCCTGTTACCTCTTTTTGTAAAAAAATTTTTAATGTTTACGAGACAGAAAAAGAGCATGAACAGGGGAGGGGCAGAGAAAGAGAGAGACACAGAATTTGAAGCAGGCTGCAGGCTCTGGGCTGTCAGTACAAAGCCCTATGCAGGGCTTGAACCCAGAACCATAAGATTATGACCTGAACCCAAGTCAGACGCTCAACGAACTGAGCCACTCAGGTGCCCAGATAGTCCTGTTACCTCTTAAGCCATTATGATTATCTCCATATTTCCAATTTTCAGTCATTCCTTGGCTTAACACTCACTTCCTCTCTTCTTATTTTTCATCTTCTACTTCATGCAGAAATAGAATAGTAGGGACTTTTTGGTCTTTTTTCTTGCCCTCAAGGTTTTACATAAAAACAATCATGTGTCAAAATCTTGACACAATTTGACGTGTCTATTTTTTGCTTTACAAGATTTCTGTTAGATTAATGCATTTTGCATGTAACAGTAATTCATTTGTGTTTGCTTTTTTTGTTTGCTTCTTTTTGTTTTATTGTGTTGTTTCATTGATAGATAGTATTTTCTTTAATGAATAAACCCAAATAATTTATATATTCTACTGTTGTTGAATAATTTGAATTGTTTTTATCACTATTCTAAATAAATCCTTATGAACATTTTTGTGTATGTATTTTGGTGAACATAATCACTCATTTCCTGTGGACATTTACTTAGTAGTAATTGCTGGGATTATTTAGAATTAACAGATGCTCCAGTTTCCAAAGTGGTAAGCGAATGCTCCTATTTTTATGAATACTTGGAATTAGCAGTCTTAATTTCAGCCATACTTGAAAGGTTGGAGGTGTCGCATGGCACTTTGAATTTGCATTTTCCTGATGATTAGCAGTGATGAAAAATTTTTCTTATACTCATTGGATATTCTTTTCCTTTAAAGTTCCAGAATAAGTTATTTTCTCTTATATTTTTCTTTATAGATTTATAAATCTATATTTCTTTATAGATTTATAATAATTTCAATTCATTATTTTAATGTGCTACTAATATAAGTGCTTTAGCTGATATATATAATGGGAATATCACCTCCCAGTCAGTGATTGTCCTACCTGTGTCACCATCCTAATAGTAACTTTGGTAATTGGTGTTCTTATATTTTTCTCTTACTTTATTTTCTTTTTGAGACAGCATGTGTATGCATGGTGAGGGAGGGGCAGAGGGAGAGAGAGAAGAATCCTCAGCAGGCTCCATGTTGTGAGCACAGAGCCCCACATGGAGTTTGAACTCAGAAATGCCGAGATCATGACCTGAACCAAAAATCAAGAATTGATGCTTAACTGATTGAGCCACCCAGGTGCCCCTTATATTTTTCTGTGATTAAGTAATGTAATTTCACTTTTATTTTTTTCATTATGTTGAAAAATACATTTTGACTTATTTTGTAATATTAGGGTAATGTATATTTTTCTTTGGGTTCCATGTATTACATTTCATGTGAGGTGTCTGGGTGGCTCAGTGGGTTAAGTGTCCTACTTTTGGTTTTGGCTCAGGTCATGATCTCACTGTGAGATCGAGCCCATGTCAGGCCTTATGTTGGCTGTGCAGGAACTGCTTGGGATTCTCTCTCTCTCTCTCTCTCTCTCTCTCTCTCTCTCTCTCTCTCTCTCCCCCTTTCTGCTCCTCCCCCATTCATGTGTTCCTGCTCTCTCTCTCTCAAAATAAATAAGTAAGCATTTAAAATAAATAAATACACTTCACGTTCTTTCATTTTTTATGTTAAATTATTTTTTATTAGCTTCTATTTCGGGCACCTGGGTGGGTCTGTCAGCTGAGCACCAACTTCGGCTCAAGTCATGGTCTCCTGATTGGTGAGTTTGAGCCTGATGTCTTAGAGCCTGGAGCCTGCTTCGGATTCTGTGTCTCCCTCTCTCTCCCCCTCCCCTACTTATGCTTTTTCTCCTTTTCTCTCTCTCTTAAATAAATAAAAATTTAAAAAAGAAAATCAAAATGATCTTTAAAAAATAAATAAAGCCAGTAAGACTAGCACTACAGAGAAAAGAAATAAATTTTGTCTCATTTGATAGCTATGAGCTATCAGTATTAATAAATAGATATCATTAATAAATTAATATCAATATTAATAAATTACTGATGAGCACTAAGACATGGATATGGGAAGGGGAAATAGATGTAGTGGTAAATTATGTTCTAAGTGAACATTGCTATGATACCTAAAAAAATCAAGATGCAAAATTTACCCAATAAGAGATTCTGTTCACTTCATATTTCATATGAACACATTTGGGAGCATTAGTTTTGCACATCTCTGACTTCTTATTGATGAGACAAGTAGGGAGTGTGGGGGAGAGGTTTATCTCTCCATCAGTTCTTTTATCCTAAGTGCAAATAATGGAATCTTTCTCAGGATACTCTATGGTGTTAGCTATGGTTCGTGCAGGGAATTTGAGTTGGGTTTGTTTTCATACAGGCCCCCAAGGACCCTAAATTTGGGTAGTATAAAACCTTATTCCCATTAGTAGATATACAAGAGCTCTCTAGCCCTAGTCCTGCTGCAGGTGAGTTTCCAACTAAATGTGTGATGGAGATGAATAGTGATGAGAGATTATTGTCTAACAATTAAGGAACAGGTTACAGCTGAATTTATTAAGCTACTATATTCTCACTACCATAGAAAGATTTCCTGACTGAAAGAGGTCTTTACTGGATTATGCTAAAACAACTTACATTTTTTCTTAAAATTTTTAATGTTTTATTTATTTTTTAGACAGAAGGAGAGAGAGAGCATGAGCAGGGGAGGGGCAGAGAGAGAGGGAGACACAAAATCCAAAGCAGGCTCCAGGCCCTGAGCTGTCAGCACAACACCTGACATGGAGCTTGAATTCACAAACCATGAGATTTGACCTGAGTCAAAGTTGGATACTTGACTGAGCCACCCAAGCACCCCAAGACAACTTAGATTTTTAAAATAACCATCTACAGGGGGAACTTATAGTTGTGGTATAAATGACCTTAATTCTCAGTGATAACTGTATATTAGGGCATGGTCTTCTATAATAATAATAATAATAATAAATTTTGAAATATGCTCATCTGGAGCCCAAAGTTAAGTACAGGTTTTAAAAATTGATTACAAAGAGGGAAGCAGATAAATAAATAGCTTGGAGATGAATGTTTATAGTCTTGCAGCACTTAGCTAGTTGGAAAGTCTCTATTTTTTTTAATGTTATTAATAAAATATTTCCCCAAATTTGTACTTTTCTCTGTCACTCTGCACAAGTCAATTGGAGCTGAGATGAACTTCCTTCCTACCTTCCTTCCTTCATGTTTCCTTCTGTTTTTCTTTCCTTTCTTCCTTTTTCACCTTTCCCCTCCTCCTATATTTCTCTATCCCTTCCTTATTTTTTCTCATATTCTCTTATATTTGTTTTCCTTTTCCTATAGAAAAGGAAGGAAGGAAGGAAAGAAGGAAGGAAGAAAGGAAGGAAGGGAGGGAGGGAGGGAGGGAGGAGGGAGGAAGGAAGGGAGAGAGGAAGGAAGGAAGGGAGAAAGGGAGGAAGGAAGGAAGGAAGGAAAAGAAGGAGGGAAGGAGGGAAGAGGAATGGAAGAGAGAGAAAGATCATAACTAGAGTGGTAAATCAGGAGCATGGATTTCTTAGGCCTGATGTTGACCACGATCATTGTCATTGGAAACAAATCTTTACTTCTCTCAAAGCTTTTCCTTTCAATATGTTTTTTCACTATCACCCTTCCCTCTAATTCTCCCCCACACACATGCAAGGATGGGTAGAATTGCTGGATATCTTGGGATATTTTTAAGAAGTTGACAACCAACAGAAACTTTGGGATTCTTCATTAATTTAATTCCCATTGAAATACTATAGCAAAGAGATGCATTTCTGTCCTGGAGGTGATTTCCAGCTGCAGTGCTTTCCTGTCTTGGTGTGGCTGGTTTCATATCTGAGGTACACTACAGTGTCTGTCTATCTTTGTGCAACTCTTGTTATATCTGAGATACAGCAGAGCATGTCTGTGGGAGCATATGAGTCAATATGGAGGGATGCATGATGAAATGCAGTTCTTCATTTTGGATCTCACATTTTATATCAGTGTCACAACTGATATTGAACAAACTGATTTAAGAAGTCTTACTCTATTCCCTATCATTCAACAGGTCTAGGTACTTTATATTCTTAAATCTATCATCATGATCTGTGTGTAGGTGTCTTATCTGTGTGCAGGTGTCTTATCTGTTGTCTTATCTGTTGATATGTTTAGGTAAAGTGTATTTTGTTTTCAAAGAGGATTGACACCTCAATGTAAACATAAGCCCTTTCGTGTTTTTAAATTCATTCCAGGTTTTATATGGAGTTTCAGCAAATGAATATGATATTATTGTCCAAAACTTCAGAGATATACCTCTCATAAAGTTAATGTTTCTTCCACTTGTAGAGTGCTCAGTCGGTGCCTACATATTACTTTGAACTCAAGTTTTAGCATTTGTTCTTATAATAAGAAAGCTACAGATAAAAAATAATCCTATTGGAGAGGTTTATGAAATGCATTTTTGGCTCTCATTTTTTTCCTTCTAGAAGTAGTCAACCACTTCTCTTCTCAACAGTGGCAAGATGCTCCACACAAACACTTCTGCTTTCTACCCAGACACCTTTTTTCTCACAGGCATCCCAGGACTTGAGGATTCCCATGGCTGGATCTCCCTGCCTTTTTGCTCCATTTATTTAATGGCCCTGTTGGGTAATGTTACAATTTTGCTGATCATCTGGTCTGACCGTACTCTGCGAGATCCTATGTTCTGCTTTCTTGCCATCTTATCAGCCACAGACCTGGCCCTTTCCACATCCTCGGTGCCCCGAATGCTGGGTATCTTCTGGTTTGAAGCACATGAAATTGGTTTTGGAGCCTGTGTGGCTCAAATGTTCCTGATACACACCTTTACAGGATTGGAGTCCGCTGTTCTGTTGGCCATGGCTTTTGACCGCTATGTGGCTATCTGTGTACCACTCTGCTACACAACCACCCTGACACCCCGGGTGCAAGCTGGCATTGGTGTGGCTATTGTAATGCATCCTGTCCTGCTCATGTTGCCCATTCTCTACCTAACCCATCGTCTTCCCTTCTGTGAGACTCGAATTATTGCACATTCCTACTGTGAGCACATGGGCATTGCCAAGCTGGCCTGCGCCAGCATTCGAGTTAATGCCATTTATGGGCTTTTCGTGGCTTCTTTTCTTATTTTGGATGTGGCACTGGTTGGAATCTCTTATGTCTACATCCTCCGTGCAGTTTTCCTCCTCCCATCTCAAGATGCTCATCACAAAGCTCTGAGCACATGTGGGTTACATGTTGGGGTCATGTGTGTTTTCTATACACCCTGTCTCTTCTCCTTCCTCACCTACCGATTTGGCAAGAAAATTCCCAGTTATGTTCACATCCTTGTTGCCAATCTCTACGTGGTCTTCCCACCTGCCCTCAATCCTATTATCTATGGTGTGAGGACAAAGCAGATTCGCGAGCATGTGATCCATGCTCTCACTTCCAAGTAGAGGTTCTTGTTTCCTCAGTTCTTGATGGTGTCTATATAACTAAAAGAAGTTAATTTTACTCTACTCTAGGTTGATTATTTTTTAAGTGCTCCTCATATCAAAAGATCCTCCAGATCCTAAAGGAACAAATTTAGAGGAATGCTTTCTGTTCTGAAATCTCAAAAAGAATGCTTATTCTTCTGACCACAGGGTTCCATTAGAGAAGTGCAAACATCGCACTCAAAGTCCCTTCCCTTTTAACTAGGGAGATTTAGTGAATCTTCACCTGTCTGTATTTGAAAATAGGATAGTATTCCAGCTGGGCACAATCAGTTTGTCAACTGCCTTGCTTTGTCTGAAAAAAATAAAAACAACCACCAAAAAACTAAATTTGAATGTCAAATAAGAAAGACTTTCATAAATTTCACAGTTAAAGACTTAAATATATCTGATTTCCCCGAGGACAATACTGGAATATTTCGTGCAGTTTAAAAAAAAATGTCTCGGGTTTTCACCTTTCATTTGAGCACGCTTTATCTTATTTGTCATGAAAACTTGTAGACACTATGTGCCCTCAGTGTGCCACCTCCTCCCTTTATGGAGAATCATGAAGTGAAAGTACCTGAAAACAGGTACTTGTGTTAAAGGATGAAACTCTTGTTTTTAAGAGAAGCTTTATGTATGAAATTCTAAAAGTGGTTTTGAGTCATGTTTAATCAGATTCTTTTTCCTTGGGAGGTGTGTGTGTGTGTGTGTGTGTGTGTGTGTGTGTGTGTGTGTGCCTGTGCCTGTGCGCACGTGTGTGAAGTGTATTTAGGCAATCTTTTATCTATAGGACCACTTTGCCCTCTCCAATTCCCTCTTTATTTGTGGAATGCAACATACATGCAACCTTTGCGACTTAATGCTTTACAAAAGTAGATGAATCTTACACACATTCTGGTAGAGATTAAATTTTCAATCACCAACTTTTATAAGAATTTTATGAATATTTTTTACAAGTATTTTGTGTAATCTTATAGGGACATATCTCCTCTATGATTCCTGAGGATCAGAGACCTTGTTATTATTCTTCCTGAATTTGCTGTGAGCAGAAACTGATATGCACATAAAAATAATGACATAGAAGGTAAAAGTGACTGCTCAGGAGTCTAGAAACTAATTTCCTGTAGGCATGTTTACCATCTGATGGTATGATAATGATTGTACAACTTTGCAACATGACTGAGCCAGAACATGTATCTTCAGGATTTGGAAATATGAAAGATGATCTTTCAGCAAGGAACATGGACTACAGTAAACACTTTCTGAAAGGAATTAATGGACAGTGACACAGGGATATCTAAATATGATTATCTGGAGAATTTATTTCCTGTGAGCACATTGAACACATTAAAAGTTCTTTACTCTTAGGTATAGAAAGATGCACAGTCTGAGTCTTTGATGTCCTCCTGTGTCAAAAGTGAACCCAACAGCGTTCTTCCCTGTGTTTTATTTGGACGTTGTAATGTCTCATTTTAAGTATAAATCAAATTTAATAATATTTAAGAATAAAATACAGGGGCATCTGGGGGGCTCGGTCGGTTAAGGGTCCAACTCTTGATCTCAGCTCAGGTCTTGATCTCAGGGTCAGTCGTGAGTTCAAGCCCTGCACTGGGCTCCATGCTGGGCATGGAGCCTACTTAAAACAAACAAAAACAACAAACAAACAAGCAAACAACAAACAAAACATAAAATAAAAATTGACTTCTTTACATTTATAAACTATTTTTACAAGTTGATTTAAAATCTCCATCCAATGTGTGACCCTCTCCCTTCAAAACCACACAGGATTACCAACATGATTTCCTCAAAGAAACTAAATTCAGTGTCCTACCTTTTGAGGGAAAGTTCATACATATTTCTAGTTGGTTTGATTAATAGGATTCAGATATGCTAATCTGTAAGTAGTGATGTTCTCTATTAAAATTTTATTTTTATTTATTTTTTTTGTGAGTGACATGCTTTATTAATGTGCTTCCAGTCAATATTTGCTCTTGACAATCCTAATACAGTTTAAAGGGGAAGCCCTTACATGAAAAGCTGTTGTGTTTCACAAAGAACTGATTTTGATTCTCTACGAATCATTATTACTACCTCCCCTGGCTTGGAGAAGCATGTTTGCTCTTACCTACAAAAATAGGGACTTTTTCAAAATAGCTATGAAACAGTTACAGTAAATGAATCATTGCAAACTTTTAAATGTATCTGCATAGTCACTTTTAAGAAGATAGTTATCAAAAATTAACTTTTCATTTATGCCAAGAAACAATGAAATAAACAAATTACATTAATGTTATAATGTGATTTTATTTTTTTCTCTATTAAAATTTTAGTGGCTTCTTTATATTCATGTCCTAACTGTGCCTTTTATAGTCATAATGTTCATTGTCTCAAATCATCCCCTAACTTTATTCTATGTAAATTCCATTCACTACAACTAAAATCCAAGCACTGTTTGGTGGCAACAGCACTAAAAACATATTTAAATCCTGTATATAGAATCAGTGTCCCTAACCCCTGTGTTGTTGGGGATCAAGCACTGTACCCCACATTCCCATGTAGTCAAAAGTCCACTTAAAACTTTTGACTCCCCCATAACTTAACTACTAATAGCCCACTGTTGACTTGAAGACTTACTGATATTATAGTCAATTAACACAGCCTAAAGAACATCAGCCTAAAGAAGAAAAATCATATTGATCATATAGATGGTGAAAGGAAAATAATTTTAATGACAACAGCACCTATTTATAATAAAAATATGAAGCAAACAAAGAATAAAGGAGAATTCCCTCAACTTGATGTAAAAAATCAAAACCTACAACTAAAACATATGTACATTTAAAAAGTCATAATAGCCCAGTTAAAACTTGAGTAAAAGATTTGTCCAGATACCCCACAAAGAGAATATACAGATTGAAAATAAGCATATGAAAAGATGCTCAGCATGTTTTTCCATTAAGGAATTACAAATTTAAAAATGCAATAAGATTTCACTTAATGCCTCTAACAATGGCTAAAATTAAAAATAAATAAAGCAATATCAAAGGTAGGTGAGGGTGCAAAGAAAGCAATATAACTTTGCACTCATTTTTGGTGGAAATGCAAACTGGCACAATCATTTTAGAAAAACACATGGAGGGGCATCTGGGTGGTTCAGTTGGTTAAGCATCTGACCTCAGCTCAGGTCATGATCTCTCAATTCATGAGTTCTAGGTCTACATCGGGCTCTATGCTGACAGCTTGGAATCTGGAGCCTGCTTAGATTCTGTGTCTTCTTCTCTGTCTCTGTCCCTCCACTACTACTCTGTGTCTCTGTTTCTCTCTCAAAAATAAAAATAAACATTAAAAATTTATTAAAAAAAAGAAAAACATATGGAAATTTCTTACAAAGCTGAATATAGTGTTACCATGTGATTCACAATTACATTCCAAAGAATTTACCCAATGGGTTTGAAAACTATGTCCACACATAAACTTGCACACGGATACTTACAGCAACGTTATTCGTAAAGAACTAGAAGCAACCAAGATGCCTTTCAATAGGTAAATGAAAGTCCAAACTGTGAGACATCCTACCATGGATATATCCAGCATTAATAAGATACTAAACCACGAAAAGATACAAATGAATCTTAAATGCATATTCTGAAGTAAAATGAAGTGAATCTGAAAGGGCTTTATATTGGGGGACTCTAGGGAAGTTAAATTATGGAAAAGCAAAACTACTGAGACCAAAAACATATCTATTCTTGCCAGGGGGAGCAAGAGTGGGGAGATGTCGAATATGTGAAGAACACGGAAAATTTTAGTTTCTATATGATACTGTAATGGTGGATGTATGATATGCATTTGGTAAAACCCTTAGAATTTTACAACACAAAAGATGATCTTAATGTATGCAAACTTAAAAAAAATCATCGAGGCATTCAGGGGATTCCATGATGAAATACAAAGATATGAGAAACACTGTGTATTAAAAATGTAGGGAGAATCTCATTAAAGTGAATGGGGAAAATGTTTTAACCTAAGCAACTTGGGAAATGAGTGGCGTCTGTGAGAACAAAGGCAAAAGGCCTATACATAAAGCACTGTACTCTTGTGGATAATATTTCCCCATGGGGATATAGGTTAACAATTCTAATACAGCTACATATACATAGCGTTAATGAATAATTATGTAACTCTGTGGCATATAGTCGGGACCAGGTTTCTCATTTTTGGAATGGCAGTTTACAGAGAAACATGAGAGGATACTAGAATAATTCTTGTGGTAACAGATTAGAGTTAGAGATATCACTATGCTTAGTATTAGATAGATGACAGATGACAGAAAGATGATAGATAAATAGATGATGGATATTTATATGTATGTATATATACATGCAGGCTAGCATACACATATATATTTCCTTGCTCTGCAAGCTGAGAGGGTCTTAGGCCAATGACACTCTAGTAGCAAAGCAGACCCTGCACCCAAAACTTTGTTTCTAATACCATTATCCAACTAAAGGAATCAGTAATCCTTGGAGAAATATCACAATCTAAGATTGAGGCAGATGGTATATAGGATATGCCTATAGCAATTTGTGGTCCCAAAAGTAAGGAAGTGACCCTGCAGCCCCCAAAAATATCCCACACAATTGTGGGGTTAAGACAAACAGACACAGGAGCTAATAGAAAGAGTTCCTAGGGGCGCCTGGGTGGCTTAGTCGGTTGGGCGTCTGACTTTCACTTAGGTCATGATCTCGCGGTTCGTGGGTTCGAGCCCCGTGTCGGGCTGTGTGCTGACTGTCAGCTCAGAGCCTGGAGCCTGTTTCAGTCTGTGACTCCCTCTTTCTCTGACCCTCCCCTGCTCATGCTGTCTCTCTCTCCTAGAAATAAATAAAACATTAAAAAATTTAAAAAAAAAAGAGTTCCTAATAACCAAAGCTGGTCAGTGTGAAAAAAATAAAGTAGTAATGGGTTACAGTCTAAAGTATAAAATAAATATTTGAGCCCAAACTGATAAAAATAAATGACTGAATACATAAACATATAAGGGACTAGATCATCTCATGCAAAAACATTTCCAAACAATATATGAGGATACTCCATTCCAAAGGAAACAGAACATCACTACTCACTGTTTAATTTGTTGGCTACACATTGTAACTTACTGCCAAATAGTAAACTTGGAAATGGGGGAGAAAGAGAATCCTGACAAACACAACCTCAGCCAGAGGATGAAGCTTAATATCAATAGTGATAAACTATGTTGATAGTACATACCCTTGAAATGTTTTGACATAAGTGGTATTGTACTTCATTGATCTCCCCCAATAATATAACTCTAGTCTAATCATGGGGAAAATAATCATACTAATCTCAACTAGGGGATATTTAAAAAAAAAGAAACCTAACTAATACTTTTAAAAACTGTGAACTCATCAAAACTAAGAAAAGACTGAGTACTAACTGTCACAGTCAAGAGAACCTGAGAGAACTAATTAGATATCACTAGTAAATGTAATTTGGTATCCAGGATAGGATCCCACAAGAGAAGAAGAACATCAGGTACAACTAAGGGAATCTGAGTAACATATGAACTTTATAAAATATGAACTTTAGTTAATATTGATTTATTAATTATAACAAATGGCCATACTAATGTATAATTTTACTGATAGGAAAATTGTATATGCATTGATATGAGAACTCTGCATTTTTCTGTAATTTGTGTTATAAATAACTTTTTAAAAAAGTGTATAGAAAATCAATTAGCCAGAAACTACCTTACAGATCTAGGAGAGAGAAACAGGATGTTCTATGAAATATCACTAAATTTAATATACTGTTGAAATTATGAAAGGCAACTGACAAAGGAATAAACAACAAAGGTGAATACACTGAACAGAGAATCTAGAAACATATGGATTTCTTGGTCACATGACAGTGCTGACATTGGAGATCTCAGTGTCACTCTTTAAAGCCCAGGAATTTCCATATGTTTACTGACAAAGCACTGCCTCCGCAACCAAAAACCTGAGGTTTTAAGGGAAGTTAAATCTGGGAGGTTGAGAGAGTAAAGGTTGTTAGAAAGCCCAATTTACCAGTTTGGATACATAACTAACCCAAGAAACACTACACAGCTTTTATTCAGTAATAATGTGGATGTTCTAAAAGCTATTTGTTTTACTAATATGTTTTTTCTTTATTGGCAATAAATCTAGGAAGAAAGTTGATGTCTTGTATCAACTCCCCTATAACTTCAAAAGTGAATCAAGGAAACATCTCCCTGGCAACTCCCATCAGTATGAACTTCCACAAAATTTCCTAACCTGAGAATACTGAATGTTAGTTAAGCAATTTAGATTATTATTAACAAACCATTACAAATTTCATATTATATATCAGAAAATGTTTTAAGTGTTAAAAAAGTATTACACAAGTAATAGCTTTTTTAAATCTTCACAACAATGCTTTGCACTAGATACTATCCTGCTCAGTATAGAGGAAGAAATGGAGACACAGAGTTTAAATTTCTTCCCCAAACTCATATATCCATTAAGTATGGAAGATAGGATTCAAACACAAAAAGTCTGTCTCAAACTCCATCCATTTAACCAATTTTCAGTATTTCACATTCCTTTCCTGAGACCTCTTTTACCAGCAAATTAAACCCTGTCTTATTTTACTGTTAATAAGAACAAGGAAGAAAGAAAATTTGTGTTCAAAACAACTGGTCTTTGCTTTATTATATTCTCTCTCCCATCAAAGTTCTAAAGAATACTCCATTCCATGAAATGATGGATACTTGCTGGGCTTCCGTTTTTCTTGACAGCATTTAAGGTTGAATTAGGATGGCAGTGGGAGGGAAGAGGTATGTAAATTCTGGAGAAATTGACCAGGTAAGAGTGAGGTACAGAACATGGTAATGAAAAAAGAATGCCAGAATGACATGCCAACCCTTACAGAAAATCATCCCAGATTTTCTGTGACCTGGACTTGTGCATAGGGCCCATGAGAGGGAATCTAGAACTAGAGAGATCTTGAAAAGGAAGCCTGGGAGGTAAGCCCACCCTCCTCATAGCCTCTCTGTCCTAGAGATAAGCCAATTCATCCCAAGTCATCCCAAGCCATCCCAAGCTTGGGAAACAACACCCAGGATTAGGCCTTTTTTTTTTTTTTTAATCATCAGTGATGCTATGCTTCGTATTTACAAAGCATCTAGATCAGTGTCTCTGGACAAATCTGTTTTCCCCAGAGAGCACCAATGTTGGGAGACACTCCATTTTAAGGCAGTGTTTATGGTATAAGTCTTACATCTCAGTCAGAGTGGGTGAAAATGGAAACATTCTGAAGCAGGTGGGTGAACTAGCTTGTTAAGAAAGCTAGAAGCTATGTTGGTAAGTATGGCCTTGGGTCCAGAAAGGATCCACCGAGACAGGAATTTTTCTTTCTTCCCAAACAAAGAAACAAAAAGGCAGAAACCATTTTAATGTGGCCATTTCATTGAGATGTAGGTGAAAGAGATAACATAGATGACAGGAACAGAGAAAAAAGGAAAGCTAACTGACTATGGAAACTATCAGTGAGCCCAGAGTGTAACAAGATAATAATTTACATAGACTAAGGTGTAAACTATGACAAAGACTTCATAAATCTCTTTCTTAAATTTTTGGATAAGTGGTGTGCATGTGTGTATGTGTGCTTATGCAATACCTTTTAAACTTGCTTTCTGTGTCTTTAAGTCTTTATGTCATTCAAATCACTTTTTACTTTGCCTTTTATGGTTGAAACTTAACCTTCAATCTTGCCTTTTCTTAGCTGTCACCATTCTATACCTATGGTGCAGAACTTTACATAATTTTATATACCCCTCTGTCCTCCATTCAGGTCTCAAGATAAAAATATCACAATTCATACTTTCATGTAACTGGTTAAAAAGTGGTTAAAAATACCTGATCAAGAATCCTTTCATTTCCAAGGCTATTTAAAAAAAAAATTTTAAGGCTTGACTCATCATTTATGAAACCAGTTCCAAAGTTTTCTAAATATTCCTTTTATTTTTTTAACATTTATTTATTTTTGAGAGACAGAGAGACAGAGACACAGAGACCAGTAGGATAGGGGCAGAGAGAGAGGGAGACACAGAAATCAAAGTAGGCTCCAGGCTCTGAGCTGTCAGGACAGAGCCTGACCTGAGGCTCGAACCCACGAATCATGAGATTATGACCTGAGCTGAAGTTGGATGCTTAACGGACTGGGCCACCCAGGGGCCCCTCCAAACATATCTAGATCCATATATACCAGGATAGTTAAATAAAAGTCTCTCTAAAATTTTTTCTATAAACTGCCTTAAATTTGTTCCCAATTGGAAGATAACACAAATATGACAACAGCAATCTATACCAAGAAGAAAAATGCAAATAATTTAGCACTTATATTTTTAAAATTTCCTAATGTATGTTGGCCTCCTAATTAATACCATGTTTGTTTATAATTCATGAATTAAAGTTGCAAAGTATGCATTATTTCAATATTTTATGTGAAGACTGTTTTTTAAAGAAATGAGGTCTATAGAATATTGCTAGACAGCTTGAAAGAAACAGAAGTATTACTTTAAAAAAAATGTTTCTCTTCAGATTCTGAACTCTTTCACAAAGTTAGTTTTGGCTAGTTGGACCCAAATCACAGTCACATAAGGCCCTTTATATATTTCTGCCTCCAAATTATTGCCCTTGAGTGTGTACCACCACTATGAATCACTGTCTCTTCTTTGCTAATTTGTTCTTTTTTCTCCTTGTCACCAAAATAATCACAGGATAGTTAACTAAAAATTTTTTGACCACCTTGGGGTCCCTGGGTGGCTTCGTCAGTTAAGCATCCAACCTCAGCTCAGGTCATGATCTCGCAGTTCATTGGTTCGAGTCCCACGTCAGCCTCTTGTGGTGACAGCTCAGAGCCTCCTTCGGATTCTGTCTCTCTGCCTCTCCACAGCTGTCTCTCTTTATCTCAAAAATAAATAAACATAAAAAATTAAAAAAATTTTTTGATCACCTAATGTACTATTCTTCCTTTGAATAGGGTCACCTAAATAAAATCTTCTTTTCCATGGCAGCTGATAGTTTTGCAAAATGATTGTGAAATTCCTGGAAATCTTCTAAGTAAGAGTTGGAAAATAAGTAGGGTTCTAAGAATCTCTGAACTTCTAGAGCCTCCAAAAGATAGAAAATGTCTTGTCTAGGTCAATTCTATTTCCTCTAAACAGGGGAACATAGGCTCAGGAAAATACTGAGGAAAACCTAATTAGCTGACTCCTGTTATTCTATTATTGTTGTTGTTTTTGTTATCATTATTATTGTTGTTGTTGTTGTTGTTATATTCACAACATACTCATTATTTTATCTTGACATATTTCTTTTGAGAGTTCCTAAAATGTATTTTTATTAAAGGCTTGGAAGTTACAACTTCCATAAAGGAAAAAGTTCTCTCAAATGTAACTCCAGCTGAGGAAGTATCAAAAAAGCACCACAAAACCCGAGAATATCATAGTACAGAATGTAATCAGTTGCCCATGTTCTGTTTTGAAGGTTCAAAGAAGAGAAAAGGACATGTAAAGTCAGGATTATGATATATTGAATTATCCAGTTTTATTAAATTTACCCTTATATTTTTAAACACATTCCAATTCATATTATAATTGCTAATAATAAGTATACATTATTTTATCCTTCAGAAGTTCCCAAACGTCTAGTTAAATTAGATCACATTAACTCAGGGAGCTTTCTGGAAATCATCAGGTGCTATCCCATACCTAATGATTCAGAATTTTCAGGGTCAGGACTTAGAAGCTGTATTTTTATCTAATACTCCACAGGCTATTATGAAAAGTCAAGATTAGAAATCATTGCTGTGCAAACTCTCTTTCAGTGTGTGTTTATAGGAGTCCATGGAGACTTTTAGATTACTTCTTGATTTGTGGTAACTTTGAAGACCAGTTCAATTCTCATACATATAATTGCCTGGCAGAGTGAAACCAAACCTGAGATGCTAATAAATCTGTGAAGTCTCTTCTTTCAATTTCTTTTGTTGTTTTTTACTCAGCATTTCTATTTAATTATATTCTTTTTTTTTTATTTTACAAATAGTTTATTGTCAACTTGGTTTCCATATAACACCTGGTGCTCATCCCCACAAGTGCCCTCCTCCATTCTCATTACCCCCTTCGCCCCCCATACCCATTAGTCCTCAGCTTGTTCTCAGCATTCAAGAGTCTCTCATGGTTTGCCTCTCTCCCTCTCCCCCACTATTTACCCCCTTCTTCTCCCCCATGGTACTCCGTTAAGTTCCTCCTAATCCTCCTATATGTGGAAACATATAGTATTTGTCCTTCTCTGCCTGACTTATTTCGTTCAGCATAACACCCTCAAGGTCCATTCATGTTGCTACACATGGCCAGATTTTATTCTTTCTCATTGCCATGTAGTATTCCATGGTATAGATAAACCACATCTTGATCCATTCGTCTGTTGATGGACACTTAGGCTCTTTCCATGTTTTGGCTATTGTGGAGAGTGCTGCTATGAACATTGGGATACATGTGCTTCTATGCATCAGCACTCCTGTATCCCTTGGGTAAATTCCTAGCAGTGCTATTGCTGGGTCATAGGGGAGTTCTATTGTTAATTTTTTGAGGAACCTCCACACTGTTTTCCAGAGGGGCTGCACCAGTTTACATTCCCACCAACAGTGTAGGAGGATGCCTGTTTCTCCACATCCTCGCCAGCATCTAGAGTTCTCTGATTGGCTCATTTTAGCCACTCTGACAGGCGTGAGGTGGTATCTCAGTGTGGTTTTGATTTGTATTTCCCTGATGAGGAGGGATGCTGAGCATTGTTTCATGTGTCTGTTGGCCATCTGGATGTCCTCTTTGGAGAAGTCTGTTCATGTCTGCCCATTGCTTCACTGGGTTGTTTGTTTTTCAGGTGTGGAGTTTGGTGAGTTCCTTATAAATTCTGGATATTAACTCTTTATCTGATATGTCATTTGCAACTATCTTTTCCCATTCCGTCAGTTATCTATTAGTTTTATGGGTTGTCTCATTAGCCTTGCAGAAGCTTTTAATCTTGATGAGGTCCCAATCATTTATTTTTGCTCTTGATTCCCCTGCTTTTGGGGATGTGTCAAGTAAGAAGTTGCTGCGGTGGAGGTCAAGGAGGCTGTTTCCTGCTTTCTCCTCTAGGGTTTTGATGGTTTCCTGTCTCACGTTCAGGGCTTTATCCATTTTGAGTTTATTTTTGTGCATGGTGTGAGAAAATGATCTAATTTGATTCTTCTGCATGTTGCTGTACAGTTCTCCCAACACCATCTGTTAAAAGGCTGTCTTTTTTCGATTGGATACTCTTTCCTGCTTTGTTGTGGACGAAATGACACAAAGGACAAGACACACACAAAAGACAGACACAGACGCAACTCCGGCCAGAGGAACAATTCTACGCAAGCCCCTCTTGCGGTTTATTTTATACCCCGGTAACTGGATACAAACTGAAATCTACAAGATGCATTCCTTTACCAATTAAGAGCAAGTAGCCAAACACATTTCAAGGACAGGGGGGAGCAAAGGGAGGAAGCGACCACAACGTGTTTACTAAGAGGCCTGCTCACAATTCCAGCCTTCTCCTTATTTCTAAGGAGGGCATGTTCCCTCGTTTGCAAGCGGACCATTAATCTTGGATACTGTGTGCAGGCCTCCTGGCAGAGCATCCTGTTTGCAGGAATGCCTTGCCCGGGCAGGGAGCCCCGTGTGCAGGCACATCCCTGAGTCCCTAACCACGCTTTCTTGTGGTCACTGTCGGGCTCCCACATGCTTTGTCAAAGATTAGTTGCCTGTTTATTTCTGGGTCCAATTCTGAGTTCTCAATTCTGTTCCATTGGTCTATGTGTCTGTTTTTTGAGTCAATACCATACTGTCTTGATGATGACAGCTTTGCAGTAGAAGCTAAAGTCTGGGATGGTGATACCTCCCGTTTTGGTTTTATTCTTCAATATTACTTTGGCTATTAAGGGCCTTTGTGGTTCCATACAAATTTTAGAATAGTTTGTTCTAGTTTTGAGAAGTATGCTAGTGCAATTTTGATTGGGATTGCATTGAATGTGTAGATGGCTTTGGGTAGTAATGACATTTTAACTATATTTATTCTTACAATCCATGAGCATGGAATGTTTTTCCAATCGGTATCTTCTTCAATTTCCTTCATAAGTTTTCTATAGTTTTCATCATACAGATCTCTTATATCCTTGGTTAGGTATATGACTAGGTACTTTATGGATTTTTGTGCAATTGTGAATGGAATCAGTTTCTTGATTTCTCTTTCTGTTGCTTCATTGTTGGTGTATAAGAATGCAACTGATTTCCTCACGTTGATTTTGTACCCTGCAACTTGGCTGAATTCTTGGATCAGTTTCAGTAGGCTTCTGGTGGAGTCTGTCGGATTTTCTATGCAGAGTATCATGTCGTCTGTGAAAAGTGAAAGTTTGATGTCCTCTTTGCCAATTCTGATGCCTTTGATTTCCTTTTGTTGTCAGATGGCTGATGCTAGGACTTCCACCACTATGTTAAACAACAATGGTGAGAATGGACATCCCTGTTGTGTTCCTGAACTCAGGGGGATAGCTCTCGGTTTTTCCCTATGGAGGATGATGTTAGCTGAGGACTTCTCATAGATGGCTTTTATGATGTTTAAGTAGGTTCCTTCTATCCCAACTTTCTCTAGAGTCTTTATTAAGAAGGGATGCTGTATTTTGTCAAATGCTTTTTCTGCATCTATCGACAGGATCATATGGTTTTTATCTTTTCTTGTGTTGATGTAATGAATCACATTGATTGATTTGCGAATATTGAACCAGCCCTGTAACCCAGGAATGAATCCCACTTGATCTTGGGGAATAATTCCTTTTATGTGCTGTTGGATTCGATTAGCAAGTATCTTGTTGAGGATTTTTGCATCCGTATTCATCAAGGATATTGGTAGTTCTCTTTTTTTGCTGGATCTCTGTCTGGCTTGGGAATCAGAGTGATGCTGGCTTCATAAAATCTGTCTGGAAGTTTTCCTTCAATTTCTATTTTTTGGAATAGCTTGAGAAGAATTGGTATTAATTCTGTTTTAAACGTCTGGTAGAATGCCCCAGAGAAGCCATCATGTCCAGGGCTCTTATTTATTGGGAGATTTTTGATCACTGATTCGATTTCTTCACTAGTTATGGGTCTATTCAGGTTTTCTATCTCTTCCCATGTGAATTTTGGTAGTGAGTGTGTGTTTAGGAATTTGTCCATTTCTTCTAAGTTGTCCAATTTGTTGGCATATAATTTTTCATAGTATTCCCTGATAATTCTTGTATTTCTGAGGGATTGGTTGTAATAAGTCCATTTTCATTCATGATTTTGTCTGTTCGGGTGCTCTCTCTTCTCTTTTTGAGAAGCTTGGCTACAGGTTTGTCAATTTTGCTTACTTTTTCAAAAAACCAACTCATGGTTTCATGGATCTGTTCAATTGTTTCTTTGGTCTCTATGTAGTTTATTTCTGCTCTAATTTTTACTATTTCTCTTCTTCTACTGGGTTAGGATGTTTTTGTTGCTCTGCCTCTAGTTCCTTTCGGTGAGCTGTTAGATTTTGGACTTGCGTGTTTTCTAATTTCTTGAAATACGCCTGGCATGCAATGTACTTTCCTCTTAGGACTGCCTTTGCCGAATCCCATAGAGTTTGGATTGTTGTATTTTCATTTTCATTTGTTTCCATATATTTTTAAATTTCTTCTCTAATTGACTGATTGGCTCATCCATTCTTCACTAGGGTGTCCATTAACCTCCATGTTTTTTGAGGTTTTCCAGACTTCTTCTTGTGATTAATTTCAGATTTCAAACCATTATGATCTGAAAGTGTGCATGGTATGATCTCAATTCTTTTATATTTATTGAGGGCTGTTTTATGTCCCAGCATATGATCTATCTTGGAGAATGTGTCATGCACACTTGAGAAGAATGTGAATTCCCTGGCCTCAGGATGTAGAGTTCTGAATATATCTGTCAGATCCACCTGGTCCAATGTGTCATTCAAGTCTATTGTTTCTTTAGTGATTTTCTGTCCTGTTGATCTATCTATTGCTGTAAGTGGAGTATTAAAGTGCCCTACTATTAGCACATTCTTATCTATAAGATTGTTTCTGTTTGTGATTGTTTTACGTTTTTAGGTGCTCCCATATTCAGTGCGTAGACATTTATAATTGTTAGTTCTTCCTGATGGATAGACCCCATAATTATTATATAATGCCCTTCTTCATCCCTTGTTATTGTCTTTAATTTAAAGTCCAGTTTGTCTGATATAGGTATAGCAAGTCCAGCTTTCTTTTGACTTTCCATAGCATGAAAGATATTTCTCCATCCCCTTACTTTTATTTTTTTTTTTATTTTTTAATGTTTTATTTATTTCTAGGAGAGAGAGAGAGAGACAGCGTGAGCAAGGGAGGGCCAGAGAGAGAGGGTGTCACAGACCGAAACAGGCTCCAGGCTCCGAGCTGGCAGTCAGCACAGAGCCCGACACGGGGCTCGAACCCATGAACCGCGAGATCATGACCTAAGCAAAAGTCGGACGCTTAACCGACTAAGCCACCCAGGCGCCCCGTCCATCCCCTTACTTTTAATCTGAAGGAATCTTCTAGTCTAAAATGAGTTTCTTGTAGACAGCAAATAGATGGATTTTGTTTTTTTTTTTAATCCATTCTATTACCCTATGTGTTTTGATTGGAAAATTCAGCCCATTTACATTCACTATTATTATTGAAATATGTGGGTTTCAAGTCATTGTGTCCTTTGTGGTATTCATGCTTGTGGTGGTGTCTCTGGTATCTTGCATTCCTTGCAACATTTCCCTCAGAGAGTCTCCTCAGGATTTCTCGTAGGACTGGTTTACTGGTGACAAATTCTTTCAATTTTTGTTTATTTGGAAGGACTTTTATCTCTCCTTCTATTCTGAATGATAGGCTTGCTGGATAGGGGATTCTTGGCTGTATATTTTTTCTGTTCATCACACTGAAGATCTCCTGCCATTCCTTTCTGGCCTGCCAAGTTTCATTAGATAGGTTCTGTCACCACTCTGATGGGTTTCCCTTTGTATGTTAGGGCCCATTTCTCTCTAGCTTCTTTCAAAATTCTCTTTCTCCTTATATTTTGCCAGTTTCACTATGATATGTCGTGCAGATGACCGATTCAATTTACATCTGAGGGGAGTTCTCTGTGCCTCTTGAATTTCAACTTCTACTTCCCTCTCCAGGTTGGGGAAGTTCTCTGCTATAATTTGTTCCAGGACTATTTCAGTGCCTTTCCGTCTGTCTTCCTCTTCTGGAACTCCTATGATACGGACATTGTTCCATTTGATTGTATAGCTGATCTCTTGAACTCTTCTTTCATGTTCCTGGATCAGTTTATCTCTCTTTTTCTCAGTTTCTTCTGTTTCTATAATAGTGTCTTCTAAATCACTTATTCTCCTTTCTGCCTCTTCAAACCGTGCATTGAATGCCTCCGATTTATTATGTATCTCATTGATCCCATATTTTAATTCACCATAACTATTTTTAAGCTCCATATTGTTTGTAGCCATAGTTTCTCTGATCTCCTCCATGCTTTTTTCAAGCCCAACGATTAATTTTATAATTATTGTTTTAAATTCTCGTTCAGTTATGTTGTTTATATCTGTTTTGGGCAGTTCTCTACTGTCATTTCTTCCTGGAGTTTCTTTGGAGGAGAGTTCTTCCATTTTGTCATTTTGGTTAGCTTTCTATCTCTTGTTAGTTTTAAAAGCTTGTTGTACACATGTACCCTGCAAGTTCTGCTGTATTAGAGAGGGCTCTTTTAACTATTCAGTGCTTGTCTGTTCAGGAAGTGTTCTTTGGATGATGCCTCTTGGTTTCTTTTGTTGAGCGTTTGTTTATTTTGTTTCCCTACTGTTAGAAGCCGGCTCTGACAGGTCCAGGGGTCCCTGAAGGATGGACAGTGTCATCGAGAGGAGAGAGTGAGAGAGCCCCAAGATTCTTTCGATCACAAGGCAGGCATCTCTGTCCTGTCGGTTTTTTGTCTTTATTTAAAAGTTCAGCAACAACATGAAGTCAGAGAAAAGAATTTCTCACAATGGGAGGCCTTTTGTGATATCAAATGCAGAATTATTCCGACCAAGGAAATAACAGAATGTTCTTAGTGAAAAACAGGATAACATACAAGTTAAAATGTATATAGATAAGCTAGGAGTTATTCTGTCTGGTCTCAAGAGGATAAATGTTTCTGAATTGGTTTATTTGTGGAAACTAACATGGGGGCCCTAAATGTGTCAGTCTTTGCACCTGGATTTATGTTTTAGCTACTCTGATCTATCCTCATCCCAGCTGCCAGTGTAAGGGAGGGTATTTGTGGAATGCAGGCCTTGAGGAAGGGACTGCCATGTTTCACCAATTAGCAAAGATATATGTAGTAACCGTGTTCTGCCCTTAACCCCAAAATAGGCTCATTGTCTCAGGGCCAGGCTCAATTCTAACTCTTGTGTTCTTAACCTCCTTTATTATGCAAGTTTTGGGTCTGCAGGGCCCATAGGAAGAGCCTTTTGACAATCACCCACAGAGCTTTCATCTAAAATCTCTTTTGTAAAGGCAGGAATATGCTTTTCCTTATGAGGTATCTGTATTCAGAATATGTGTCTGATATGGAATATTGTGAGACCTGGTCAATACCAGCAGACTCATTTCCAACATGAACCAGTAGTAGCAGAACAAGATACCAGTTTTCATTTCACATGGCAGGAGCTGCGCAAACATTTCCTTGCTGTGACTGCCATCCAGAGATACCGGTGTGGTTCCCGGCACCCTACTTGTAGGGGTATTTGGGACTCTCCACCATGTGTAGTTTGGCTTGTTTCTTGAGGCAGCCCTGGAAAAAGAAAACAGACAACCATAGAGGGAACAAAGGTACACAAATGCACAGACAAAACCAATAAACACACAAACCCAGCTGAGGTAAAATAGCTACAACATCTATCTGGAGGGGATGGGCATGGTTTGGTGTAGGCAGGTCTTGTCTCCACTCTGTCTGCTGGTGGAGACTTCCTTCCTTGGTGGTTGTGGGGAGAAGAATGGCATTGCCCCAGTCCCTTCTCAACAAAGCATTGCAAATCACTTCTTCAGTCTGATCTCCCTGTGCTGTGGATGTAGCCAAGGTGGGCTGAGTTCTATGCCCCACACCCTGCCTATTTCCAGGTCCCAGTCCGCAGGCTTTGTTATACTGCCCTTAACAGTCCTACAGGTCGCTGCTTCCCTGTTGCCTGGAGGTTTAGTGGGGGGTGGGGGAAGTGTCACAGCCTCAGATCCGCCTGGGCCAAGCCGGGATAGAACAAGAGTTCATTTGGGGAATGTAGTAACTTCAGGTCCATAGAGTCTGCGTCACTGCAGTGCACCGTAGCCACTTTAGCGGGCCGCTGTCGCGCACCCCTGCCACTTTACAGGGTGCTGGCACCGTTTCTCCAGATCACCGCTGCTTCACCAGGCGCTGGTACCGCTTCACCGGGTCACCGCAGCTGCTTCAGTGGGCCGCTATCACGCGCGGCTGCCGCTTCACCTGGTGCCAGAACCGCCTCCACAGGCGTTGCTGCTGATTCACCAGGCCGCCGCCGCCATGAATGGTGCAGGGAGCATGGCAGTTCAGTTTTTCCTGGCGCCTTCTGGGACCAGGGCACCTAGTTTAAAGTCAGCATCCCAGCCAGAGCTAAAAAACACTGTCTTCCCAAGCTGAGATTTTTTTCTCTTCTCCAGGGACGGTTCTATGAGCAATCTCAGCTTTCCTTTCCTTTCCCCTGGACACGCGGCAGCTTGCAACCACTCGCTGGTTTATCACTCACTGCAGCTGCAAGCTGGGTTCCCTCCCCTCTCTCCGTATTTCTGGGCCCAGTCACTTTTTATCTTACCAGTTCGCACTTATGAGGTTTCCTTCCCAGTGTACTCTGTCTCTTTCTCTTCCCAAACTCCTTGTAGCTCAGTGTCCTAAGACTTCAGGGCTTCTCTGTTTGAGAGATGGGTGCAGGCAAGATGTACAGAGCTCCTTACTTCTCTGCCATCTTGCTTCCAACCTATTTCTCTTCTTTCAATTTCTAAGGACAGTGCCAAGTAAATATTTGTTTGAGATGAATGGAATCGAACAGGTATTTCTGAAAGGTGATTAGAATGTGGCACAGAGAAATGAGATAGAGTGTGGGCATGAAAAAGGAAGGAAAATGATGAAGAATATAGGGAAAGGTCACCATACTGTCATGTGATTCAGAAAATTTAATTAGGTGCTCATCTAAGCCATGAACCTCTATTGTCTAGACCTTCCCTCTCCTGTGTGGAAAGTTCTATCATATTGATTATCTCTCCCCGACTTCAGTTCATATACTCTACTCCGATGCCATTTTCCTTATTATTTCTTAAATATCCCTTTGACTAAGTTTGTTAAGTACTTAGAAAGCAGCATGACACAGTGTCACAAGCATGATCTTTGAATCCAAAATCTTCATTCTGATATTTTTTAGGTGGGTTACTAACTGCTTGTGTGATTCATCTGAGCCTTTTTCTCCTCTTCATTATAATTGTGTCAATAACTATTGTCTTTAGGAGTTGTTCAATAATGTATACAAATTGGCACATGTACATGGGGCCCATCAACACATGATAGTAAAGGTCTAGAAAAGTGAATACACTATAAAAATTCATTAGACATTGTGCTGAGAATAAAGTCTACAGTGCCCTTTGTTCCTTTATTCCTAGAAAAATGTCTGTTTGACATCTGGTTTATTCATCTGGAATGAAGCAAAGCAATTGATTCTCACTTGAAGACACCACAGAAAGATTTTCTTTTAATTTAACAAACCATAATATTACTTTCAAAACTTAAGAGCTTAAAATATTATCATCAATGTTTTCATAGGTATTTTATTAAGGGCTTTTGTTGATAAATACATTTGTTAAATCACCAGTTAAGTAAGATAAAAACAGTGAGGAAGCAAACCACAAGATATTCTTAAATACAGAGAACAAACTGAGGGTTAAAGAGGGGAGATGGGTAAGAGGATGGATTAAATTAGTGATGGGCTTTAAGAAGGACCCTTTTGGTGTGCCTGGGTGGCACAGTTGATTAAGCAACCAACTCTTGATCTCAGTTCAGGTGATGATCTCATGGTTTGTGAGTTCTAGCCCTATATCAGGCTCTGTGCTGATGGCATGGACCCTGCTTGGGATTCTGTCTCTCCTTCTCTCTGTCTCTCCCCCATTTGTGCCCCCCCTCAAAATAAACAAAAAAAACTTTTAAAACATTAAAAAAGGAAGGCCCTTTTTTTGGATGAGTACTCGATGTTATATGTAAGTGATGAGCCACTGGGTTCTGCTCCTGAAACAAAGACTACACTGTATGTTAACTACCTTGAATTTAAATTAAAAAATTTTTAAAGTTTTTTTCTTTAGGAGAGAATCTTATAATGCTGATGTACATTGTAAATATCTAAGAGGAAGAGTAAAAAAAAAAAAAACCTCTGCAGAAGTTTCCAACTTGATGTGGTTACTAGAAAACATATTTTAGAACAAAGCAGAGACATGAAACATACTGACTTCACATGGACACATGCTGTTCTATGGCCTTCAGTTTACAACATTCTTTAGGGCTCTTTCAACATAGAGCAAAGAGAGGAAATGGCATCAACAATAGCTGAAAATATAAATAAGAAAGAAAGAATGAATGATCTAAACCAAATGTTAGGACTGTAAACACAAAATGAGATTGGTTCAATTTTTATAAAAAATAATTCTGGGGCATCTGTATAGCTCAATCCATTGAGCATCCAGCTTTTGATTTTGGCTCAGGTCATGAGCTCACTGATACTGATACCCACGCTGGGCTCTGTGCTGACAGCATGGAGCCTGCCTGGGATTCTCTCTCTCTCTCTCTCTCTCTCTCTCTCTCTCTCTCTCTCTCTCTTTCTCCCTTTCTCTCTCTCACCCTTTCACCTCTCTGTCACATACAAAATAAATAAATATTTAAAAAATTCATACACTTGAAAAATCACTGTAATCATACAAGTCTGTTAAATGACTAAAGGATTGGTGGAATATTGGAAAGAAAAATGACCAATAGTAGTATATTCCCTGTAGGAAATACATAAGTTCAAATTTTGTTCAAGGACTTTGGAAATAGAGACATAATTTGGTACTATTCATGAGAAAAACTCCATTTGTCAGTTAATGGTCTTCATAGTCCATTGAGAAGAAAATGAAATAAGAGAAAGTGGGAATAACATATACTATTTTAAAAACCTTGCTATGTTTTTTCAAGTTAGATTCAGCTTAGGTCACAAGTAGGTGGGTAAATACTGAGCAGGTACAGAAGTTGGAAGTACAAGAATAAGATGGAGATGGATAGAGAGAGACAGAAGATAAAGGGTGGTATGTGTGGACTTTGAAGATGAGATCCAAAGTGGAAGTGGAAATACTGTTACGAGGCTAGAGTAACAGCACTTGTACAACTAAGGAAGAGAAAAGTGAAAGGATGAAAACACCACTTGCGTGGCCATCTCCATTTTCTAAGGAGACAGGAGAAAGGGCTGAGAATTAGGAATAAACGGATCAGTAAGATGCATTGTGAGAAAGGGGCAAACATGGTGTATTTGCTGGGACAACTGAGAAGGGAAACCAACTAAAAGACTCGGGGACGATCTTCATGCCCTGGATGACCTTGTCTGCCAAGGCTGCAATTGGCATAATCCTGTAAATTTTCTGTAATAATTCCCAGCAATTGGAGGTCTCAGAAGAGAAGTGGTTGCAGAGGTCAGGGCCCAATTTTGGACAGATAGAATTACAGCTGAATGAAGAGACAGAATCAAGGAAAGAAAAGTGCGGAGAGATGGGAAGGAATCTGGTTTGAAAACTGAAGAAGTAAAGCTGTCAGGAAATAAGTAATTGTGAAGAAAAAGAATGAACCAAGTGCTATAGCACTTGATGTGACCTAGGAACAGAAGTGACAGGAAAAGTCCTTACCTGAGAGGGATGGGATATGTGGTCTGTGACTTAGAGTTTAATGATTCAAAGCTGGGGCAGTTATATATGTATATAGATTAAGGATATAATTGTGGGAAAAATAGCAGAAGATAAGTGATCATGAATAGCCACTGAAGCCAATCAAAATAAATTTTAAGTCAGACCTTTTTATCCTATGATGTGAAATAGAAACAATGTTACTGATGCATAGATACTAATGTTACTTTACCTTAATGCAGCTTGGCACTATTTTGTTATTATTGTTTCAAGCCTTTCTATACAAGTATTAAAAATAACTCCCACCACAGCTTCATAAGGCAAAGTTCACACTACATAAAATACTCAAATTTAAGTTCTTAATAGGATAACCCAATTCAACCTTTGATTGCTACTGCTGCTTAGATCCAAATTGGTCTTACATCTTCATCTTTATCTCTTCTGCTGTTTTCAACAATCAATTGTAAAGTCTAATGTTCAAGCCATCTCAACTGCATCAATTATATCCACCAGGAGTTGGGATTTCCTGCAATTATTAGTCTTTTCTAATTGCAGTGATGTTTCTGATGAAAGACGTATAGGAGTTGATCTAGTGGCTTTTTCCATACATTTCCTTTTTCATGTGTTGAAAAGAGTTTGTGAAAATTTTACCTTCATGTGTTATAGCAATGGACTATGAGATGGTGCTGCCTGGAACAAAAAGGAAAATGTACTTGTTAAAACCCTAGAGAAGCTATATATGTATATTTTTTATTTCTTAATCATTTTAGTTCCTAAGCTAGAATAGAACTTCTTTATGAAGGGTACCAACATGTGATCTGTATATCAATATCTAGCCTTTTGCATGATATTCTATTGGTCCTTAATGAAAGTTTAATTATGTTATAGAAACAAATGAAAATTAATGTAATAAATCTGATAGCTTGTTTGAAATCAAACAATAATTGGATGTACTTCAGTTTTCAGAAAAATCATGCAGTTATGTCACCGTGGGTGGGGTGATTAGAAAAACTCCAACACATTTTCGTATAATTCTGTAGGAATTCAATCACAGTGGACAAGAAGAGCTTGTGTCTCTCAGTGAGTGAGACATCTGATCTGTGATATGTACAGCTGTACAAGTGCGACAGAAGCATGATTTCTTCTAATGACACACGGTTCCATCCTAACTTTTTTATCCTGCTGGGAATCCCAGGGCTAGAAGATGTGCATATGTGGATTGGTTTTCCATTTTGTGTTGTATATTTGGTCTCCCTATTGGGAAACATCACAATTCTTTTTGTGATTCAGACTGATCATAGTCTCCAACATCCTATGTTCTACTTCCTGGCCATTCTGTCATCTATCGACTTGGGCCTCTCCACATCCACCATCCCCAAGATGCTTGGCATCTTCTGGTTCAACATGAGAGAAATCACTTTTGAAGGCTGCCTCATCCAGATGTTATTCATCCACCTATGCACTGGCATGGAGTCAGCAGTGCTCATGGCCATGGCCTATGATCGTTATGTGGCCATCTGTAACCCTCTTCGGTACACACTGGTGCTGACAAACAAGGTGGTATCAGCTATAGCACTGGTCATCCTTCTAAGAACCTTAGCCATTGCAATCCCTTTTGTTTTACTCATCTTAAGGTTACCTTTTTGTGGACACCAAATCATCTCCCACACATACTGTGAGCACATGGGCATTGCCCTCCTGTCCTGTGCTAGCATAAAGGTAAACATCATCTATGGCTTATGTGGCGTCTTTATTTAGGTGTTAGACATCATAGCAATTATCATGTCCTATGTCTATATCCTCCGAGCCGTCTTCTGCCTCCCTTCCAGGGATACCCGAATGAAGGCACTCAGCACTTGTGGCTCCCACGTTTGTGTCATGCTGGCCTTCTACACTCCAGCATTTTTCTCCTTCATGACCCACCGGTTTGGCCAAAATGTTCCTCAATTCATCCACATTCTTCTTGCCAACTTTTATGTTGTCATCCCACCAGCTCTCAACCCTGTAATTTATGGAGTCAGAACTAAACAGATAAGAGAAAAGGTAACTAAAACTTTCAGATATAAATTGTGAAATTTGGTCTTCAAATACTAAATTGTTTGAGTATGAGAAAATGAAACTTTATCCTCTACTCTCAAAATTGCCACATTACAAAATCTGGGGAAGACGGTATCCTATGTGCAGATTTATAAAGTCTTTCATTCATCTTAGAAAATGTAAGCCAAAAGAAGCAGTAATATTTAATATATGCATAGTTCCAACCATATATCACAAATGCCAGCAATTATGTGATTAAATAAAATAACATTTACATGAAAAAAATCCCTGGAGTTGATAAAAATTGACTAGCATATCAAAAAAATAGACATATGTTATGAGGTGGGCTCTATTTTCATAACTTTGTAAGCATTAATCCTCTACATTCTTATAACTACAGTAAGTAGTTTCTACTTATTTTTCCCTTTCCCTACCTAAGGAAACTGAGGCAATAATAATATTATATATTAACATTAACATTATATTGGGGTATGTAACATTTTCAAATTTGATATAGAAACTGTCTTATGTCTCAGTTGAGTAAACTAAACATACAACATAAGTGTATTAAAAAATATGGACAAAAATAAGTACATAAATTTTACATGTAAATAGGTACAAGACACTGCTAGTCAGAAAAATGGACTCCGATAGGGTACCAATGGGAAGAAACACTCGACAATCTTATATGACTTAAGAATCATATAAACTCTATTAATAATGGCATCTAACATTTCTTGACCCTTTATAATGTTCTAGAAACTACACTTGGTTTTTTAGATGGTTCATATTCTATAATGAGTAGGTGGAGATTCAGAGGTTAAGTAACTTATACATAGTTACACAACTATTATGTAACTGAATTTTAAATTAGAATTATTTAGTTTCAGGGCAGTTTCCTTAACGTCTTTGCTTTATTTAATATAGAAACACATGGTGAAACAGGTGATCAAAGGCTAAGAAAACGTTTAAGTGTCAACATGTGATTATGTAACTTAAAATGGAATTATATAATGCAATGAACTTAACTATTAATTCAAAAATGTGAATGAGATGACAGTATATATATATGATATATATGTGTGAAATATACATATGTATATATACATGTATATATATTTCACAAATGAAGAGGCTATGATTACTTAGAGAAAATTAATGGATATGAAAGATGACAATGAAATAAACCACATAAAAAACTGGTATGCCTAAGACGCAAAATATCAAAGGGATGCCCAGCTCCCCGGAAGCAAGTTTGAATCAAGATGCTTCAAAAAGCTTGACTCAAGCTCCCAGATATCCAGTCCCTGAAGAGATTGACCAAGCATGTCCTTCTCAAGGGAACCACATCCTCTGCATATAGTTTCCCTCTTGAGGGATCCTGGGCAGGAAGGCCAGCCTGATACTGCAAGAGGAGACAGAGCATTGCTCTTGGGAAGGTAGCCCAGGTTATATCTTTATACTTGTGGAAGGTCTCCCGTGAAAATGTTGACACAGGCAGGGCAGCTCAGCACAGTGGACACTGAGGAGAGTTTTGGGAAGTTGCTTCAGGTAGTACCATTTACAGATATATCACATGAAAAGGCCCTTTTTTCAGCTGCCCCACAGACAGTGAGCACCCAGGCACTGTATGGTGTACTTTCACTGCAGATGCTAGCCTGGGTGAGCGATCAGAATCCAGAGCCAAGGAAATCCAAGTGGTAGTCAGTAGAGTGACCTCTTTGAAATGATTGCTGTATTTCATTAGTTGTTTATTAGTTGCCTTGGGGATGAAATTTACACTCTGAGCTGCAAAACTTGCTCTCCTATGCATTAACCTGTGTTCAGATTTCGTAAAGATGAGAGTATTTTTCACAGTTTGAGGGATTAAAAAAGTGAGAATCTGATTTACAGAGTCCTATTTTGCTCAAACTGAGTCAAATCCAACCTACATATTCTATGTTTTAGAACAAAATTCAGGTAATTTGTATATTTATCTCAGGAAAGAATCCTTTCATAAATGAGTGTCAGTGAAGGAGTCCTAAAGTTTTACCATTTGTTCCCTAAATGTGCAATGTTTTCCTGGAATATTAGGAAAATGCTTTAAATCACAGCTCCTAAAGTAAGCTAATAAATAGCTTTTCTTTTGTTTTATTTTGTTTTAAGAAAATCAAACATTAACACCAAGAGTCACATCTGTGAATAACAATAATGACAAATTATTCTAGCTAATTTTACTAAGGATAAAGTGCCAAGACATTTTGTTAGACACCATATATGCAACATTTTATTTTATTAGCACTAGAGCTATATGAAATTTATAGTATGGTTATCGCAGCCTTTACAGATAAGTAAAATAAGGCTCAAGCAATGACTTTCATAAGCTCATTAGTAAGTGAGAGAGTGAAGGAAGACATAAAGCTATGTTTGTTTGGGTTGAAAGAGAATTGGTCCTTGAACACCAAACTACCTGGTTATTATCAGCCATAATAGGAAGATGGGTTTTGATAGGGACATAAAGAGTCCTTGGGTGAATTTGACACTGAGTTGGCATCAGTTGGCAAGAACAGTCTAGTAAGATAATCTATCTGTTAGTCAAGGTCTTAAACCATGTAAATTATGAAGCTTTCAGAAAAGCTTTCCACACCTTTACAACTTTCGAGAAAGAGTAAGTCAGGGGTAGGGGTACTGGTTCATCTATAAGGCTAATATCTATAAATGCACAGTGAATGTAAGAGAAATTTTGGCACTGAACCTATTTAGGCTCAACAAAAAATAATCTAATGATATATTATTGGTGTCTGCTTTAATGTTTTATTTATTTCTGAGAGAGAGAGAGTAAATGTGAGCAGGGCAGGGTCAGAGAGAGATGGAGACACAGAATCTGAAGCAGCCTCCAGGCTCTGAGCTGTCAGCACAGAGCCCTATTGGTGTCTGCTTTAAACATTAGATGAAGGGTATTGTTATTAGTATATATGCCAAGTAGTTATAACCCTGAATTAGAGGTACTGTAATGAAAATATTGAAATAGGTTACTATTCCCTAATGGTTGCAAAACCATAACTACAAAGAAGAGGACTGACTTTCCCTCTGAATGCTAACAGAGAAAAAGCTTTCACCAAGTAGCATCAAAAGTCTGACCTTCACATTTATGATTGTCTTTAATTAAACTTTAAACCACTGAAATTTCCAGTTTCAAATGGATATACTTATCACCAAATGGTATCATCAGCACATCAACAAATAGAGTTGATACCTTGTCTTAGAGAATGACAGGTCATATTAACCATGATTTTTTTTCCTCATTTTTGTATTTTATTTTTTTACAAATAGTTTATTGTCAAGTTGTATATTAACCATGTTTTAATTCCAACACCCTTTCCTTTCCTTTGTGTAACCTTTCCCCTCCCTGCAAAAGTCAGCATATTTCCAGTGCCCTAGTTGCCAAGGTTCACTGAAATCCTCAGGCTTTCCTTTCCTTCCAGTGTTACCTCTTCTTGGCCCGGGGACCACCCTAGACTCTCACCAATTCTAGATCAGATGAGTTATGGTCTAAATTGTCAACCTCTTTCTTGTTAATCTTGAAGAACACACATTATCTTCTTTATTTTAGTGCCTGACTGTTAAACACTATAGAAACAAAGACAGGAAAGAAAAAAATCATTAATATTTTACTATATAAAATTATTTCCACAATGTTTTGGATCTACAGGCTTTAAATAACTGTACAATTTTAAATAAAGATTTTTTCTTTTTAACTTATAATTTTACTTCTGTAGATACTTCTATGTTTACCTTAGCAAAACCACTATTGCTCAAGGGGAATTTAGAAATAGAGAGATAGACACATACTTAATTTCTAATCATACAACTTATGTTTATGAGTTATCTAAAACAAATGCCTTGGACTCTCTTAACCTTAGCTTTGCTTTAAATCTGATATAACAGCATTCACCTCACAGAGTTGTTTTGAAATTTGAATGAGAATATTTATAAGGCATGGAATGCAGTGTTTGGTAAATATTATTTTTTTTGATTGACCTTTTGCTGGCATAAAGTCAGTCAAATAGAGGCACGTTGGTGGCTCAGTCAGTTGAGCGTCCTGCTTCGGCTCAGGTCATGATCTCGCGGTTCGTGGATTCGAGCCCTTCGTAGGGCTCTGGGCTGACAACTAGCTCAGAGCCTGTAGCCTGTTTCAGATTCTGTGTCTCCCTCTCTCTCTCTGACCCTACCCTGCTCACGCTGTCTCTCTGTCTCTCTCAAAAATAAATAAAACATTTTTAAAAAGTCAATCAAATAAAGCATAATAATAGCCATGTGCATATCTGAAGCAGAGAAAAATATACAACCCAAAGGCCACCTCAGTTGGTACATTCCCAGTTGATTAGGGCTCTGGCTTCCTAAAATAAGTTTTGAATTTTAATAATAGAATAATATGAAATTTGGTTGAGTGTGTTGATGAAGATGTTTCAGAAATTTTAGTAGGATTCACAAATACCATATTACTAGCAAAACAAATGATAAATTTAAGAAAGCTTAGAAGGAACAGTAAGGCACATCCTTGAATATACTGCTAGTATATTGTGTGACTGTGTACTTCCCATCAGATGTCATTATTCTGAGTAATTTTGATAATCAAAATTATCATGGTTAGCATTCGACTTAAAAGCTTATATATATGAGTATGAATAAAAAGGAAAATATCAGGAATAAATGCTAAATCCTATTCCAAACAAAAATCAGTACAGAATATTTAAATTTTACATGTTACTTATTTTATTTTATGCTCCCTGAGTAGGGCTGTGAAATGTTTTAGTTGGATTTTAAGATTTTTAGCTCCGTATTAATTAAGGTAAATAATTCTACCTTTAAAATAAGCTCCAGGGATGCCTGGCTGGCTCAGTCGGTTAAGCGTTGGACTCTTGATCTCTGCTCAGGTCATATCTCAGTTTGTGGGTTAGAACCCCACATAGGTCTTTGCGCTGATAGCATACAGCCTGCTTGGGATTCTGTCTCTCCTTCTCTCTGCCCCCCCCTCTATCTCTCTCTTTCTCTCCAAATAAATAAACTTAAAAAAATAAAATAAATAAGCTCCAAAACTGAATATTCTATTAAGGCAAATTATACTGTACTTTATAAAATATTAAAGATGGTACTTGTTTTGACCAGTTTTATATATCAAACCATTTAACTATGGAGCATTTCAAACATCTACAACATATACATATGCATACATATGCATGTACATATGCATACAAACATCTACAGCATCTACAGATGCTATGGAGCATTTCAACATCTACAGATGAACACAAAAGCATAATGCTCTCGTCATCCAACGTCAATAACTGTAAACATTCTATTCTATCCTAGCTTCGATTTGATGTTTTAAAGTAAAATTTGCATTCATTTAAATATACAAATCTTATTAGTACAGTTTTGGAAAAAGGTATATACCTATATATCCTACACCTCTATAAAGATATAATATTTTTCTATCACCTCAAAAAATTGTCTTATGTTACTGCCCAACCTGTCTGTGACCCATTTCAATCCCCCGGCAATCTGTGAGTGGATATTTTCAGTACCCATTTTTTTTTTTTTTTTAGATCAAATCATACTAACTTTTTATTTTTTTTTAATTTTTTTTATACAAATAGTTTATTGTCAAATTAGTTTCCACATAACATCCAGTGCTCATCCCCACAAGTGCCCTCCTCCATGCCCATCCCCCCTCCCCCCCCACATCCATCAGTCTTCAGTTTTTGTCGGCATTCAAGAGTCTCTCATGGTTTGCCTCTCTCCCTTTCCCCCACCATTTCGCCCCTTCTTCTCCCCCTTGTTCCTCCGTCAAGTTCCTCCTAATCCTCCTATACGTGCACACATATGATGTTTGTCCTTCTCTGCCTGACTTATTTCGCTCAGCATAACACCCTCCAGGTCCATCCGTGTTGCTACACATGGCCAGATTTCATTGTTTCTCATTGCCATGTAGTATTCCATGGTATAGATAAACCACATCTTCTTGATCCATTCTTCTGGTGATGGACACTAGGCTCTTTCCAGGTTTTAGCTATTGTGGAGAGTGCTGCTATGAACATTGGGGTACATGTGCTCCTATGCATCAACATTTCTGTATCCCTTGGGTAAATTCCTAGCAGTGCTATTGCTGGGTCATAGGGAGTTCTATTGTTAGTTTCCTGAGGAACCTCCACACTGTTTTCCAGAGGGGCTGTACCAGCTTACATTCCCACCAACAGTGTAGGAGGGTGCCCGTTTCTCCACATCCTCGCCAGCATCTAGAGTTCTCTGATTTGCTCATTTTAGCCACTGACTGGCGTGAGGTGGTATCTCAGTGTGGTTTTGATTTGTATTTCCCTGATGAGGAGGGATGCTGAGCATCGTTTCATGTGTCTGTTGGCCATCTGGATGTCCTCTTTGGAGAAGTGTCTGTTCCTATCTTCTGCCCATTTCTTCACTGGGTTGTTTGTTTTTCGGGCGTGTAGTTTGGTGAGTTCCTTGTAGATTCTGGATATCAACCCTTTATCTGATATGTCATTTGCAACTATTTTTTCCCATTCTGTTGGTTGCCTATTAATTTTCTGGGTTGTTTCCTTGGCTGTGCAGAAGCTTTTAATCTTGAGGAGGTCCCAACAGTTTATTTTTGCTCTTGATTCCCTTGCTTTTGGGGATGTGTCAAGTAAGAAGTTGCTATGGTGGAGGTCAAGAAGGTTGTTTCCTGCTTTCTCCTCTAGGGTGTTGATAGTTTCCTGTCTCACGTTCAGGTCCTTTATCCATTTTGAGTTATTTTTGTGCATGGTGTGAGAAAATGATCTAGTTTCATTCTTCTGCATGTTGCTGTCCAGTTCTCCCAACACCATCTGCTAAAAAGGCTGTCTTTTTTCCATCGGATATTCTTTCCTGCTTTGTCAAAGATTAGTTGGCTGTATACTTTTGAGTCCACTTCTGAGTTCTCAATTCTGTTCCATTGGGCTATGTGTCTGTTTTTGTGCCAATACCATACTGTCTTGATGATGACAGCTTTGTAGTAGAGGCCAAAGTCTGGGATGGTGATCCCTCCCGTTTTGGTTTTATTTTTCAGGATTACTTTGGCTATTCGGGGTCTTTTGTGGTTCCATACAAATTTTTGGATAGTTTATTCTAGTTTTGAGAAGTATGCTGGTGCAATTTTGATTGGAATTGCATTGAATGTGTAGAGTGCCTTAGGTAGCAATGACATCTTAACTATATTTATTCTTCCTATCCATGAGCATGGAATGTTTTTCCACTTCTTTGTGTCTTCTTCAATTTCCTTCATAAGTTTTCTATAGTTTTCATCATACAGATCTCTTGTATCCTTGGTTAGGTTTATTCTGAGGTATTTTATGGTTTTTTGTGCAATTGTGAATGGGATCAGTTTCTTGATTTCTCTTTCTGTTGCTTCATTGTTGGTGTATAAAAATGCAACCGATTTCTGTACGTTGATTTTGTACCTGCAACTTGGCTGAATTCTTGGATCAGTTCTAGTTGGCTTCTGGTGGAATCTGTCGGGTATTCGATGTAGAGTATCATGTCATCTGTGAGGAGGGAAAGTTTGACTTCCTCTTGCCAATTCTGATGCCTTTGATTTCCTTTTGGTGTCTGATGGCTGATGCTAGGACTTCCAGCACTATGTTAAACAGCAGTGGTGAGAGTGGGCATCCCTGTCGTGTTCTGATCTCAGGGGGAAAGCTCTGAGTTTTTCCCCGTTGAGGATGATGTTAGCTGAAGGCTTCTCATAGATGGCTTTGATGATGTTTAAGTAGGTTCCTTCTATCCCAACTTTCTCGAGAGTCTTTACTAAGAAGGGATGCTGTATTTTGTCAAATGCTTTTTCTGCATCTATTGACAGGATCATATGGTTTTTATCTTTTCTTTTATTGATATGATGTATCACACTGATTGATTTTCGAATGTTGAACCAGCCCTGTAACCCAGGAATGAATCCCACTTGATCTTGGTGGATGATTCTTTTGATATGCTGCTGGATTCGATTTGCAAGGATCTTGTTGAGAATTTTTGCATCCGTTTTCATCAAGGATATTGGCCTGTAGTTCTCTTTATTGCTGGATCTCTGTCTGGCTTGGGAATCAGTGTGATGCTGGCTTCATAAAATGAGTCCGGGAGTTTTCCTTCGCTTTCTATTTTTTGGAATAACTTGAAAAGAATTGGGATTAATTCTGTTTTAAATGTCTGGTAGAATTCCCCAGGGAAGCCATCAGGTCCAGGGCTCTTATTTGTTGGGAGATTTTTGATCACTGATTCAATTTCTTCACTTGTTATGGGTCTGTTCAGGTTTTCTATTTCTTCCCGTGTGAATTTTGGTAGTGAGTGTGTTTAGGAATTTGTCCATTTCTTCTAAGTTGTCCAATTTATTGGCATATAATTTTTCATAGTATTCCCTGATAATTGCTTGTATTTCTGAGGGGTTGGTTGTAATAAGTCCATTTGCATTCATAATTTTGTCTATTTGGGTGCTCTCTCTTTTCTTTTGGATAAGTCTGGCTAGAGGTTTGTCAATTTTGTTTACTTTTTCAAAAAACCAACTCTTGGTTTCATTGATCTGTTCAATTGTTTCTTTGGTCTCGGTGTTGTTTATTTCTGCTCTAATTTTTACTATTTCTCTTCTTCTACTGGGTTTAGGGCGTTCTTGTTGCTCTGCCTCTAGTTCCTTTAGGTGAGCTGTTAGATTTTGACTTGCGCTTTTTCTAATCTCTTGAAATAGGCCTGGAGAGCAATGTACTGTCCTCTTAGCACTGCCTTTGCCGCATCCCATAGATTTTGAATTGTTGTGTTTTCATTTTCATTTGTTTCCATATATTTTTTAATTTCATCTCTAATTTCCTGATTGGCCCATTCATTCTTTAGAAGGGTGTTCTTTAACCTCCATGTTTTTGGAAGTTTTCCAGACTTCTTCCTGTAATTGAATTCAAGTTTCAAAGCATTGTGATCTGACAGTGTGCATGGTGTGATCTCTATTCTTTTATATTTCTTGAGGGCTGCTTTATGTCCCAGTATGTGATCTATCTTGGAGAATGTGCCATGCGCACTTGAGAAGAAAGTAAATTCCCTGGCCTCAGGATGTAAAATTCTAAATATATCCGTCAGGTCCATCTGGTCCAATGTATCTTTCAAGTCCATTATTTCTTTACTGATTTTCTGTCTGGTTGATCTATCCATTGCTGTAAGCGGAGTATTAAAGTCCCCTGCTATTAGCACATTCTTATCTATAAGCCTGTTTCTGTTTGTGATTAATTGTTTTAGATATTTAGGTGCTCCCATATTCGGTGCGTAGACATTTATGATTGTTAGTTCTTCCTGATGGATGGACCCTGTAATTATTATGTAGTGCCCTTCTTCATCTCTTGTGATTGTCTTTAATTTAAAGTCCAGTTTGTCTGATATAAGTATCGCTACTCCAGCTTTCTTTTGATTTCCTGTAGCATGATATATATTTCTCCATCCTCTTACTTTTAATCTGAAGGTATCTTCCAGTCTAAAATGAGTTTCTTGTAGACAGCATATAGATGGATTTTGTTTTTTAATCCATTCTGCTACCCTATGTCTTTTGATTGGAGCATTCAGCCCATTTACATTCAGTGTTATTATTGAAATATGTGGGTTTAGAGTCTTTGTATCTTTTGTAGGGTTCATGTTTGTGGTGGTGTCTCTGGAATCTTTGTTCCTTGCAACCTTTCCTTCAGAGCATCCCCCTCAGGATTTCTTGTAGGGCTGGCTTCGTGGTGACAAATTCTTTCAATTTCTGTTTATTTGGAAAGGTTTTTATCTCTCCTTCTATTTTGAATGACAGGCTTGCTGGATAGAGGATCCTTGGCTGCATATTTTTACTGTTCATCACATTGAAGATCTCTTGCCATTCCTTTCTGGCCTGCCACGTTTCAGTAGATAGGTCTGTCACCACTCTGATGGGTTTCCCTTTGTATGTGAGGGCCCTTTTCTCCCTAGCTGCTTTCAAAATTCTCTCTTTGTCCTTGTATTTTGCCATTTTTACGATGATATGTCGTGCAGACGATCGATTCAAGTTACGTCTGAGAGGAGTCCTCTGAGCCTCTTGTATTTCCCACATTGACTTCCTTCCCCAGGTCGGGAAGTTCTCTGCTATAATTTGTTCCAGGACTCCTTCAGCACCTTTCCCTCTCTCTTCCTCTTCTGGGATTCCTATGATACGGATATTGTTGCGTTTGACTGTGTCGCTGAGCTCGAATTCTTCTTTCCTGTTCCTGGATCAGTTTGTCTCTTTTTTGTCAGCTTCTTGTTTTTCTAGAATGGTGTCTTCTAAATCACTTATTCTCCTTTCTGCCTCTTCAAGCCGTGCATTGGAGGCCTCTAATTTATTATGTATCTCATTTATCGCATTTTTAATTCTTCATGCCTATTTTTATTTTCCATTCTGTCTGTAGCCATAGTTTCTTTGATGTCCCCTATGTTTTTTTCAAGCCCTGCTATTAATTTCACCATTATTATTCTAAAATCTTGTTCACTTATGCTGCTGATATCTGTTTTGAGCAGTTCATTAGCTGTCATTTCTTCTTGGAGTTTCTTTGGAGGAGAGCTCTTTCGTTTCGTCATTTTAGTTAGCTTTCCGGCTCTTGTTGGTTTTAAAGACCTGTTATGCTCTCTGTTTCTATGAGCACTGCTATATCCAAGAAACTCTTTGACTTTCCAGGGCCTATCCTTTCAGAGATTGTTTTTTGAATGGTATCCCTCGGTCACTCTTGTTGGGACCTTAGTTATTTTATTTTCCTATTCGTAGTGATATTTGGGACTCTTCACCTTGTGTACTCTATCTTGTTTCTTGAGGTAGCCCTGGAAAAGAAAACAGACAGACAAACACACAGGGAGCAGGAGCACACAAATGCACAGGCTGATTCAACTAACATGCAAAGTGAGAGGGAAAACGAAAAAGTTAATAGAAAAGACGGAGGAGGGAGGGCGAATAATAGGGAGCATAAAATACATAAAAGGGTCAAAAAAGGGGAAAAGAAAAGGAAAAAAGAAGAAAACCGATGGACAAAGAACGGTTTAAAGCATATACCTGGATTTCCCAGCTACAGTTGAATAGCCGTGTGTATGCACTGCTGGTTGAAGAGCATAGAGAAAAAGAGAGAAGGCAGGGTGAGACAAGGCAGATTTGGAAATAGAATGAACAGGCAGAAGGGATAAGAAACTTTTTTCAAAGAGGTAAAGGGTAGAATGTGGTTGGATAGGTGAGAGAAGGATGCTGGAATTATCCAGAGAAACTATATAGTCTAATTACTCCTGAGAGAAATAGCTGAAAAAGTCGGTAGGTGTAGAATTTACATTTACAGAATGGACTTGTGATTGTTTAAGCAAGCTGGCGACCAGAGTTAATCAGGTCAGTGTTTTGGGGAAAAAAGCGAGAAAAGAGAAAGAAGAAGAAAAAAAGAGAAAAGAAAGGGGAAAAAAAAAGAAAGAAGAAAAAAAAAGGAAAAAAAAAAAAAGAAAAAAAAAAAGGGAGGAGGGCACCTCTCAGGCAGGGATGGGCGTGGCGTGATCCGATGCCTCAGGCGGGGGTTCTGCCTTGGCGATTGTGGGGAGGAGAGTGACGGTGCTCCAGTCCCTTCTTGAACCCCGCGCTGCAGCTCGCTTTTTTTTTTTTTTTTTGGCGTGTCAACTCCCCGTTCCGGGGACGCAGCCGAAGTTGGTTGCACTCTTCAACCCAGGCCAGTTCCAATCTCCAAATCCCAGCCCGCGCCCCGCTGAAGTTGCCTTAGACACAGCTTCCCAGACAACCCCCTCGGGCTATTCCAGGCTCCCTGCTGAGCTCTGGGGGCAGAGTCAGGATCGCTGCTTCCTTCTCTGGTCGGCTCTGGTGCGCATGCGCGGGGGCTTGCCTGCAGCGTCCGCGCAGCCTGAGCCCGCTGGAGTGAGGAAAACCGGGTCTCTCTATGGCTCGTCACCCGAAACACGAACTCACAGGCAAATTTCCCAGTTTTTAGCTTTTTGCCTTCCCTCTCGAGTTCCAGCCAGCCAGGAGCGCGGATGCCCGGTGTCTGTGCGTCTCTTTCAGGGATCCCAGCCGCCCTGGAGCTACAATGGCGGCAGGCGCACCCGCTCCGCTTTAAAACCCCACCTCCAGGAGCGGCACAAAGAAGCAGTTTGTGTGCTCAGCCTCCCCCAGGACCAGTTGTCGCGAGGGGACCTGGTGTGCAGATATTTGGCAAGTACGGTCTTTCTATGCACCGAGCAGAGATTTTTCTGTCTCGGACTCTCCCCTTTTCCCCTCTCACTCCCCGTAGAGGGTAGAGGGGGATCGCCTCCCACCCTGGAGGCTCCGATCCCAGGCTGATTTTACCTTCCCCGGTTCGCACTCACGTTAGAAGGCTTTCTCAGTGGATTCTGCGTCCTTTTTTTCTCCCAGTCTCTCAGGTTTTGTATGGTTTCCAATGGCTTCAGATCTTTTCTGTGTGATGTATGGGCGCGAGTGCAAGTACGGAGCTCCTTACTTCTCCGCCATCTTGCCTCCCTCCTCATACTAACTTTTTTCAGTACCCATTTTTTAAAAAGATTTTATTTTTAAGTAATCTCTACACCCAACATGGGGCTCCAACTCACAACCCAGAAATCAAGGGTTGCAGACTCTACTGACAGAGCCAACGAGGCATCCCAGTTTGTATGCTCTAAGTCTTCGCATAAATGAAATTATGTAATTAGTTCTCTTTAGTAACTAGTAGCAGTTGATAGCTCAATATAATGGTATAGATTAATCGATGTTGTTGCATAGTCAATCTATTTTTATTGTTGAGTAGAATTTCATTGGGTAATCATTCCAAAACTGACTTGTCTATTCAGTGTTGATGAGTATTTTTTTATTTCCACTTGAGGCATTTGTGAACAAAGCTGCTACATTCTTATACAAGTCTTTGTGTGGATATATGATTTCACTCATCTTGAGTAAGCTCTTAGGAGTTCAGTCGTTGTAGGTAATTTACTAGAATCTGTTGCTCCACATCCTTGCCAAAATTTGGTGGTGTTGTGCATTTTAATTTTGGCCGTTCTAGTAAGTATGTAATAATATGTCATGTTAGTTTTAGTGTACAATTCCTGATGCCTAATGATTTTGAGAAATTTAGTGTCATTTGTATATTTTTCTCTGTTAAGTGGCAGCGTGGATCTCTCTTTTTTCCATTGCTTGTTTTCTTATTTTGTTAGTTGTAAGCGTTGTTGTATCCTCCTAGCACAAATTCTTTTACAGAAGTAAGGGATTGTGAATGTTTTCTCCCAGTCCTCTAAATCCACTTTCTTAACAGTAAATTTAATTTTTATTTAAATTTTATTAAAATTTAATAACATGCAACAAGGCTATTTTTTATGGTTATTGTTTTTGGATTCTAAGAAAATACTACTTCCCACTGGGTGGCAAAGATACTCTCCTTCCTTTGTTTTCATACATGTTATAATTGGAGTTTTGTTTTGTTTGAATATCTAGTTCTATTTTAGAAATGTAATTAATAGTTGATTTTGCTGTGAAGGTGGAATCAAGGCTCTTTTATTTAAATAAGTATATTCAGTTGCAGAATTGTTGGTAGAAGCAACTGTGGTATCTTCACTGAATTACTACATTGGTCACTTTAGAACATTTGACTGAGGGTGTAAAATATTTCTCTTCTGTTCTATTAAGCTCTTCTTATCTATTTGTCCATTATCATAATGACTTACTATACTTTTTAAAGTTTGAAGTCTTTTTGAGTTCCTCTGTTTTGTTATTCTTTTTCCAATGAATTTAGGGCATTCCTACAATTATTTTAGAAAAAGCTTGCATTTCTTTGTATTGATTGAAGCTGTTTTAAAGTTATCGACCAACTTAAGAAGAACTGACATCTTAACATATTTCAATCTTTCAAACCACTTCTAAAACTTTTTTAAGGTCTTTGTGATTTCTCTCATGTATTATAATTTTAAGTGCTTATGGGTAACTACTCCATGTTTTTGATACCATTGTAAGTGGTAATGTGAATTTTCACAGAATTTTAATTTAAAATTTTAATTTTTAATTGTTTGCTAATAGGATATAGAAAAGTATTCTTTTTTTTTTTACAAATAGTTTATTGTCAAGTTGGTTTCCATCTAACACCCAATGCTCATCCCCACAAATGCCCCCCTCCATGCCCATCTCCCCCCTCCCCCTGACTCCCATCAGTCCTAAATTTGTTCTCAGCATTCAAGAGTCTCTCATGGTTTGCCTCTCTCCCCCTCCCCCATTATTTCCCCCTTTCTTCTCCCCCACGGTCCTCCAGCCCTCCATTAGTTCCTCCCAATCCTCCTATACATGCAAACATATGGTATTTGTCCTTCTCTGCCTGACTTATTTCGCTCAGCATAACACCCTCAAGGTCCATCCATGTTGCTACAAGTGGCCAGATTTTATTCTTTCTCATTGCCATGTAGTATTCCATCGTATAGATAAACCACATCTTCTTGATCCATTCGTGGGCTCTTCCCATGTTTTGACTATTGTTGAGAGTGCTGCTATGAGCATTTATTAATTCTTATACTAGATTAATTGATAAGCTAAATAGTTAGTTTTAAATTCTTTATTTTTATCTAAGTGTTCATGTGACTTATGAATGGGAAAGTTTACTTCTTTCATTCCAATCTTACTATCTTTTTATTTATTTTTTCTTGATATATTGACCTTGTTGGAACCTCTAGTAAAATATTAAATATAATTGATGCCAGTTGATATGTTTGTCTTATTCTCAATCCTAGAAAAAAAAAAAACCTTTCTGTGTTTTACCATTCAGTAAGGTATTAGCTGTAGATTTTTCATAGATTCCTTTCACTCTTTCACTAAATTGAACCACTTTTATTTTTGGCCTAGTTTGCTAAGTTTCTTTTTCTAAACATCATATATGGATGCTAAATTTTTTTTAATGATCTTTTCTTTGCATTGTTTATGTTTATGTGGTGGACATTTTACTGAAAAAGTAGAAAAATACTAATAATAAATTCATCAACCACAGCATGAAAGCACAGTGTTATTAAAAGATAGATATAAACACAGTCTTATTAAAGCAAGTTAAGGAAAAAGTAGCACTTAACAAAGAAGGGACTGTGACAGGCATATAAGCCATATAAGTAGACATATTCTTGATGCTCATATCCAAAGTTTCTTCCCATTCCAATTCCTCAAACTTTTTTTCACACTTTGTAGTTTTCTCTTATGTATCCACTCAACTATGTAACAAAGGTAACTTGAAAATGTAATATGGGTTTTGTTTACTGGCAGTGTTTTCAGTTGATACTACTAAAGATAGATGATAATTTCATAAAAGAATGAGCTAAACATGATCATGGGTCACTACACCACACTACCACCAGAAAAGACTGTTTCTAACTTCCACAATCCCCATAGGATATTAAATGGGATAGCCAAAATTTGAATTTAATAGTCAATTGTCCTCAAATGCCTTTCCATGATGATCTTGTGTCTAATTGGTATGTTACTATATATAGTGATATCTAACCACCATATATTCCATTATGTCTTCCCAGAAATACTGAAGAAGACCATAGAGTATTTTCCAAGAGTTCTCAGCAGGATGTCCTCTGTCAATGACAGTGCCTCATATCCTTCTGCCTTCCTTCTGCTGGGTATACCTGGTCTGGAAGCTTTCCATATCTGGATTGCTTTCCCTTTCTTTGTTGTTTATCTGATAGCACTTGTGGGAAATGTCACAATCCTGGTTGTGATCAAGACTGAGCAGAGTCTTCATCAACCCATGTTCTATTTTTTGGCTCTTTTCTCCTTTATTGATCTAGGCCTCTCCACTTCTACCATTCCCAAGATGCTCTCTATCTTCTGGTTCAACATCAGGGAGATAAACTTTGAAGGCTGCCTTATCCAAATGTTCTTTATCCATACCTGCACTGGCATGGAATCTGTTGTACTGCTGGCCATGGCAGTTGACCGGTTTGTTGCCATCTGTTATCCACTGAGATATACCACTATTCTCACCAACAAAGTGGTAGCCATCATGGCCTCTGTTGTAGTGGGGAGGCCAGTCCTCCTTGTCATCCCTTTCTGCCCTCTTCTCAAACGATTGCCCTTTTGTGGACACTACATTATTCCTCACACCTACTGTGAACACATGGGAATCGCGCGCCTTGCCTGTGCTAACATAAGGGTCAACATCATCTATGGGTTATTTACAATTGCTGCCCTGATTTTTGACTTAATCCTTATTGCCTTCTCCTATGTTCAGATCCTACGAGCTGTTTTCCGCCTTCCTTCCAAGGATGCCAGACTCAAAGCACTCAGCACATGTGGCTCCCATGTCTGTGTCATTTTAACTTTTTACACACCAGCGTTTTTCTCTTTTATGACTCATCGATTTGGTAGAAATATTCCTCGCTACATTCACATCCTCTTGGCCAATCTGTATGTTGTTGTTCCCCCTTGTTTAAATCCAGTCATTTATGGAATCAGGACAAAGCAAATTCGGGACCGAGTTGTGAAAATATGTGTAAATAAAGAATGACCCAAATGTATTTAAAAATTAATAAATTCTTCTAGACTATTCTTCAATTTGTACATCTCTCAGGGTGTCCCAAATTGAGATTATGTAAAGGCCACTCAGCCATTACTTCAGCCTTTACTATAGTCTCCTAAATTCATACTCAGTGATGCTTTTATGTAATTTCCATTTTTTTTCAGTATTTTATATACTGCTTTTTCTCAGTGGAAGTGAGAGAAGATTGTGGGGTCTCATAAAAGATACAATGCAATTCTTGAATGTGTGTGGACATGCCAACAGTAAAATTTATGTACACGTTTGGTAAAAAAAAAAAAAAAAAAAGATTCTGGTGGCATAAAATTTACTGCCCTTCAACTACCTATTTATCTGTCAATATTACTTTCATCTCAGAGCCGTTTCTTAATTTCACTCAGAGTGTTATTGCAATGTGCGTCCTAATTATCACTCACTTCAGTCTCTGAAAGATTCGAACTCATTCTATATTGCCATGTCTATAATGATACCAAAAGCAGAGGAAAGCATGCAAGAAAATAAAATGAGTTATCGAATTCCTTCATAAATACAGCTGTAAAAAGTATTAACAAAAATTTTGCACGTTGAGTTTAATGAGATATAACATGATCCTGTAATCATGACCAAGTGGCACTTACCTTACAAATAGAGGGGAAATTTTTGCATTTAAAACTCAATTAATGTTTTCCCCATAATTTCAGACAAAAGTAACTGCATATAATGTTAACAAATGCAGAAAAAACATTTGGCAAAATCCATCATGAATTCCTGGCAAAAATTTCAGAAAGCTAAAGAGAAGGGAACTCACAAATAGGATAAAGGAAGCCCATGAAATTTGATAGGTTACATCACAGTGAAGAAAGACTGAATATTATCTCTCTGTTATAAATATATATATATATTTATATATAAATATATATATATATATATTATATATATATATATAAGGCTCTCTGTTCTTATAATGTCTATTTGCTTTTGTGCTGGGAATTTTAGCCAATGCATTAAGGTAAGTAAAAGGAAATAAAAATCATTGACGTTAGGAAGAAATTATCCTGATGATCTGGTTTTTCTATGTAGGAAAATCTTATGTAACATACTAAAACTACCAGAACTAATTACTATGTGAGTTTATCAAGTTTAGAGGATACAGGTTTACTATACAAACAGTTAAATTTCTTATTCTAATGGCATTCTGTAAGAAAGTTAAATAAAAATATTGTTTGCCATAGCCTAAAAATAGAATACTTAGGGATACATTTGATTTAAAAAAAAGTAAGACCTAAAGAAATAACTAAAAAGTATTGCTGATAGAAACTGATGAAGGCATATATAAAAGGAGACATATACAATTATCATGTATCCAAGTCTTGATATTGTGAATATCTCCATTCACTCCAAGTTGACATATATATTTAATCACATTCCAGTCTAATTTCCAGCAGGGTTTTTCCTGTAGAATTGAAAAGCTGATTCTTTTATTTATTTATTTATTTATTTATTTATTTATTTTACAAATAGTTTATTGTCAAATTAGTTTCCACATAACACTCAGTGCTCATCCCCACAAGTGCCCTCCTCCATGCCCACCCCTCCTCCCCCCCACATCCATCAGTCCTCAGTTTTTGTCAGCATTCAAGAGTCTCTCATGGTTTGCCTCTCTCCCTTTCCCCCACCATTTCCGCCCTTCTTCTCCCCCTTGGTCCTCTGTTAAGTTCCTCCTAATCCTCCTATACGTGCACACATATGATATTTGTCCTTCTCTGCCTGACTTATTTCGCTCAGCATAACACCCCCAAGGTCCATCCATGTTGCTACACATGGCCAGATTTCATTGTTTCTCATTGCCATGTAGTATTCCATGGTATAGATAAACCACATCTTCTTGATCCATTCATCTGTTGATGGACACTTAGGCTCTTTCCAGGTTTTAGCTATTGTGGAGTGCTGCTATGAACATTGGGGTACATGTGCTCCTATGCATCAACATTTCTGTATCCCTTGGGTAAATTCCTAGCAGTGCTATTGCTGGGTCATAGGGGAGTTCTATTGTTAGTTTCCTGAGGAACCTCCACACTGTTTTCCAGAGGGGCTGTACCAGTTTACATTCCCACCAACAGTGTAGGAGGGTGCCCGTTTCTCCACATCCTCGCCAGCATCTAGAGTTCTCTGATTTGCTCATTTTAGCCACTCTGACTGGTGTGAGGTGGTATCTCAGTGTGGTTTTGATTTGTATCTCCCTGATGAGGAGGGATGCTGAGCATCGTTTCATGTGTCTGTTGGCCAGCATACTTCTCAAAACTAGAACAAACTGTCTGACCAGCATACTTCTCAAAACTAGAACAAACTATCCAAAAATTTGTATGGAACCATAAAAGACCCCGAATAGCCAAAGTAATACTGAAAAATAAAACCCAAACGGGAGGTATCACCATCCCAGACTTTAGCCCCTACTACAAAGCTGTCATCATCAAGACAGTATGGTATTGGCACAAAAACAGACACATAGACCAATGGAACAGAATTGAGAACTCAGAAGTGGACCCAAAAGTATACAGCCAACTGATCTTTGACAAAGCAGGAAAGAATATCCAATGCAAACAAGACAGCCTTTTTAACAGATGGTGTTGGGAGAACTGGACAGCAACATGCAGAAGAATGAAACTAGATCATTTTCTCACGCCATGCACAAAAATAAACTCAAAATGGATAAAGGACCTGAACGTGAGACAGGAAACTCTCAACACCCTAGAGGAGAAAGCAAGAAACAGCCTCCTTGACCTCCACCGCAGCAACTTCTTACTTGACACATTCCCAAAAACAAGGGAATCAAGAGCAAAAATAAATTATTGGGACCTCCTCAAGATTAAAAGCTTCTGCACAGCCAAGGAAACAACCCAGAAAATTAATAGGCAACCAACGGAATGGGAAAATACAGTTGCAAATGACATATCAGATAAAGGGTTAATATCCAGAATATATAAGGAACTCACCAAACTACACACCCGAAACACAAACAACCCAGTGAAGAAATGGGCAGAAGACATGAACAGACACTTCTCCAAAGAAGACATCCAGATGAAAAACTGATTCTAAAATCTATATAGAAACATGAAGTAACTGAAATTTTTGAAAAAAAAAAGTTAACAAAATTGCAGGACTTAATTAATAAAGATAAAATGCTAATGGCATAAAGATTTGCAAGTTAATCAATACATTAGTATAGGAAGCTCCCAAATAGACCTGCACATATGATCCTAGTTGATATTCAATAAAATGCTAAGGTAATTCAGTATAAAATGGGTAGATTTTGAACAATTAGATGGTCATATAGAAAAATATGCACCCAATCTGTACCTTACATCTTATACAAAAATAAAGTAAAAGTGAATCATAAATTTAAACATAAAACTTACCTTAAGAAACTTCTAGGATACATTATATTAAAGAATAGCAAATGGATTTTTTTTTAAATTATTGAACTAAATTTCATAAAATTTAAGAGCTTTTGCTCTTCCAAAATACAATTAAAAGAATAAAAACACAGGTTGCAGAGTTCAAGAAAAATTTGCAAATTAAATACATGATAATGGACTTGCATTTAGTATACACAGAGTAGTTTTAAAGTTAGATAAAGAAAATAACCATTCAATAGAATTGGAAAAGATGTTTCAGTGAACTTTTCATCGAAAGATATATACAGATTGAAAATCGCTGCATAAAACATTCCCAGCATCATTGGTAATTAAGAAATGTAATTAAAATCTCAGTGACATACAACACACTATTATAATGTCCAAAAATTAAAAAGACTGGCTGAAAAATGTGTTGACTATATTTATGGGGACCTATCTCTGGCTCTATTCTATTCCACCGATCTATTTGTTTATTCTTTTGCCAATACCATACTGACTTAATTATTATAGATTTATAGTAAGTCTTGAGGTCTGGTAGTGTAACTTCTCCAACTTTTTTCATTTCTTTCATTATTGCATTGGCTATTCTGGGGGTCTTTTTCCACTTCATATAAATTGTAAAATTACTTTTCCAGTATACACGGTAACTTCCTGGGATATTGATTGGGATTGTAAGAAATCTATACATCAAGTTGAGAAGATCTAACATCTTGCCAGTGTCAGTACTATTCTGTTTATTTCTTTGATCTTTCTTTAAGAGGTTTATGGTTTTTTCTCATATAGATATTGAGAACTGGTGCATTTGCACTGACATGTATTTTAAGATTTATACCAAAGCATTTCTTTAGTTGCTAATGCAAATTGTATTGTTCTTAATTTCAAATTCCACTTTTTAAATTTTTGTTATATAGGAAAGTAACTGACATTTTTAAAAGTTTTTATTTTAATTCCAGTATAGTTAACCTTATTATATTAATTATAGGTGTAAAATATAGTGATTCAACAATTCTGTACATTACTCAGTGCTTATCATAATAATTGTACTCCTTAAGCTCCAGCACCTATTTCACCTCCCTTTGGGTAACCAGCAGTTTATTCTCTATAGTTATGAGTGTTTCTTTGTTTCTCTCTCTCTCTCTTTCTCCCTCTTCCCACCTGTCTTCCTCCCTCTCTCTCTCCCTCCCCCTTTTGTCCTTTGCTCCCTTGTTTCATTTTTTAAATTCCACATATGAATGAAATTTATATCATATTTGTCTTTCTCTGACTGATTTATTTCATTTAGCATTATACTGTCTAGCTTATTCCATGTTATGGTAGATGCAAGATTTCATTCTTTTTTATTGTGTGCGTACACACACACACACACACACACACACACACACACACACACACACACACACAGCACAGCACATCTTCTTTATCCATTCATCTATAGATAGACATTTGGGCTGTTTCCATAATTTAGTTATTGTAATTAATGCTGCAATAAACACAGGGATGCATATATTCTTTCAATTTACTGTTTTTGTATTCTTTGGGTAAATACCCAATAGTGTTACTAGATCTTTTTAGTACTATTTTTAACTTTTTGAGGAACCTCCATACTGCTTTCCACAATGGTTGCAACAGTTTGCATTCCCACCAATAGTGTATTAGTGTTCCTTTTTCTCCCACATCCTCACCAACATCTGTTGTTTCTTGTGTTGTTGATTTTAGACATTCTGACAGGTGTGAAGGGATATCTCATTGTGGTTTTGGTATGCATTTCCATCATGATAAGTCACAATAAGCATCTTTTCATGTGTCTCTTGGCCATCTGTATGTCTTTGGAAAAATGTCTATTTATGTCTTCTGACCATTTTTAAATTGGATTATTTGTTTTTTAGATGTTGAGTCGTACCAGTTCTCTATATACTTTGGATACTAATTCTTTATTGGTAATGTCACTTGCAAATATCTTCTCCCATTCACTAGGTTGTCTTTCAGCTTTGTTGGTTGTTTGCTTCACTGTGCACAAACTTCTGATTTTGATATAGTTCCAATAACTTATTTTGCTTTTATTTCCCTATGGGAGACATATCGAGACAAACGTTTCTATGGCTGATGTCAAGGAAATTACTGCATGTGCTCTCTTCTAGGATTTTTAGGGTTTCAGGTCTCACATTTAGGTTTTTAATCCATTTTTACTTTACTTTTCTGTATGATACAACTGTTCCACTTCCTTTTCTTTGCATGTAGCTGTCCAGTTTTTCTATCACCATTTGTAGAAAAGACTGGCTTTTTCCCATTACATGTTCTTCCCTCCCCTGTTGAAGATTAGTTGAGCATATAATTATGGATTTGTTCCTGGTCTTTCTATCCATTTCCTTTGATCTTTGCCTCTATTTTTGTGCCAGTGCCATATTGTTTCAATTATGACAGCTTTGTAGTGTAACTTGAAATTTGGAATTGTGATGCCTCGAGTTTTGTTTTCCACTGTCTTGGCTATTCAGGGTCATTGTGGTTCCATACACATTTTAGGATTATTTTTTCCAGTTCTGTGAAAAATATTGGTATTTTGATCGGGATTGCACTAAATTTGTAAATTGCTTAGGGTAATATGGACATTTTAACCATATTTGTTCTTCCAATCATAGAGTATCTTTCCATTTGTTTGTGTCATCTTCAATTTCTTTCATCAATGTTTTATGGGTTCCAGAGAACGGTCTCCTTGATTAGGTTTATTTCTAGGTATTTATTATTTTTAGTGCAATTGTAAACGGGATTTGATTCTTAATGTCTCTTTCTGTTGCTTCATTCTTAATGGGTAGGAATGAGATGGATGTCTGTACATTGATTTTGTATCCAGGGACTTTACTGAATTCATTTATCAGTTCTACCACTTTTTTGGTGGAGTCTTTAGGATTTTCTATATAGAGTAACATGTTATCTGCAAATAGTGTAAGTTTTAGTTCTTCCTTGCCAATTTGGATGCCTTTTATTTCTTTATGTCATCTGACTGTTGTGGCTATAACTTCCAGTACTATATTTAATCAAAGTGGTGATAGTGGATTCTTGTCTTAAGATGTCCACTATCTTTTTTTTTTTTTTTAAATTTTTTTTTTTAATGTTTTATTTATTTCTAGGAGAGAGAGAGAGACAGCGTGAGCAGGAGAGGGTCAGAGAGAGAGGGAGTCTCAGACTGAAACAGGCTCCAGGCTCTGAGCTGGCAGTCAGCACAAAGCCCAATGCGGGGCTCGAACCCACAAACCGCGAGATCATGACCCAAGCGAAAGTCGGACGCTTAACCGACTAAGCCACCCAGGCGCCCCAAGATGTCCACTATCTTGATCTTACGGGAAATCTCTCAGTATTTCCCCATTGAGTGTGATGCTGGCTGTGGGTTTTTCATATAAGGCTTTTATTACATTGAGGTAAGTTCCCTCAAAATTTACTTTGTTGAGGGTTTTTATCATGAATGGATGCTGTTCTTTGTTAAATGCTTTTCCTGAATCTACTGAAATATGTTTTTATCCTTTCTTTTACTGATGTAACATATCATATTGGTTGATTTGTGAATATCGAGGCATTCTTGCATCCCGGGGATAAATTCCAATGAATCGTGGTGAATAATTTTTTTTTAATGTATTGTTGCTTTCAGTTTGCTAGTGTTTTGTTGACGATTTTTGTATCTATGTTCATTAGAGATATTGGGCCTGTAGTTCTCTTTTTTGTGGGGTTTCTATCCGATTTTGGTATGATGGTCATACTGGCCCCATAGACTGAACTGGAAGTTCTTCTATATTCTGGAATAGTCAAAGAATAATAGGTATTAACTCTTCTTTGAATGTCTAAAGTTCACCTGTGAAGACATCTGGCTTTGGACTTTTGTATGTTGGAGATTTTACTTTTGGGGTTTTCTGTTTTGTTTTGTTTTCTTTTCTTTTGTTTTTGCTTTTTGGTTTCTTGGCTTTTGTTTGGTTTTGTTTTTGTTTTACTGATTCAATCCCTTGCTGCTAATCATTCTGTTCAAATTTTTTATTTCTTGCTGCTTCAGTTTTGGTAATATATGGTTCTAGAAATTTATTCATTTATTCTTAGTTGTCTAATTTGTTGGCATATAGTTTGTCATAATATTCTCCTACAATCATTTGTATTTCTGTGGTGTTAGTTGTTATTTCTTCTCTTTAATTTGTGATTTTGTTGATTTGATTTATTTCTTTTCTTTACGAGTCTTACTAGAAATTTATCGATTTTTTGATCTTGTCAAAGAAACAACTCCTGGTTTCATTGAACAGCAGGTCGATAATAATAAGGAAACTATTATTTTTTTAGCTTCTATGTCATTTCCTTTTCTGCTATAATCTTTATTATTTTCTTCCTTTTGGTGGGTTTATGTTTTGTTTATTCTAGCTCCTCTAGGGGTAAGGTTAGGCAGTTTATTTGAGATTTTTCCTGCTTCTTTTTAAAGTAAAAATTTTTAAATAGTTTCTTGTCAAGTTGGTTTCCATGTAACACCCAGTGCTCACCCCCACAAGTGCCCTCCTCCATGCCCATCACCCCTCTTCCCCCCCCCCCATCAGTCCTCAGTTTGTTCTCAGCATTCAAGAGTCTCTCATGGCTTGCCTCCCTCCCTCTCCCCCACTATTTTCCCCACCTTCTTCTCCCCCATGGTCCTCCATTAAGTTCCTCCTAATCCTACTATACGTGCAAACATATGGTATCTGTCCTTCTCTGCCTGACTTATTTTGCTCAGCATAACACCATCAAGTTCCATCCATGTTGCTAAGATTTTTCCTGCTTCTTGATGTATGCCTCTATTGCTTTAAACTGCACTGTTAGAACTTTTTTGCTATATCCCAAAGATTTTGGACCATTGTATTTTCATTTTTGTTTATTTCTATGTACTTTTCTTATATCCTCTTTGATTTCTTCATTCACTCATTCATTGTTTAGTAGCATATTGTTTAACTTCCATGTATTTTTGGCCTTTCCAGATTTTCCCTGGTGCTTATTTCCAGTTTCATAACATTGTGGTCAGAAAAGATGAATGGTATGACTTTGATATTCTTGAATTTGTTGAGGCTTGTGTTGTGGCCCACTATGTGATCTATTCTGGAGAAGGTTTCATGTGCACTTGAAAAGAATGTGTATTCAGCTGTTTTAGGATGGAACATTTTGAACATATCTGTTAAATCCATCTGAGCCAATGTGACAGTCAAAGCCACTGTTTCCTTGTTGGTTTTCTGTTTTATATATGTGGGATGTTAAAGTCCCCTACTGTTATTGTTTTACTATCAATTATTTCCTTCATTTAAAAAATTATTTTTGTTTTATTTTATTTGAGAGAGAGAGAGAGAAAGAGAGAGAGAGAGCAAGAGTGAGAGTGAGAGAGAGAGCACTTGTATGAGCAGGGGAGAGGAGCAGAGGGAAGTGAAAGGGGGAGAGAGTGAATCCCAAGTAGGATCCATGCCCAGCACAGAGCCAAACATGGGGCTGGACCCCACTGTCCTGGGATCATGGCCTGAGCCAAAAACTTAAGTCTGACACTCAACTGACTGAGCCACCCAAGTGCCCCTTTGTGTTTGATTTCTTGTTGGGTGCATGAATATTTACAACTGTTTTTTGTTTTGTTTTATTTTTATTTTAGAGAGAGTTTGTGAATGAGAGGGGCAGAGGAGAGAGAATCTCAGGCAAGCTCCACCACACTCAATACAAAGTCTGATGTAGGGGTCCATCTCACAATGGTGAGATCATGACCTGAGCTGAAATCAAGAGTCAAATGCTTGATTTGACTCTTGATTTCAGTTCAGGTCACTTGAGACACCCAAGCACCCCAATATTTATCATTGTTATACCCTCTTGTTGGATTCCCCTCTATATGATTGTATAGCATCCTTCTTTGTCTCTTGTTACAATCTTTGTTTTAAGATCTATTTTGTCTGAGATAAGTATTGCTGAATTGATTTTTTTATATCCATTTGCATGATAAATGCTTTTCCATTCCCTCACTTTCAATTTGCATGTGTCTTTGGGTATGAAATGAATCTTTTGTAGGCAGCATGTAGATGGGTCTTCGTTTTTTTTTTTCCAATCCACTCTGTCACCCTCTTTTAATTGATTGTTTTAGTCTATTTACAATCAAAGTAGGTATTAATAGATGTGTATTTATTGCTGTTTTGTTGCTTGTTTTATGATTGTTTCTGTAGCTCTTTTCTGTTACTTTCTTCCCTTGCTCTCTTCTCTCACAACAAGTTGGTTTTCTTTAGTGATATACTTGAATTCCTTTATTATATTTTTTCATATCTATTGTTGATTTTTGATTTGTGGTTACCATGAAGTTTGTATATACCATCTTCTGTACATAGCAGTCTATATTTAAGTTGATGGTAGCTTTGGTTTGAACCCATTCTTACTCCTCTCCTCTGCACATTTTAGACACATAGAGTCACATCTTATATCCTTTTATTTTGTGAGTCCCTTGACTGATTTTTATAGATATACTTATTTTTACTGCTTTTGTGCTTCCTGGTTTTCTTACTCTTGCTTATGGTCTGTCCACTCAGAGTCTCCTTTAACATTTCTTGTAGGGCTAGTTTAGGGATCATGAATTCCTTTAAATTGTTTTTGTCTGGGAAATTCTTTATATTTCCTTAATGATAACCTTGCTGGATAGAGTATTCTTGGCTATATATTTGCTTGTTTGTTTCTTATTTATTTATATATTTATTATTTTACAGAGAGATACAGAGCAGCATGTGTAGGGAAGAGGGGCAGAGAAAGAGAGCATAAGTAGGCTCTATGCTTAGTGCAGAACCCAATGAAGGGCTTGATCCAACAACCCTGGTATCATGACTTGAGCCAAAATCAAGAGTAGGACACTCAACTGATTGAGCCACCTAGGTGTTCCATTGGCTGTAGATGTTTTTTTTCTTGTCAGCATTTTGAATATATTTTGCCACTCCCTTCAGGCTTGCAAAGGTTTCATTGAAAAATCAGCTGAGAGCCTTACAGGGTTTCCTTTATATATAACTGCTTTCTTTTCTCTTACTGCTTTTAAAACTCTCTCTTATTCACTACTCTTGCCATCTTAATTGCTATGTGTCTTGGTATAGATCTCTTTGGGTTGATTTTGTTTGGCAATCTCTGTGAATCCTGGATCTGGATTTCTGTTTCTATCCCCAGATTCAGGATGTTTTCAGCTATTATTTCTTCAAACAAATTTTCTTTTTTTTTTTTTAATGTTTTTTATTTATTTCTAGGAGAGAGAAAGAGACACAGCGTGAGCAGGGGAGGGTCAGAGAGAGAGGGAGTCACAGACTGAAACAGGCTCCAGGCTCTGAGCTGGCAGTCAGCACAGAGCCCGACGCCGGGCTCGAACCCACGAACCGCGAGATCATGACCTAAGCGAAAGTCGGACGCTTAACCGACTAAGCCACCCAGGCGCCCCTCAAATTTTCTTTTTTTAAAAAAATGTTTTATTTATTTCTGAGAGAGAGAGCAGGGGAGAGTCAGAGAGAGAGGGAGACACAGAATCTGAAACAGGTTCCAGACTCTGAGCTGGCTGTCACCACGGAGTCCAACACGGGGCTAGAACCCATGAACCACGAGATCATGACCTGAGCCGAAGTTGGACATCCTACTGACTGAGCCATCCAGACACCCCACAAATTTTATGATCCCTTTTCTTTCTCTTCTTCTTCTGGAATTCCTATAATGCAAATATTATTATACTTGATGGTGTCACCAAGTTCTCTAAGCCTATTTTTATTTTGCATTATATATTTTCCTCTCACCTGCTTTACTTGATTACTTCCTTTTTCTCTGTCCTCGTTTGCTGATTTGTTCTTCTAGTTTGTCAAATTTACTATTTATTCCATGTAGAGTAATTTTAATTTCATTCATTGTAGTCTTCATCTCTGGTTTTTTCTTATCCAATTGTTAAGGGTCTCACTGATGTCTTCTACTCTTTTCTCAAGTCCAATATCTTTGTTTTTAAGTTTGTTTATTTTGAGAGCAAGAGAGAGAGAGTGTGCAAGGGAGGGGCAGAGAGAAGGAGAGACAGAATCCAAAGCAGGTTCTGTGCCATCAGCACACAGCCCGATGCTGGGATCAAACTCACCAACTGCAAGATCATGACCTGAGCTGAGATCAAGAGTCAGACGCTTAACTGACTGTGCCAGCCAGGTGCCCCTATGATCATGACTTTATATTCTCTATCAAGCATATTACATATCTCCATTTTGCTTAAGTCTTTTGCTATGATTTTGTCCTGTTCTTCGATATATACTCTTCTGTCTCCTCGTTTTAACTCTGTATCTGTTTCTCTGTGTTAGGAAAGATAGCTACTTCTCTTGCACTTGAAAGTAATGGTCTTATGAAGACGAGGTTCTGTAGTGCCTTGCTGTGCAATGTCCTTTGTTCACTGGAAATTGGCACTTCATGGGTGTCTTTTATGTATGATGTGTGTGCCCTACTGTTGTGGCTGAGCTACTTTTTCCTTCAGTCCAGTTATCTGCAATGGCTTTCTTTGCCTTTTGTGAGAAGTGTTTGGTCCCTGTGGTGTTAGTGGGCTAGTCTAGGGATACCTTGGGCTTGAGTTGACTCAGATCAGGCATTTTCTAGAGATGTAGTAGCACCAAACCACAGGGTATTTTTCCTCTGTTGTCCTGAGAAGCTTTTTTTGGAGAGTAGAGCCTTACTCAGACCAGTTGTCTGCTTCTAACTGGGTCTCTGTCTAACTGGTGAATGTGATATCTTTCCTTTTCTTTAGGACAGGACTCACTTAGCAATGGTGTTGACACTGTAGTACTGCTTGCACACTGCATGGCCTATGGCGCCTCCTTATGTGGGCTCTTGCCAAGACCTTATTGGAGAAGGCAGATCTGCTGAAGTACAAAGCAGTGGGGTGCCATGTGCCAGGGCACTTACATCCTTCAGACTGACGCAGGCTATCTGTTCAGAGGGGTGGAATGGTGGAAGCACAGTGTGTGTGGGGGGGCAGTGGGGGGAGGTCTTGGAGGGTGAGGCTGTGCTATTTAAGTAGGAGTCCACAGTTGGCCCTGTGTTTACCTGAGAGAAGGGAAACAGTGTTGGCCAGTTGTCTTCTTGGAAGAGTTCCCTAGATAGTTCTATCCCTCCAGGACACATTTTGAGATTAGTAAATAACTCATTACTATATGCCCTAGGCGTCTTTCAAACTGCTGCTTCTAGGCTGAATCTCTGAGGACTGTTTGTTGTACTGTCTCTTTAAGGGTGAAGACTCAGTGCCTCGCACCCTCCAGGCTCTCCCAGAGGAAAATACACTGATTTTTTAAATTCCAGGTTTTAAGTCCTATTGGTTGTAAGAACTTGGTGTTAAGGTTATGTTATGGTGATTTGTCTTCTTCATGTGGACTCCCTGATATGAGGGTCTGCTTCTTTCCCCTCTATGTGCCTGCAACATACATCCATCCTATAGACAATCTCAAAAGTCTGTTAGTTCCAACTGCATCGCTATTCTTTCTACCCTCTTAGGTGTGGCCTCTTCTTTATATGTAGTTGTGGAGTCTCTTCTGCCAGTCTTCAGGTCATTTTCTGGATTATTACCACTGATGTGAATGTTATCTAGTTGTATCTGTGGGATGAGGTGAGCCCAGGGTCCTCCTACTCTGCTATCTTTCCAAGAAGTCTGGAAAGTAATTGACTCTTGTATATTAACCTTGTATCCTGCAACCTTGCTTATTACTGATAGGTAATTTTACCTATGATAATTGAAGTCATATGTTCACAAAAAGTTTTAAACACAAATATTCAGAGCTGCTTTATTCACAATGTCCAAAAGCTGGAAGCAACTCAAATATTCATCAGTTATGACTTGATGGAAAAACTCAGGTATATCCACATAATATAATGTCATTCAGAATTATAAAGGAATAAGCTGAGGATACATACCACATATGGATAAATCTTAATATGCTTAGTGAAAAAAGAATATACCAGAATAAAAGAGACATACTATATAATTACATCTATATAAAATTTGAACAACAACCAAAAACAAACAAACAAACAAAAACCCCAAACTAATCTACAAATGAACTGTTATTGCTTGGGGAAGTAGGATGGATTTCAGGAAAAGACAATAGGTATGTATTTCATAGGAACATGAAGAAATTTAAGGGAACAAAAGGTATGTTTATTATCTTGGCAATTCTTTCACAGTTGAATACATATGGAAAAATATACTAAATATTATATTTTAAAAGTATTCACATTACTGTATGTCAGAAAGGAACAAATTTGTAAAAAACATTTAAAAAATATCCTCAGTGACTGCTTTCCTTACTTGTAATATAAGCCAAAGACATTGACATTAGCTGGGTGTTCTAATATCTTTGAACTTTTTCTTCTACTACTCTCTCCTTTGCATTGTCCTTGGGATGCTCAACTATATTGGCTTCCTCGTTTCTTTCAGATTTCAAGGACAGTGCAAAATGTAGTGCTTTTTTCTTCCTATTTCCTCTGCTTAAACTGCTCTTACCAGCGTTTGCCTTGTTAAATTTTCTGTTGTCTTCAAATACTTTCTCATATGCCATCTACTAAATAATGTTTTCCTGATAACCCTAAATAGAAATAGAGCTTCCACCACATACACAATAACCACTCATTCTGCTGTCTTTATTTTTTCCATAGCTTTTATCTGCTTTACTATATTTATGCTTGAAACTTTGTATAAATAAGATAAGCTAGTCTTGCCAAAATGCAATAAGTACACTATAGCCAATTTATCCAACAGATTAAAACTAAAATCTGGACAGAATAAAAAACAGTTGCCACATATTTCTACAGAGTTAGCAAATCAAACAAGTCAAACAGGAAGTAAATTTTGAAGAGGTGCATTCTATCATGTAGGTTCTCAAGAAAAATTTTCCCCTATGTGTTTCCCTCCACTGATTAGAAAGCAAGTATCCAGTCGAGAGACAGTAGATTGTACATGGAGCAAAAAAGCAAGATATACCTTATTGTTTTCTAGACAGAGAATCAGAAGTAATCTATCTGTGAACCGTAAACAAAGAGAAGGATCCTCTTATTTTATTTCTTCTTTGTTTTTCTACTAAATCTGACTGTAAGTTATGTCCCAGTCACAGAATAAAACAAAAAGCTAAAACTCCAAGAGAAGGTTTATTTTTCTGGCAAGAAAGAAAGAAAGAAGAAAGGAAGGAAGAAAGGAAGGAAGGAAAGCAGGAAGGAAGGAAGGAAGGAAGGAAGGAAGGAAGGAAGGAAAGAAAAGGAAAAAAAGAAAGAAAAAGGAAAGAAGAGAGTAAGGAAGGGAGGAAGGAAGGAGGAAGGGAAGAAAAAAGAGAAGGCTGATATTGGACAATGTGTGTGAAATTCCTATTGTTATTCTTTGTTTTTCTTTCTTTCTTTCTTTCCTTCCTTCCTTCTTTCCTTCCTTCTTTCCTTTCCTACTTCCCCAAGGGCAATACCCATTTTGACGACATGGTGATACATACCACTAAACTCTACCAGAAATGCTGTCTTTCTGATCATGGAGATGTGAGAGGTAACTCTTGACAACTACAGAATGTGAAAAGAATCCTGAAGAAGAGAGAATTGAATAAATGACTCCTTAAATTCTGTATATGAACTGACATCAACTATGAGCTTACTCCTGAGATGCACAGGCATAGGACAGAGCCAACAAAACACAGAAAAGGCACTGAAAACTGAACTACAATATAAACCATCTTCAACTCTCAGGATGAGTGACAAAAGCATCCATTAGAACTACCACAAGAAACAAAATAGGACTTGCAGTCTGAACATGACCATACTGACCTCCTGGTAAAGATAAAAATTAACCTTATACAAAGGATTTTAACAAGATTCACATTCAAAATGTCCAAGATAAAATCTTGAAAAATTAGTAAACATATGAGAAACCAGAAAACATGCGACTGTCAAGGGAAAGAATGAGCCACAGATTCCAACTCCAGTATCACTAAGATGTTGAAATTGTCATACAAAAACACTAACACAGTCATTACAATTATTCCTTATGACTTAAAGGTAAACACTGTTGAAGTATGCGAAAGAGAGGTCTTATACAGAGATAACAAAGTAGAAAAAAATAACAACGTCATAATTTTATAAGTAAAAGTCTTAAATCTGAAATTCATCAGATGAGCTCAATAGCAGAATGAAGAAGAGTGTGATCTTAATTAAGAAAAATGATTCAGTCTTGAGAAAAAATATTAAAATCATGAACGGAACCTCAAGGATGTAGAACACATATAAAAATCTCTAATATTCATGTCACTGGGGTCCCAGAGAAGAAGGAAAAAATATTGGGCAGAGAAATATATTTAGTGACACTATGGAAAATTATTTTCAAACTTGGTAAAAGATATGAGTTTACAGATTTTTAAAACTCTTTGATCCCTAACAAGTAAACTTAAAGAACATATTTAATTGATAAAACTCAAAGATAAAGATTTATTGCAAAGAGGCAGAAATATATGTAGATATGTATAGATAAACAACAATTTGAATGACTGTAATTTCTCATAAGGAAGCTTAAAGTCCAGAAGACAGTGGAACAATATTTTTAAATGCTAAAATTTATTTTTATAAAAAAGTTAACTTAAAATTCAATATACAGAAAATATATTTCAAGAATGCAGTTGAAATAAAGGCTTTACCAGCTAAGAAAAATCAGAGAGAATCCGTCACCAGCAGACAGTCTCAAAATGAAATTCTAAAATGAGTTATGGTTGAAGAGAGGTTATACAAATTAGAAAATTAGGAGATCAGTAGTAAAGGGAGAACAACAGAAATTAGAATTATATGGTTACATATATTTATGGGAAGCTCACTTGCTCCCATTGTTTGAAGTCACTTCTAAATAGCCTTTGTGGGGTTTCCATGCATGCAGATGTACATTTGACATCTGCTACATGTAGGGAAGTACAGGATTCCATAGTGGTAAGGCTCTTTTACTTTTCACTTGAACTAGTAAAATGTTAACTCTAAGTCAATTTTGAAAGGTTAGGTATGTATATCGCCATCGTAGATTAGTGGTTCACAGTCCTATGCTCCCATTTCTAGAGATACCATTAGGTGCTGCTGGCATCTAGCAGTCATAGACCAGGGAAGGTGCTAAACATCCTGCAATGCACAGGATAAACTTTCCATCAAAGTTTATCTGGCTGAAAATAGTAACAGTGCCAAAGTTGGAAAACTGTGATTGGAGCAATTTCTAAAAAAAAAAGAGAGAGATTATAGCCAAAAGCCAATAGATAAATTAAAACTTAATACTAAAACTGTTCAAATCCAAAAGGAGGTAGCGGGGGGAGGGTATGAAGAACAACAAACAGATAAGACTTATGGGAAACACATACCAAAATGGTAAAGAGCTTCAAATCACACGAAGAAAAACTGATGAAATGAAAGAAAATATTGTCAGATCCACTATTGTATTTGGAAATTTTAAGATTCCTCTTTTAGTATTCATTAGCAATCAAAAGGTGTGGGATACTACTAAAAAGTAGATTAGACTAAAATGTATAGCATTAAATATTACTAGAAAAGATCCCTGGATAATAATTAATTACTTTCATTTACCATCATTTTTTATTGCATATAAGCTCCATTAAGGGAAGTAATTTTGTTTCGTTTGTTTACTGTCATGTCTCCTATACCCATATCAGTGTTGGGCACATTACAGATGCTTACTAGATAGTTACTGAATGGAGAGATGAATGCAAAAATCAGTCATAATCTTATATTACTTGCTCATTTCAGGAATAACAGTTCTGATTCTTTGAATTTTCCACAAATTTGGAAGATATACAATGTTTGCACTACCAGTGAGAATGATTCACTTTACAATCCATATCCATTCAAGTGAGTTCCTGACAGGCACTCTTCTCATAAGTTGCAAGGTGAAGGCTCTATGGCTTACCCAACATTTATCTCTTGTGCCCACTTTTTGCCAATTTTCCCTATGGTTAAAGTGAGAGTACAAATCAATCCAATTCAGATTACCATCTGGATTATCTAGTTAAAAATTCCTCCATTAAAAAAAAGAAATAAGAAACCACAGTCAGATCGATGTTCTTATTTGGTTAATCTTATAAAATAAATTAATAAACATGTTTCATAAAGACACTGAATAAACACATAACACACAGAAGAATTATTTTACACACTTAAATAATACCCTTATTAAGTGGGAAAAATACTAGAAACAGTACTAAACATTTTGTAACCATTAATTTATAACATAGGTATTACTGTATCTGTTTTTACAGATGCCTGTTAGAGTAATATTACTTCTACTTATAAAAAAGGTAAGTAAGAATTAAGATTCTAACACTTGGTTTTGCTGAACCTAGAATCCAAGAAATACGTACCAAATAATTACAGGAGGATAAGAATAAGTAGAGAAATAGGACCCAGAATTCTTAGCTGATTTTAGTAATGAATAATTGTTGAACACATTCTCGGATCTGTCTGGTCCTTACTCCATAGATGATAGGGTTCAGCATAGGTGGTACCAACAAGTACATGTTGGCCAGCAGTATGTGAGTGTGGCGTGGTATATGCTTACTAAAACGGTGGGTGAGGAAGGAGAAAAGACCAGGGATGTAGAAGGTGAGGATGACACACACATGGGACCCGCAAGTGCTGATGGTCTTCAACCTGGCATCATTAGAAGGGAGATTAAATACAGTACGAAGTATCTGCACATAGGACAGAGAGATACATGTCACATCAGTCCCAGCAATTAAGATAATGACTGCCAAACTATAAAGACTATTGATGGAAATGTCAGCACAAGCCAATTTCACCACAGCCATGTGCTCACAATATGTGTGGGGGACTACATTGGACTGGCAATATGGCCATCTCCTTACTAGAAAGGGATGTGGTGTCATTAGTATTAACCCACGTAGAAGTGCCACTATGCCAACTTGAGCCACCACAGAATTGGTAAGAATGGTTGTGTGTCTCAGTGGATTGCAGATTGCCACATACCGATCAAGTGCCATGGCCACAAGAAGCCCTGACTCCACCCCAGAGAAAGCATGGATGAAAAACATCTGAGTGAGGCAGGCATGGAAGCTGATTTCATGATAATTGAACCAGAATACACCCAACATCTTGGGTAAAGTGGAGGTTGACAAGATGAGGTCTGTGATGGCCAACATGGAAAGAAAATAGAACATGGGTACATGGAGAACAGTTTCAGTTTTGATGATGAAAAGGATAAGTATGTTTCCCATGAGTGCAATAATATACATTGAGCAGAAAGGGATGGATATCCAAATATGCAAATCTTCTAGACCAGGAATGCCCATTAGGAAGAAGGTACTAGGATTAGTGAATGCAGTGGAGTTAAAGTCAATCATGGTGATTCTGGCTACGTGAAGATATAGTCTTGCTTTCTTTCCCTCCTTTGTCCCTGGAGCTGTCAAATGCACATATACTCTGGTAAATATAAAGTAGGATTACTTAGGTGAAAATGCAATTGAGCAAATTCATTTCTATTTTAAGTCCTCCTTGGTGAACTGCTTTGAAATTACATGGATTGCATTATTCACTGTCTGCTATTAATCTAATTAAGGACTAGTTAGAGTAAAGACTATCTCCTTAAACTCAGAAACTCCACAGTGTTCTGCCCTACACTAAGTCTCTCTCTGTCTGTGATAGCCAGGCTGAGCAAAATTTCTTTTTCTTCTTTTTTCTTTTTCTTTTCTTTCTTTCTTTCTTTTTTTCCTTTTTCTTTATTTTTTTCAAAATTTCTGATAAATAACTCAGATTCCTCACATTCTAACGGGGGGGGGGGGACCTATAATAAAACTCTCACTAAGAAGTACTGTACCCTCCAAACAAATTATGGTCTTGGAGACTTTTTGCATGAGGTAAATTGTAAATAGAGATTTTTGGAAGCAAGACATGAAGGAATAATAAGCATTCAATACATGCAATGCTTTGAAGGACAATACTTTTGAAATTTGCTGCCCTGATGAATTTTGGCCATATAAGATACAGCATCTGATCACTAAATGCATAGTAGCTTTAAGATAGCAACAAAGTCATTGAACTTACACTCAAACTGTATGCTCCCTGGATTTTCCAGAATCCCTGGAAAAGTGTTACTTGGGCAGATTGCCCATGCTTTCATGATAACTCATATATACATATATACATATTCGTACACATAGATGTACATATACATATTTATATATGTATGTATAGATATATATGTATATATATTTATTATATAAACTTTCTATTCCAACATCTCAGTTGATGCCAGATGTTCACTGTGAAACTAATGGTTAGTATGTTATTTCTTACTAAATTATTCTTATGCCCAGAGAATATACTGCATACACTTCCTTTTCCAAAGTTGGTAGGTAACAGGTGCCTTGTGGACCTGAATTTCTAAAGGATGAATGGGGAAAATGTCAAGAGCATCCTGATCAAACCTTATTAGTGGCCAGTTCTACATGGTGGGACTACACCAATTTACCTGTCAACAATGAGGCAATCCAGAGAAGTCTCCAACATATCTTCAGAGGGACCACTGTGTCTTCCTCTATTGCATGCTTTCAGTTTATTTTCAGCACAGTTGAGTCTCAAGAGTCCAAAGTAATTCCGAATATTTTTTCGTGAGCTCTAGGAAGCTTTTTCTTACACTAGATATCCTCATCACTGCCTCTCTCATGTCTTAGATTTGAGTAAACATAGACGAGTTGTCTATTTCCCTCCAGATTAATTGTGTTGTGTTGAATTAAAGCCAGGAACTCTGAGATTTGAATTATTCCCTCATGAAAGGTTAATTTCAGATTTTATAACTCCACTAGGGAGGAGTCCCAGGGGTTCAAACACTGCAACAGATGTTTCCTTACCTTTCTTTACATTCTGAGAAGTATAAATGGTGCCAGAGGGAGTCCACAATTACTCTATCACATGACATCAGTTGACATCAAATGAAATTTTATTTGAGTGAGACTTTATAATGAATTTTAAAAATCAGGAATAACTTTAAAAAATTAACAAAGAGTCAGTGGAAAGTTGCAATTAGTAATATGTCCTGTAGATCTAATGCACGTATAATGATTTTAGACAAAAATGTTGTATTATAAACTTCAAAGTAGTTAAGAAAATAGGTTTTAATTTTTCCTACCTCCAAAACAGAAATGGTAATAAGATGATGAAAATAGACAAAATAAGATTAAAAAATAAGAAATGATAAAATAGATATGATTAAAGGTATTAGCTAATGCTATGTGGTAATCATAATACAATACATAAATGTGCCAAATGAACAACTATACACCTTAAATTATATAATGTTATAAAGCAACTGCATTTCCATATAGATAAAATTTTTTTTTTAAGTTAATAGAGCTTCAGAACTCAGAGAGATCATAAAAGTAGATAGAATAAAATGATAGTTGGGGTGCATGAGTGGCTCCATCAGTCAAGCATCTGACTTCAGCTCAGGTCATGATCTTGCAGTTAGTGATTTCGAGCCTCCTGTTAGGCTCTGTGCTGACAGCTCAGAGCCTGGAGCCTGTTTTGGATTCTGTGTCTCCCTCTCCCTCTCTCTGTCCCTCCCCTGTTCATGCTTTGCCTCTTTCTCTCAAAAATAAATAAAGATTAAAGAAAAAGAAAACTTTAAAAAATACTTTTCATGGGGCACCTGGTTGGCTCATTCAGTTAAGCATCTGACTTCAAATCAGGTCATGATCTCACAGCTGGTGGGTTCGAGCCCTGGATCAGGCTCTGTGCTGACAGCTCAGAGCCTGGAGCCTGCTTCAGATTCTGTGTCTCCCTCTCTCTCTCTCTCTCTCTCTCTCTCTGCCCCACCCCCCCCTTGCTTGTGCTCCCCCTCTCTCAAAAGTAGAGATAAACATTAAAAAAAATACTTTTTGTACTTCAAATATGTGATCCATATCTTATGATAATCTATAGAAGGAAGGAAACTTTGTGCCAGATTCAGGTATGAAGGGTGAGGATTTGGAATTAGCCAGTAATATTTGTTTTAATCTTAAAATTCAAGAAGTGAAAGGGGAGCCTGAGTGGCTTAGTCGGTTAAGCTTCTGACTTTCGCTTAGGTCATGATCTCGCGGGTGTGGGGTCTAGCCCCGCGTCGGGCTCTGTGCTGACTGCCAGCTCAGAGCCTGGAGCCTCTTTCGGTCTGTGACTCCCTCTCTCTCTGACCCTCCCCTGCTCACGCTGTCTCTCTCTCTCTCCTAGAAATAAAAAAAAAAATTAAAAAAAAAATTCAAGAAGTGAAAGAAGAGTAAATGTTACTCTAGGAAAGAACCTAAAGTTGTGATATTGTGCTCCATATCTTCACTTCATAAAGACTGCCTCGTAATTGCTGGAAACAGCATGGACTTATTTTGCTTATATTTTCACTAAATAAATAAATAAGAACAAAAGAGGCCGATTTTCAAGTGAAAACTAGAAAGTTTCTGATTATGTCTCCAAAACATCTTTTCTCCTATCAGACTTATTTTTTCTCTTCATTGGAAAACTGTCTTTTTATTTGGAAACTGTCTATCAGAGAAAATTGCTATTTTAGACTGAAAACACGAACCTTGTATAAATCAATTTCTGTGAATGTAATCAGATTGATATGCAAAGACAAATATGAATATTTGGACCATTTAAACGGACTTTGGTTTATGGTTTTACTGGATCTTTGTGTTACGCTCACTTTACAAAGTTCAAAGAAAGCATCCAGCCATACCTCTCAGATGCATCGCCACGGTGGCAGCCAGTGCACTATTTCAGTTTAACTACTTCATTTACCATTATTTTTGGTCTTCAATATCTTTCAAACATCAAAAACATTTCATTTAGTTCCAGGCACCAGTAAGGCCATAACATATTATGTTTAAATAATTCTGTTCTTGTTGATAAATAGTCTTCATTTTAAACTCCCTAAGTGCTGCCTTTCTCTTAGTCACCTTAGCCTCTATAGGAAATCCTGTAGATGTCCCTACAGTTTCGTCATGGAAGTAGAGACTGGTCCAGCAGGAGACCTTCCTGATCCTGCTTCTGTCTTAAGGCTGGAGTCCATTTGTTGCTCACTATCCTTGCCATATAAGCTATTAAATATTTTTAATTCCTCTTCTGTTTTTCTGAGTAGAATGCCTGTCTCACGTAGTCCTATTTCTCATCTGGCTGGGTTTTGCCCGGGTTGTACTCATCTTGCAGATGCTTATGAGACAAGCCAGCTGCCTCCTGCCTCTTGCTCTGGTGCCCATAGGTTTTACGAGGGTTATGCAAAATGAATGCCCCATGGGGATGGCTGTCAATGATCACAAATGAGAACATCTCTCTTTGTTCTTCTAGAAGAGTCTCACTGACCAGAGTGATGACAACCTTCTGAGACCCACTAGAGGACTGGCCTCAGGAACCAATAATTAGAAGAGTGTGTGGTCATTAGGGTCACAAGGATGATTGCTTAATTGTACTTTTGTGGAACTAAACCTTACAAATTGTAGAGAGAAAACATGGTCACCCCAGCATGAAGCTGATGAAATTTTCTATAGCCCCACATTTTTAAACCATAGAGTTGTAAGTCAGTATGGTTTAAAGCAGTGTCAATAAAGTATTACCCATGTGGTACCTGCCTCAGAATCACCTGAAATGATATTTACCTAGATATTTCCTAAAATTTCATATTTCCCCAGATATTGCATAAGTTGCAACAGCTTAGCTGATGTTAGCTCCTTAACTTAAAAAGGAGGATAATAATATCTTCTTTTCAAGAGTTATTTAATATTAAAATTAATAAGGTATACAAAAAATTACCCATTTACTATTGATAAATAAGTTATTTTATATCTATTATTATTTTTGTTATTTTAGTTTTGCCTTTCAAATGTAAACCTGGGATTTCCATTTTCAAATAGATGTGAGGAACTAAGTAACAATGTCAAGCATGTAATTAAATTCCCTGCTGCTCTTTAATTGCCAGCATTGGAAAGAATCTGTGAAATTAGGACTAATAAACACTGATGACCAATGGAGGAGATATGGCAGACATAAGACAAAACAGAAAACATAATGAGTCATTTTGTCCCCCTTTTCTACCACTTCTCCTGTCATTAGTCTTCTCTACCAGTCTGCACTTGCATAATTCCCTTGCTATCAACTGTACCATTTATTTTGCATATGACGTTTATTTTTTTAATTTATGTATTTTAATAGTTTATTGTCAGGTTGGTTTCCATATAACACCCAGTGCTCATCCCAATAAGTGCCCTCCTCCATGCCCATCACCCCCCTTCCCCTCCCCACCACCCCATCTGCCCTCAGTTTGTTCTCAGCATCTACAAGTCTCTCATGGTTTGCCTCCATCCCTCTCCCCCACTATTTTTCCCCTTCTTCTCACCCATGATCCTCTGGTAAGTTCCTCCTAATCTTCCTATATGTGCAAACATATGGTAGCTGTCCTTCTCTGCCTGACTTATTTAGCTCAGCATAACACCCTCAAGTTCCATCCATGTTGCCACACATGGGCAGATTTTGCATATGATGTTTACATTATCCATTGAGATACCTTCACTGAAGCTCATAGGATAAATGATTTGCCCAAATCAAACAAAGAGAAGTAAGGATGTCTCAAAATAACACATTTAGAATTGAGGGATTTAATATGTCCTCTTGAATGGAAGGGGAAAAAATTTATAATGCTGTACAACATATTTTATCCCAGGATCTGAATTTTCCTTCTTAAAACAGAATTCTCTGTTTCTTTTTTCTCTGTCAGTATAATGTAAAAGACCCTTATTTGATGTGTAAAGTGCAGGGAAAGCATAGTCTTATTAATAACAGGGGAGTCTGTTCCACAGATAGCCAAATCCTAAGAAAGGTGTTAAATATCATTAATTCTATATCTTATTTCTTTTCATCTTTTTTTTAAAGATTTGAATAAATAGGGGCCCCTGGGTGGCTCAGTGGTTAAGTGTCCAACTTCACCTCAGGTCATGATCTTGCAATTTGTGGGTTTGAGCCAAAGCAGCTTTACTTTTAATAAAGATATAGGTAAAACAAAGTATTTGCTTTGTTTTTGTAAATATTTTTAGTAATTTTTATTAAGTTTATATATTTATTTTGAGAGAGAGAGAGAGTAGGGGAGGAGCAGAGAGAGAGGGAAAGAGAACAAATCCCAAGCAGGCTTCCTACAGTCAGCACAGACCCTGACCTGGGGCTTGAACTCACAAGACCTGAACCAAAATCAAGAGCTGGATGCTTAACGGACTGAGCCACTCAGGCACCCAATCAACTGAAGTATTTTATGTCAGTCCATACAGATACATTGTATGTGTTTGTATGTGCATATGTGTGTGTCTGTGTGTATTTACTCAATTAGTGAATAGTATGAGAAAATGTTTTGCAATTTGTATAGTGAAGATTCAGATACAAGAATTTAGGTAGTTAAGGATTTTTAAATTTGAACTTAAAGGAATATGTTAGGACATTCGTTTCTGGACAAACTGGAGTAACAGGAATGTGCATGAAAGAACTAAAGTACCATAAAATATATAAAGTGCAGGCGCTCAAGATATTGGACATCAGATAATAAAGGACAATGGAACCTGAAGGATGGGAAACAAATGAGGTCATCCCTACAATTGTCCAAGCTTACTGCACAGAGAAAGTTACCAAAACACATTAGGGAAAGTTAGAGCCCAGGCAGAGTACAACATGATTCCTAAATTCAGGATCTGGAGCTGGAATAATCATAATCATAATCAATCATAATCATAATCATAATCATAAATTCTTGTTCTTCTTCTTGTTCTTCTTCAAGATTTGTTTGTTTAGGGTGCCTGGGTGGCTCAGTTGGTTAAGCATCCAACTTCCAAGTTTGGCTCAGATCATGACCTCATGTTCAGTTCATTGAGTTTGAGCCCACAATAGGGCTCTGTGTTGACAGTTCAGAGCCTGGAGCCTGCTTTGGATTCTGTGTGTGTGTGTCTTTCTCTCTGCCCCTCCCCTGCTCATGCTCTGTCTTTCTGTCTCCCAAAAATAAATATACATTAAAAATGTTCTTAAAAATTGAAAAAAATGTGTTTTTTGTTTAATTTTGAGAAAGAGTGAGTGGGGAAGGAGCAGAGAGAGAGGGACAGAGACAGAGAATTCTGGTGTCATCACAGAACCTAATGTGGGGCTTGAACTCATGAACTCAAGAGGTGAAATCAAGAGTTGAATGCTTAACCAAATGAGCCACCCAGGTACCCCTGGATCTGGGATTCTTGGAAGGATAAAACAGAAACAGTAAATCAGTGTACCAAAGTGAAGAAATCTTCAGAGAGAGAACTTCTTTGCTTTAAAAATCACTTCAATGCTGATTAGTTCATGCTTGTGCTAATTAGTTCAGATAAGTTTGAGCATATTTACACACAATATGTGTGAACCAATCTACCCAAACCACACACACACAAAATGGGGATAATATGTGAAGCCAACCCTTTTTGTGCAGTCATCAAGGGATTTTCACAATTTATTGTGATATAGGAATACAGAGGGAAACAATACAATGAGACAAAATGAGTAGTAGATGAAATATTGCTCTGGCTTCACACAGTACAACCGAAAACAAAACCTGACAAGTTGGCCAGTTTCAATTTAATCAAGTCCCAGAACAAAGCCTGTAAACAAAGAGATACAAAAAAGAATTTGGCATCCCAAAGGGTAAAATATATATTGTTTTTTAAATATTTTATATGTTTATATATGTTTTATATATTTTGCATCTATATTTTTACATATTATCATATATATTATACATATAATCCATTCCAACCTATTAGCCATGAAAAGAAATAGCAAAACAAAATTCATAAGAAAAATTAATCAACTGAAACTGACACAGAAATGATACAGATGCTAGAATTAATCGACATAGACATTTAAAGCTTTTATAAATGCATTCTATATCTTTGATAAACAGCATCCTAGCATCCAAAAGAAGGGAAATAATTGGATTGGCAGTCCCAAAATCACCATCAAAATAGTGTCCCTAACACAACAAGCAGTTCACAAAATGCTCTGTTCAAAAGGTTTGTTTTTATTTGACAGAACTCAGAAATCAACCCATAAGAAAAAGGCATTTATAGTGGCAACTGTTTAACACTGAAGTGTCCTAAGCAAACAATGATTGGGGTAACAAAAGACTGACTATAAAACTCAAAACAAATCAACAAATAAACAAATGAAAACAGAGAATGAGATATCAATAGGAGGATTTGAAAAGTTCCAACATGTTTTTAGGAATATAGAAGGCCACATATCTGTGTGCATAGTACATTCACAAGATTTCAAAAAACAAACAAAGCCCACTCAAGGTAAAAACTTTGCTTACTAATCAAAGACTTGGTATCAACTATAATAAATAAGTTCCAAGAACTAAAAGAAACCAAGTCTAAAGAAGAGAAAACAAAAGTTTGAGAATCATGTGTCTCCAAATAGAGAAAATAAAGACAGAAAGTTTTTAAAAAGAATGAAATATAATGTAAATGTACAATAAATGAATGTAAAATTCACTATAGGTACTCAAAAGCATATTTGAACTTATAGAAAAAAATGAATAAGCAAGCTTGAAGAGAGACCAATTGAGATGATCTAGCCTGAGAAGAAAAAAAAAAAAGCCAAAAAGTAAATCCTAGAAGAGCAAGAGAGACACAAATAACATCTGAAAAAATAATGGCTGAAATTTTTCAAAAATTGATTAAAAAAACCACTTGAATACTCACAAACAGGTAGAATGAAAACAAGATAAACAAGATATCCTTATCTAAAGTATCAGTCAAACGTTAAAAAGAAAAAGACAAAGGGAGAATCCTGAAAGAAGCAAGATATGCTTTCAAACACATTTGATTACTAAGAATTTAAAGAGTCCCTCCCTGATTCTCTTGGTTTTCACACCATAAATAACAGGGTTCATCATAGGTGGAATAAGAAGATATATATTGGCTATAAAAATATGGATATGTGGAGCAATGTGGTGACCAAACCTATGAGTGAGAAAAGAGAAAAAAGCTGGTGTATAAAACACTAAGATGACCCATACATGGGAGACACACGTACTTAAGGTCTTGAGGCGGGCAGCTTTCGAAGGCAGATTAAAGACAGTGAAAAGAATAAGGACATAAGAACAGATGATCAATATGAAATCCAATCCCCCTGTCAGGAATGCCACAATCAGGCTGTAAGCTCTACGAATTTTGGTTTCCGTGCAAACCAGCTTTATCAGGGCCATGAACTCGCAGTAGGTATGGGAGATGACATTAGTTCTGCAGTAGGAAAGCCACCTCAGTAGAAAGGGATGTGGACTGAGGAGTACAGCTCCTCGAAAGACGATGCCCAAACCGAAGCTTACAATCACTCCAGGTGTAAAGATAGTGGAATGTCTTAGTGGGTGGCAAATGGCTATGTAGCGGTCAAAAGCCATGGCCAAGATAAATCCAGATTCCATAGTAGACAGAGAATGAATAAGATACATCTGAGTAAGGCAGACTTCAAAGTGGATCTCTCTGTAATTGAACCAGAAGAGGCTAAGTATCTTGGGAATTGTAGACGATGTAAGAATCAAATCAGCCACGGAAAGCATGCATAGAAAGAGGTACATAGGTTCATGCAGCTTGTGGTCTGTCTTGACAATTAATAGAAGGGCAACATTTCCCATTAGTGACGCTATGTAGACAAGACAAAAAGGGATAGAGATCCATATGTGGACAGCCTCCAATCCTGGAATGCCAAGCAGTAGGAAGGTGGTAGGGTGAAGATTGGTTCTGTTGTAATTTAACATTATGCAAACAGTAGATATTCCATGACCCTGTCCAAATTAAAAATCACAAAGATTATAAATATATGAATACTATTTTTTTCCATTACTATGGGTTGGGAGAGATGCCGGTTATTGAGTTATTTCTTTAGTAGTATAATCTTGCAATGCATTAAATACATGGACTGTGCTTTTGGGGGTAAGAAAAATTAGTAGAAAAGTATCTATCTATCATCTATCTATCTATCTATCTATCTATCTATCTATCTATCTATCTCCTTGTCTTTTTTTCAGAAAGTGTTGCTCTGTTAGCCAGATGCTTATCAGTAGTATTACAGTTACAGAGGCAACAGTTGATATAATGCTGAGTGTGAAGATACAATTTTCTACAGTTTGAGACAAACAAAAAAGGCTAAGTCTAACCATCATGATTGAGATCAGTGATTTGCGGTATTTAACCTGTCTTACCCCCCTTCTCAATGATAGGGCTTATACATATAATGAAAAGGTGACTTGGGAAATACTAAAGAACAATTGGGGAAATTAGCTTAAAAAATAGGATGGAGAAGTATGAACCAAACAAGTCCTATTTTTAAAGACAAGTTATTGAGCTAATAAATGAAGGATTCTTCATAAAATCAGCTCAACTGAACAATAAGAATATCACTTAGCAAAGGACTATCCAATACAAAAATGACTAAGTCTGGAAAACATGGGTATTCACATTACCAGATATTTATATTGTTTTCTTCCAGAAGGTGAATAATACATTCTTTAATCACACAATACATTTCACACTGACTTTTTTTTCCAAAGCAAACTTTTTTGTCCCTCTATACCAATGAAGTGCCTTTTATTCCTATAAATTATTCATTCCATAACTGGAAGTCTCTATCTTCCACTCTTCTTTATCCATTATATCTATCTCCCACCCTCCTTCCCTCTAGGAACCTTCAGTTTGCTGTCTGTGTTTACAGGTCTGATGCCTGAAGCAAACTTTTAAATGCAACCCTTGATTTCCAGAAATCAGCTTACCAAAAATGACGCCTTAGAGTTTGTGAACAATTATTTTGGAAGGGTATCCTCACAGTACTAAATTTTTAATTGGTAAATCATTATTTTGGTTCAAATATTGGTATATGGCAAGATTTTATAACATGAGGTATCCTTTCATTCTGAATAAAACTAAGCATGAATTTTTTTAAAAAAATGTTTTTGACCAATGTAGTTCACGACTAAATCCTAGAAGTAGATTAACAAAAATTATGAACAAAGTGTACATCTCAGCTTAAATATTGAGTTCATCTTCTTCTACCTTATTTTTTGTCAAGAAGTTTAACCATCTTTCAGAGAGCCACAAGTGCTATCTTCACTACTTTAGACTGGACCTAGAACCCCATCCTAGTTTCCATCATTCCCTTCTTATGGAAACACTGACTTTTTCCATCCCAACTCAACTATAACTCTGAAGCCTATAACCAGGTTATCTTACCTCTATGATGAGATGGTCTCATTGCTCACCCTGAAGGTCAGCCTAATATTGGCTATACTACAAAAGGTTCCATTATACTTCTTTTCCTGGGGGACCGGAGCCCTGCAAGGAATATCCTGCCTATCACCTCGTGAGAATGCTATCTGATTGCAGGCAATTTCATTAATCTCTCCCAGTCTCTCCAGGCACAATTTGATCTCTGGAAGGGAATCAATATTGTAGTGTCATTGCCACCTATGCTCTGAACTTAGAAACCAGTAGGAGATGGTCTCTGGATTCCAAGTTTCTCGAGATACTGATTTATTACATTCTTGAGCTTAAGCACATGCAGGTGCTGTGAATTAATGCCTTCTTACAACAAATGTGATAAGACCTAGACAGAGTGTAGAATATCAGAGGCACATGGTTATGAATTAATTAAGGTGTCCATATTAACATCCCCATATGTCTCCAGATATTAAGTAACTTACTTGAGTCTTATCTAGTTCTGAAAAACAACTAAGGCTCCGGGATACTGTCTAGTCATGTTTCTATCCCTGAATCCCCTTGAATTTTACTTGTTTCATCAAGTACAGTGTATTCATTATTCCTATACACAAAAGAATCATTATGTGCATTTTGGTTGCAATGTTATGCAAATAGGATATTTTCCTTATAAACTTGTCCTTTTTCAACTTCTATTCCTATTTCTGTATTTCAGGAGCATTGAACATTACAAGCTATATTTCCCAGGATCACAGGTCATGCTTACTTATGCAGGGTTTGTTCCATGGAGGCACTTGCAGGAAAATATTAGGGAAGAGGAAAGGAAAATCAGGTTATTTCTCACTCTCTTCTACTGCATCTACTCCAGGGCTCCAGATCCTGCCAGAGGGGACTTCCATGGTTTGGCTTCCACTCGGAGACTCATATCTTTGTGTCCTGGTTAGATTCTGACTAATACAGATACCTTTAATAATTCTACAGGGCTTTGGTAATAGGGTGATTTGAAGACTGACAGTATTTCCTAGTTAACTCTTATTAAATATTAGAAAGGGGACAATAAAAAATGACCAGCAACCTCAACTCCAACGTAATAAAGGCCATATATGATTGACTCTTGTACTAACATTGAACTCAATGGTGAAATACTGAAAGTTTTTTCTTTATGATCAGGAACAAGACAGGAATGCCCATTTCTATCACTTGTATGCAACATAGTTCTGGAAGACTTAGCTACAGAAATTAGACAAGAAAAATTGCAGTATTCAAAATCAACATGAAAAAACAAAAATTGCATTTCTATACACTAAAAATGATCAATCTGAAAAAGAAATTACATAGATAATTCCACTTACAATAAAATCAAAAGAATAAAATAGTAATAAATTTAAGCGAACAGAGGAATACTTGTACCTAAAAAGTAAAAAAAAAAAAAACATTGTTGGAAGATATTAACAAAGACAAAATAAATAGAAAGATATTCCATGCTCATGGATTAAAGGACATAATGTTGTTAATATGCCAAAGCTAGTCAAAGTGGTCTACGGATTCAGTGCAATCCCTACTAAAGTTGCAATGGCATTTTTGTAAAAACAGAAAAATCCAATCTAAAATTCATATAAAATCTCAAGGAACTCAAATTAGCCACACACAAAAAATCTTGAAACTAAGAACAAAGTTGAGGTCTCTTACTTCCTGATTTCACAACTCACTATGAAGCTACAGTAATCAAATCGATATGGCACTGGCCTAAAGATAGACATATAGACCTATACAAGAAAAAGGAGAACTCCCAAAAAGCTCTCATGTATATGGTCAGGTAATTTCTACAAGAAAGCCCAGGTCATTCAATGCAGAAAGAACAGGGTTTTGTTTGTTTGTTTGTTTTTCAACAAATTGCAATGAAAAAACTAGATCTTAACATGCAGTAGAATGAAGTTGGACTCCTATCATAAAAAAAGATACTAAAAATGGATTTAAGACCCAAATAGGAGAGGTAAAACTATCAAATACTTAGAAAAAAAAAAGAAAGAGAAAACCCTCATGAAATTGCAATTGACAATTTCTTGGATAAGACACCAAAACATAGGGAACAAAAATAAAAATAAATAAGCTGGACTGCACCAAAATTAAAACTTTTGTGCATTTAAGCACAAAGAACAAACTACTTGGTGCCAGGGGGGAAGTAGGGCTGGGGAAAGGGTGAAATAGGTGAAGGGGATTAAAGGTCAACTTATTGTGATCAGCACAGAGTAATGTATAGAATGTTGAATCATCATATTCTACACCTAGAACTAATATAGCATTGCATGTTAATTATACTTCAATAAAACTAAAAAATGAGCAGGAAAAAATATTTTTGTGCACCAAAGGACACTATCAACAGAGTGAAAAGACAACCCACAGAATAGGAGAAAGTATTTACAAACCATATATCTGATAAGAAATTAATAGCCAGAATATATAAAGAATTTCCAAACTCAATAGCAATGACCACAACAACATGATGGATTAGAAAATGAGCAAATGACTTGAATAAACATTTTTCCAGAGAATGTGTACAAATGGCAAATATACACATGAAAAGATGCTCAGCATCACTAATTTTTAGGGAAATACATATCAAAACCAAAATGAGAAACCACAGGTTTATTAGGATGGCTATTATTTAAAAAAACTATTGGTGTGGATATGAAAAAATTGTAATCCTTTTCACTATTCCACTATTGGGTATATATCCAAAAGAAATGAAAACAGAGACTCAGACACATATCTATATAACTATATTCACAATAGCATTGCTCATAAGAGCCAAAAGGTGGAAGCAACCCAAGTGTCTATCCATAGATAAATGGATACATGAAAGAGAGATAGATAGATAGGAATCTATATCTAGATATATGTCTGTTTTATCTATGTATCTATAGTCCACTATATTATATATGGGACTATTATTCCACATTAAAAAGGAAGAAAATGCTGATGCATTCTACATATGAATGAATCTGGAGGATATTATGTTGAGTGAAATAAGCCACTCACAAAAAGACCAATCATACTGCTCAGCATCCCTCCTCATCAGGGAAATACACATCAAAACCACACTGAGATACCACCTCACACCAGTCAGAGTGGTTAAAATGAGCAAATCAGAGAACTATATGCTGGCAAGGATGTGGAGAAACGGGCACCCTACTACACTGTTGGCGGGAATGTAAACTGGTGCAATCCCTCTGGAAAACAGTGTGGAGGTTCCTCAGGAAACTAAAAATAGAACTCCCCTATGACCCAGCAATAGCACTGCTAGGAATTTACCCAAGGGATACAGAAATGCTGATGCATAGGAGCACATGTACCCCAATGTTCATAGCAGCACTCTCCACAATAGCTAAAACATGGAAAGAGCCTAAGTGTCCATCAATGGACGAATGGATCTAGAAGATATGGTTTATCTATACCATGGAATACTACATGGCAACGAGAAAAAATGAAATCTGGCCATGTGTAGCAACATGGATGGACCTTGAGGGTATTATGCTGAGTGAAATAAGTCAGGCAGAGAAGGACAAATATCATATGTTTGCACATATAGGAGGACTAGGAGGAACTTAACTGAGGAACAAGGGGGAGAAGAAGGGGGAAAATGGTGGGGGAAAGAGAGAGAGGCAAACCATGAGAGACTCTTGAATGCTGAGAAAAACTGAGGACTGATGGATGTGGGGGGGAAGGGGGATGGGCATGGAGGAGGACACTTGTGGGGATGAGCACTGGGTGTTATGTGGAAACTAAATTGACAATAAACTATTTGTAAAAAAAAAAAAAAAAAGACCAATCATACAATCCACTTATATGAAGTACCTAGAGTAGCCAAATTCACAAAGACAGTACAATGGTAGTTCCCAGGGAATGTGGGGAGTTAATATTAATGGATAGAGTTGCAGATGGGAAAGGTAAAAATCTCTGAAGAAGAATGGTGGTGATGATTGCACACCAATGTGACTGCACGAATTACACTGAGCTGGACAATTAAAAATGGTTAAAACAACAACTATTATGTTACATATATTTTTCCCACAATAATAAAAAAAGCTGCCAGTAAATGTCCTTTAATTACATTTTTTTTTTTATTTCTAGGATAGAGAGAGACAGCGTGAACAGGGGAAGGTCAGAGAGAGGGAGTCACAGACTGAAACAGGCTCCAGGCTCCGAGCTGGCAGTCAGCACAGAGCCCGAGGCGGGGCTCGAACCCACGAACCGCGAGATCATGACCCAAGCGAAAGTCGGACGCTTAACCGACTAAGCCACCCAGGCGTCCCCCTTTAATTACATTCTATCTTAATACAAAAAGCATGAGTGGTGAAATTGGATAGATAGATACATACATAGATACATGGATACATGAATAGATGATAGATCAGTCTTCATGACCTTTCTTTATTACCAATGTACAAATATATATTAACAAAGAGAAACATCAAGAGAAGCTTCTTGCTTTTGTACACTGAGCTGATCCATAAATAAGAGTGGGAAACTGTCCATCATTTAGCTCTCAAGAGAAATCTTTTCTTTTTTTTCTATATTGTTTATTTATTCTTTTTCTCCTTCCACTGTTCACTTTTTGTTTGTAATTATCCTCCAAAAGATATGCAGTTGGAAGGAGATTACAGTTTGTTCTACAATATTTAATAAGTAAAAAAGCTGAAATAACTTGGATTAGAATTTTGGGAATTCACAGACATAGAGTAAATAAAAGAACTTTCAGGTTGTAAATGCAATTCAGCTTGTGGGAGTGAGGGCAGCCAGTTATTTTACTTATATCACCTCTTTTATTTCCATTTATTTTATCAAGTCAACTAAAATCAAGCAACTTTGATCATTAATGTCCTAAGAACATATCCCCGTATTTTCTTGGTCCTTACTCCATATACAATAGGGTTGAGAAAAGGGGGCACCAAAAGGTATATATTTGCAATAAAAATATGGACGTGGGCAGGCACGTTCTTCCCAAAACGGTGAGTGAAAATGGAAAAACCGGCTGTGGAATAGAAGACAAGAATAACACAGACATGTGAGACACATGTTCCCAGAGCCTTAAAGCTAGCTTCTCGGGATGGCAGGCAGAATACAGAGCGCAGAATGAAGGCATAGGATACAGCAATGAGAATCGCATCACACGAACCAATGATAGAAGCCATACTGAGGCTGTAACTCTTGGTGGCCCCTATGTCCATACATGCCAGCTTCACCACGGCCATGAACTCACAGTATGTGTGGGCAATGATTCGTGATCTGCAGTAAGGAAGTTGTTTGAGCAGGATGGGATGTGGAGAAAAGAAGGCTACACCCCGAATCACCACAACAATACCCATTATGGTGATGCGTGCATGGGTGAGAATGGTAGTATGATGCAGTGGATGACAAATGGCCACGTAACGGTCAATGGCCATGGCCAGGAAAAATCCCGATTCCATAGCAGTAAAACTATGGATGAAGAACATTTGGGCTAGACAGGCATCAAAAGCAATGTCTTGGGCTCCAAGCCAGAAGAGACAGAGCATGCGTGGCAGCGTAGATGTGGAGAGGACCAGGTCAGTGATGGAGAGCATGCACAGAAAGAGGAACATCGGCTCATGGAGACTTCGCTCTGCCCTGACCACGGCCAGGATGGTCACATTCCCCACCACAGCCACCACATACATGGAGCAGAAGGGAATCCCAATCCAGACATGCAGGTGCTCTAGTCCTGGGATGCCCATCAGCAGGAAGGTGACAGGAGAGGGGCGAGAGGTGTTGAGAGGAGGCATGACGCTTTTCCTGTGCTTATCAGTACTTCTAAAATGAAAGTTGCTATGACAATGATCACCAGCAGATGCTGAAAACATGGAGATTCTGCTCAGGAAGACCCTTAATGATCTGTTGCTAAAAAACAATTCAAATTCATAATCAGGTGTATTTATATTCATTAGGACCATAACACCAAAATTAGTAATAATGAACCAAATGATCATGTTTAGAAGTACAGAAAGATAATATTTATATCGTATTATCCCAGGGACCTATAAATCACCTTGCCCCTTCATTTCCAGTAAAAGATTCCATCTGTAGTCATACTTGTACTTAATTCAACTAATATTTAGTGATTTTCTTCTTTGAGTTCCCATTCAGTATTTCCCTTATATCAATGGGTTTCCTGTAACTGGAAGTGACCAAGCAGAGGCACCATGAAAATATCAAGGAGATATGGAAAGGACTCTTACAATCCAATCTGGCATTCACATGGGGAATAGAAATAAAATGGTCTTTGTTCCTCTCTGGACGTGATATTGAGGTCTTGACACAGCTTTTGAAGTAGAATCAACTCAGTCTCTATCTTTAGTCTTTAATTTCCCACTGTGCATATGTGACTAATCTGGCAAGATTACAACTTGCTTTTTTCCTACTGTTTGTTTCTATCATGTACTGTTTAAGTACGCACATATTATGTTATTTTGAACCAACAGATTGCCTATTGGTAAGGATAAGATATTTCTTAACAGTAACCTTGCTCACTATCCTTTTATTCTCTTTTTTTTTCAGATTTAGATTATTTCACTGTGCAGATGTATACTAATTGTGCTCCCTCATTTGTTGATCCAGAAACCCAGATTCTCAAACATACACAACAGTTTACTGATTGGATTGGTAAATTACTGATGATGCTTGAGATATCAGCTACTGACTATAGTAGGTTTCTTAATACTTCTTCCTATAATTCTGAGCAACAATCAAATTTCCAAGGCAGAGAAGTCCAGGATGAAGTGGGTGAGCACGAAGCAGGAGTTGAGAAGGTTAAAGACAAGAACTAACTTTTAAGTCACCACAAATGCTTCAGTTGTAGAGTAACCCTTGGTTACTAGTTTTCTGCTACTCCTGGCTTCCATCAAGGGAGTACATAGTACTTATGTAGAACTGCCATCAGTTAAAGAGAATCTGCTTTCCTTAAGTCCCAAACAAATCCTTATAAATATAATATGTACTAATAAGAACTTACACAGAGGTACCAATACATATGCTTTCCTGAATCACGCCAGAATACTTATTATATCCTCCACATATTATTAACCAAACAATTTTTTCTAGGCTCTTATATGTACTAGAACCTGGCTTTATTATAGTGAAAAACACAAATATGTCTTTTTTTATGATTTAGCTTTAAACAAATAATGGTAGTATAACTTTTTTTAAAAATATTTTTATTTATTTCTAGGAGAGAGAGAGACAGCGTGAGCAGGGGAGGGTCAGAGAGAGAGGGAGTCACAGACTGAAACAGGCTCCAGGCTCTGAGCTGGCAGTCAGCACAGAGCCCGACGCGGGGCTCGAACCCACGAACCGCGAGATCATGACCTAAGCGAAAGCCGGACGCTTAACCAACTAAGCCACCCAGGCGCCCCGGTAGTATAACTTTTAAACACATAATTTATATGGCAAAAAATTATCCCAAAGTTAAAGGAAGGATGAGTTATACAAAAATGACAGCAAGAGATCAGATTAAGCTTAGTGAGTCAAGAAAAGTCTTCTTGAGTAAATGGAACTTAGGCTGGAATATGAAGATTATATGACTTTGTCCCATGAAATCTGAATATAGATATTTAGTTACAGATAAAGGTAGTACATATCCATCTATCTTCACCCACATGCACACGCACATAAACAAAGGAGAGGAAAGGGTATAAACAAAGTTCCATTGGGAAGGACAATCATGATGTAATTAATTAAATCTAGTGTAGTTGAGACTCAAAGATTACAAAGAGATGGGGTACCTGGGTGGCTCAGTTAGTTGAGGATTCCACTTCAGCTCAGATCATTATCTCATAGTTTGTGGATTCAAGCCCTGCATCATCCTTTGTGCTGATATCATGGAGCCTGGAGCCTGATTTGGATTCTGTATCTTACTTTGTCTCAACTTCTCCCCTGCTGGCTCTGTCCTTCACTCTCTCTCAAAAATGAATATTAAAATTTTTTTAAAAATGATTACAAAGAGATTAAGGTGAGATAAAATTCTATGGGTAAACAAAGGTCCCTACACATTCATATGTAAGCACATAACCAGCAGGAAATTTCATAATCTAAATGAATGCAGTGGTTGTTAGGTGCTCATTAGTAACTGTTGGAGTTCCAGATACAATGCAGATCATTGTAAGAACAGAACTAGAAAACACACACACTCAGAGATACACACACGAGTTTCCAAAAACACTTTTTTTGGTACAAACACACATGATATAATCTCTGTGACATCTGCCAACCTGAGGTTGAGTATGAAGGTCATGAGGTATTTTGTTCCTTCAATAGATTCACACAATATGAAATATGGTCAAAATGAGAGATAATGTTCATTTCTATGAGATCCTTAAAAAAGATCTTTGTTTCCTACAATCTCTTTTTTTCTTCATTTCATCAATAAAGAATGTGTATTCCCTCTATTTCAAAGAATTATATCTTCTTTCTTGAAACTAGGACATTTGGAAAATAAAAAGATGTTAAGAAAATCCCAAGTCCTTTAAAGTTTTCCTTAGATTGACCAGACTATCTTTCTCTCCATCCTTCTTTAGTTTCATAACTTTAATTATCTCACAAGGAAATGTACTCAGAACCAAGAAGCAACCTAAACATGTAGTTTCTATAAATAGCAGCTTCAACATGATAATCTCAGAGGATAAGTAAGAATAACAAGTGGCACAAACAGGTCCTCATGGAATCATTGGGAGAGAGGGAATATTTGTATCATTGGTAAAGATTTGATAATCTCTCTAACTGTAGGAATAGTAGTTTACCTATACATTCCCTTAGGTTTCCAGTTGCAGATGTAGCCATCTCTTAGTATTTTGATATAATCTGTCAACCAATTAACAGGGCCCGAAGGGAACTGAAGAGATAGAGAACACATTCGTTGTTCCTTTAACACATCAACTTCATTCCATTGAAACGTAGGGCATAAACTTCGCAGGCCAGAACAGAGGGGAAGGGATGGTATATGTAAATTATTAGAAAAAAAATATTCAAGAATTCCTTATCTAGCAAAACTGCCCTTCAAAAATGAGGGAGAAAATATGATATTCCCAGACACACAAAAGCTGAGAGAGTTCATTATCTCCAGACCTGTTCTTCAAGGGATGCTAAAGAGAGTCCTTTCTGTTGAAATTACAAGAAGTTAGAGAGTAACTCAAAACCTATAAAAAATATAAAGTTCTTCAGCAAAGATAAACACATACACAAGTATAAAACCAGTATTATCATATTTGGTTCATAACTCAACTTTTTATTCTTTTACAGGATATGAAAGACAAAAAAAATTATAAATCTAAGTTAATGGGTACACAATATATAAGGAGGTACTTTGTAACATTAATAACATAATGTCATTATGTGGGTGGTGAAGCTCTAAAGAGGGGAGTAGAGCTTTTGTTTTGACTGAAGTCTAGTTGTTATCAGTATAAAATCACAAAGAAAATATTTGTAAAATATATACAAAAGGAAATATCAAGGAATCAAAAAGTGTCATTACAAAAATTAAGCAAACACAAAGACAGGCAATAAAAGAAGAAATGAGGGACAAAAAAAGTTATAAGAAATACTGAAAACAAATAACAAAATGGTAATGGTAAATCCTTCTCATGAATCATTATTTTAAATGTAAGTGTTTTAAAATCCCCAGTCAAGGGGCACCTGAGTGGCTCAGTCAGTTAAGCATCTGACTTTAGCTCAGGTCATGATCTCACAGTTCATGGGTTTGAGCCCCGAGTCAGGCTCTGTGCTGACAGCTCAGAACCTGCAGCCTGCTTCGGATTCTGTATCTCCCTCTCTCTCTGACCCTCTCCTGCTCATGCTGCCTCTCTCTCTTTCTCTCAGAAATAAATAAAACATTAAAAACAAAATAAAATAAAATCCCCAGTCAAAACGAAGAGTGGTAGAATGGACAAAAACAACAGGAATCAGACTTCAGTTTTCCAATCTGGTATATGAGAAGCTGGAAGTTCACACTCTACCCTAACAACAAGTAAAAAGCTGAACCAACTGAGAAGTCACCAATTCTTTTTAGACTCATAAGAGAAGTAAGGTCACAGGGCAAATTTCTGCCCCCAAAACTGGAGAAACCAGTAAGTGGAGAAAAATTATAATTTGCCAGAGCAGAAATCTCCATGAGAAGCAATTCCAGGATAAGGCAATACAAACCATAATTGACAAGTTGCTGGTGGCTTAGTCTAGGCAAGTCTGAGAGACAAACTCCAGGGCATCTCAGTCATTGAAGGGTCCCTACACTTTTGTGAGTTTTACTTCTGGGAGCTCATCAGGTCCTCACAGTGTTATGAAAGAAAAATCCTCTCATGATTGGCAGGGGGATGAGAAAGTGAACCATTTTGAAATACACCAGAGCATTCTGTTCTTAACAATGTCTTCCTGTAGGAAAAACTAGTTAACCAAACCCTAACATGCTAGGATTTTATCAGAGTCTAACTGGCCTGGAAGAAGGGAAATACTCAATCCCAGCTGCCACTAACCTTCCATGTAGGAAAGGGAAATAACCAACTTCAATCCACCTTAGACACATGGTCCCTCCTAAGGGGAATGAGGGAGAAACTAAGTATAATACAGGACTTTATAGTTCAGATACAAAAGATGTAAAATTCACTAAAAGATGAGATCTAATCATAGAAAAATAGAGAATTTCCCATTAGTCTACATTTTACTGTCACATTAGTAAGACCTATTTATGGAAGTTTTTTCACTGAAGACATCATGTCTGAGTATCAAGAAAGAATTACAAGACATACAAAAAGGCAAAAAATACAGCTTGAAGAGAAAGAGTGAAATTCAGAACAAAATTTAGATATGTGGCAGGGATGTTGGAGTTATCAGATCATGAATTTTAAAAACTATATTAATATACTAAGAACTTTAATGAACAAAACACACAACATGCAAAAACATATGGGCAATGTAAGAACAAAGATAGAAATCCTAAGAAAGAACCAAAAAGAAATGCTAAAGGTCAAAACCAGTAACAGAAAAGAAGAAAGCCTTTCATGGGATTATTAGTAGACTGGGCATAGGTGAAGGAAGACGTGTGATTATGAGAATACCTCAATAGAAACCTCCAAAATTGAGAAGCACAGAGAATAAGACTAAAATAAAGAAAAGAATAAAAGCAATATCCAAGGACGGTGGGACAACTACAAGAGGTGGAACATATGAGTAATGGGAATGCTAGAGGGATAAAAAGAAGAGATAGGAACATAAGAAATATTTGAAATGATAACGATGGAGAATTTTCTCAAATTAATGCCAGACACCTAGCTACATATCAAGGAAGCTCAGATTATACCAAGCAGGATAAACAAAAAAATAATTACATCTAAGCCTATTATCTTCAAACAGCAGAGAATTAAAGATGAGAGGAAAAATCCTAAAAGAAGCCAGAATTAAAAAACAAAAAACAAAAAATAAAAAAAAAACAAGTTATAAAGGAACAAAGATAAAAATTACATCTGATTTATCCTCAGAAATCATGCAAGCAAGAAAAGTGGAGTGAATGAAATCTTGAGGATTCTGTGCCCTGCAAAATAATTCTTTGGAAGTGAAGGAGAAATAAAGACTTTCTCAAACAAAAACTGAGAGAATTTATTACAAGTACACCAGTTTAGAAGAAATGTTAAATGATTCTTTAGAGAGAAGGAAATGATATAGGCCAAACACTCAGATCTACATAAAGTCAGTGATTGTAATCTATCACATCAACAGAGGACTTGAATACTATAGAACAATTGAACATAATGTATTCAGAACATTCCTTACAATGATTGCAGAATATATTTCTCAAATACACATGGAATATTCTGCAGAAGAGACCATATGCTAGAGCACAAAACAAGATTTAACAAACATAAAAAGATTGAAATCATACACAGTATATTTTTCTATTATAATAGATTGAAACTAAACTCAACAGAGGAAGAACTAGAAAATCGATAAATATGTAGAAAAATGGTGCTTGGGGGCTCAATTGGTTAAGCATCGACTTTGGCTCGGGTCATGACCTCCTGCTCATGACAGCTCAGAGCCTAGAGCTTGCTTGGGATTCTGTGACTTCCTGTCTCTCTGCTCCTCCCCCACTTAAATTCTCTCTCTCTCTCTCTCTCTCTCTAAAAAATAAATAAGCATTAAAAAAATTTTTTTTAATTTAAAAAACAAACAAAAATTTAAACAACTCACACAAACAATCAATGGATCAAGAAGGAAATCACAAGAACAATTAGAAAATATTGCAGAAATAAAATGAAAACACTATATTCCAAACAACACTTAGGACAGTGAAATGTATAGCCATAAACCCTTATATTAAAAAAGAAAAACTGAAATTTACATGTTTATACAGATAAATTATGCTTAAGGGTAAAAAATGAAAGTTCTTCTAAGATCAGGACCAAGATGCCTGATCTCACCACTTCTGTTCAACATAATACTGGAAGTTCTAGCCATATCAGTTAGAAATGGAAGAAGTAAAAGGCATCCAGGTTGGAAAGGAAAATGTAAAAAGCACTTCTGTTCTCAGATGACATGAGATGATATGTAGCCAATCTTGAATATCTTGCCAAAAAATGTTTAGAAATAATAAACAAATTCAATAAAAATTCAGCATACTTGGGGCGCCTGGGTGGCTTAGTCGGTTAAGCGTCCGACTTTCGCTTAGGTCATGATCTCACGGTTCGTGGGTTCGATCCCTGCGTCGGGCTCTGTGCTGACTGCCAGCTCAGAGCCTGGAGCCTGTTTCAGTCTGTGACTCCTTCTTTCTCTGACCCTCCCCTGTTCACGCTGTCTCTCTCTCTCTCCTAAAAATAAATAAAACATTTAAAAAAAAATTCAGCATACAAAATCAATAAGCAAACATCAGTTGCATTTTTGTACACTAACAACAAACATTCCAAAAGGGAAGTTAAGAAAATGATGCGATCTACAATAAAATAAAATACCCAAATAGTGCAGTAAAATAGATGGTTGTAACAGTTTGGAGATAGGAACAAAAAGAATAAAGTATTTAGGAATAAACTTAACTAAGGAAGTGGAAGATGTGCACACTGAAATCTGTAAAATTTTGCTGAGGGAAATTAAAGAAGAAACCAGTAAATAGGAGGACATCCCAGGTCATGGATTAGAAGTCTTGACATTGTTAAGGTGTCTATATGACACCTCTCTGAGGAAGACCTACAAAAAGATGCTCAAAGTCTCTAATCAAAACCACAGTGGGAGGACTTCACACCCATTACAATGTCTGTTATTTTTTTAAAGGGCGGAGGCGTTGGGGGGTACAAAGGGGGAAGAAGGAGAGGAGAGGGAAAGAACAAGTAGAGTTCTGCTATTATGGAACCATAATAAAGGAATATCATTCACACAAACACAATGTTTATATGTGAAACAGCAAGGAGATACAAGAAATTTAAGTATGGCAAAGTGGAGGGTGATCATAATTTGGAAATAGGATGCTCTGTGAATGTCATGTAACAGAAACTACTTTAAACCATCTAAAACCCTTGGATGTGTAAGATAGAAGCACCAAAAATAAAGCAAGATAACTTCTTAAGAACAATAATGACAATAACTTGGGAAATCTAGAACTTTCTTTTTCTACACAAAGAGAAGCATGTGTGAAAGGGAAGCATATGCATCAGAAATATCTTGTCCTAATATTAGAGTAATGTCTGAAAAGACCACATGCAAATTTATAATCATTTGAATGTACTATTTCTTTTAAGTTTATTTATTTTGAAGAAGGTTGGAGGGGCAGAAAGAGAAAGGGAAAGAGAGAATCTCAAGCCCGATGTGGGGCTTGCTCCCAGGAATTGTGAGATCATGACCTGAGCTGAAACCAAGAGTCAGACACTTAACTGACTGAGCCACCCAGATTCCTCAAATGTAGTGAGTAGTTCTTGTGTTTATATTCTATGTACATGTATATGCATATATATTTTGATGGTAAGGTCTACCTCTGACCTGTGTGTTTCTCTTATGTCTGCTTCTTTTACACTCCCTTCTACCTGCAGCACAATGTCAGCCCTTTCTAAGGAGACTTTGAGATCAGAGTCAATGGCCAGAGAGGGATTATGGTTTGGGCTTATTTGCAGAGCTGTCCCTCAGGAGATGAAGGGCCAGAAGTTTCAAACTCCATTCTATGAGGTGGCCGCAACAGGGAATCTAGTTCCCATTCCTGCTGGGATAGGTTATATATTGATGAAGAAATCTAAGAAAGCCTAATAAGAAGGTAAGGGGGGAGGTTTTGATTAATTTTTGTAAGGGAATATTATGCATCTGCCAGGACTCTGCTCCATAGGCTACAAGTCAAGAGTGGGGTCTTAGATGACAATTTCTACCACATTCTTCACTCAGTACTCAGTAGTAGGAAATGTGGGGACTGTTTTAAGTATTTAGTAATCCCTGTTTTTTTCTGATACCTGCAGGATAGTTAAGACAATGGCTTTTCATGGCAGTAGAAAAATTCAAGTTAGGATAGGACCATAGCTGAAAGTAGGCTCTAAAAACAAGCACAAAAGGAGGCAGCAGGGAACTAAGAGTCCTGGAAGAAGGACTTAGGTATCGTCTCACTACTGCCAGAGGATCTCAATTAGCCAATTTGTCAGTATTACTCTAAACTTAGAGAGGGGCTGAATGTTTTTATCATTCTTTCCTTCATTACCTCTTTCCTACTTTCCATCTAGCTTCCCATGTTTCTTTCTCCTTCTTTTTCCTTCATGCCTTATTGCTTCCTTCAAGTTTTCACCTCTTTCCTTATTTTGTTTGACTTTCTCTGTTCAAAATGAATGATCAAACAATGGGGTAAGATGCCTTGGATATTGCTTAGAGTAAGCTTAAAACTTCATTAATTATTCCTGACTTGGGAGAGCTATGTCCGTGATCAGTTCTTCCCTCAAACACCTTTATTTCAACTTATCTGACCACTCTCTTGGATGTCCCTCTTCCACACAATAAGGCAAAACCCTTTTTTGCTTTATTCTTCACTATGATCTAAGCAACAAAGGGATTCACATCGTTCTAGTAAGAAATGTAGACCCCAAGGTCTAAAGGTTCTCGGCTTGTTGAATACCTGTACCTGTCTCTGTTTAAGCTTTGTTTAATGGTGTTTATCTATGTGTTTATTGAATACTTCAGTGAGTGAAGAATACCTGTTGGCTCAGAAGGTGATGTTTTGAATTTGAATTCATGTGAAAATTCATATTAAAAAAACATACTGAAGGCATTTGGCATATAAGGTATCATTATATCTGTATAGCTTTTATACCTGTGTTTCTATATTTCTGTGTGGCCATATGTATGTATCTGCACATTTTTGTCTTTGCCTTAATTTATTATGTTTGTCTTCAACATCTTCAATCTGGGAAGTCATTATAGTATGTATTAATCCAGAAACTATCTTTACTCTTTACTCTGAAGTTTTGGTTCAGAACTTCATAAGATGTTATATAACCTCTAAGCATTGACTATGCTCATAATAATTATAAATGATCTGTTCCTTGAATTCAATTGTGTCCAATACCAGAAATCTTCCTTTTTGTTAATCCAGTATACGCAGATAGGTAAGAAATAATCCCACTGCCTTCCCTTGCACTGTAATAAAACAAAAAATAATTTGAAATTATTTGAAACCATTCTTGTGCTTTTTTTTCTTCTAGGAATGGGCCATACATATCTCCTACTCTAGCCAAATCCAGAATGGCACATCAAAATATAACCGTGTTCCATTCATCCAGATTTTTTCTTTTAGGCATCCCAGGGCTTGAGACTACACATGCCTGGATTTCATTGCCCTTCTGTTGCATTTACCTTATGTATCTTATGGGCAATGTCACAATCTTGATAGTCCTAAGGACAGAAAGAACCCTGCAGGATCCAATGTTCTTCTTCCTTGCCATTCTATCTGCCATAGATCTGGCCCTCTCCACAACCTCTGTTCCACGTATGTTGGGTATCTTTTGGTTTAACGCTCATAAAATTGGCTTTGGAGCTTGTGTGGCCCAGATGTTTCTCATACACACCTTCATAGGAATGAAGTCTGCTATTTTGTTGGCAATGGCCTTTGACTGCTATGTAGCCATCTGTGACCCACTCTACTATATGACCATTCTGACAGTCTGGGTGCTGTCAAGAATTAGACTTCGGTTGCACTCAGTGCGGTTGTGCTCACAGTGCCCACAGTCTACCTAATCCACTGTCTTCCTTTTTGCAATGCCTGCATTATTGCCCATACCTACTGTGAGCACATGGGCATTGCCAAGTTGGCTTGTGCCAACATTTAAATCAATGCTATCTATGGTCTCTTTGTGGCTTCCTTCCTTGTTCTTGCCCTGGTACTGGTTGGAATCTCCTATGGCTACATCCTCAGTGCTGTATTCCACCTGAAGTCACGAGAGGCATGTCACAAGACCCTGAGCACTTGTAGCTCCCATTCTGCAGTCGTGTTTGTTTTCTACACACCCTCTCTCTTCTCCTTCCTCACTCACTGATTTGGCCAAAAAAATACCTCTTTCTGTCCACGTTCTTGTTGCCAACATCTATGTGGTCCTTCTACCTGCCTTCAACCCTATCATCTATGGGGTAAGGATGAAGCAAATCAAAGACTGTATGATCCAAGTGTATACTAGCAAGTGAGGAATACTATATCATTGATCTTTAGGGATGAAGACCTGTGTTCAATAACCATATTAACTCCACCTCCATATTATACTTGACAAGCAGTTGCCAGTTTATTTGTCCATATGAGAAAATGTTAACCAAAGTCTCAAAATGGTATGACATAATCAGATTATCCAGGCTTTGGGAACTAATTTCTAATTTAAGTCTGTCATTAAGTTCTCATTAGTTTTGCTGAAGGATTGCAGTCTCTGCCTGTGGTAGTTCATTATTCTGAGGAAAAGAGAAATCAGAAGACTTGCAGACGGTCCCTTATAATTTAATGCCTGGAAGTTTCTTTGATTACACCTGGTATTGATATGACATAATAGAATTCTGTGTGAAATGTTTACTGGTAAGTCTAAGCCTATTCCAAGTAAATTAGTTTTTAATTTACAAGTAAATTTAGTACATGTAAATTTACAATAAATTAGAATTAAATAAATAGACTTGAGAGTGCAATTTTTATTCCTAATAAAGGACAACTTACGTCATAAATTCAAATCTGCCATCATCAGTTGGAGTTATTTTAACTTTTGGCAGTCATCTGTGCAGGGATCTCATGAGCCTTCATTCTTGGAGTTTATCAACACCATTTTGCTGTGAGCAAGATGGGTTTCTAATAGAAGTGAATGTCAAACCATGGTAGATAAAGAACCTGGAAGACGAATTTTTAGAGTCATCTTTGATTAGTGTTTTGATGGAATTTTTGGCAGAGTTTAGGGTAAACCTACCCTGTCTTTTCCAATGAAGACTGGTAAACAGGAATCAGTTTGTTTTCCTTTTTTTGCTACTGTGGTACTAATCTAAGTAAATGATATAAGATATCTTGAACTAATTGCCAAGGGACTATCTCAATGTTCTGTTTGATCTCCTATTTTAGAGAGTACTACAGTTTCAGTCTTCAAGTGAATAGAAACTATAGATACAATGTGATTTACATAACTGCAGGGTGCATGTAGTTTATCCATTATTAAAATTCAAAAATGGGAATCAGTTATCTAATAATATGGTGATGCACATAAGTGTAGGGAATCTTTAACTACCCATTTTCTTAAATATTTTAAAGTTTCATTGTCCCCAGCTCCTTCTAAATACTTTGACAAAAACATTTAATGTACCTTTCAATGTGTTTGCGAGAGTAAATAATATTCACTTCTTTGTTATGTCGATTTCACTTTAAGTAAAATGAATTTAGAATAGTTTAAGAAAAATGAGTTTATAACAATATATGAAGGTAAAATACACATAATATAGGGTAATTTTTTTACATTATTAAGTGATATATTTCAATTTTTAAACTTAACAGTTCAATATAGTACAACCCCCTACCAACTGCTCATGCATACACGCTCTTTCTCTGTCTCTAAATAAATAAATATATAAATAAATAAACAGTAAAAAAAAAAAGTTTTAGGTCCAACAACTGAATGAAACATTCTCTGTTTTCATGATTCAAAGTAGGCTTTTATTCATGTAACCTAGTTATTTCTTTCAAGACAGATTTACAAATTTTCAGGTCATATATGCAGCACTGAGCTAGGAATGAAAACCCCCAAGATCATCTTTTCCAATTTGGTTTTTCCAGTCAATTTCATTAACAAAATCATATATGGATTTTGTCAGTTTAACAAAATAGTAACAATTATATGGTTCACTCAGAAAATTGCCTCTCATATATATTTGATTAAGAGAGTCCAATGGTGATATATTTTGTATTTTTATTGCCACGTCATAACAATACATTTTTGTGTGTGTGTGTGTGACTCAGATCAGGGTGATGGTATTGGAGGTGGAAAAAAGGACTGATTTCTGGATATGTTTGAAAAAGAGCTAGCAGGTTTTGTTAATGAATTGGATATTGGATGTCAAATGTGACCAAAAAAAAAAAAATTAAGGATGACTCTAAGTTTTCTGGACTAAGCAATTAGGAAGATGGAGTTGCTATCACCTGAGACTTTAAGACATAACCCAAATCTGCCCACCTCTCTCCATCTTTACCCCAGACCAAGCCACCATCATTTTTCCCTAGACCACCAAAGTGGCCCCTAACTGGTGGCCCTGCTGTCATTCTCATTCTCTAGTCTATCTTCATACCTACATTAGTGGCAGTTTTAAAATGTAAATCAATTGGGATGCCTGAATGACTGCAGCTTAGGTCATGATCATGATCTCATGGTTCATGAGTCTGAACATACGTCAGACTCTTTGCTGACAGCTCAGAGCCTGGAGACTGCTTTGGATTCTGTCTCCCTGTCTCTCTGTCCCTCCTCCAGTCTCTCTCTCTCACTTCTTTTCCCTATGGATGGAGTCACTGATGCCTTTACATCTAATCATATCATAAAACCAATTCAAGAAAACTTAGAACCAATTTAGAAATGTTATCTTTAAGATTATTTTCCTCAAGACCTCACTCTCAGTATCAAAATCTATATTAGAATTCTCCATAGAAACAGAACTAATAGAATATATATATGAATATAATAGGACAAACTCTATCTATCATCTATCTATCTATCTATCTATCTATCTATCTATCTATCTATCTACCTACCTATCTATCTATCTATCTATCTATCTATCATCATTATCTATCCTGAGAGGAACTGGCTCATGTGATTGTGGAGACTGGCAAAACTGAAATCTGCAAGCAGAATAGCAGGCTGGAGACCTGCTATTGACGTTGCAGTGTCAAGTCCAAGGCAATCTGGGTGTAGAGTCCCTTCTCCCTTGGGGGAACCTCAGTTCTTTTCTCTGAAGGCCTTCCATTGATTGGATGAGGCCTTCCCACGTTATGAAGGATAATCTGCTTTACCCAACATCTACTGATTTGCTAATTCCATCTAAAAAGTGCCTTCACAGCAACCTCTGGACTGGTGACCAAACATCTGTGTACACAGCCTAGCCAAGTTGATACATAATAACAACCACCACAAAAAGTAAACATGGCCAGCATGGCTCTTATCTTCATGGAACATAATAATAGTAGAGGGGATGAGAATGAAGGGATGTAAGTCTATACACACATATGAGAAATGAATTAATTAAAGGAATACAGAGTTATCCTCCAAACAGTAATTTAGGGAAACTCTTAAATAAGAGAAATAAAATGAAGAGAACACATTGATTTCTCAGAAGACAGGAAGTAAAAGATTAATTAATGGGGGGACTGATTCAATCCCTAGAAAATATGGGGCCTAATACAATCAACATTTCATTAAATACTTGCTATAAACATGGACTGAAATTTTGAAGCGCTTTTTTACCTTGTATTTCTTTAAAGAACATTATTCTTTTAAGTCTTTAGATATAATTTACATACCATTTATCATTAGACAGCATTCATCTTTTTACTATTTTTACTATGGTTTTTACTATGTTTACAAAGTTTTGCAGCCACCCCCAAAATTTAAGTTCATCACTACAAATGGAAACTATGTGCCTGTGGCATGCATTCCTCATTTTCCATGGTTACAACACTTCCAAACATTCAGCATATGGCCTAACTTCTTACAATTTGAGAAAAATAAAAGTCATTTGCTTGGAATCTCAATTGATTACCAAATTCATATATGGATTGTATCTTTAGACATCGTTTCCTTCATTCTTTCCTCCCTCTTGTTATAATGGAAAAATTTATGTTTTCCTACTTAACACCAATCTCACCGCTGTTGCCCTAATCAGTCCTTTGACAGTATATACCATCTTTTTAAACAACAGCATCTATACCAACTGTATTCCGTCTCTTCCAACTACTCTGCCATTTCTTCCCATTGCTCTTTTGTTCATTTTCCTCTAACCCTTAGAATATAGTTCCTTCAACATTCCATCCTAGCCTTCTTTTCTTACCTCTATAAATACCTGTCTTGAAAATTATACCTATTTTTATTCTTTAAATATAAATTATATATCTAACCATCCACAGCACTTTGCTTGTAATTCTCTTTAATATTTCTCATTATTTATAGAACAAAGTCCAAACACCTTCAAATATTTTATAGACTACATAATCACAGCCCACTTCTGCCTTATTGAATTTATTTACCTGGGAAAGACAGAAGCCTATGAGATAGGCCCACCTGGGGTTTGCAGGAAGAGAATGAAGCCCTGTCACCCCTCAGCTGCCCAGACTGAGAAGTGTGACTGGAAGGTTTGAAAACACACCACACTGGGACAGATAAGCAGAAAGACCTGGACAGGAGGTAGAATGGTAAGGAAGATAAACAAAGACACCAGAGAAAACAAGAAACTAACATCAAACACCTAACAGGAGATTGAAATCCAAGAAGGTGGTCAGTTTACTGGGCTATGGAGCGGTGAACTGATCTGACTCTGTGGGAGACTTGGAGGGGCTTTACCAGACAAAGGAGACAGAATCTGAGACTGCTCATTAAGTGTATGGCACCCAGGACCTACAAGGTTTTGGTGACGGTCTGTATGCCATGCTGGTGTTGAGACAGCCTCCTCAGATCCTGAGCCTGGTCAAGCTGACTCCTGCATTGGGCTGACAATGGGCTGTGTGGGTGGGGCCATGCCCAGACCTACCTCAGAAGTCTTGCCTGAGAGCCAGGAGAGTTTTACTTGATAGTGCTTTGATCTGGGTGAGTTTCTAGCCAATTGGAGTCTTGAGCTAGAGCCCATATTTCAAAAGCTAGAGCAGTTCAGTTCCCTTGCTCACACAAAGAGAGGCCTAAGCCCTGTTCAGACTTGGGGAAGGTGGGGGAAGTTACCTAGAATACATCCCCATGCCTTCTTTGTTCTGCAAATGATCAGACACTCAGGGAAGAACACAGGGCACCATGTGCAGTCCTGCCAACCTTTTAGACAAGCTAAGGACCCTGTGCAACATGCCTGAGGACCAGGTTCACAGCTGACTAAAGAACATTCACCATGGGAGGCAAAAAGATCAGCTACCTGAGGGCCTTCTCATCCCTCCTGTTAAAGCACACAACTGAAGGCAGGGCCTGGGTACCAGCAGTGAAAAGGTGAGTGTGGCACATAGGCTCTAACGTGCCTGCTTGTGGCCTCCTCTTCCCTGTCACCTTAGGGCAGAGGCTTTGGGCATGGTGTTTTCAGAGTGGCAGTTCATGGTGGTCCCCAAAGTCCTCCCTTTCCTCTGTCATAATCTTCTGCTATGTGATCTGTAATTTACTTTTCTCAGTGTCACCCTTTTCCAATCACTTCCAACCACTTTTTCTCTTAAAAGGTCAAGTGCTTCCTCCTTCAGTGTTCCTGGAAGCACACCTCATCTCTTTTGGGATAATTCATTTCTTGAGTGTTTACTCAGCCACAGGACACCCTCTGTGGGGTGCTGCTGACAGGTTCTAACTAAGGCTAACACCAGACTGCAGCCCAGGCTTTCATAAAGGTTGGGTCTGGGATCACTTATGACTCCTTCCTCCAAGGCTTCCTGAGGCCAGTTTGGGTTTCCTGAGGCTACTTCCTGGATAATAAGTTAATCCTGGAGGCACTGGGCTGTGTCAAGGCGCAGCACGAAAGAAAGCACTGGGGTGTCATCAGCGTTTCTGGGGTCTCTGTTCCAGCTGCAGGCTCACACAGCATACACACTTGGGGCTAGGCCTTGGTGACCATATATTATATGAGGTACACTCCTACTACATTCTTTTGTATGTGGATATCCAGTTGCCCCACTACCATCTGTTGAAAACACTTTTTTCCTCATTGAAATATCTTGCCATCTTTGGCAAAAATCAATTGACCATAGATGTAAGGTTTATTTATGGACTCTCAATGACATTCCATTAATGTGTCTATCCTCACATCATCGCCACCCAGTGTTGATTGCTGTAGCTTTGCAGGCAATTTTAAAATCCAGAGGAAATGTAAGTCCTCCCACTTTGTTTTTCTTTTTCATTTCTAAAGACTTTATTTTTTTAAAGCAGATAATAAAATTTAGAGGCAAGTACAGATATTTCCCAGACTCCTTGCCCCTCCCACACACATAGCCTTTCTTATTATCAATACCCCCCACAAGAGTGCTACATTTATTACAGTTAGGAACCTATATTGACACATCATAATTATTCAAAGTCTATAGTTTACTTTAGGAATCACTCTTGGTGTTGCACATTTTGTTTGGACAAAATAATTTATTTTGGACAAATTTATTTTTTTTATTTTGTTTTAAAGTTTATTTATTTATTTTGAGGCATAGAGTGAGAAAGAGAGGGTGAAGAAGGATCAGAGAGAAGGAAAGACAGATTTCCAGGCTAACAGCACAGAGCCAGACTCCAGGCTCGAAGAACCATGACATCATGACTTGAGCCAAGATCAAGTATTGAATGCTTAACTGACCCACCCAGGTGCCCTTGGGTTTGGAGAAATTTATAATGACATGCATCCTTTTTTATGATATCAGAAAGTATTTTCACTGCAACAAAACCCCTGTGTTCTGGCTATTCATTTCTTCCCAGAGTATACTTGCCTGGCAACCACTTATCTTTTTATTTTTTCCATAGTTTTGCCCTTTCCAGAAAGTCATGTAGTTGGATTCATACAAAGTGTAGCTGTTTTAGATTTTTTCACTTAGTAATACGTATTTACGATTTCCCTATGTCTTTCCATGGCTTGATATTCTTTCTTTTTCCCCAAGCAGTACTGAGCAATATTGCATTGTCTGGATATATCACAGTTTATCCATTCATATACCTTGGTTGCTTCTAAGCTTTGGCAATTATGAATAAAGCTGCTATACATTCTTGTGCAAGTTTCTGTGCGGACATACACTTTCAACTTTTTTGGGTAATAGTTTAAAATCTGAGTGTAAAAGCCTTGTGCTTGTTATTTTTTATGTATTTTATTTTCTGATTTTATTGTAAGTGAAACTGTTTATTAGGTTAGTTTTTAGGTTTCTCGTTGTTGCATATGAATAAAAATATTTATATGTGGAGTTTTTATCCTGAAACCTTGAAAATATCATTTATTAGATACAACAATTCTTTTGTGGATCCCATAGTAGTTTTTATATGCAAAACTATGCCATATGAATAGATATAATATTACTTCTTTCTTTCTAATCCGGATGCTTACCTTTTGTGTGTTTTTCTTGCCTAATTGCACTGGCTAGAATTACTACTATATTGTTGAATAAAAGTGGCAAGAAGGGACATACTTATCTTGTTCCTAATCTTAAGTGGGCATTTTTCAATTGTTGATTGTAAAATATAACACTTAAGGCTAGGTATTCATATATGAATTTTATCAGCTTGAAGAAACTTCCTTCTATTCATATTATGTTTTTAGTTTTGTTTTTAATCATGAAAATATGTTGGATTTGGGCAAATGATTTTTTGTTTGTTTCACGAGAATACCTAGGGTGTACTGTCATAAAAAAACTTCAAGTGTATTACAATACCATTCTCTGTAGTCATCATGCAACACATTAGATCCTCAGAACTTATTAATTTTATAACTTAAAGTTTGTGGTTCATGACCAAGATCTCCTCATTTCCCTCTAGGCCCTGACAAACACATCACACTCTGTTTCTCAATTCAACTTTTTTTTTTTTAGATTCCACATGTAACTGATACCATAAACTCTTTGTAGTTTTTTTATCTGGTTTACCTTACTTAGCAAAATGTCCACCAAATCCATTCACATTTTCGCAAATGGCAGGATTTGCTTTATTTTATGACTGGATAACATTCCATTGTGTATACATACCACAACTTCTTTATCCATTCATTCGTCAATGGACACTTAGGTTGTTTCTATATCTGAGCTATTGGGAAAAATGATGCAATAAGCATGGAAGTGCAGATATCTCTTTGAGATGATGATTTGACTTTCTCTGGATTTATTTCCAGAAGTGGTATTGATAGATCACGTGATAGTTCGATTTTTAGATTTTAGAGGAAACTCGATATTGTTTTCTATAATGGTGGGAAGGTTTACAAGCCCATCATCAGTGTACATGTGTTCCCTTTTCTCCACACCTTCAGCAACACTTGTTATCTCTTGCTGTTTTGATAATAGCCATTCTAAGAGGTATGAAGTGATATCTCATTGTAGTTTTGATTTGCATTTCCCTTATGACTAGTGATATTGAGGACCTTTTCACATACATCTAGGTCATTTATATACCTTCTTTAGAAAAATATCTTTTCAGATATTTTGCCCATTTTTTAATTCAATAAATTGGGCATTCACAGCTAAATTGCATGAATTTTTAAAAAATATATTTTATTTTTTTTTAATTTTTTTAAATGTTTTATTTATTTCTAGGAGAGAAAGAGAGAGAGACAGCGTGAGGAGGGGAGGGTCAGAGAGAGAGGGAGTCACAGACTGAAACAGGCTCCAGGCTCTGAGCTGGCAGTCAGCACAGAGCCGGACGTGGGGCTCGAACCCATGAACCGCGAGATCATGACCTAAGCGAAAGTCGGACGCTTAACCGACTAAGCCACCCAGGCGCCCCATAAAATATATTTTAGATATTAATCATTTATCAAATATATAGTTTATAAATGTACCCTCTAATTCCATAGGTAGCTTTTTCATTTTGTTGATTGTTTCCTTTGCTGTGCAGAATAAGTCCCTTCTGTTTATTTTTGCTTTTGTGCTTTTTTTTTTTTGCATTTGCTTTTGTTGCTTCTGCTTCCTAATTTCAAATTATGTTACAAAGCTATAGTAATCGAAATAGTATGGTACTGGAATACTGAAATAGTATTTTATTTCATTTGTATAATGAAACAGAAAATAGAGCACAGAAATTAAGTCTAGTCATATTCCATCAAATAATCTTTGACAGGGCTCTTAGAACATGCAATGGGGAAAGGATAATCTCTTCAATAAATAGTTCAGAGGAAACTGATACATGCATGCAAAAGAATGAAATTGGACCCCTGTCTTACACCTCTGACAAAAATTAACTTGAAATGGATTAAAAATTTAAATAGAAGGCCTTAACTCATAAAACTTCTAGAAGAAAACACAAAGAAAAAAATTTTGGCATTGGTCTTGGCAGTGTTTTTGGATAAGTCACCATAAGCATGGGCAACCGAAGCCAAAAAAAGTAAATGGGACTACATCATACAGAAAACCTTCTGCATAGTGCTGGAATCAATCCATGAATTTGAAAGACAACCTACAGAGTGGGACAAATATTTGCAACCATACATCAGCTAAGGGTTTAATATCCAAAGCATATAACGTACTCATACAACTCAACAGCAAAAACTCAAGTAATCTAATTAAAAATGGGCAAAAGACCTGAAAAGTCATTTTCCCAAAGAAGACATACAAATGGCCAACAGAACATGAAAAGGTGTTCAACATCATTCATCATCAGTGAAATGCAAACAAGAACTATTATGACATATTACTTTATACCTGTTAGCATGGCTAGTATCAAAAAGGTATGAGATAACAAATGTTGGTGAGGATGTTGGAAAAAGGGAACTCTTGTGTTCTGTTGGTGGAAATGTAAATCAGTATAGCCACTGTTGAAAACAGTATGGAAGTTGCAATACATTAAAAATAGAACTGCCTTTTGATCAAGCAATCCCACTCATGGGTATATGTTCAAAGAACCAAAAGTAGTATCTCAAATAGAAATCTGAACTCCCAAGTGTACTATAGCATTATTTACAATAGCCAAGCTATGGAAACAGTCTAAATGTCTGTCAGTGCATGATTTGATGAAAATATGTGTAACAGAATATTATACATCCATAAAAGAAATATTGCCATTTGCAATAACATGAATGAATATGGATGGTATTAGGCTAAATGAAGCCACAGGAAATAAATATTGTGTGGTATCATTTATATTTAGAATCTTAAAAATAATTTTTCATGTAAACACAGAATGGTGGAAATCAGGGATTAGGGGGAGGGAAAAATGGTAGATGTATGTTGATAGGTAGAAACTTTCAGATAAATAAGTCCACAGAATCTAATGTACAACATTGTGGCTAGTTAATAATATGGTATTTATATTTGAAGTTTGTTATAAGTAGAACTTAAACATTCTCACAGCATACACACTTAACCGAGAAGCAATGGATGTATTAACCATCTTGATCTTGGTAAACATTCCACAGCATATATATGTATAAAATCATCACATTGTGTACTTTAAATATAAACAGTTATATTTCCCAATTATTCCTCAAAATAGTTAGGAAAAATTAAATAAAATACAATGCAATTAAAAGTCTGACTAGATTTCACTATAGTCAATGGCTATCTCTTTATAAAGAATAAGGTCTAATATCATTATAGGTACACACGTATACACTTATACACACACACACACACACACACACACACACACACACACACACATATATATATATATAATAATTTCACACTCTAACATCAATCTCTTTTTTGGAATGCATTTCCCACAATTTTCCACCCTATATTTGAACTGTAATAACATCTCCATAAATTGTTTCATGACTTCCTTCTTTTGTTAATTCTGTTCTTCTACTTAAAATTCTTCATTACATTTTTCACATAATTGGATCCAAATCATACTTTGAGAATCAATTTAAAAGTAATTAAGAAAAAATAAACTTATCTTTGATAAAAATCAAGAAATATTTTCCTAGAGAGAAAGAACATAATTGGAGAATGACTAGAATGAGGCATAAGTGACTTTTCTGGGCTAATAGAAATTTTCTTTTTTTTTTTTTTTTTTTTTTGGACACAAGTAAATGTTTAATATCTAAGGGATAATGCATGGATTGTTATATATGACACTCCATCAAAGATTTCTGCATAATATAAAGCACTTAAAATACCACTTCTTGAATTCATAATTAGTGGTATGCAACATATGTTTTCCCTCCACAATGCAATGAATTTATGCTAACATAAATAATAAAATAAAATGTTAAAGAAGCATAACAAATATAAATAACATTTAGCAAAATTTAATAAGCAAGGCAAATTTTTGAGTGGTTACTTCTTTTTTTTTTTTTTCCAAACAAGACCTCTTTTATTTTTTTTTTTTGTACAAATAGTTTATTGTCAAATTAGTTTCCACATAACACCCAGTGCTCATCCCCACAAGTGCCCTCCTCCATGCCCACCCCTCCTCCCCCCCACATCCACCAGTCCTCAGTTTTTTGTCAGCATTCAAGAGTCTCTCATGGTTTGCCTCTCCCCCTTTCCCCCACCATTTCCGCCCCTCTTCTCCCCCTTGGTCCTCTGTTAAGCTCCTCCTAATTCTCCTATACGTGCACACATATGATATTTGTCTTTCTCTGCCTGACTTATTTCGCTCAGCATAACACCCTCAAGGTCCATCCATGTTGCTACACATGGCCAGATTTCATTGTTTCTCATTGCCATGTGGTATTCCATGGTATAGATAAACCACATCTTCTTGATCCATTCATCTGTTGATGGACACTTAGGCTCTTTCCATGTTTTAGCTATTGTGGAGAGTGCTGCTATGAACATTAGGGTACATGTGCTCCTATGCCTCAGCATTTCTGTATCCCTTGGGTAAATTCCTAGCAGTGTTATTGCTGGGTCATAGAGGAGTTCTACTGTTAGTTTCCTTAGGAACCTCCACACTGTTTTCCAGAGGGGCTGTACCAGTTTACATTCCCACCAACAGTGCAGGAGGGTGCCGTTTCTCCACATCCTCGCCAGCATCTAGAGTTCTCTGATTTGCTCATTTTAGCCACTCTGACTGGCGTGAGGTGGTATCTCAGTGTGGTTTTGATTTGTATTTCCCTGATGAGGAGGGATGCTGAGCATCGTTTCATGTGTCTGTTGGCCATCTGGATGTCCTCTTTGGAGAAGTGTCTGTTCATATCTTCTGCCCATTTCTTCACTGGGTTGTTTGTTTTTCGGGCGTGTAGTTTGGTGAGTTCCTTGTAGATTCTGGATATCAACCCTTTATCTGATATGTCATTTGCAACTATCTTTTCCCATTCCGTTGGTTGCCTGCTAATAGAAATTTTCAATACCTTACAATACATGTAAGTAAAAACATATACTTGTTTCTCTTGAGTAAATACCAAATAGTGAAACTGCTTGGCCAAGAAGCAGAGGTGTTTCTTTGCAGGTAAGCTTTGAGTAGAGATAAAATGATGAAAATGAATCCATATTAATGTGGTGTATGAGAAAGAATAAATGAATATAAACTATTATCTGAAGAACTTAGCCATAAAATATAGTGGGAAAAGCTCTTGAATATTTCTGGGGAAAAGAGAGGTGGAATTATTTTCATAATAATTTAACATTTGTATATGCATATAGGAGAAATGACAGGGGTTAAATTAATGTACTAGAAAATGTAGAGAACTGATGAGACTCAATGTTAAAGAATTTGAGATAGACTAAATAAATAAATAAACAACCAAGAAACTAATTCTTGGTGAAACTGACAGGAAAAAAGAAAAGAACTAAGACTGCTAGAATATTTTCTTCTCCAGTCAAATAAATTATCATACATACACTAAGGCTGGACAGCAGGCTAACAGCTTAAAAGTACTGAACATAAACCAGCTAGTGATGTTCTCACATGAAACTGGACAGTCTCTGGCAGTTGAGCCACATACAGAGGAAAAAAGCTCTATGTGCAAATTATGCTGAGATTTTGGTCATTACGATCTAAAATGCTGTTCTCTGGGAGTCTGCTATAGGAAACCAGTTTGCCAGCCTTATATTACAATCAGTGAATTACTGATTTTCTATGGCAAAGGAGTGCACTACTAAAACTCTGAAGTTAGAAGAACAGCTTACATTAAAAAATGCTCAGGATGGAAAACATATTATGGATAATATTCTATACAACTTATTATCTGGGAGTTTTGAGTAGATCACTAATGAGACTGCATAAGCATTGGCATTGCAATGAATCCAAAGTGCTATCAGGAGATAGAAGTGATAATGTTAGTAAATTATCTGATGTGTCAAATAACAGAGAAAACTTGGAAAATTTTGTTTCTGAAAAGAAAATTTCATTCAAATTTGAAAGTTACTATAAATTTTGGGGATTTAGAAGAGTGATAGTAATAATAGTAGTGGTGGTTATGATATACCTGTATTTACAAGCATAAACAATTGTATTGTATAACTCCTAATAAACTCAGAATCAGCTTGCTCTAAATGTGATCCAAGACCAGATATTCTTCAGTTCTCACTCCTGGAGATTCCTTTCTCTAGGAACCATAGCACTTTTTGACTCTGTTTTCCAGGTTGGACGCCAACTGGCCAACTGGGATGAGAAGATTAATCATACTCATACTCGAGGGGCATCAGAAGGATAATGATGCTTCGTGATCAACCCAGGCACAGGAATACCCAGTCACTCTCCTTTTAATATGTGGTGGAAATTCTAATGGAAACACATTGATGCAACCAGTCATGCCAGGTCAACCATTGACTCATTCCAGGTAAATTTTTATACCTACGACTGGAAACTGGTAGCTGATAAGGGGTGGTGATGGCAGTTTTTTGGGGGGAAAATTGATAGAATAGGGGTTTTTTAATCTTGTCTTATTCAATAATTTCTCTGTCCACATTTCCCCTGTGGTTAAAATATTTTATTTAAAAAGATGAGAGGCAAGGCTAATACAATTTATAGTTAAAAGATTTTCATAGGTTATTAAGTCATATTTTATATGTCTGAATCTCAGACAATCAAAGACATAAGCAAGGTTGTTCCCAAGCTCTCTGGGCTCTAATTGGCTAACTCCTTATTAATTCTAATGTTTCCTGGTTTATTGAAAATGAAAAAAGAATAATTTAGAAGTAACCTGCCATGTGGTGGGTATATGAGTAATGTAGAAAGTAGAGGAAAGATAGGAGAATTATATGCCTTGGAAATATTTAGTATCTGATCCTAGCAGTTCAGGCTTCTCTATCAGGACAAAGGACACCCTATCCTCCCTTTTACCATCTTGCCTCTTGGAGATCACCTATTGTCACCTTTTCTTCTTCTTCCACTCAGTAAATAAGAATGAGACAACTTCTTATATGATGAGAGTAAAATTACTTTTTAGTAGTTAAGTGTAATCAAGCTCATGCTTTGTTGTCTTTCATAGAAATTGAATTAAATGAAATTCTAGATGCATTTGTTTTCCCACTTCTGTTCAATGTAATCAAATCCAGTGAAGGAGTAATTATTAAAAATATTCTTCCTCTTAAATCATATGACTTTTTTAACTGCAAAAAAGTCTATAAACTAGTTAGGATATCATTTTATCATTTCAACTGGGCCTATTTGATGACTAGTTAAGGAATGGGCAATCTTCTTTTTTTCCTAATATTTTTTTTATTTATTTCTAGGAGAGAGAGAGAGAGACAGACAGACACAGCGTGAGCAGGGGAGGGTCAGAGAGAGAGGGAGACACAGAATCTGAAACAGGCTCCAGGCTCTAAGCTAGCTGTCAGCACAGAGCCCGACGCGGGGCTCGAACCCACGAACCGCGAGATCATGACCTAAGCGAAAGTCAGACGCTTAACCGACTAAGCCACCCAGGCGCCCCAGGAATGGACAATCTTATATATGAGGTGGTGGAGGAAAACTTTCAGGCTCCCGAAACTTTCTCTTTTCATGGAGTTTTCTTCATCTCTATCATGAAAAGTATTTTACTCCTGTGTTTTATATCTTTTCAACGTCCCAAGGCTTGTTGCTGCCTTGACAAATACGCTAGGCATTTTATAAGCTACCATGTGTTGAATATTCGAATTGTTCCAGACAATGATATCTTCTATATATGAGCTCATTTAACAGTGAGTCAAGCAAGGATACTGTCCTTAATTTACAGATGAGTAAACTGTGAGTCCTAGGTATGGCTCTTCAACAAAAGGTGAGGGATCCAGAATTAGTAGAGAAGTCATCTTTCTGATTTCCAGGTCCTTGATTTTAACTACTTGCTGAACACTAGGTGAAAGGTAAAGCATACACATTGTTTTCTTCCTTACATTCATACCAGCACTTCTCACACAAGATATGCATGGATGTGGTGGTGGTGGTAGGGGGCTCCACATAAGCATTTTCCAATTTTCTCCAGACAACAACTGGGTGTCCTAATATTCATTTCAATTCTGACACTATCTATCTGAAATTATTATTGGATCTCTCAGGTTAAGGTTTCCATCTCATAAGACTGTACCCAACCTCAGAGGCTAGCTAACTGCAAGTAGTGGGTCCTCAAGTTACCCGAATGTAGTGGATTCTCAGCCTACCTACAACTACAAAATGAGGGGTTCCCACAACCTCCTTCTTGAGTTTGATAATTTGTTAGCATGGCTTGCAGAACTCTGGAAAACAGTTTGCTTAACAGCCAGATGGGAGAAAAGCACAGAACAAGGTATGGAAAGGAGTATAGAGCTTACATAACTCTTCCAGGCAGCTACACTCTCATCAACAATACATGTTCAGCAAACTGGAACTCCCAAACCCCATACGTTAGGGATTTTTATCGAAACCTCAAAACATGTGCGATTGATCAAATATGGGTCACTGGTGATTAACTCAATCTCTAGCCCCTCTTTTTCTGCAGAAGTTGGGGATAGGACTGAAAGTTCCAACCCTCTAATCACAAAGTGCAATCTCCAGGCAACCAAGAGCTTTCTAAAAGTCTCCTCATTTACATAAACTCAGGTGTGGTTGAAAGGTGCTTATAAGGAATAACAAAAGACACTCTTTTTATTCTTGCTCTGTAGCTATTTCAAGAACTGAGGACAAAAGGCCAACCATAATAACAAAAGATGTTCCTATTGCTCTTATTGCTTAGAAAATTATGAGAGTTTTGGGTCTGTGCCAGGAAAGAGGATGAAGACAAAATATATATTTATTATAAATCACAATATCTTGCTAGGCAAATAATATGATAAAGGCATTATTATTAAGTAGGTGGGGTTCAGTATACTATTTATATTTGCCCTCTATCAGTTGATGAATTTTTTTAAAAAGTTTATTTATTTATTTGTGAGAGAGAGTGAGAGAGCCTGCAAGTGGAGGAGGGGCAGAGACTGAAGGAGACAGAATGCTAAGCAGGCTCCAGTCTCTGACCTGCCAGCCTGCTAACACAGAACCCAAAGCTGAAGTTGACCTCAAGTGGAAATCAGATGCTTAACTGACTGGGCCACCCAGGCGACCCAGTTACTGAATGGTTTTTAAGGAAATACTGATATTCTCCTTCTCTTTTAGCTTCTATCTTTTCTGGCAACTTGTACACATATGTATTAGCAACAGTTTACACATATTACTATTTCCCTTTCCACATACCCCCCAGATACTATATAGAATTGTCAAAGGAAATTTTTTTTACAGCAATGCTTATTGCCTTAATCCGTATTTATGACTATCATAACTACAGTCCACTCATTTGTATTGTTGCAGAATCACAGGCAAAGAGATGTCAGCATCCTTCCACCATTTTTTCTTTCATAAAAGAATTATTGCACCAAAAACTCCTTTTTATACCCCTACACAAGATTTCATGTGGCCATGACACAGCTACTTAGGTGACGTTTCTCAAGAAATTGGCATTCAGAGAACAACAGAAATAGAGACATCTGCTTTATAAAGAATTCCCTTTTCCAGCGTGTAAAGAGGTTCAGATCTGAGAAAATCTCTTTGTAAGAGCGACTGGGATCAGTGTTTAGGCAGGACAGATTGGAGTAAAGTGTGAAATGGTTAAAATATTAGAGAAGGATTAATGAAACTAAGACTAAAGAAAGAATAAAGATTTTGTCCAATTGATTTGAATTCTCCTAAAAGGAAAATGAGTCCAAGTCTGAAAAGACCGTAGAACTAAGGAAAAATGAAGAGCTAGGCATCATAGTTACAGATGCTTCAGGATTCAAACCACAGCTTATCACACATAATCACAATAGAGTGTAAAGGTATTAAGAGGCAAAAGTAGGGAGTTTACCACAGGAAACAGGATTTGCAATCTTAACCAGAGCTCAAGAAGTTAGTGATCCACTGATCTTTAACAGGGAAGAAAACACAATTACATTAACCTAGGTTTAGAGTGGTCTAAAGTAGCCAGATTTTGTTTTTTAAAAACTTTTAAATGTTTATTTATTTTTGAGAGAGAGAGAGAGAGAGTGAATAAAGTAAGCACGGAGAGAGAGAGGGAGAGGATCTGAAGTGGGCTCTGTGCTGACAGCAGAGACCTTGAAACGGGGCTCAAACTCATGAACCATGAGTTTATGACCTGAGCCAAAGTTAGAGGCTTAATTGACTGAGCCACCCAGGGACTCCTGTTTGTTTGTTTTTTTTTAAATATACTATCTTATTTTAAATTGTCCATTCTTCTTGAATTTGGTACTTCTGCATTATTTTTCTTTAGTTTTCCTTCTCTTTCTTCTTCTCCATCCTTTTCCTAAGGCCCAGTATAACCAGCCTATTTCACACTCCTTATTCTACAAATCTACCCTAAACAAGTGAGCCATATTTATTTTAGAGAACTAATTTCATCTGGCTGTATCTGAAAGATGAACCCCCTCTTCAAATTTCTTCTAAGGACCACATTTAGTGCCTGGAAAAACAGTAGTTTGTTCAATATTTTGATAAACAAATGAGTTAATATAAGAAAGATAAACTCTTCTTCTAACAAACCTCTTTGAGAACCAATGCTAACAACTCTGAGATAAACAACTCCTTCTCTGCCACCAGGAGTAATGTGGTTAATATTGAAGGCTTTCATAGGATCATATATTAATGCACAAACAGTGACAGAAACAAGATTTCTTTTAGGACATAAAGACTGCCAGGAAAATTTCCAACTCCAGTGAAACTGGGTTGGCATCTCAGTAGATAAAGAAGGAAGACTTAATGATGGCTTTTCAGGCAAAGTAGACTAGAGCTCATGACAGATGGCAAGCAATGTTTTTCCATCTCATGGTTTCCATTTCCACAAAAATTAAGGCAGGACTACTGAAGTGTTCCCATTTTTTAGCTCAGGTTAAAGTCTGCAGGATTGGTTGCTTCTACCACTCTGACATATATTATTATAGAACTTCATCAGAACGTTCTGGCTACACTGTCATCCACAGATCTGAACTAACTTGCTCAGTGCTCAATCTGGTTGATGATAATAGTTGAATGATAGTGAGGGATGAAGTCTTTTCATTCCTCATCCAAGTTTCCTTCTGCAGGTATCAGAATCAGCCTCAAGAAGACAAATACCAACATCTATGGCATCCATCAATACATCCTATTTGAACCCCGGAACCATAATCTTGATTGGGATTCCCGGACTAGAACACGTGCACTTTTGGATTGGGTTTCCATTCTTTGCTGTGTGCCTAGTGGCTCTTCTGGGAAAAATTATTTTACTAATAATCATTCCTACGAACGCAGCCTGCATCAGCCCATGTACATTTTCCTGGCAGTGCTGGCGGCCACTGACCTTGGACTCTGCGCAGCCATTGCTCCCAAGATGTTGGCCATCTTCTGGTTCAGATCTAGCTCCATGGCCTTTGACACCTGCCTGGCTCAGTTGTTCTTCATTCATGCCTTGCAGTGCATGGAGTCTGGCATTCTGTTGGCCATGGCTTTTGACCGCTACATTGCCATCTGTGATCCACTGAGACACACATCCATCCTCACGCCTTCCATTCTGGGTCAGATGATAGTAACAGTGGCAATCCGGGCTACAGTGCTGGTTGGTCTGTTACCCATTCTAATCAAAAGATTACATGTTTTTCATTCCATTCTGATTGCCCACTCTTACTGTGAGCACATGGCTGTGGTCAAGCTAGCAGCAGAAGACATCCGAGTCAATAAAGCATGTGGTCTTTTTGTGGGTTTTACCATACTGGGATTTGACATGATTTTTATCCTCATTTCCTATATCCTTATTTTCCAGGCTGTTTTTCGTCTACGCCAAAAGGAGGCACGGCTCAAAGCCTTTAACACATGCACAGCCCATATTTTTGTTTTCCTGGAGTTTTATATTCTTGCCTTCTTCTCCTTCTTCAGCCACCGTTTTGGACATGTTGCTCCCTCTACCCACATTCTCCTGTCTACCATCTATCTCCTTGTGCCACCTGCACTCAACCCTATTGTTTATGGTGTAAAAAATAAGGTAATTCATAAGCGTGTAACACAGATTTTTCTTCTGAGTCATGGATCCCACCAGTGATCTATCAAATGTTTGTGGTCAGATAGAGAACACTTTTATTTCCTAGAGATGAAGACAGTTTGGACTCTGTGTGTTCACTGTTGGGGATTCACATCATTAGGCTCTATCTTAAAGGTTTTAGTTTCCCAAACCACAGCTAGGTTGACATAAAAAGTATCCAGATTTACAATGGTACTTTCTACATGTAATGCATTTGACTTCTAATCTAATCTTTAACATGTCCTTCCTTTTACTTTCTTTGGGTTTAATTTACAGTTCTGTTTACTTCTTCATAAGGAAGCTTGATTATTGTTTTTCAAACTTTTCATTTTGGAATTTATGCATTTTCAAGTAGGGATTTATTTTAACCATTGCTTTTTTGCATACCACACATTTTGATATTCTGTATTTTGATTTGTTCAATTACAAATAAAAATATATATTTATTGTGACTTCTGTTATCCCTTGAAATATGCAATATGCTCATACATGTAACGTCATTTGTTTTTTAAAGAAGATGTCTAAGTGAATAATAAGGATTAGAGAGTCTTCCTGAAATGGAGAGCTGAGGCAAGTAAATAATTATATGAGAAAATGAACTTTGACATCTACCTCATTTCACATAGCAAAATTAACTAAAGGTGAATCATAGACCTAAGCATTGAGAAAAAAACTATAAAGCTCTGGTCTGTAAACCAGACCTCATTAGAGAAGGAACAGCATTGGGTCACTGAGAGACAGAAAAGTGGCTGTGATACTGCTCCAGTAGAACTTTCCACAAATCCACCTTGTAGGATGCCAAGGTTTATGAGGAAACTGCTGGTTGCTGGGTGATGTCTACTTCACTTTTACTGCAGAATTTGGGCCCTGGAAGAGTTGTAAAAGCTGCAGGAGCCTACTGTAGACTAGAAGTGGCAAACAAACTGCACTGAGTCTGTGGAGTGACCACCTAGGAACCAAGAAGCAAAACCCTCTCCTCCTCAGTTCCTTGCCAGTGCCCATCACTGACAAACTGTATCATTGCATCAGCTCTGAAAGAAAGTACTCAGAGGGCCAAGGTACATTTTCACAGAGAAGGCAAAAGTGAATTTGGAGCTGAGAGGCAATGAATCGTTAACCAGCACAAGCTTCATGGAAAATAACAAAGTTGTTGGTACATGTACTAGGAACACAATATGCCAGTAGGGCCAGTCAGCCATTTATCTTCAGTGAGTGTAGTGCTCACAGCAGTCCTAATCTATATAGCTGACAATCAAATGTTCTCTTTGACATCTGCTAAACAAACAAAAAAAATTGGATAAGAAAGCACAGACCAAGTGTTAATATTCAGCTCTCCTGAAATCAAAGGTGAAGGTATTTTTAAGAGATGGATTGGAAGAGGCTATAGGCCAGCTATGTTTTCTAGTTGGCTATCCACTATGAAGGTTCAACATATGGGCTCATGTAAATGATATTCCTATTTTGCTCATGACTGGATATTTATATTTTATTATTTATTTATTTTTTAAAAATATTTATGTATTTTAGGGTGAGTGCAAACAATGGAGGGGCAATGAGAGGGGGTCAGAGGATCCAAAGCAGGCTCTGAGCTCATAGGCTGGTAGCAGTGAGCCCGATGTGAGACTTAAACTCACGAACCCTGAGATTATGACCAGAGCTGCAGTCATATGCTTAACCAACTGAGCTACCTAGGTAACCCTGGATATTTACTTATTTATTTAAAAACGTTTAAAATGTTTTTATTTATTTTTAAGAAGACAGAGAGACAGATACAAGCGGGGAAAGGGCAGAGAGAGAAGGAAACACAAATCTGAAGCAGCTTCCATGATCTGAGCTATCAGCACAGAGCATGCTGTGGCACTAAAACTCATGAGCTGTGATATCATGACCTGAGCCAAAGTCTGACACTACACTGATTGAGCCACCCAAGTGCCCCTATTCTGGATATGTTAATAGGAACCCAGCACACTAAGTTTTAACCAGAAACAAAAGTTCATAGCAATACATAGAGAAAAAATCTTTAAAAGTTCTACATGAGATCTTCATTTGAAAAAATAAATACCCAGGTGTGCCTGGGTGGCTCAGTTGGTTAAGCCTCAGACTTCGGTTCAGGTCATGATCTAGTCTTTCGTGAATTCTAGCCCCAGGACGGGCTCTGTGCTGACAGCTCAGAGCCTGGAGCCTGCTTCAGATTCTGTGTCTCCTTCTCTCTCTCTACCCCTACCCTTCTCATGCTCTGTCTCTATCTCAAAAATAAATTCACATTAAAAAATAATAATACAAATAAAAGTGTTGGCAAGAGAAGTAGGGAGCTCCATGCATTCGCTTGCACTCATTTCTCAAACAGAGAAGGCCTGAAGTAATAGGAAACTGAACCACAGGAGTTTGGGAAGAGACAGAGACAGAATACACTGGGAACGAAACTTCATAAGTGCTTTGTGTGTTTATTGGATCTGTCCATGCGTTTGTGTGCCTTTGTTCTCTGTGTGGTTGTCTGTCTCTTTTCTTTTCCAGGGTTACCTCAAGACACAAGCCAAAGCACACATGGTGGAGAGTCCCAAATAACACTATGAGTAGGGAAGCAAAATAACCAAAGTCTCAACAACACAAACCAAGAGACACCATTCAAAGAACACTTCCTGAATGGACAGGCCCTGGACAGTCAAAGATCCTTCTTTAAGAGAGCAGTACCTTCAGGGGCAGAGGGCATAATAGGCTTTTAAAATTAACAAGAGATAGAAAGCTAACCAAAATGATGAAACAGAAGAACTCTCCTACAAAGAAATTCCAGAAAGAAATGGCAGCTAAAGAATTGCTCAAAACAGATATAAGCAACATAACTGAACAAGAATTTAGAACAATTGTCATAAAATTAATCTCTGGGCTTGAAAAAAGCATGGAAGACATCAGAGAAACTATTGTTACAAAGTCTATGGAGCTTAAAAATAGTTGTGATTAATTAAAAAAATGGTATAAATGAGATACATAATAAAATGGAGGCATACAATGCGTGGATTAAAGAGGCAGAAAGGAGAATAAGTGATTTAGAATACACAAATATAGAAAAAGAGGAAGCTGAAGAAAAGAGAGACAAACTAATCCAGGAACATGAAAGGACAGTTCAAGAGCTCAGCAATATAATCAAACAGAACAATACCCGTATCATAGGAATCCCAGAAGAGGAAGAGAGAGGAAAAGGTGCTGAAGGAGTCTTTGAACAAATTATAATAGAAAACTTCCCCAACCTGGGGAGGGAAGTAGACGTTGAAACTCAAGAGGCACAGAAAACTCCCCTCAGATGTAATTTGAATCGATTTTCTGCATGGCATATCATAGTGAAACTGGCAAAATATAAGGACAAAGAGAGAATTTTGAAAGAATCTAGGGATAAAAGGGCTCTACCATACAAAGGGAAACCTATCAGAATGATGACAGACCTATCTACTGAAACTTGGCAGGCCAGAAAGGAATGGCAGTAGATCTTCAATGTGATGAACAGAAAAAAAAATACACCCAAGAATCTTCTATCCAGCAAGCCTGTCATTCAGAATACAATGAGAGATAAGTCTTTCCAAATAAACAAAATTTGATAGAATTTGTCACTACTAAACCAACCCTACAAGAAATCCTGAGGGTTACTCTCTGAGGGAAATGTTGCAAGGAAGGCAAGATATCAGAGGCATCACCACAAGCATGAATCCCACAAAGGACACAATGACTCTAAACCCATATATTTCAATAATAACACTGAATATAAATGGGCTGAATATTCCAATCAAAAGACATAAGGTAGCAGAATGGATTAAAAAAACCAAAATCCATCTATTTGCTGTCTATAAGAAACTCATTTTAGACTGGAAGATACCCTCAGATTGAAAGTAAGGGGATGGAGAAATATCTACCATGCTACTGGAAGTCAAAAGAAAGCTGGAGTAGCTATACTTACATCAGACAAAATAGACTTTAAAGTAAAAACAGTAACAAGAGATGAAGAAGGGCATTATATAATAATTACAGGGTCTATCCATCAGGAAGAACTAACAATTATAAATGTCTACGCACCGAAAATGGGAACACCTAAATATATAAAACAATTAATCACAAACAGAAACAATCTTATGGATTAGAATGTGCTAATAGCAGGGGACCTTAATACTCCACTTACAGCAATGGATAGGCCAACTAGACAAAGAATCACTAGAGAAATAATGGACTTGAATGACACACTGAACCAGACGGATTTGACAGATATATTTAGAAGTCTACATTCTAAGACTATGGAATTCACTTTCTTCTCAGGTGTGTATGGCACATTCTCCAAGGAAGATCACATACTGGGACATAAAGCAGCCATAAATAAATATTAAAGAATTGAGATCATACCATGCACACTTTCAGATCACAATGCTATAAAACTTGAAATCAATCACAAGAAGAAGTCTGGAGAACCTCCAAAAACATGAGGTTAAAGAACACTCTACTAAAGAATGAATGGGCCATCGGGCCCCTGGGTGGCTTAGTCAGTTAAGAGTCCGACTTTTGCTTAGGTCATGATCTCCCAGTTCGTGGGTTCGAGCCCCACGTTGGGGCTCAGAGCCTGGAGCCAATTTCAGAGTCTGTATCTCCCTCTCTCTCTGACCCTCCCCTGCTCATGCTCTCTCTCTCTCTCTCTCTCTCTCTCTCTCTCTCTCTCTCTCTTTCTCTCTCCTAGAAATAAATAAAAAATGTTTAAAAAAAAAAGAATGAATCACGCAATTAGAGAAGAAATTTTAAAAACGGAAATAAATGAAAACGAAAATACAACAATACAAACTCTATGGGATGCAGCAAAGCCAGTCCTAAGAAGAAAGTACATAGCACTCCAAGCCTATTTCAAGAAATTAGAAAAAGCACAAGTACAAAATCTAACAGAGCACCTAAAGGAACTAAGGGAGAGCAACAGGAGCACCCCAAATCCAGTAGGAGAAGAGAAATTATAAAAATCAGGGCAGAAATGAACAATATAGAAACAAAAAAAAAACTCAGTTAAACAGATCAACTAATCCAAGAGTTGGTTTTATGAAAAAATAAACAAAATTGATAAACCTCTAGCCAGGCTTCTCAAAAAGAAAAGAGAGAGCACTCAGACAAAACCGTGAATGAAAAAGGACTTATAACAACCAACCCCTCAGAAATACAAGCAATTATCAGGGAATACTATGAAAAATTATATGCAAACAAACTAGACAACTTAGAAGAAATGAACAAATTCCTAAACACAGACACTATTGAAATTCATAAGGGAAGAGGTAGGAAATCTGAACAGACCCATAACTAGTGAGGAAATCGAATCAGTTATCAAAAATATCACAACAAATAAGAGTCCTGGGCTAGATGGCTACCCTGGGGAATTCTAACAGACATTTAAACAGAATTAATACCCATTCTTCTCAAGCTATCCCAAAAAATAGAAATTGAAGGAGATCTTCCAGATTCATTTTAGCTAGCATCACTTTGATTCCCAAGCCACACAGAGACCTAGCAAAAAAAAGAGAGCTACAGGCCAATATCCTTGATGAATACAGATGAAAAAAATCTTCAACAAGATACTTGCAAATCGAATCTAACAGCACATAAAAAGAATTATCCACCAAGATCAAGTGGGATTCATTCCTGGGCTACAGGGCTGGTTCAATATTCACTAATCAATCAATGTGATACATCACATCAACAAAAGAAAAGATAAAAATCATAGGATCTTGTCAATAGATGCAGAAAAAGCATTTGACAAAAGACAGCATCCCTTCTTAATAAAGACCCTAGAGAAAGTCAGGATAGAAGGAATGTACTTAAACATCATAAAAGCCATCTATGAGAAGCCTTCAGCTAACATCATCCTCAATGGGGAAAAACTGAGAGCTTTCCCCCTGAGATCAGGAGCATGACAAGGATGTCCACTCTCACCACTATTGTTTAACATAGTGCTAGAAGGCCTAGAATCAGCCATCAGACAACAAAAGGAAATCAAAGGATCAGAATTGGCAAAGAAGAAGTCAAACTTTCACTTTTCGCAGATGACATGATATTCTACATAGAAAACCCAACAGACTCCACCAGAAGCCTACTAGAACCGATCCAAGAATTCAGCAAAGTTGGAGGGTACAAAATCAACGTACAGAAATCAGTTGCATTCTTATACACCAAAAATGAAGCAACAGAAAGAGAAATGAAGAAACTGATCCCATTCACAATTGCACAAAAAACCATAAAGTACCTAGGAATAATCCTAACCAAGGATACAAGAGATCTGTATGATGAAAACTATAGAAAACTTATGAAAGAAATTGAAGAAGACACAAAGAAATGGAAAATCATTCCATGCTCATGGATTGGAAGAATAAATATAGTTAAAATGTTATTACTACCCAAAACAATCTACACATTCAATGCGATCCCAATAAAAATGGCACCAGCATTCTTCTCAAAACTAGAACAAACTATTCTAAAATTTGTAGGGAACCACAAAAGACCTGAATAGCCAAAGTAATAGTGAAAAAGAAAACGAAAACGGGAGGCATCATCATCCCGGACTTTAGCCTGTACTACAAAGCTGTCATCATCAAGACAGTATGGTATTACCACAAAAGCAGACACATAGACCAATGGAATAGAATAGAGAACTCAGAATTGGACCCAGAAATGTATGGCCAACTAATCTTTGACAAAGTGGGGAAGAACATCCAATGGAAAAAAGACAGCCTTTTTAACAGATGGTGTTGGGAGAACTGGACAGCAACATGCAGAAGAATGAAACTAGATCATTTTCTCACACCATGCTCACAAATAAACTCAAAATGGATAAAGGACCTGAACGTGAGACAGGACACCATCAAAATCCTGGAAGAGAAAGCAGGAAAAACCTCCTTGACCTTCATCGCATCAGTTTCTTACTTGACACATCCCCAAAGGCAAGGGAATCAAGAGCAAAAATAAACTATTGGGACCTCATCAAGATTAAAATCTTCTTCACAGAAAAGGAAACAACCCATAAAACTAATAGGCAACCAACGGAATGGGAATAGACAGTTGCAAATGACATATCATATAAAGGACTAGTATTCAAAATCTATAAGGAACTCCTCAAACTCCACACCCAAAAAAACAAATAATCCAGTGAAGAAATGGGCAGAAGACATGAGCAGACACTTCTCCAAGGAGGACATCCAGATGGCCAACAGACACATGAAACGATGCTCAGCATCCCTCCTCATCAGGGAAATACAAATCAAAACCACACTGAGATACCATCTCACGCCAGTCAGAGTGGCTAAAATGAACAAATCAGGAGACTCTAGATGCTGGTGAGGATGTGGAGAAACGGGCACCCTCCTACACTGGTGCAGCCCCTCTGGAAAACTGTATAGAGGTTTCTCAAAAAATTAACAATAGAACTCCCCTATGACTCAGCAGTAGCACTGCTGGAATTTACCCAAGGGATACAGCAGTGCTAATGCATAGGGCCACATGTGCCCCAATGTTCATAATGTTATGCCTGAATTGCGAGTCCCCAGAGACCTCCAAGGAGCCCGCACTGATGCAAGTACAAAAGGGTCTTCATTACAAGCTTGAGCAGAGGCTCACCTGTGTTCCTGGTAGCGAAGTGGAGACCTGAACAGTTGCGAGCAAGGTTTTTATGGGGTAAGGGCGGGAGTGTTACCATGCACACGTTGTACATTTTGCATCATTACATAAGCACCAATCATAATTGTACAATACCCATAGTAACAGTTTTGACCTTGAGTATCTGCGAGGCGTCCATTATTTTGAGCGGGACCCAATCATGACCTTTGAGAATCTTTTGAAAATGACCAATTACGAGGTGGGCTCAGAGGATCTACGTGGGGCTTATGCAATCGATGAATGATTGGCTATTTTATTTAAATGTTTTATTTATTTTTGAGACAGAGATAGAGACAGCACGAGCAGGGGAGGGTCAGAGAGACAGAGGGAGACACAGAATCTGAAGACAGGCTCCAGGCTCTGAGCTAGCTGTCAGCACAGAGCCCGATGCGGGGCTCGAACCCATGAACTGAGAGATCATGACCTGAGTCGAAGTCAGATGCTTAACCGACTGAGCCACCCAGGTGCCCCAATGATTGGCTATTTTATACAAAATAACTACCTGCAGTTCCCAGCCCTGACTCGTCTCCAAGACTACTGGAATGTTACACATTTCTTTTGATTGGCAGATCCGAGGGCGGTCAGAGGGTGGCTTCAGCTCAGGCTTTTCCTGGAACTGGGACTACATGCAGCCTGAGGTTGTTTCTAATGGAGGACTTAATTTCCGACTCCTCAATAGCAGCACTCTCAACAATAGCCAAAACATGGAAAGAACCTAAATGTCCATCAACTTACAAATAGATCAAGAAGATGTGGTTTCTCTATACAATGGAATACTACATAGCAATGAGAAAGATTGAAATCTGACCATTTGTAGCAACGTGGATGGAACTAGAGGGTGTTATGCTGAGCTAAATAAGTCAGGCAGAGAAGGACAGCTACCATATGTTTGCACATATAGGAGGATTAGGAGGAACTTAACAGAGGACAAAGCAGGAGAAGCAGGGGAAAAATGGTTGGGGAGAGGGAGGGAGGCAAACCATGAGAGACTCTTGAATGCTGAGAACAAACTGAGTGAGTGGGGGTGGGGGGAGAGGGGAAGGGAGGTGATGGGCATGGAGGAGGGCACTTGTGGGGATGAGCACTGGGTGTTATATGGAAACCAACTTTACAATAAACTATTTAAGGAAAAAAAATAAAGGCAATACTTACGAAAAAAAAAAAATAAAATAAATAGAAAATAATAATACAAAATAAAAAACTATATATCCAGAACAAGTACTTCTTTCTACCTCATTTACTAAATAACTACCTAGTACAAAATATTAATTTTTTCTGGACATTATAGTCACAATGTAGTAGATTGTATTCTTAGTTCCTGATATTTACCAAACTTTTAAAAAAATATCACTCATATCATTACATGAGCATTTTTCCATATTAATCACATCAGTATCCATCATGTGACTTCCTTTTGCCAATGAAATATAAACAGAGAGACTTATATCACTTATGAACTAATGATTTAAAATTCATCATTTACTGGGGCGCTTGAGTGGCTCAGTTGATTAAGTGTCCACCTTCAGATCAGGTCATGATCTCACTGTTGGTGCATTCGAGCCTCATGTCAAGCTCTGTGCTGACAGTTCTGAGCCTGGAGCCTGTTTCGGATTCTGTGTCTCCCTCCTTCACTAGCCCTGCCCTGCTAGCACAAGCACTCTCTCTCTCTCTCAAAAATAAACTTAAAAGTTCATCATTTACTTTCACAGTGTCTGTTTCTCCCATGACACAACAATAGCAGTGGTTAACAAAGGGACTCCACCTTCAGCCTGAGCCCTGGATCAAAGCAGCAAAACTGACACAAAACTGACCTTTGTTGTTACAAGTTTCTGAGATTTAGGGAATTTATTTTACTACAACATTATTTAGTTTATTTTGATTGATACAGATTTTAAATGGTTCCCTGACTCAACCATTTTCTATTTGATCAATTACCAAAGAAATAGCCAGGGATCTTACTTAAATACAGTTCATAACAGTAACACTTCCCTCCCATAAAACCAAACTCGATTTCTCGCTTTTTTTCTTTTTTCTTTTTTAAAATGAGAGCCTAGGTATTACAATTGCATCATTCTTACCTCTCAAAATTATCTTTTATTTTAGTTTTCAAATGTTTATTTATTTTGAGAGAGAAAAAAAGAGCCTGAGTGGGGAGTGGAGGAAGGGCAGAGAGAGAGAGAGAAGAGAAATTCCAAGTAGGCTCCGTGGTGTCATGGCAGAGCCCGATGTGCGGCTGGATCAGGAACTGTGAGGTCAGACCAGAGCCAAAATCAAGAGTCAGATGCTCAGCTGACTGAGTCACCCAGGCACCCCTCGAAATTGTCTTTTATAAGTGAATCCCCCTTGCTTATTACTTTCCAGTTCCCTAGGTCTCCTTACAGCTAGCTACCAAACATGCATTGTCTGTTCAACTTTAATGTCTTTGCATTTTCTGCTTTTGTTGACGTCAACACCACTCCCCCAGTATCCATGAGCCCCACACTTACCCTACACTGGAACACACTATTGCAGTTCACCTGCTCTCCGATCCTTCTGTGTACCCTTATACACACGTGTGTATACACTCACACCCACACACATTCAGAAAGAGAGAGACTGAGAGGCTTGTTTCTAGGGTTTTAATCCTCATCACTAGGGGAACCTAATATCCATTTTTAAAATTAATCCACAAGGAAAGAATAGTGAGAGAATTAAAAAGTGAAGCATTTGACAATGTTGGCATAAAATAAATATAGTAAATAATTTCAAAGTTAGGTGTTAGTCATGTAAAGGAGTTATGAACATGGTAATAACTTCCATGGAGACTAGAAAGCACTCGCTCAGGTTGCTAATTATAAGCGTGAGTGGCCTCAACAAAATGAGTCTGATACTTAATAGAGACAAAGGAAACAATATAATGCTGTGATGAAAACAAGAGTAACTGGGAAATGAAACCTTTGTTTTAGCAAAAAGTGAGATAATTTCTGTAGAGGTCCTTTAGCTTCAATTTTAAGTCTCCAACATAATTTTGCATGCTGAGTTGTATATATAAAGATAAGTATCTTTTCTGTTCCCTTAAGCCACAAGTCTGGCCATAGGCCAGAGAGTGAACTAAACTGTTGTATTCCCTCTTTTCCATCTACAAATTTTCTATTTCCTAGATGTTCCCCCCCCCCACACACAGGTTTCTAATGATCTCAGATTCACCATGATCTGAACCATAATTTGAGACTTCCTGATTCTCATTCTTTGAAAATAACTTCTTATGCAGTAATAGTGCTTTCTGGCTATCTCTCAGGGAAGGGATACCTTTCTCCTTCAAAATGGGGCTGAGTTTCAGACAAGTGATGAGCTCTCTAGGGCAGGTCTGAAAATTGCCCTGGGATCATCTCAAATTCAAAGGCCAAGAAAAGCAATAGCTAAATACAGATGATAAAAGATACTTAGCTATTAGTTCCTTTCCAAATCTTAAGCCTAGTGAAAGAAAGAAAGAGAGAGAGAGAGAGAGAGAGAGAGAGAGAGAGAGAAAGAAAGAAAGAAAGAAAGAAAGAAAGAAAGAAAGAAAGAAAGAAAGAAAGAAAGAAAGAAAGAGAAAGCTGTTTCATCCATCTAACTCTCTTTTTCTCTTGGTGAGTTTCTGTTCCATGAACTGGGACCTGAGTATGGCTCAATCTTTCCAATTGTAGCAAATTTTAAGAGGAAATGGAAAGGATAGTGAGTTAGATTATCTTAATCCTGCATCTTTCAGTAACATACTTTTCTTTGACATTTTCTCAGACCCAAGTATATTTGTCAATAATAATATGAGAGATGGAAGAGATACAAAGGTAATCTAAGTACCATCTTCTTAATCCCATGTGAAGACAATTATGAGCTTTCATCCCAGTTAATTAGTGGCAGGGCAAAAAAAAAAATAAGGTTTTCAAGCTCCTTCACTAATGTTCAGTATGAAGAAGTTCCAGCTTTGTTTGGTTTACCAGAAATATGAAGATAATCTGTGTTTTTGAATGGTGTGTGTGTGTGTTTGCAGTTTGAGCAGGAAAGCTTATAAGATATGAAGAGAAAGTCAAAGATGGGAACGTCCTATTTATTGCCTTTACTAGTTTCACTATCTGGGCTTGTTGCCACTCTAAGTATAGCTCATAACCCATCCCCTGAAATACAGTTTTCTCTTTATCTAGGACATCAAAAATCTAGTGTTTTTGTCTCTTATTTCTTATACTTTACCCTGCCTCCATTTCTTCTTACTCTTCTCTCCTTCTCTTTTACTCAGGGACCAGGAACGAACATTTTTCTGATCTGATTAATACAGAAAGATTGCATAAGATGCATGCCTTTATGGTCTTAGAGACTACTAGAAACTAGTTATCCTATTCATGGGTTTTCCATCTACCTACTAAGACTTTATATTTATTTTTTAGTTTTTTTTTTAAATTTTTATTTATTTTGAGCAGGGGTGATGGGCAGAGAGAGGGAGAGAGAGAGAATTCCAAGCAGGTTCCACACTGTAAGTGCGAAGTCTAATGTAGGACTCAAACTCACAAACCATGACCTGATCCGAAATCAAGAGTCCAACACAACTGACTAACCCACCCTGGTGCCCCTACCTAGTAAGACTTTAAAAGAGGACATGATTATTTCTCAGGTGAAGTGTTCGAATTAATTTAAATCAGCGAAATATATTGACTCCACCATGGTCTGCACATGACTAAGAAGCCATTTTTGTTGTAACAAGGATCATTTCGTCTGCTTACATGAATGTCCAATCCCATAGATCAAATTGAGGGAGTTTATTCAACATCTCATAAAGTTTTAATCAACTCTTATTTTCAGTAAGTTTCTCATTTCTATATATTTTTTAATGTTTATTTATTTTCAGAGACAGCATGTGCACAAATGGGGGATGTGTCAGCACGAGCCTGATGTGGGGCTCAATCTCACCAACTGTGAGATGATGATCTGACCTGAGTCAAAATCAAGAGTTAGATTCCCAACGACTGAGCCACCCAGACGCTCTCATTTCTCTATTTTTGTTTTACCTTTTGTTTTGTCTTTCTCAAGAAGACAGTGATGTGTCTGTCTTCTAAGAAGTTCTATACAGGTTCTGACAAGCACTAACTTCCCAACACTGAGTGCTTACTTTCTTCCATGCTTTGTACTGAGTTCTTCACTTATAAACTAAAACAGTTCTCCCAACAGTTCAATGAGTTAAGTGCTATTATTACTCCCATTTACAGTTGAGTAAAATTAAGGAACTGGGCAAGATTCCATGTAACATATCATAGAGCCAGCAATAGTCGATATATTTCTAAATTCTTATCTCGTTATTTTCATACTTTTATCAGATTATCAGTCTGGTACAGCTTCGAGAAGAAACAGTGGAGAGGCTCAGGAAAACAGAGGTCATCATACCAATAGGTCCTAGAGACAGGAGACACAGGCCCTCCAGGGCTGAACAGAAAACCACCAGGGTGATCAGAAGACAGAGGAAAGGAGGAGGAGGAGAGATGGGGGAAGGCAGAGCATTTAAGTACTTAAGCTGTGGCTTTTGTTGGTATTTCCACAAGAAAGGAAGGAAGGAAAATGTGAACAGTTTAGAATTGGGTAGTTTGAATAAATTTGGCAGATTTTGGGTTAGAGATGCAGTGTCTAGTTTCCTGTACTTGGCGCTAGGATGATTAAGGCAGAGGAATAAGGCTTCTGGACAGGAGTGGACCAGATAAAGGAACTATCAACTGGTTAGTTTGCATATCAAAGGTACGATTCTAGCTCGGCCTTTTGTTATCTCTAAGAATTAACTAACTCAGCCAGAAAGGGGTGGGTCTCCATCATCCAGAAATTTTTTGTAAGCTATCAAAGCATCATAATATACAAAAAATTACATATATATAATATCATATATAAAACATTGTATATAATGTATATTTTATCATATACAAATTTAATTTTTGTTACTGATGCTTATTTTTTTTACATTTACATATTTCATATTTTCTTACATATTTATATAATATAAATTACATATACAAATGTTTATATAAATGTGTATTTGTCTAATATAAATTTATTTTATATAATACATATTTATATTGCTTGTATCATTTATTATTATAATTATTTTATGTATTATAAATATACAAATAATGCAAACATATGTTTGTATTTATATATTTATATATAATATATTTTTATATTTTTACATGTAATATATGCTATATTATTTAGCATTTTATCCTTACACCATCAGGCACTTATAAATATATCTAGGATATATTGCCTTTTACTGTTCCTTTAGGCTCTGCCTTTGTCTACTTATGTCACCTTAAAAGATATATTCATGTTTATCAGCAATCGCTTCTAGAGAATCCACTGCTTCCTCACCTAACCTCATTTATTTGAACATCATACAGAATATCCTTTTTTTAAAAAGCTTTTAAAAAATGTTTACTTATTTTTAAGAGAGAGAGAGCATGAGCAGGGGAGGGGCAGTGAGAGAGGGGAACATCCAATCGGAAGCAGACTCCATGCTCTGAGCAGTCAGAACAGAGCCCAATGCAGGGCTCAAACTCATGAACTATGAGATCATAACCTGAGCTGAAGTCGAACATTCAACCAACTGAGCCACCCAGGTGCCCCATCATAGGTAATTTCCTTTCACAAAATTTCTAACTATATTAATATATAGTTTTTTATTGCCTTGGTCATAGTCTATTGATATATAGCTATAGAAGGTCATATAATTATCTCCTACTCTGCATTAGCTAGTAAAGTATTTTAGATTTTATTGCATTAGGGACTTCTTAGTTATAGCCACATCTGTATTCCTACTGATTGTGATCCCGTCTTTTTTTTTTTTTTCCTATGATGTTGTAGCAGTAATCCTTCCAGTTTCCCTTCAAAGAAATATGTACAAAATCTCATTCAGAGTGGTATTCCCTATTCAATGATTTAGCTATAACAAAATCATAAAGAAAACACAATGAAACTTTTGGATGATTTTAAGCTTGTAGAATGGTTAATGAAAAAGTAAAAAAGAGTACAGAAAGTTATCTTAAGGTTTACTGAATAAATTTATAAGGAAAGAGAACAAATTATATATATTCCAGAAGTTTGAGGTGGGTGTGAAGTGGGAGAGCACAATCAAAAGGAGCAACTATTTTCTTGACCAAAATTAACACCAGTAAAATGAATGAAAGCACCTTGGATACCCCGAGCTCCCTTAAGGACAGTAGAGTGGCTCACAGCCAACCCTGCCTTTTTGCCTCTGAAAAACACTAATATCATAAAAATATTTAAGCTACACAGATTTTCCAATAGATCTATTTCTGTAGGTTACCATTCTATCCTAATTTATGGTGCCTCTTTATTCAATTGACTTCCTATCAATCTTCACAACTTTTTGTCTTCCTAGGATCTGTGAGTACTTATATCACCATCCACCCCATTCTGCTTACATATCCACTTTGAAAGTTAACCAAACAGAATTATCTCAGTGAGTCAAATACATTCTACCTCTGCTGATAAAAGAACAACTCCTCCATATCATTTCCAAGAACCTGGATAATGGGTCTGCACATAGCTCAACCAGTATTTGCACAAAGAACAAATCTCCTTATTTCCCACTCTGAGAGTAAATTTCTAAGATTTGTGGGAAGGTATTTTACTCCCTAAACCACAGAAAATGAGAAGACTGGGAAAGGTTTCCACTTTCTGGAGATTCTGAGCTTTGGAAAAAATGGACAGGGCTACGGGACTGAGAATCTATTCTATGACATCAAGTATCACAGAGGGATTTCATCTAATCTGAAAGGTGTCTGGAGTTTGAAGATGGATATAGACAAAAGAGCTCATAGCGTCCTCTGTAGCATCATCTGAGAACACTTCAGAACCTAGCAAGATCAATGATCTTGGAATCATAAATTCCATTTCTACAATTGCTTTATGCAGACACACACACTGGCTTTGGGAAAAGATATTCGACAATCTTATTCTAATACTGACTTGTTGATTCCTCAAAAGTCAAAGCAGTGGCCATATTTCCATCCATGTTTTTCATATTATAGAAGAAATGTTCAGAATTCCCTTCCTTTTCATCCATAATTTTTCTCTGAATAGGTATCACAGTCAGTGGAGAGAAAAGGATTTATCAGCTTGATGGGATCTACCAACATGTCATATCTGAACCCAAAGACAGTGACCCTGATTGGGATTCCTGGACTAGAGCATGTGCAGTTTTGGATTGGATTTCCCTTCCTTGGAGTGTGCCTGGTGGTTCTGCTGGGGAACATTTTTTTGTTAATCATCATCCATACAGAACGCAGTCTTCACCAACCCATGTACATCTTTCTGGCAGTGCTGGCAGCCACTGACCTAGGGCTCTGTGTAGCCATTGCTCCCAAGATGTTGGCCATCTTCTGGTTTGGCTCGTGCTCCATGGCTTTTGATGCTTGCCTCACTCAGCTCTTCTTTATCCACGCCTTGCAGGGCATGGAATCTGGTACCCTGCTGGCCATGGCCTTTGATCGCTATGTTGCCATCTGTGATCCTTTACGACACACATCCATCCTCACACCTCTCTTTATAGTTCGAATCGTACTGATGGTGGCAATCAGGGCAACGGTGCTTGTTGGAATTTTACCCATTCTGCTTAAACGCCTGCAACTTTTCCAATCTGTGGTCATTGTCCATTCCTACTGTGAACACATGGCTGTGGTCAAGCTGGCTGCAGAAGATGTCCATATTAATAAATCATATGGGCTTTTTGTGGCCTTTGCAATTCTAGGTTTTGACATGATCTTTGTCTTGATCTCCTACATTCTGATATTCCAGGCTGTTTTTCGTCTTCCCCAAAAGGAGGCACGACTCAAAGCATTCAATACTTGCACTGCCCATATTGTTGTCTTCCTGGAGTTTTATATCCTTGCGTTTTTTTCCTTCTTCAGTCACCGTTTTGGACATGTATCACCCTATGTTCATATCCTCTTATCTACCATTTATCTGCTTGTGCCCCCTGCCCTTAATCCCATTGTCTATGGTGTGAAGACCAAGGAGATCCGCATGCGGATTGCTCAGATTTATATTCTTAAGCCTGACACCCAGAAGTGATTCAAGTATAGTATGTATATATATTTACCCATTTAAGATAGAAACTACTTGTACTATGTTTATGTTGGTGATACTTTTATGTTATAAGGATCTCCCTAAATAATTTATATTCCCCAAGCAAGAGAAATAAACTTGAGTAACAAGTATATAAACATCTCAAGTATATAAACAATCTCAAATTCCTATCATCTCTCCCATCTCTCTATTCCTTTCCTCCTTCTTTTTTTCTCTTTGCTTTCCTTCCTTCTATCATTTCTTTCTTGTTTTTTCTTTCCTTCCTCATTTGCACATCTTTTGTATCTTTCTTCAATACCAAGAGGCAGTTTATCCTCTGATGTGTAACAGTGACAAAGACATATTCTATGATTTCAAAAGCTGAGAGTATAGTTACAATATAAAATACTGAGCAAATATAATTTAATGTTATTTAGGCCATGGTAAGAGAATAAGAAAAGATCTACTTTCACATGTGAGAAGCAACTTATTTAGATTTTAGAAGGAATCAGAGAAGACCTCATACAGGAGGTCAAGTCAAAAGTGAGCTTTGACTAACACATTTTACTTAAAATGATGAAATGTTATTAACCAAGATTTCACATTTTTAAAACACCATCATCATAACTCATAGAAAGCTGGAGAAGTATATGCCAGTGTCTGTGAATCTAACGTCCTTGAGCACTTGATTAGGAAAAAGCAGGCTCATCTGTGCCTTCCTCAGTGATCAAACTATACAAAGAACTGTGACGTAGGGAATTATGTATTAGTATATCAAAATCTGACACATGGTTTTATTCAATTGTAGAACTATAGTCCTTTTAGTAGATAAATACACAATTCAACTTTTCAGAGTTGCCATTGACTAGATTGTGATGGCGTTGGAAGGAGTTAATTCTCTGTATGGCATGGCAACTCACTATGAACACACCCCAAATGTTATTAAGAGGTACTTTGAAGATTTTTGAGATGTAATCCATCAATTTGAGCAAATTATCAGATGAGAGATATAAAACTGCTCACAAGGGCTTAGAAGCTAGTGAAGAAAATCCAAAAACTTTGAAGTTAAGCCATATATCTCCCTTAGTTCCTTTTCATGCCAGACCATCTTGTCCTTCTCTGTGGCTTGAGAGCATATACACTACCATTATTATCAACATAAGGACACCAATAATCTTAACTCAGTTGGTTTCTCTATTTACCACAATGGTTTGTCCTCCTCTTGATGGTCAAGCTAATGAATTATACTATTTCTTACAGTAAGAAAAGAAGACTAAAGTTTACTCTATGAAGATCCCAGTACATAAACAGGTGAGTATGGCATAAGAGTGTCTATCAAAGGTTTCATCAAAAGCAAACCAAAACAATAATTTTAGTGTATGTAGTATATTTGGGACTCGATTCAAGAAAAAAAATTTTGCAAGGGACGGAGCAAGTAAGACAGTGAAGGGAAGTAAGACGTTAATGTGTGCATGACTGAGCAGGTACTGCTATGGATTGCCAGAGCTCTTTCCTGTTGAGAGTACTTGGAAATGTTAAGGATCACATCTTGAAACTGTCCCCATGAGGGGCTAGAAACAGCATAGTTATCTAGAAATCTCCATCTCTTGTTAGATGGTAACTACTAAAATATCACCTTCCCAACACTTCTCACATGTACCATTTATGGACAGTGCATGTGAGGTGAGAAAAATGTCTCAGAGAGAGAATCATGGGAATCCACTGAAATGAGGACACTATCTACAGGCAATACATGAAGCAGGTTGAGGGTAAATGGGCAGTCTTTTAAAGTAGAGCTAAGAAAATGTTTTATTGGGTAAACATGCAAAAAACAAACCACAGAAGACATAGTCTAAGTTGCTTCATGATTTCAGAGGTAGACAAGGTATGGAACAATGCTGGATGCTTCATGGACTGTACTCCAGAGAAAGAATCTCCATCAAATATATTTGTAGAAGAATTGATACATAGGCCTCAGGTACTAAGCAGTCAGACATTTATGGGAAGAATTCTAAAGTACCAGCTGTTTAGAAGAGCAAATGGAAACACTAGATTTCCAATATGTGGAGAATTTCCCTGTTACCTGAGCCAATGGAAAATTGAATTTGTTCATATAGCCTTTCTACTGGGAAGGAGGGGACACCCTTAGTTTTCCGGGCAGACAAGATAAGGTTCACTGGGTGACTTTTTTTTTTTTTTTTTGGTATTATCTTGCCTGTCTTCAGACAAGAAATATTGAGACACACTGAATTGAATTCTTATCCTAAAATAAGTTTTTGTAGTAAGAAAGATTCTGTTATATGTTTGTGGGACTAGAATTACATCTAAGACCCTTTTAAAAGAAAGATATACAAAAGGCAGACCAAAAGAGTGAGATCTCCAAATAAAGTAAACTAGCTGTCTTCAAAAAAAGTATAGAATATATTAGTGAAGGAAACTTTCAATCCTCCTGCCACTATCTGACCAAAATTTGAAACAGGTATGAGAGCTATTCATCTATTTATCCATTTATTAATTCATTCATTTTGTTTAAACCCAGTATCTATATTGTGTACATAGTATGAAAGGCTATGAAAGATTTAAATAATGTTCATGCAGTCCCTGCCCCCAGGAAATTCTCTCAAGGAAAACAATATTGTAAAAAGATTAACAACATGGATATTTTAATCAGACAGATGTAAACTTGACTTTTGACTCTACCGTCTAATAGCTGTGTGTTATAAAAAGAAAACTTAAAAATGTTTTAATTATCTAAACCTGGTTTTCCTCATCTTTATAATTGGGATAATAATAATTCCCTTAAAGGACTATTGTATGAACATAACAATTTAAAATGTTTTAAGCATAGCATATAATGATAAAGTGCTTAAAAATAGTTATTATCATCATTAAAATTGTTAACAGTAATAGCAAAGACAGGCATTAAATGCTATGAAGTCATTGTTATGATAGCCACCTGAGATAAAGAAAACTAGAAGTAAGGAAACACTAGTGGTGTATTTTTTTGTTGCTTCTACTATAAAATTTTAATATTCTAAAGAAAATCTTGCTATAATAAAATTTATACTCCCTTTCTACTCCTTTTGATATATAGCTTCTTGCTCTGAATGGAAATAAAAATACCTATTTAAAGAAGTAATATAGGGGCGTCTGGGTGGCTTAGTCGGTTAAGCGTCCGACTTTCGCTTAGGTCATGGTCTCGCAGTTCGTGGGTTCGAGCCCCGCGTTGGGCTCTGTGCTGACTGCCAGCTCGGAGCCTGGAGCCTGTTTCAGTCTGTGACTCCCTCTCTCTCTGGCCCTCCCCTGCTCACGCTGTCTCTCTCTCTCTCTCTCCTAGAAATAAATAAAACATTAAAAAAAAATTTAAAAAATAAAATAAAAAATAAAAAAGTAATATAAATTTAAAACATCCTAAAGGAAATCTTTGATACGTGGACAGATTATTACTTCTAATTGAAATTAATTGGGAAAACCTGAAGTTAAATTCTATGAAACTTCCAATCAATGTCCATGCCTTTCAAATAATTCGATTGCCATTGGACCAATGACCAAGTGAGGTCAGTTAGACAGAAATTCCTATGTGTAATCTGACTCAAGCACCTACTTCATAATCACAGCAGAATTAAATTCTATATTGTATTTATTTATTTTCCAGCTTTGTGGAAATATAATTGACATAACAATACTGTTGAGGTTTAAGATGTACAATATGTTGGTTCAATACACATATATAGCAAAATGATACCACCATAGTGTTAGCTAACACCAGCATCATGTCACATAATTATCATGTCTTTTCTGTTGTGAGAACATTTAAGATGTACTATATTAACAACTTTCAAGTATATAATACAGTATTCCTAGGTATAATCACTATAATATGCATTAGACCCCCAGAACTTATTCATCTTATAACTGAAATCTTGTACTCTTTGACCAACATCTCCCCTTTCCACCATCCCCCAGCCCATCATTCTACTCTCTGCTTCTATGAGTTTCTTCTTTTTAGATACCACATATAGGTGATATCATGCAGTATTTGTCTTTGCCTGATTTATTTCACTTAACATAATGCCCTCAAGGTCCATCCATGCTGTGGCAGACAATAAGATGTTCTTCTTTCTCATAGTTGAATGGTCTTCCATTGTATGTGTGTTTGTTCATTCAACCAGTGATTGACACTTAGATTGTCTCCATATTATGGCTATTGTTAATATTGCTGTAATAAACATGGGAGTAGAGATATCTATTTGGGATTGTATTTTCATTTCCCTTGGATATATATCCTGAAGTATGAATTATACTGAATTATATGATAGTATTAAGTATAATTAAGTATTGAATTATATGGTAGTCTATTTTTAGTGTTTTGAGGAACCTCCATACTCTTTTCTATAGTGGCTATACCAATTTCCACCAACAGTCCCAGTTTTCATTTTAAAATGAAATATTAGGCATCCAAATTCTCCGTATTTTCCATATTTTGGAAAAAATATTTCTTCTCTCTTGTTGATTTCAAACTGCTTGAGTCAAACTTTATGTGCCCCAGATTTTTAAAGATTAATACAGTACTGTTCTTAGTTGATGACATTAGTCAGATCAAGGAGCTTTAAATGCTAGCTGTGTTCAGTACAAGGGAAAACACAGTTAAATGACAATGGCATGTAGGAAGGTAAGCTGGTATAACCCAAAGATTCAAAGGCTTTGAAGTACTGCATATCTGAGATACATTCAGAGCTTATTAGAAGTGACCTTGGACACATTGCTTTAAGTTTATGCTTTAGTGTCTTCAACTGATGAAAAAACAATAATACAAATCTTACAAAGGTGATAAGATAGTTAAATGCCATAATTTAATCTCTTGCCTAATTGGTACTAAAAAAGCATATGGGCACCTGCGTGGCTCACTTCGTTGAGCATCTGACTCTTGATTTTGGCTCAGGTCATGATCCCAGAGTCATGAGAGTAAGCCCCACATCAGGCTCCAAACTGAGTGCAGAAAGATTCTCTCTTTTGCTTTGCCCCTCTCCCCAGCTCACACTCTCCCTCTCTTTTCTTTTTTTAAAGGTTATTGTCAAGTTGGTTTCCATATAACACCCAGTGCTCATCCTCCTTCTCTTTAATTTACATTTTTTTTTAAAAAGGAAAAATATTATTTCTTCCCTATGGGGTAGAAAACCTTGTAAGTCATCTACGAACTAAACAACTAAACACACTTGAATTGAAAGTGACTAGTGTTGTTAAGGAACCTTGAATTTTTACCTTTATGAAAGAAGAATTTGAAAGCTCTGCTAACTGTCGCTTCAATTGTAAGAAGAATATGCTAGACAAAATATTTGTTTAGTGGCCACCAGATTTTATATATTTCAGGAGTGGGTGATAAAAAGAAGGTAAATTTTAGCTCACTATTGCTAAGAACTCTAGGGAAAGACACTGCCATAGTGAGAATTATGTAAATTATACCACATAGTGCCATTGTGTGTGTGGGAGGGTGGAAGCTGTCTATCAGAGATTTTCAACTAGCAATTGAGCAATCCTCTACATGGATGGACATTCTTCATGTGGCAGAAGGAATTAAAAGAAAATCACAGCAGCTGTAAGTAATACTGGTTGAGTCAGAGCTGTAAGGAATGATCATTATTTTCAGTAGGTAAGAATATGAACTAGTGAACAAATGGTTGTTGGTGTATTTAATCAGTGAGAATATCTGAGTGTTTCTTTCTTCCATATGCCTTTACATTCCGTAACTGTACTCAATCCAACTTTTTTTTTTTCCTGTAATAGAAACTAGAGTTGATTGAGAGTCTTTTCACAGTGGAGCAGGGACCAGAAGAGAAGTTAACTCTTTGAGTAATGGGAAGAAGATTGCTATTGTATAGCATTATTAGGCATGTGGTCTTGGAAAGGAAGAGATGTGTGCCTGTGTGTCCCAGCTCTCACAAATCTCTATAAATCTCTATATCCAAAACACTTTGGCGGCCTTGGAATTTCTAGAGAATAAAACTAATTCAAAAAACTGAGAGTGGAATGATCATACGTATGAGACCTAATGTGGGAAGCACTAGAAAATCATTATTGGTGAGCAATGATATTGCTGTTATAGACCAGGAAATACTGTTATAGCCATCTTTAAACAGAGCCAGTCTGGCATAGTTTCTTCTTTGTTTACAATAGTTCACATCCCTATATATGCAACATATATTTAACACCTCCTCTAAAATTCCAAGTCTCATCCTATTATGATATGTATCCAGAATTTCATCATCTAAATTGTATCCAGATGTAGGTGAGACTTTCAGTATTTGGTTCCTTAGATATAGTTCTTTGATTACGTTTCCTCTTTCTCTGAATATCTATTAACCAAAGATATAAGTCTTCTGCCTCTTATACTGCCAACATATAATGTTAGTACAGCAATAGGAAAACTGCAAAAACATTCTCATTCCAAAAGAGGAAGAAGGATGGAGCATGGGAGTTGCTGGTCCCTAGGATCCTAAAATCTAAGGCACACATTCTCAGCTTCTTTATTAAGTTCTTGTCCTGCTCCATGAGGATAATTCTGTTTCTTTGTGGTTCTTGGCTTTACCTTCTGAGACTTAGGCCCTGTACTCTGCATCATCATTCATTTTCTGAAAGAAGTGGGCCACATTTTAATTTTATCTTACTAAGCCTGTAGGTTGGGGACTCCAGTCATTCTTTTCATTCTGAGATGCCCATTCTTTTCAATCTAACCATGCAGTTCTTCTGACTAGTAAAGGATCTTGAAAATGCATACTTTTATCCAGAAGCTAGCTCATACTTTAAGAGTATATGTCTAGAGAAAAAGTGAATGAGAAACAATTTTGTGTTCAAACTCAGAAATACCTGAGGCTTTTGTGGTTGTTATGAATAGTGTTTGAAAGTTAAACACTTACTTCTTTAACTCATTTCTCTCTATACATATTTTATTACAAGTGGTGCTTTCAACATTATCTGGACATTTCTTCATCAAACCCACCAATACATTAGGCATATTTTTTATTTTCTACCTTCAAAAAAGTTGCTCCACAATCCACGGACCCCTTTATTCTCTGGTACAAAATAACAATTTTGTCATTCTATTTAATGCCTTCGTTAACAGTCTTATTGGTACCCTTCAAGATTCTGTCCATCCACTCAAAAGCCAGTGCTTCATGTTCTTGGGGTTTCTGTTATTGCAGAATCTAGGTGTTAACATCATTTTTTCATATGTGTGTGTGTGTATATATATACACATATAAAACATATAAATACATGTAAACATATATATATAAAACATATACATGGAGAAAAAATATATAAACATATATATATGTATATATATATATATATAAAACACACACACACATATATGTTTTAGTGTTTATTTTTTTTTTTAATGTTTTTTTTTTTAATTTCAAGGAGAGAGAGAGAGAGAGACAGCGTGAGCAGGGGAAGGTCAGAGAGAGAGGGAGTCACAGACTGAAACAGGCTCCAGGCTCTGAGCTGGCAGTCAGCACAGAGCCCGACGCGGGGCTCGAACCCACGAACCGCGAGATCATGACCTAAGCGAAAGTCGGACGCTTAACCGACTAAGCCACCCAGGCGCCCCTAATGTTTATTTATTTTTGAGGGGGAGAAGGGACAGAGAGACCAAAACTCTTAATTTGGGAGTTGTTTATAGTTTAGCAAAGTATAATTGTAATAATTGAGAAGGGGAATTATATTTGAGGGAACACCAATGGTATACTGAAGGTGAAAGAACGTGCCATAATATTCAGTGAGTCGAAGAGATTTCACTATAAAAAGATCTTCTGTGTAGAAGAATTCTGGCCAAACAAAATGCTTCTTTCCTTCTTCCCTCCTTCTCTCCTTCCCTTCTTTCTTCTATCACTCCCCACCCCCTGTCTCCTTTCTCTACCTCTTTTTATCTTTCCTTCCTTTATTTTATTTTAAGGGTATGGGCTGAATATATAAGTCTGTGAATTCTTTTATGATCTTGTTTCTTCCTCAAAGAAGTTATTTGAAATGAGACAATTTATTCAGTAGGTATTTATTAAACTAATATCCCGTAACACAGAAATTCTAGATACTATGAAAACAAGTAAAGAGAAAACATTCATTTTAGTATAGAAAAAGATCATGTAAAGAGGAAATTATCATATTAAGTAATATGTGGTACAATCGAGGAAGGATTAAGTGACATTGGAGAAAACAAAAAGAACCCGAGTAGAGAAAAAGAAGAAGGGGGAGGTCAAGGAAGGCTTATACAGGAAGTATTGCATAAATAAATCCCAAAAGATGATAAACAGCATGTGGTAGTGGCATTCTGAGAGGAGTCATTAATTTATCTGAGCAAACTTAGGTCTCTGAAAACTTGTTGAGGCAAACTGCGAAGAGTTTAATAGTGGTTTTGCATATTTATGGTTGTAATTAACATGTACATCAGATACACATGCACATACATGTTCTTATGAATGTTTGTGTTTCTCAGGTGTGGTGTACAAACATGTATAAATATGCATATGATAGCACATTTCAGAGAAAAACTGAGAGAAAGTGATGTTTATAGACAAATAAGATGATTGGAAACATATATATGAAAGAAAAAGCATGCATATTTGTATACATTTGTGTGACATAAATGTCATCTGTGTGATATGTGATCCAGTTAGACCAAGGAATATCTAAATTGTGAACACTGGAGATAGGAAGATGGGTATGATTTACATGTAAGGTCATCCCTTGGTTTATGAGCTGATATTCAATACTGTTTTTGAAGAACTAAGACTAAGACAAGGAAGATTACTATCTGCTTATGTGCATTGCAAAATTCAGTTTCTGGGCATATCCTTTAAGGAAATGTAAGGATAATGGCAAGGTATGTAGACTTGCATCTGAAGTATAGGACAGATCAAGGAAATGTAGTGTCTGGCAATACAGAAAATGACTGGTTGATATCATCTTAAGGCAGGCATTAAGGAAAACAAATTGAAGTGTGAGATGGGAAGAATTTTGAGTAAGAAAGACCAATGGAAATTGCCATAAAGAAGGCGCTAAACTAGCAAGGAATGTGTCATTTCTTCACAAATAAAGCAGTCATCTTTAGCTGGATTGATTTTTATACTATGATTTAGTGAAAGGAAAGCACCTGGCAAGGCAGGTTGGAGTCACGTCATGCAATAACTTGGTTGCTGGGGAGTTAACACTTTGTCTTGAGGAATAGACTGCTGAGATTTAAGTGGACAAAATGAGATATTTGCTTGGGAAAGGCAATAGTGTTGCAGTGCTAATAACAACTTATGAGAGACACTGGGTATAGGAAAGTTAGGAGAATCTGCAGTACTTTGATGAAAGTATAAGGTAGAGAAGAAGAGACTGGAAATGTGCAGGGACATTTTGGTCACTGGTTGGATGAAGGAAAAGAAGTAAAAACAACTAAGTAATTTCAAGCTTTTTATTTAATTTAACTCAAGTTAAAAGAACAAAAATGGGGAATGCAGAGGGACAATCAGGCTGGGAAGGAGACTGAGAGTTTAGGTTGGGAAGATTTAAATTAAAGGTGTATATGAAAAGTGGTTCACAAGGTTATTACAATGGGTTTTTGTTTTGTGGAACACAGACATAATTCATGGTTTATGATACAGATTTGGGTGTCTTGAATGTGTGAAAGTATATGAGGTCAGGTAGGTGGAAGGGAAAAAACAAAGCTAGTGAAAAAAATAACTTTGTTAAAGGTCCTTTCTTTTCCCCTTTGTAAAATACTTACCTACCAAAAATAAAAACCCAAAACAAACAAACAAACAAACTTACCTACCAAGTCCTGTATATTGGTTCCATATTTACATACTAATAGTAACTCTCTAAAGATGACTCTTATTTATTAAAACCATTCAGACAAAAACCAGCTCAATACTCTTAGACATGATTATAGGTATTTATACATGCTTATTCCCATTAGGACTATTTTTCATGATATATAATTTTATGTTGGTAAAATATCTGAAACATAGCTGTGGAAGAAAAATCGTGGAATCAACAAAAATTCTAGATAATTATTTTTGCCCAGAGATCTTGAGAATGTATAACTAAATTCATTTTTTACATCATTTGGAAAAACGAGTTTACAATTTCTGTTCTCTTATGGGATTAAATAATAGAATTAACAACAAAATATCTCCTATTTATCACTTACTTAAACATTTGGGGAGGGTTCTGGTCATGAGAGTTTCGTAAAAACTACATTCTGATGGAGAGAATATGCCTCATTTACGTGCCCACACTCACTGGGTCCTTCACTTGCCTTAGCTATTTCTTTTCCCATGTAGCCTGAAATCAGGCAGCCGTTATCTCCACCTTCAACCTAACAAGATTTCCAGCTCCATATCACAGGTTTCCTGTCCACCTCAGATATCATCCTCAGTTTCTATGACAGCAGAGGATCCGCAGTACCCGCTTCTGCATTTGCTTAGTCCGGGCCCCATAAATCAAGGGGTTGGTCATGGGAGGCACTAGGAAGTAGAGATTGTCAATGATAATCTGGAGATGGGGAGCCATATGGTAGCCTAAAATTTGGGCCAGGACAGAGAAGACAACAGGAGAATAAAAGAGAGCTATGACACAAAGATGGGAGCCACATGTACTGAGAGCTTTGCCCCGTGCCTCCCAAGCGGGAATCTGAAAGACAGCATGAAGGATCAGCCCATATGACAGAATGATAAAAAGCAAATCAAATCCCACAGATGTTACAATAACCATGAGACCATAGACAATATGGTTGGAAATATCTCCACAGGCTATCTGCACCACAGCCATGTACGCACAGTAGGAGTAAGAGATGACATGGGTTTGGAAGCTTTCCAGTCTTTTTGCCAGGATGGGTGCTGGGGTCAGCACTGCTACAGCCCTTGCCAAGACAGCCAGTGCCATCTTCACAAGTATGTTGTTAGCAAGAATGGTTGTATATCTTAGAGGGTACCAGATAGCCACAAATCTGTCAAAAGCCATGGCTAGGAGAATTCCAGACTCCATGACATAAAAGGAAGGGATGAAAAACATCTGTGTGAGGCATGCATTAAAGCTGATGTCTTTGGCATTCATCCAAAAGATTCCTAGCATGCGGGGCACAGTGACACTGACCAGGAACAGGTCAACAACAGATAGCATGGCCAGGAGGAGAAACATGGGCTCGTGAAGACTCTTCTCCACCTGGATGATACATAAGATGATGGCATTCCCAATCACTGTAATGACAAATACCACGAAAAAAGGCACAGAGAACCAGCTATGGGAAGATTCCAAGCCAGGAATTCCAGCCAGGACAAATATCAAGGGTGGAGGAATGGAGTTGTTGCAAGAGGACATCCTTAACCTGAAATCCTCAAAGTCTGATTCCTAGAGAGAAAGAAACAACGGACATTTTGAAATCACTGCATCATTTGCACCTAAAATGCTGGGTATCCTAGTAGCTTATAGTGATAATTATAATTATATTGCTTAAACTCATGATCAAATGCTTCAGTTACTTAAGGTGTGGAGGGAAATAATCCAAGACTACTCTCACTGTAGAAGGGAGAAGCAGTCTCAGGTATAGATGTCAAATGTTTAGGAGCCTCAAGTAGAGTGGCATATCTGCTAACATACTACTGTAGCATTTATACATCATAAACTGAGATCTAAGTATTTAATTTATCAATTGCATTTGGCAAAAAGCATACCAGAGCCACAGGGTAGGTAGACTTCCTGGAAGGTAACTTGGTATAGTTAAAATAGCAAAGTCTTTGAGATAACACATGTTAGGGATACAATCTCAGTCCTGCCTCTTAAGTGACTTGCTCAACCTGCTTAAGACAAAGCTTAATTTCCTTTCATGAAAATTGGGATGAGGCTTACCTTTCAAAGCTTGCAGGGAAGATTAAATCCATCATTAAATTTCAATATTGTATAAAACATGCAATGTTCATGGCATAATTCTTTGAATGTTTTGATATTCTACAAATGCAAATTTTCTTCATTTTCTTTAAGTACAAAGTTTAAGTAAGATATGGAAAAAGCAATGTTCTTTTTGGTTGTTTCTTGGAAAGAATTTTAACTAGGATAAAGAATAGCCTTAACTGACACCATACAAAGGAATATTTGATGGTCCTAAATAACTTTATCCTCAAATACTAAAGAGTAAAAAAAAACAAAAACAAAACCAGTGACACAAGAAATAGACATCTGGCCCAAAAAAGGATGCTAAAAATTTTTAAAAGATACCTTTCAGTCCAATAGAGGAAATGACCCTATCACAAATTCAAATAGAAAAGACAGTCCTGTGACACCAGAAGCTCACTATCAGTGGGAGTTTTCAGGTAGAAACTGAATGGCGATCCATGAGGAATAATGTACATGAAAAATCTCCACGTTATGGGGACATTAGGACACTTGAATTTTAACAACATTGTAAAGTTTTGTCTGAGCAATCAGGAACCGTTGCTAGAAACAACTGTATCAACATTAATTATATTAAAGATACCACCCAATAAGACATAAAAATTAGAAATATACTTATCTTCTAAAGAATGTCACTGGGAATTCAAAAAATTCTAGATTCCAACCATGGCCTTATAAGAGTTGGTGATGGTGGTATGTGGATTAAAAGAGAATCTCTTTTTTCCTACATGACCTTGTATCCCAGGATTTTCTACTCCTTTCCCTCCCTTTCCTCCCTTTTCTTATAGCAATACCTGTAGATAGTTGTGGGTCTGGTCACAATGGGACTGGGATCAGCAAAGCATTCATTTACTGTGGGGGAAGATCTGCTGATGACCAGAATATGGTGGAGTGTCTGAGCTAGAGGCAGATGTATGCTCTTTGTTCTGGTCCCTCTGGATCCCTAGTGGCTGGCCTCTCTCTTGGGCAAAGTGCCGTACTTAGCCTGGATATTCTGGAAAACAAATCCTAGAGTCAATCACAAACGATACCATATAGGGATAAGAGCAGATATCAAGGAGCACTGTAAATCTAACTGTCGGTATGGTTTAGAAATCCTTGAGAGAAAGAGTAAGAGCTGGGGAATCATTTAGGATGGGAATTAAAGCACACTTGGAGTAACAGAAGGCAGAGCTGTGTGCAGCTATAAATATAAATAAATTGCCACAGCTTGCTTCCAAACCAACAGTTTAAATCATTTTCATTTCCAGTGACTTTGGGGCCTCCCAAAGTAAAACTTAAACTAAAATTAGGAGTCTTGATTTCCTAGATACAATTAAAATCCACAAAATGCTGGAAAAAAGGGAGGGGGATGAAGAACACACTTATCTTGATGAGCCTTGAGATCTGTAGAGAATTTTTTAAGTTTATTTTTTATTTTTGAGTAAGACAGAGAGAAGGAGAGCCCAAGCACGGGAGGGGCAGAGACAGACGGGGACAGAGGATCCAAAGTGGGCTTTTTGCTTATAGCAGGGGGCCTGATTCGGGGCTCAAATCCATTAAATATGAGATCACGACCTGAGTTGAAGTCGGACGCTTAACCAACTGAGCCACCCAGCCGCCTCCAGAACTTTTGAATCATTATGCTGTACACCAAAAACTAATATAACTGTATGTTAATTATGCTTTAAAAATGTATCCACTGAAAAATATCTAAGTGACTAAATAAAACCCTTGTTTGATAAGTAAGATATATAAAAAGAAACATAAAGGAGTAAGATTAAAATAGGAAGAAGAATGGAGCTCTATATTTTTAAAAGAACTGTACAATACTGGGTTGAGGAGAGCCTGAGTTTCAGAGAGACCTTTGGTGGAAGTCAGAAGCTCAGTTTGAGAATAAATGGTAAAGAGGGGGAAAATCTGTTAACTGTTTTGCTGGTGATCAAATGTAAACGTCCTAATAATAGTGACTGGGCCTTGTCTGTTCACTATTATTTATTTCTCCAGTCCCTAGTGAGTTACAGGCCTTCCAATATACCCAGATGAATAAATACACACACTCTGTCCTTACCCACAGGTCTCCACTCCAGACTCTAGGCCTATAATAACACCTGAGGGATAACCTGTGAGCTTGTCAGAGTCTTCATGAAGCCATATTCTCCTAGCCTAAAGTATATTCAAGGTACTCAAATCAAGTTAATTATATCATGATTGCTACCAATTTGGATCAAATTATTACCATACTGTCCTAGAAACTTTTATAATGTCCTAAAAGGTCTTTTGCATTTATTTCTTCTATTCTTTGTCTCAATACATTTTCCTCATTGCAGTGACAATGGTCCCTTTTTTTTTTAATGTTTACATAGTTTTAGGGGGGAAGGGAGGGAGAGAGAGAGCACATGTGTGCACAAGCAGGGGAGGAGAAAGGGGGGCAGAGGATCTTAAGTGGGCTCTGTGCTGACAGCAGAAATCCCCATGTGGGGCTGTGAACTCACAAACCATGAGATCACTACCTGAGTCCAAGGTGGACACTTAACGGACTAAGCACTGACCAGGCGCCCCACTATGATCTTTTATAAACACAAACATAATGTCCCTCCTCTGCATAAGATGTTCATGGTCTTTCTCTCACTTTTTGTATAAAACTGAGAATCCTCAACTCCCACATCCACTCTTCACTTCACCCTCTGTCCTCCAGCCCCATAAATGGGCTCTGTCCAGTTCTTCAAACATAAGGCGCCACTTCCTCTCTTAAGATCCACCCACACATATTCACACATCCCGTTCTCTCTCACTGTAACATCACTGTCCCCACTTCATGACCTCTCTTTTTTCAGCTGCTTAACTCCTACTTGGCATTCAAATATTATTTTTAAGGAAACTTTCCCTGACTCCTCTAGATTAGAGCAAAGTCCCATGTTATGTGCACTTGTAGAAATCTTTGTTTCTACTAGACAGCCCTTAGTATCCAGTGTAATTGTGTATTTGAGCATCATTTGATTATTTCACCTTACATTTCACCCAAATGTAAAGTCCCTGAGACATGGATTTGTGTTTTGCTCACCTCTTCTCAGAATCTAGCACAATCTGTCCCACTTTAACGACTCCATAATTTTTTGCTGCATGAATATATGAATTAGCTTTGTATCTTCTTTTGTTTAACTAGAATTTAATTCAGAATCTTTGAAGATTTAGTTTTGTGTTTGTTATTGTTGTGAATTTCCTATTTGCCACCCACTGTTATATAATCCGTGAGTACTAACTCTTCAGCTTTTATTTCCAAATCTAGCATGTAATCAACTCTGATACTTGTCAGGGAATATATTATAATATTATAATTAAATTCCATGGTTCATGGTACTCCAAAAAAAAAATACAGTAATAAGGTCCAGATTTGGCAATCTATCTTCAGGAAGCATCCAACACAATGGCAATAGTCTCAAAGTTTACATTTCCTTAGAAGACTCTTCTCTTTAGACTGAGAGAGATGTGTCTTTACTGTCATTGTCATTTTTCTCCATTATTTTACAAAAAGATCATTGAAAGATATCCTTGTGGCTTTCATTTAGGTTCCTTAATTGCAACTATAATACGATTTAGAACATGAGTTCTAAAATACATGAATGTGAATTCAAACATCTCATTGCTTCATTCATTCCTTCAAAAGCATTCCTGAACACATGGGTTTGCAGGACACTGAGAAGTGTTATGGATAAAAAGTACATGGCATTTCAAAAAATACAAAACCACTAATTCAAAAGGATACACACACCCCTATGTTTATGGCAGCATTATTTACAATAGCCAAATTATGGAAGGAGTCCAAATATCGATCAACTGATGAATGGATAAAGAAGATGTGTATATATACACATTGGAATATTACTCAGTCCTAAAAAAAGAATGAATCTTTCCATTTGCAATGACATGGATGGAGCCAAGCAAAATAAGTCATTCAGAGAAGGAAAATACCATATGATTTCACTCATATGTGGAATTTAAGAAACAACAAACAAGGGGGGGGGGAGGAAAACCAAAAACAAGATGCTTAACTATAGAGAACAAGCTGATAGCTACCAGAGGGGAGATGGATTAAATAGATGATGGGGATTAAAGAGGGTCCTTGTCATGATGATCATGGGAAATATAAGGAATCAATGAATCACTATATTGTGTGAAACAGATAAAACATTGCATGTTAACTATGTTGGAATTTTTAAAAAGTAAAAAATAAAAGTAAATGGGATATTAAAATGGGATCAATTACCCTCATTTTTGTTTAAATCCAGAGTACATCACTTAATAAATATGTGATGATGAGCCAATTATTTAGGCTCTCTGAATCTAAATTACTCCTGTGTAAAACCTAGACTGATAATGGTGATAATTATATAATTTAAATTGCATGTGTGTGTATCGATGTGTATGTTTACCCACACACATATAGACATATAAATGCATATTATGTCTCACAGAGCCTGACATATAATAAATAAACAAAATTATACTTGTTATGATAATCCATAATGTTAACTAATGTTTATTTAATAATAAATATTATTATATGTGTCCTATATGTTTTTATTCATTTAATATTTAAGATTCTATGGGCAAGAAATCTTATGATCTTCATTTTACCGATTTTTTTAAAAAAATTTTAATGTTTATTTATTTGAGAGAGAGAAAGAGAGACATGGAGTGCAATCAAGGTAGGAGCAGAGAGAGAGGGAGACACAGAATCCGAAGCAGGCTCCAGGCTCTGAGCTGTCAGCACAGAGCTTGATGTGGGACTTGAACTCCTGAACCACAAGATTATGACTTGAGCTGAAGTCCGATGCTCAACTGACTGAGCCACCTAGGTTGCTCCTCATTTTATTGATTTTGACAACAAGGCCCAGAAAGTTTTGGCAAGTTGCTGATGCACACAGATAGAAAGCGGCAGAGATGAATAATGAACTCAAGCACTTTGCTTCTAAAGCCAGCGCACTTAACCTCAAACCATATTGAGTCTAATTGGCAAAAGGCATATTAAGAATTCAACTAAAATGTTTCATGACATTTTTTTACAACAGAGGTGGGCGGAAGTTTTAATTAATTGGACCTGAGGAAAGAAACTTAATCTTTCTGATAAGGCGAGGGAGTTTAAGCAAGAGCTGGATGGGGCACCTGGTTGGTACAGTCAGTTAAGCATCCAGCTTCGGCTCAGGTCATGATCTCACAGTTTGTGGGTATAAGCCCCACATCGGGTTCTGTGCAGGCAGCTCAGAGCCTGGAGCCTGTTTCAGATTCGGTGTCTCCCTCTCTCTCTGCCCCTTCCCCGCTCATGCTCTGTCTCTCTCTGTTTCAAAAATAAATTTTAAAAAACTATAAAAAAATTTTTAAAGAAGAACTGGATCTTGAGGGATGATTTCTTTCCAGATGACAAAGAGAATAGGTAGGAGAGAAACATTCTAAGCAAAACATGAAGATATGGAGAGACTTATTGTTTGAATGAAGGCGGGGGTCTTTATGAACAGGCTGAGTTCAAATGATATATAAGAATGAGAAGACAAGGAGCAGAAAAGAATTTCATTAAGCTTTGCTTTGCTATTCTGTGCTTACATGGTTCTGACCTATCTATTCTGTTTGGTTTTTCAGTTTTTATGAGGATAAATATGATCCCAATGTAAAGGATGTATTGGACATAGTAATTAAAACCTAATGTTTTGGACATATCAGTGGCAACTGTTGAAATAGCCTGAATGGAAAATGATAGAAGCTTAAACAATATTTCAACAGAGTCTAAAGAAAAGGAATGGAGAGAAGCAGCCCAGGTATTTACTTCTAAGAAGCTCTTATCGTAAACAGAAGAAAGAAGGTGCAAATAGAACTTTACAAGTTGTAAACCACAAAAAGAGAACATCAATTCAATGAAATTCAGCATGTGTTTATTGAGTGACTCTGGAGCAATTTCCATTCTGTACCAGCCAAGAAGTGAAGAAATCATATTTTTTAAAGAGAGAATATTCAGACTTTTACCAGTAAAATACTTATATCATTTTTAATAATTTTATTTTTAATTATCACAAGTAGCATAATCACTAAAAATGTATTAAATTGAGTTATTTGTAATGATAGATTTCCTCATTTAGCAAGCACATGTAATATCTATTTAGCTGAGTGGGCTTGGGCCTAAGATCTGGGCAAATTCCCAAGTATATTCCCTCAACCATAAAGTTGTTTCTCGTTTCAAGATAACCTGTGATGAAGGTAAAGAGAACATCTTTAAGAGACCCAGTCTTAGTTTAGATAACAAAACAATAACAGGCACAGGTTATTCTTTGTGGAAGAATAATATTCTATGCACAATATGTTTAAAATCCTGTGGGTCTGATTAATGCAGTGTTGAACTTTTCCACATTTCTGATTGACAAATTGTTTTGTGTGTGTCCATTCTTGTGACTAAGACACAATTATTATGTCCTGTATTAAAAGGACACCAATTCTATTATATTGTCTCTTCTGTAGAATATGGGTAGTGACCATTAACCTCTCAATTGCAAATACTTTACATGGAATTTATTGAGGCTCTCATGGGCTTCTTCACTTTTTTAATCGCTTCTTATTTGAAAATAAATTTCCACCCCCAGTTACAACACAGATCAGTAGCAGCAAGGAGCAGAAGGGGATCACTTTCCAATTCAAGAAGTGTTCATGAAGCTCCCTAAAATCCAGATGTGCATAAAATGTCTCCTGCCCTTTAGTTTCATACAATTGTGGAATTTCTATTATGTGTGGTCACTCTTCTCCATTAAAATGTCTGATTTCAGTGGGAGAAAATTCCATGTCATTTACAAAAATGGGATGAATTATTTCCATACTTCCCTTCCTATTATGATACCATTTATGCAAACAATTTCAAGATAATCAAGTGACTTTTACCTTTAGAGAATTAAGGACATGGTCTCGAATTCTTTTAGTTCTAATACCATAAACAATGGGGTTAAGGAAAGGTGGTACCAGAAGGTACATGTTGGCAATAAAGATATGAATTTGGGGGGCCACACTGTGGCCAAAGCGGTGAGTGAGGAAGGTAAAGACAGCTGTGGAGTAGAAAACGAGGATGACACAGACATGGGAGCCACAGGTGCCTAGAGCTTTAAAACTTGCTTCCCGTGATGGAAGGTGAAAGACTGCACGGAGGATTAGGACATAAGAGACAGCGATGAAAAAGCCATCACAGGAACCAATGACAGAGGCCACACTAAGGCTGTAATGTTTGGTAGCTCCTGTGTCCACACATGCTAGCTTCACCACGGCCATGAACTCACAGTAGGTGTGGGCAATGATTCGAGTCCTGCAGTAGGGCAGCTGCCTGAGCAGGATGGGATGTGGGGAAAAGAAGGCCACTCCCCGGAGTAAGACAGAAGCTCCCATTTTGGCAATGCGAGCATGGGTAAGAATCGTGGTATGGTGCAGTGGATGACAAATGGCCACGTAACGGTCAATGGCCATGGCCAGGAAAAAACCTGATTCCATAGCAGTAAAGCTATGGATGAAGAACATTTGGGTCAGGCAAGCATCAAAGGCAATGTCATGGGCTCCAAGCCAGAAGAGACAGAGCATGCGAGGCAGTGTAGATGTGGAGAGGACCAGGTCAGTGATGGAAAGCATGTACAGAAAGAGGAACATTGGCTTATGGAGACTTCTCTCTGCCCTGACCACAGCCAGGATGGTCACATTCCCCACCACAGCCACCATGTACATGGAGCAGAAGGGAATCCCAATCCAGATATGAAGGTGCTCTAGTCCTGGGATGCCCATCAGCAAGAAGTTGTCTGGAGATGTTTGAGATTTATTGGCTGGTCCCATAGTGCTGCTGTTCTCTGTCTTTTGTGGAAGCAATCCTCCTTTTTAGGGCAAAAGTTTTATGGCAAGATCATCACAATGAAATCTGGCAACAAATGAAAAACAAACCTGGAAGATCCCTAAAACCTCATATTAGAAATCATTCAGGTTGTACTTTAGAGTGAAAAAAAAAAACCCAACACTTAATAACACTAGGCAAAAACTATGCAACCCAACACGAAGCACTTATTCTCAATCAAGTCATAAATGTCATGAATCTGTTCAAAACAAAACAGAAAAGCCCAACTTTGTAAAATCCATGTACAATAAAACTCAATGCCACTCCCTGAACTCCAATTTGATTCACTCATAAAGCCAGATTATCTTATGCTAAAACGTCTGGTGTTATAGGTAAAATGGATCTTAGAATTGATCTAGCCCCAACGTCCTTCTTAATCCCATCTTGAAATGTAATTTTCTAGCCAATATCTGACTTTCTCAAGTATAGTTACTCCTGTCTCAGACAGTCCATTACATGTTTTTCTAGTGCTGTCACAGAACCAAGCCCCAGGAGCTGCAAGGCATTATTGGCCTTTCTGATGGAGCACTACAGACTCACCTGTCTTCTGCAGAGTCTTCACAAAGTCATTTCAAACTCATGCCTCCACTAAGTTCTCTCTGTTCTGTACATTCTGTGTCCAGTTCTGAACTTTTATTACTTGTATTTGAACACTCTATTTACTACAGAGATAAATGTACTTGATGTCTCTTTTCATTCCTACACTATTAGTGTGATTTCAGTGAAACTCATTTTTTATGTGAAGTAAGGAAGAAAAGTAATACTTAGTTGATCCTCACATGAAAAAGGCATACTGGAATCCTTCTATATGTTCATTTTAGCTAGAAAACCAAAGTAAATGAAACAGTGCTCTGCCAATTTTACCAATTAGAAGCCAAAAGTGTCACAGATAATGCAATGGCAGCCCAGAAAGAGTGGTGAGAGACCAGAACTCTAACACAAAACTCTGCATGACTGTCAAGTTCATGATATTTTCATTATGTTATACTCAGGATTTCTTGTCACAGTTGTCAGTCTTAGTTAACTATAATCTACTAATATTTTTCACAATCTTTAAGTCATATTTCTCAAGATGATTTTATTTAAAAAAACTTTAAGTTTGCTTATTTAGTTTGAGAGGGAAAGAGTGAACAGGGGAGGTGAAGAGAGAAGGAGAGAGAGAAACAAAGCAGGCTCCATGCTGTTAGTGCATAGCCTAATGTGGGGCTTGAACTCACGAATGGTGAGATCAAGACATGAGCCGAAGTCAAGAGTCACTCACTTAATCAACTAAGGCACCTAGGTGCCCCGAGCAAGACTCTCAAGATGACTTTAAACAGATAATTAAAAAATTAGCCTTTCATTTGAACTTGATAATCTGTAACATTTTAAAATAATCATTATCATGTGTTTTCCTTGTTATTATTAAGCATTTGTCTATATACATACATCTACATAGAAACGATTGAAATATAATTTTGATGCAAAGAGATCCCAATAACAGGACTCTTTATGATTCTAGAAAATTGTATTGATCCCTCTAACATAGTATGTATACTGTTCATTAGTTAGAAAGAGACCTATTAAATATAATAATAGTGAGCTTACAAATACTGAAACTTGTTTACTACATTATAATTTAAATTAAAAATTTTTTAAACGTTTATTTTTGAGAGAGAGAGAGAGAGACAGAATGTGAGCAGGGGAGGGGCAGAGAGAGACACACAGAATCCAAAGCAGGCTCCAGACTCTGAGCTGGTAGCATAGAGCCTGATGCAGGGCTTGAACTCCCAAGTCCCAACTAAGCCACCCCATTGCCCTACATTATAAACACTGGTCAAATGGCTTATTAAACTGGAATATAGGACTTACATTATCCAGTATTTGGGGACGAATGTAGAGCACATCAGACTGATTATACATTTGATCAGAAGTATTCTCACTGTTGGAAGACAGTGTTGGGAGACAGAGAAGTAGGGAGCTCCGTGCATTTCACTTGCCCCCATCTCTCAAGCAGAGAAGGCTTGAAGCCATAGGACACTGAACTGCAAGAATTTGGGAGGAAAAGAGACAGAGTCTGCTGAGAAAACAACCTCATATGCGCATGAGTGCAAACTGGGGAAGATAAAAATGGGCTGGGACCCAGAGACATGGAGGGAAGAGAGGGAACCCTCTTCGCAGGGAGCTGCGGAGAGTCAAGGAGAAAAGGAAGAGGGTTGAAACTGCTCATAGAACTGTCCCTGGGGAAGAAAAAAACCTCAGTTCAGGATGGAGAGTGATCCTAGTTCTAGCTGTGGTGTTGAGTTGTGACACCTAAATCTTATTGACTCCATTTTAGAAAAAGCCTCCATCTTGAGAGTGAACTAGGCCCAAACCCAGTCCCAGGAAAAACCGCAGGAAGCAAGTAGGCAGCCTGCCCTTAGTTGCTTCCCTAGCAACAGCAACAGCCAATCAGTTTAAAAGAGGTGCCTATGTCCCAAGACATTCCTATTGGCAGTTTGCAGTCAGGCCAGATGGGCCGAACCAATCGGACGCTGACAAGACAGCCTGTACCTATCAGGAGGCTGCCAAGCTGAAACGCCCCAAATTCCACTGTAATAACAATAAAAAGCCCTGCAATCACGAGTTCAGGGCTCCATACCATCACCACTGCGTCTGGGTGCATTGGAGTCCCTGCTCTAGCTTGTAATAAAGGCCCTTTTGTACTTGCATTGGTGTCAGCTCTTTGATGGTCTCTGGGGACTCGTGAATCGGGCATAACAGACTTTAGGCTGGGTGCCCTGGTCCCAGGTGGCGCCAGGAGGAACTGCTCCACTGCTCCCCCTGCTCTATCCCTGGAGGGGAAATGGCCAATCTGAAACTGTGCTGCTGCTCTCCTGGCTCAAACCCAGCAGGAAAGTGCTGGACTTGCGGGATTGTGTTTCTGTTGGTATCAATAAAGTGCATGGACTGGGACCTGGAAACGAGGCAGGGCTTGGGACATGGTACATGGCCACCTTCGCTACTGTGGCACAGGAGGATCAGACCCAAAGGAGTGATTTGCAATGCTAGGTTCAAGAAGGAACTGGGGGGCCACCATTTTTCTCCACACAACCACCAAGATGGGACCTTAGGGAGCGGCCTGTAGGATGCAGTGGAGGCTAAGACCTCCACCTTTTTTTAACCAGAGCCCAGGGCAAACCCAACATGGATGCACTGCCATGATTAAGTCTAAATCAATCTTTTCTATTCAGATATATTTTCCCTTGTCTCAATCATATCCCTCCCCTCTGCTGGACTTGGCACTCTGGTCATTGGTTTGCTTAAACAGTCACAATTAATCTATTCTCTAGATATATATTCTACACTTCCACTGCTACCTTTCTAGCTCTTTCTCTCTGGGGTAATCAGACTATATTGTTTCTCTAAGTAACATTATCTTCATTTCTTTCTCCTCACCTCCTACCATATTCTCCTCTTTCTCTTTCTAAATTAAGTGTCTTAGTCTCTCTGCCTGGTCATTGTCAATTTTACTTTCTCCTTGCCCTGTCATTTCTCTTTGTATGTGCTCTTCCATCAGCACTGCATACACCCTGCTCTTTATTTGTAGCTGGGACTCTGATTTTATGCTTTTAGACTGTCTTTTGGGTTTCTTCTTCTTTTTTTCTTTTCCTCTTTTTTTCTGTTTTTTTTTTTCTTCTTTTTTTCTTTTTCTTTTTCTCTTTTGGCTTACTTGTTTGTTGGATTTGTCTGCATTTGCGTGCCTTTGTTCCCTGTGTGTTTGTCTGTCTGTTTTCTTTTCCAGGGTTACTTCAAAACACAAGCCAAAGTACACATAGCAGAGAGTCCCAAATTCCACTATGAGTAGGGAAATAAAATAAACAAAGTCTCAACAAAAGAGACCAAGAGATAACATTCAATGAATACTTCCTAAATGGACAGGCCATGGACAGTCAATGAGCCTTCTTTAATATAGCAGCACTTGCAGGTGCAGAGCACATAACAAGCTTTTAAAACTTACAAGAGACAGAAAGCTCACCAAAATGATGAAGCGGAAGAACTCTCCACTAAAGAAATTCCAAGTAGAAATGACAACGGAAGAACTGCTTACAACAGATATAAGCAAAATAACTGAACAAGAATTTAGAACAATAGTCATAAAATTAATCACTGGGCTTGAAAAAGGCATGGAAGACATAAGAGAAGCTATTGCTACAAAGACTATGGAGCTTAAAAATAATTGTGATGAATTAAAAAATGCTATAAATGGGATGCATGATAAAAGGAAGCATCCAATGCATGGATTGAAGAGGCAGAGAGGAGAATAAGTGAATTAGGAGACACAATTATAGAAAAAGAGGAAGCTGAGAAAAAGAGAGACAAACGGATCCAGGAACCTGAAAGGACAGTTCGAGAGCAGAGTGATAAAATCAAATGGAACAGTATCCATATCATAGGAATTCCAGAAGAGGAAGACAGATGGAAAGGTGCTGAAGGTGTATTTGAACAAATTGTAGCTGAGACCTTCCCTAATCTGGGGAAGGAAACAGACATTGAAATCCAAAAGGCACAGAGAACTCCCCTCAGATGTAACTTGAATCAATTTTCTGCACGACATATCATAGTGAAACTGGCAAAATATAAGGACAAACAGAGAACCCTGAAAGCAGCTATGGATAAAAGGACCCTAACATACAAAGGGAAACCTATCAGAGTAGTTACAGACCTATCTACTGAAACTTGGCAGACCAGGAAGGAATGGCAGGAAATCTTCAATGTGATGAACAGAAAAAATATGGAGCCAAGAATCCTCTATACAGCAAGTCTGTCATTCATAATAGAAGGAGAGATAAAAGTCTTCCCAAATAAACAAAAATTGAAAGAATTCATCATTACTAAACCAGCCCTACAAGAAATCCTAAGGAGGACTCTATGAGGGAAATGTTGCAGGAAACAAGAGGTACCAGAGACACCACCACAAGTATGAATCCTACAAAAACACAATGACTCCAAACCCATATTTTTCAATAATAACACTGAATGTAAATGAACTAAATGCTCCAATCAAAAGACATAGGGTAGCAGAATGGATAAAAAACCAAAATCCATCTATTTGCTGTCTATAAGAGACTCTTTTTAGACATAAGGACACTTTCAGATTGAAAGTAAGAGGATGGAGAAATATCTGTCATGCTACTGGAAGTCAAAAGAAAGCTGGAGTAGCCATACTTATATCGTACAAACTGGACTTTAAAGTAAAGGCAGTAACAAGGGATGAAGAAGGGCATTAAGTAATAATTACAGAGTCGATCCATCAGGAAGAGCTAACAATAATAGATGTCTATGCACCAAATATGGAAGCACTCAAATACATAAAACAATTAATCACAAACAGAAACAATCTTATGGATAAGAATGTGCTAATAACAGGGTATGTTAATATTCCACTTACAGCAATGGATATATCCATCTAGACACAAAAATCACTAGAGAAAAAATGGACTTGAATGACACATTGCACAACATGGATTTGACAGATATATTTAGAACTCTACATCCTGAGGCTATTGAATTCGTTTTCTTCTCAAGTGGGCATGGCACATTCTCCAAGCTGGATCACATACTGGGTCATAAAGCAGCCCTCAATAAATATAAAAGAACTGAGATTATACCATGCACACTTCCAGCTCACAATGCTATGATACTTGAAATAAATAATAGAAAAAAGTGTGTAAAACCTCCAAAAACATGAAGGTTAAAGAACAACCTATTAAAGAATGAATGGGCCAATCAGGCAATTAAAGAAGAATTTTTAAAAAATATGGAAACAAATGAAAATGAAAATGAAAATACAACTATCTAAACTCTTTGGGATGTGGTAAAGGCAGTCCTAAGAGGAAAGTATATTGTACTCCAGACCTATTTCAAGAAACTAGAAAAAGTGCAAGTACAAAGTCTAACAGCACATCTAAAAGAACTAGAAGAATAGCAACAAGAGCACCCTAAACCCAGCAGAATAAGAGAAACAATAAAATCAGGGCAGATATAAATAACACAGCATCCAAAAAAAACACAACAACAACAACAACAACAACAAATCAGTTGACCAGATCAATGAAACCAAGAGTTGGTTTTTTGAAAAAATAAACAAAATTGACAAACCTCCAGCCAGGCTTCCCAAAAAAAAAAAAAAAGAGAGAGAGAGAGAGCACCCAAAGAGACAAAATAATGAATGAAAAAGGATTTATTACAACCAATCCTTCAGAAATACAAGCAATCATCAAGGAATACTATGAAAAATTAAATGCCAACAAACTGGACATCTTAGAAGAAATGGACAAATTCCTAAACACACACACAATACCAAAATTCACGTGGGAAGAGATAAAAAACCTGAACAGACCCATAACTAGTGAAGAAATTGAATCAGTTGTCAAAAATCTCCCAACAAATAATAGCCCTGGGCCAGATGGCTTCCCTGGGGAATTCTACCAGACATTTAAATCATGTTAATACCAATTCCTCTCAAGCTATTCCAAAAAACAGAAATGGAAAGAAAACGTCCGGACTCACTTTACAAAGCCATCATCGTTTTGATTCCCAAGTCAGACAGAGACCCAATAAAAAAAGAGAATTACAGGACAATATCCTTGAATACAGATGCAAAAATCCTCAACAAGATACTTGCAAATCAAATTCAACAGCACATAAAAAGAATTATCCACCATGATCAAGTGGGATTCATTCCTGGGTTACAGGGTTGGTTCAATATTCACAAATCAATCAATGTGATACATCACATCAACAAAAGAAAAGATAAAAGTCATATGATCCTGTCAATAGATGCAGAAAAGCATTCGACAAAATACAGCATCCCTTGTTAATAAAGACTCTAGAGAAAGTTAAGATAGAAGGAACATACTTAAACATCATAAAAGCCATCTATGAGAAGCCTTCAGCTAACATCATCCTCAATGGGGAAAAACGGAGAGCTTTTCCCCTGAGATCAGGAGCACGACAGGGATGTCCACTCTCACCACTGTTGTTTAACATAGTGCTGGATGTCCTAGCATCAGCCATCAGACAACAAAAGGAAATCAAAGGCATCAGAATTGACAAAGAAGTCAAACGTTCACTTTTCGAAGAAGACATGATACTCTACACAGAAAACCCAACAGACTCCACCAGAAGCCTACTAGAACTCTTCCATGAATTCAGGAAATTTGGAGGGTACAAAATCAACGTACAGAAATCGGTTGCATTTTTATACACCAACAATGAAGCAACAGAAAGAGAAATCAAGAAACTGATCCCATTCACAATTGCACAAAAAACCATAAAATACCCAGGAATAAACCTAACCAAAGATATAGGAGATCTGTATGATGAAAACTATAGAAAACTTATGAAGGAAATTGAAGAAGACATAAAGAAATGGAAAAACATTGCATGCTCATTTATTTGAAGAAAAAATATTGTTAAAATGTCATTACTACCCAAAGCCATCTACACATTCAATGCAATCCCAATCAAAATGGCACCAGCATTCTTCTCAAGACTAGAACAAACTATCCTAAAATTTGTATGGAACCACACGAGACCTCGAATAGCCAAAGTAATAGTGAAGAAGAAAACCAAAAGGGGAGGCATCACCATCCCAGACTTTAGCCTCTACTACAAAGGTGTCATCACCAAGACAGTATGGTATTGGCACAAAAACAGACACATAGACCAATGGAATAGAATAGAGAACTCAGAATTGGACCCACAAATGTATGGCCAACTAATCTTTGACAAAGAGGGAAAGAGTGTCCATTGGAACAAAGACAGCCTTTTTTTTTTTTTTTTTTTTACAAATAGTTTATTGTTAAATTAGTTTCCACATAACACTCAGTGCTCATCCCCATAAGTGTCCTCCTCTATGCCCATCCCCCTCCCCCCACATCCATCAGTCCTCAGTTTTTGTCAGCATTCAAGAGTCTCTCATGGTTTGCCTCTCTCCCTTTCCCCACCATTTCCACCCTTCTTCTCCCCCTTGGTCCTCGTCAAGTTCCTCCTAATCCTCCTATACGTGCAAACATATGATATTTGTCCTTCTCTGCCTGACTTATTTCGCTCAGCATAACACCCTCAAGGTCCATCCATGTTGCTACACATGGCCAGATTTCATTGTTTCTCATTGCCATGTAGTATTCCATGGTATAGATAAACCACTTCTTCTTGATCCATTCATCTGTTGATGGACACTTAGGCTCTTTCCATGTTTTAGCTATTGTGGAGAGTGCTGCTATGAACATTGGGGTACATGTGCTTTTTAACGGATGGTGTTGAAAGAACTGGACAGCAACATGCAGAAGAATGAAACCAGACCACTTTCTTACATCATACACAAAAATAAACTCAAAACGGAAAAAGAATCTGAATGTGAGACAGAAAACCACCAAAACCCTAGAGGAGAAAGCAGGAAACAACTTCCTTGACCTCAATCGCAGCAATTTCTTACTTGACACATCCCCAAAGGCAAGGGAAGTAAGAGCATAAATGAACTACTGGGACCTCAAGATAAAAAGCTTCTCCATGTCAAAGGAAACAATCCATAAAACTAATAGGCAACCGACGGAATGGGAAAAGATAGTTGCAAATGACATAGCAGATAAAGGGCTAATAACTAAAATCTATAAGGAACTGACTAAACTCCACACCCGAAAAACAAATAATCCAGTGAAGAAATGGGCAGAAGACATGAACAGACACTTCTCCAAAGAGGACATCCAGATGGCCAACAGACACATGAAATGATTCACAGCATCCCTCATCATCAGGGAAATGCAGATTCAAACCACACTGAGATAACACCTCACCCCGGTCAGAGTGACTAAAATGAACAAATCAGGAGACTCTAGATCTGGCGAGGACATGGAGAAACGGGCACCTTTCTACACTGTTGGTGGGTAAACTGCTGCAGCCCCTCTGGAAAATAGTGTGGAGGTTCCTCAAAAAATTAACAGTAGAACTCCCCTATGACCCAGCAATAGCACTGCTAGGAATTTACCCAAGGGATACAGGAGTGCTGATGCATAGGGGTGCATGTACCCCAAGGTTCATAGCAGCACTTTCAACAATAGCCAAATCATGGAAAGAGTCTAAGTGTCCATCAACTGACGAATAGATCATGAAGATGTGGTTTCTCTATACAATGGAATACTACATGGCAATGAGAAAGAATGAAATCTGGCCACTTGTAACAACATGGATGGACCTTGAGGGTGTTATGCTAAGTGAAATAAGCCAGGCAGAGAAAAACAGATACACTATGCTTTCACTTATAGGAGGATTAGTACCATGGGGGAGGAGAATGGGAAAAATAGTTGGGGAGAGGGAGGGAGGTAAACCATGAGAGACTCTTGAATGCTGAGAACAAACTGAGGGCTGATGGGGGTGGGGGACAGGGTATGGGGTCTGATGGGCTTGGAGGGGAGCATATGTTGGGATGAGCACTGGGTGTTATATGGAATCCAACTTGACAATAAACTATGAAAGAAAAAAATTTTTAATCAAAAAAAATATTCTCAGTGTTACTGGGAATTTTTCTCAGACCTGGGCCTTATAAAATGATCATTTATGTAATACTTTCTTTTATTTTTATTTTTTTTAATGTTTTATTTATTTCTAGGAGAGAGAGACAGAGACAGCATGAGCAGGGGAGGGTCAGAGAGAGAGGGAGTCACAGATTGAAACAGGCTCCAGGCTCTGAGCCGGCAGTCAGCACAGAGCCCGATGCGGGGCTCGAACCCACGAACCGCGAGATCATGACCTAAGCGAAAGTCGGACACTTAACCGACTAAGCCACCCAGGCGCCCCAATTTATGTAATACTTTCAATAACTACAATATTTGGCTCAGAATAAATAAAGTTCAATAAACCTTGAAATTCGTTAATTATCACCAGTGATGTTATCATTTTTTCCTCTTCCAACTGATTATTTTCATTCTCATCACAGACTCTTTATATGTCCTTTTATTAAACACTTTTGTCTCTATAAGATTTAGGTTGTCTTATACATACTTATTACATCTTTCCCCCCAGTATTCTCTTTTGCATAGTGAGTTAAATATAAACTTGCTGGGAGGAATAAGTTAATTAATACATTGACAAATTAGAACACTATCTTACACAGAGCAAGAATTTAAGAAACTAATCATTCTAATGGAATTTAGGAATCATTTCATAGGTAATGAGCTCCAGTAAAGTTTCTAAGCATCCACAATCAGATCTGCATTTTATATAACAGAACAAACCATTCTTTCCAATCTTTCACCAGGTACTCTTTCTATACCCTCCATGGGGTAACACTGACCTTCTAATTTTTCCCCTATATGCCATGCTTCTTTGTAAAATTGTGCTTCGGTTTACATACTTTTCTAATTGCAAGTTTCCTCCCTCTCCCTTTTATTCATTTCCTTTTACAAACTACTGCCCTTCTTAAACTGTCCAGTTCAATAGTAATCTCCTGTCTTTTTGCTGAACTACCTTGGATGGAAATTTGCAGTTCATTTCTCTCTGCTCTTATTGAATATGTACATGTCTTTTACATTTATTTTTGACAGATCTTATCAAATTGTGGAATATTAGATTCATAAATATATTATTATCACTTTCATAGTATTAAATTCTCCTCAGTATAGAAATGATATTGCCATGACCCAGCCCCAAGTCTGGCATTGAATGATGCTTATTAGTACAATAATAAAAGTATCTACACAATGTGTGTAACTCCACATCCCTATTCTCATTGACAGATCTCTGGTGCTTCCCAAGACTTTCATAAATACAATGCCATGTCTGATATTTATCAAGGCGTCCACAAGATACCTAGATATCAGGGTTTAAGATAAGAGAGCTGTCCCTGCCACCTTTGCCAATAATGAAATAAGTGTTTCTGCCTTTGGTAGGTCTTTATTACTGCTTTGTTCTTCCATGATTCTGAGATAGGACTCCAGGTACAGAGAGATAAAGCAACTAGTTGAAAGAGGATTTCAATATAACTTCTGCTTTATCTGAGGGCTTTAAGATCTTGATTACTTACATCTCTACTTTCAGAGAAATACAAAGCTATTCACATTTCTCTGTTGGCCCCTAACATTTTTTTAAATTAACAACTTCAGGAGCACCTGGTGGCTCAGTCCGTTGAGCGTCCAACTTCAGCTCAGGTCATGATCTCATGGTTCGTGAGTTCGAGTCCCATATTGGGCTCTCTGCATCAGCTCAGAGCCTGCTTCAGATCCTGTCTCCCTCTCTCTCTCTCTCTCCCCCTCCCTGCTCATGCTCTCAATCTCCCTCTCTCAAAAAATAAATAAACAGGGGTGCCTAGTGTCTCAGGTCATGATTTCACAGTTTGTGAGGTCAAGCCGTGCATTGAGCTGTATGCTAACAGCTCAAAGCCCGGAGCTTGTTTTCAGATTCTGTGTCTCCCTCTGTCTCTCTGGCTCTTGCTGCCTCTCTCTCAAAAATAAAGAAACACTTAAAAATCTGTTTAATAAATAAATAAACAGTAAAATAATTTTTTAATTAACAAATTCATTCCGAGAAGACCTAGATACCTGTCCTCATATATGCCTAGAGAGACAAACAAGCAGATTGTTGTACATCTGAAGTTTTCTTTTGTGTTGTCATAAATTAGGGCACACGACATCCAGAGATCCAAGCACACAGGGACTCTTCAATTTTTTGAATACAACATAAAGCCTCCTTCAAGCACACCATGTTAATGTTCAAGTAAGTGTGTTAAATATGCATGGACATATTAATAAGCTTATATTTTAAAGTGCAAGCAAAGTACTCTGTTATACCTATGTAAACATACCCTGCATTTTTTTCTTAGAATTATCAGTCTTTCAACACTTCAGGCTGGAAATCAACATACGGTTGTGGAGGTGGTACACAGAGATGTCAACTCTCTTCTTTTAGAAAATCCATTTAGAAGAAATTTTTATGTCCCGCAGTGGTTTACAATGGAAGTCTTTCTGTACTTTGTACTCTCTCTTATCTGTGCAGATTAACTAAGGCAAAGATGAACTACATCAAATATTATGATAGTTAATGTAACTAAGGGGATGTAGCAGTCTGGAGTGTTTCAAAAATAAAGGATATAGAAAGAAAAGGTTGGCTATGGCTTGTTCTTGTCCAGTTGATCACCTTAATAAACAGACACACTTTTTCACCTTACTCCAAATATTTTTCCTACCATAAGAGTTGCCATGACTGATCAATGTCTAATGTTGAGAGGGAAGAAACTGGCTGTTCTTTGCTCAGAGCAGCCTCTGACCTTAAAGCCTGTCCTGGTCAAGCAGCTTTAAAGCTATATTAATTCTAATTTGGGATATCTATGACCTTGTGCTCCCTATCAGAGCTAACCAACAGGTACTTATATTTTTATCAGTTATGAAGAGATAATCAACAGGTACCTATATTTTCATTAGTTATGAAGAAAAAAAGGTCCATTCTACCTTCTAAGTATATTACATGTCTATGATCTTTATTCTGAGCTTTCTAAGTGTACTTGAAGAGGTGAAGAAATTACCTTTTGGACAATATCATAATTCTATAAATGCAGATGTTTGAATGTAGCCCTCTCCTCTCCTCTATCCTGTATCCCTATCTCAACTCATCCAAATCAAAAGCTTGGAGTCATCCAGAGAGAGAGTCGGTTTCTACAGGAAGCAGGTGCTAAAAAGTGTGCTCAGTGAACATGAGCTGCAATTACATCAAACTCAAATCCCACCGGAGGAAGGAGTGTAGGTGGCAAGGAAATCAGTGGTCTTCTGGGATACATGGCCTTTTGCCCGACTACAAGACCTAAATTATTTATAGGTATAACGATTATTATTTACTATCCCTTAAGATAATAAATAAAAACATCATTATTTCCCAAAAGCCTACTGAGTGCTTGACATGGAATATATTTGCAGAATTTATCGGGAAAAAATATTATAAAGCCACAGAACTAAGGTAAAGGATTATGTTAATGTACTGAAAGATCATCATTTTCTAGTTCCTAGGCTTAGTGCTTAAAACCGTTTTCCCACTGAACTTCCAAAACTTCTGGAAATAGAATATGACCACTAACGATATGAGGAAACAGAGAGACTGACAGATTAAATAATTTCTGTAAAAATTTACAACTAATAAGGAGTAACAGCAGGATATGAAACCAGGTATTTCTGGCTCCACATTTCATTTACTTAACTACTGTATCACCAAGGTTTGAAAATGAAGTATGCCTGAATTAAGGTCTATATTCTTTCTTATGCAAAGTAGTAAATGTTCTAGATTACAGCTGATAATATCCAAAATAACTACCAAATGTCTTTATAATCTGGTCCCTAATAGCCCTTTGGCATTACCTTCTGCTAAAGGGTTCACCTCTGAGTTTTCTTGAGTCTCAGCCAACCTAGACTTTTTAAAAATATTTCTTTTAAGATTCTGTTTCAAGTTTTTGCTTCTGCCTCTAATATTTTCTCCATCTCTCACATCATGTCTTCTCATTTCCTGCTCATTTTAAGGTTACAGATGGAGTAACATTGGACTTATTTTTTTTAAACCAAGTTATGTTTGTTACATTTCTATTGCACCTTGTATTCTCCCACTCCCTCATTTATGACATTAGTAACTATTTATTAAATCACTATGATGACAGTCTAGGTATTTTAGTAGGCAGTGACACAGGTCATACTCTATAATGCTGGGGACATTGGCCTTATACAGTGATGCCTCTGGACTTGGGGAAAGGAAAGTATGTCTTGTATACCACAGATATATTAAAATGCTGTTGAATGAATGAATGAATGAATGAAAGGAGAAATTGAATCATTTAAAATGCCCTAGGAAAATTCTAGGTTAACACCCTTTCAGGAAAACAATTGCAACATCACCATTGTGATGGTAATCATCACAGCTATAACATTCATCAGGCGTTTACTATATACCAGGAATTTTGCCAATTCTTCATAAGTGTGATGACGTCTATTTATAGGTGCACACACACGCACGCCCACACACACAAACGCACTCACAACTTTATAAAGAAGGTGCCATTATTTTCAGCATTTTATGCCTGACAGTCTGTCTCCCATATCTGAATTATTGAACTTCACATCTTCCTTGGAGATTGTAGTTGCGGGCTCATTTTATCCTTTCTGAAACTGTTCTTATCTCAATTCTTCATGATGTCAATTACCTGGCTTTGCAATGTCTTACTCTTCTCCTCTAAAGGTCTTACTCTCTATCCTTTTGAAAATAACATCCCACATCCCATAGTCTAGGTTTTATTACTAATAAACCTGAATCTTTCCATAATCTCAAATTCAAGTCATCCATTCATCACTTATAATCTTATAACTTTCCAGCTTGTTCCCTCCAGTACTGCATGTTCAATAATCCATTGATATTGCTCATCTTCCTCAAATCATCACTTCCTAATTTACCCAGTGTAAAATCCAAGGTCAGACTCTTACATGTGGTCTAAATTCCCTTTTCTTTCTTGTGATCTTCTCCTGTTAAATAAGATCAGCTTTATCAATTACACCCTAAATATACATACAGGGTGTTCTGTAGTGGAGACATATTCAAGATAGATTTCTTATCATAAAATCTCAAAGTAAATAATAAGTACACCAACATTCTGTCCTCTCTTTACCCTAGTTTAGTCTAGAAAAATGTGGTAAGAGTCAGGCCAGTTGTCCTACAGAAACTACTGGACAACCCATAGGCAAGGGATCAAGGAATGTGGAAAAAAGTTTTCTCTGTTTAGAAAAGGAAAAAAGGCAGTCACACATACTCCTCCTTCTCCCAGCAATACAAACATACATACATACATGCAGGATTTTAATTGGTTGACATTTGTTGAATACATCACATAGTATATGGTTAATTTCTGTAAATATTCTGTGCATGTGAAAAGATAATACTTATAGTCTTTATGATGATATATAATGAACTATATATAACCATTAAGTCTAGTTGTTAATCACATTTAATTTTTATCTGTATTTTTCATATGGCTTCATAATTTAATGAAAGAGATTAAAATCTCAAACTATGATTAAATTTGCCTAGTTCTTCTTATAATTCTTTCCCTGTGAGAGACTGAACAAATGGAAATTGGCCAGACCTTATGTGACAAAGAACTCTGACCCATATGGGAAGTCCAGAAAGCTCATCTACAACTCTAGTCATTCATCCCAAATAGTCAGGACTGGGGGTACAGCTCAGTGGCAGAGCATTTGTCTGTTGACTTGGTCAACAACTGAGAACTGCTTATTTTTGGTCTCCCCTTCCAACACAAGACCAACTAGAGAAAACCAAACATGTTCTCTAAATCAATTAAGAAACTTGCTTTTAGTTAGTCACTACCAGTTTCTACATGCTGACAACTGCCACTCAGTACATACCTCAAGCCTTCCATGTTATTACCTTTAAAATTTCCCACTCTGACAGTCTTTGAATCTCTGCAAAAGGCAAACAATGATGACCAGTACTATTGCTACAGCAAGCTGTGAATAAATAATATCTGCTTGTTCTCATTTGTTTATTTCCACAACTGTATTAACATTTTTTTGAATGTTTCAATGTTTTGTAGTAATTGTTAGTTGCATATAAATTTTAAAAATTCATGTATTTTGGTTGCTTGAATTTCTTTCTATTATAAAATAGCCACTATTATATCTAGTAATGTAATCAACCCAAATACTATTTTGTCTGTTGCTAATGAAAATATACAAGTAATTGTTTAAATAAAAGTCTGCAGAGATTCATACAGCAATTTCATTTGTTAAGTACTATGAAACACTGTACTGTATGATTCTGAATAACTGTGAAGTGTACTTATCAACTTATTGGTGAGCCATGGTGACTGATTTCAGCTGATATATCAAATAGTAATGAGAATATCATCTGTTAGAAAAACAATGCTTCACTCAGAAATTTGACTACAATCTAAAAGTTGCAACATTTCTCTTCTGAAAGATTGATGCATATAAGAATTGTAAGTTCCTGCTTAGAACAGGAATGTTACAGTATTAACATTTTTACTCATTTGCACTGACAATAAGGAAATCCACTAACAGTGAGTATCAAGGATGCTATTTACGAGAACGAAATGGTAGGTTCCAGAAAGACAAATATTGTATGATCTCACTTACAAGTGGAATCTGAGAAAAGAAAAAGCTGACTTCATAGAAACAGAGAATAAGATGGTGACTTCCAGAAGCACAGTGGTGGGGGGGAAGGGATGGGATGCTGTACTTCAAAGAGTACAGATTTTCAGCTGAGAAAAATAAGTTCTGAGGATCTAAGCTACTGAAGATGACTGTAGTTAATAATATGGCATTGTAGACTTGAAAGTTATTGAAAGTAGATCTTAGGATCTATTCAAGATCACCACACACACACACACACACACACACACACACACACACACACACATACACACATTAGTTATGATAGATATTGGATGTGTTATCTTGATTTAATTAATCATTACACAATGTATATGTATACCAAATCACCATGTTACACACTTGAAATACATACACACTTGAAATCTGTCAGTAATTCCTTAATACAGTTAAGAAAATAAAATGGAAGCAGAGAACAGTGGTTACCAGGGGCTGAAGGGGAAGGAAATTCGAGAGATGTTGGCCAAGGGGTACAAAATTTCAGTTATGGAAATACATGCATTGTGAGTCTAATGTAAAACATAATGAATACGGATAGCAATGCTGTAGTATAAACCTGAAATCTGCTAAAAGGATAGATCTCAAGTATTCTCACCAAATACAAAAGAGAGGCAAGTATGTGAAGTGATGGATATGTTAATAAGCTTGATTGTAGCAATTATTTCACAATATACACATACATCAAATCACCAGGTTGTATGTTAAGTATATAAAATTTAAAAAGGGTACATTATTTAAAACGTGGTCCATATAATAAATATATATTATTAAACATTAAAAGTGAAATTTTTTAATGGCAGATTCCAAGTGTTGGGCCTATTTGAAATTTGTGACCAAGGAAACATTTTGGAACTTACACTTCCAAAATTGTTTTGAATAAATTTGAACAAATATTGATGAAGATCTGTATTGAGTTAAATGTTAATTATGATCTGAAAAATAATATTTTCCTTTCTTTAAAATATTTTTATAGTATTAGGTTTCCCCATTCTTTTACTTCAACTTTTCTGCATGCTCTTTGTACTACTTCTATACAGTATATGATTATTTTTAACCTGATTTATAACTATAGTCTTTTACACTGACATTAATTGTGTAGATGCTTAGATTTGCTTTGCTATTTTTATTTTGTATTTTAATTTGTCATGTAAATTGCTCCTTTTTACATTTTCTTGATTTATTATTTTTATTATTCCAGGTTACCCTCTATTAATTTAGTAATTATATTTTCTAATATTGGTTAGCAGTCTCCATGGAAATTAAAACATACTGATGGCCAGTCTTGAATTTGCAGACTTCAAAAGTAATTAGCACACAAAAAAGAATTTATTTCTCCTATTTATTTAAGTTGGAATTTCCTTGATTTTGTTTGATGAGCACATTCAATCATTTTCCAAAGGAAAGTCTTCAGACTAGTTTGCATATTACAGTTGAAACACAGATTCTTCATATAAGACAAGGATAATTTAGAGTCTTTTCTCAGAGGTTACGATGACACTGCAATATAGGGAAAGGTCTTTAAAATCGTTAAATAAAGACTCACAAAATACCAATTGTGGGTGGTTTTATTTTTGTCAGAATAGTAGTTATTTTTTTTCCTTTTTGCTTAATTTTTAAAATTGTTTTTAAATTTATTTTGATAGAGAGCAGGAGAGGGGCAGAGAGAGAGAGAGGTAGAGAGAATATCCCAAGCAGGCTCCGCACTGTCAGCACAGAGCCCAACATGGGGCTCAATCTCAAGAACTGTGAGATCAGGACCTGAGCCCAAATCAAGAGTCAGATGCTTAACTTACTGAGCCACTGAGTCACCTCTGTTGTTTAATTTTTTTTAAATATACTTCAAGTGTATAATCACAAAAATATAGTCATTGTCATTGTGAAAATGTAAAAGTAATCTATATCATGTAAGGTCAATAAAAACCACATGCAGCATTTTCCTTTAATGTTAAGACCCTACTTTTAAATGGTTACTTTGAAAATACTATTCCAATCAAATAGACAATCTGTTTGTGGATATTTAGCTGATCACTATAATTTTATTTTTCTCTTTTTTCCTTTCATTTTATAATTTTTCTCCAAACTAAGAATATCCAAAGGATACCCTATTCCTGAAGCAAAACATTTCCTAAGTTCTGTGGCACAAACTGACATATAAAACCTGTACATTAATTACACAATTCAGTTCTCTTAAAAATTAGTAACTCCAAAGGCTGTGCAGTAAGTAAAGCTTCAAACATGTCCCCAGTTTCCTTAAAATGGAAGGTCACCATGGCATACTTTTTCTCGTCCCCTTTCCAATTTCACTGCATGCTGTTCACAAATGTCTCTTTTTCTGTTATCCTTTTCTCCTGTTGATTCCAGTATGAAATTCAGATATGGTGAAATCTTAAAACCATGGTGTCTAATTTGATTAAAAACACATTATTAGAGATGTTTCCTGAAGAGGAAACTTAACCACTGTGTTATCTGGAAACCAATTGGTTGGTGCGTATATTACAAATGTAAAACTTAGGAATCTAAGATTAAAAATATCTCCTAAATTTACTTGGAATATGATCTGTGAAATTATGATCAACTTTAAGGGAAATGGATGTAGGACTTTTCGTATAACAGATCCAGTCAATTGTGTGAAACTGGGGGCACCTGGGTGGTTCAGTTGGTTAAACCTCTGACTCTGGACTTTGTCTCAGGTCGTGACTTCACAGTTTGTAAGATCAAGCCCCACATCAGGCTTCATGCTGAGCATGGAGCCTGTTTAGAATTCTCAATCTATCTCTCTCCCTCAATCTGTCCCTCTCCCTTGCTCGCTCTCTCTCAAAATAAACAAATAAGCATTTTTAAAAACTCTGTGAAGTTATGATCAACGTTAAGGGAAGTGGGTGTAGAACTTTTGGTATAACAGGTTCAATCAGTTTTCTGCCATCTTAAGAAGCCCAGGCGAGGATGACAACAGCTCTCCTGTAAGGTACATCGCTGATACACAGCTTGGGCCAACCTCCAGGGCAGTTCTGAGACTACCATCCTTACAGGATGTCTCATCTAAGAAAATTATCTTTCCTACCTTTCAATTGGAAACACTGAGTGACTCTACACCCAAATAAAATAGTTGCTGGGACTTATGTTCCTGCCCTTGCACCTGGTCACATCTTTTTTCTGGACTAGACTCAGGTGTCAGAGAGCTAAAAGAATAGCTAGCAGCCTGCCCACCTGTTTTCCCATGGGGGGAAGGGATATAGGGTGGCAGCAGAATAGATAGTATCTCATGGGAATATATGTCAACTGGCACATGACTTCTAATGAAAGGTCCTCTCCAGTGGTTTCTGATCCTCTTAGCCTGGTGTCCTGGCCATGGAAAATATCTGATACAGCCAAGATTTGGGCTTGGGAATCACATGGGAAGAATCTCTCAGGATCAGATTCATGAAAATAATAGTTTCATGCAGATGTGTAACAAATACATACAGAAGTTATGGACATGAACAATAATCATTGGACAAATCTATTCAGAATCCCCACTCCAAGACTTTCTAGCCTATATACATACTAAATGTAATAGTCTAAAGCTTTAAAATTGTAACTTGAGTCATTGATGTCCTACTGACAGAGGTAAGACAAATATTCCTATTATATGAACAATACAGTTTCCCAACAGTATATATATATTTTTAAATTTTATGTTTATTTTTGAGAGAAAGAGAGATAGGTCAGTGGGAGAGGAGCAGAGAGAGAGGGAGACCCAGAATCCAAAGCAGGCTTCAGGCACTTAGCTGTCAGTACAGAGCCTGACGTGGGGCTCAAACCCATGAACTGTGAGAACATGACCTGAGCAAAAGTCAGATGCTTAACCGACTGAGCCACCCAGGCACCCCCCAACAGTACAGTTTCAAGATAGAAAAGAAGGGGCACTATTGGGGGGTGATGAAAATGTCTTCTACTATGATTGTGAGTGGGTTACCTGAGCCCTACATTCATTCAAACTTATCTAACTGTCCACTTAAGGTCTGCTAATTTCACTGTATTTTTATACCTCAAAAATGCATTCATACATTAAAACTGCAATAATCTAAAATTTGTTAAAAATGTAACAAGTCTGGGGCACCTGGGTGGCTTAGTTGGTTAAGCGTCCAGCTTTCGCTTAGGTCATGATCTCGCAGTTTGTGGGTTCGAGCACCACGTCGGGCTCTGTGCTGACTGTCAGCTCAGAGCCTGGAGGCTGTTTCAGAGTCTGTATCTCCCTCTCTCTCTGACCCTCCCCTGCTCACGCTGTCTCTCTCTCTCTCTCCTAGAAATAAATAAAAATATTTTTTTTTAAATGTAACAAGTCATTGGTGTCTTAATGACACATTATCTAAGAAGAGGGAGCAAAGACCAAAAAGGGCCACACTTGATAATTAACCTGGGACAACAGCTGTAAACTAAGAATGTCTTAGGCAAATATAGATGAATGGGGATGGGAGCAAAAATTTCAGCATGTTTTCAGATTTTCTATTTTCTTCATCATGCAACTGCTGCTTGGGTGAATCTGCTCTTAATTGTCCAGACCACCATATTTATATGTTCAAAATATGTGAATATTTCCCTTAGCTAAGACCTTCCTTCTTAGGACATAAATAATCCAATATTCTACGTGAATCTCAAACCTGCCATATCCAAATTAAATTCATTATTGTAGTTTCAAATTGCTCCTAGTCCTGAATCCCTTATGTCAAAGGAATAATGCCAAACATTTGTAGTTTTCCCAAAGAGGAAAATTTACACTCTACTTAGAGTTAAATTACATACGGAGTGTAGTGAATGCAGAGATGCTAGTCTTTGTGCTTACCCATGGATGTAAGTTCACAGGATAAAGAAGCAAGGAGTGAGGAAAAGTTTCACAGCACAAATATCAGACTCCCTTTTTCAGATAGCTGCCAGGAAAAGAAATATCCTATAGTTCTTAAGTAATATTTTTAAAAGATGAGAAACACATAGTAGGGAATCTAGTGAAAGCTGAGGAAAATGAACAAAAAGGAAGATAGTCTTAGATATTGGGGTAATAAAAAGGGGAAATATTTAAATTTGTTAATAATAGGTTTCACATTTTATGTCTTGATATGAAGTTCAAAGTCAACTAATCAATGAGGAAAACTGAATGCACAGGGTATCCTGGTGGTTTATTCTAACTACTGCCCATCAACTTTGAAATATACAGAACTATACTTTAGCAGTCAGTAGATTCCAGAATATGAAGTACCCCTTGTCTCTATCAAAACTGCTGTGGAAACCATAGAGGCTCTAATACCTATGTTGGCACTTTCACACAAATGCATATTCCTGAATTTAATTTTTATTTTTATATTTTTGTTTTCCTTGATGGGGTGATCATTTCTTCTTACTTACATTTTCAGTCTTTGTGCATTATTATCTATTCATGTACCTTGAGATTTTGATACAATTAGACTAGAGATACAACATTTCTTACCTGTTTTTAAAAATCAGAGCTATACAGGGGCGCCTGGGTGGCTTAGTCGGTTAAGCGTCTGACTTTCGCTTAGGTCATGATCTCACGGTTCGTGGGTTCGAGCCCCGCGTCGGGCTCTGTGCTGACTGCCAGCTCAGAGCCTGGAGCCTGTTTCAGTCTGTGACTCCTCTCTCTCTGACCCTCCCCTGTTCATGCTGTCTCTCTCTCTCTCCTAGAAATAAATAAAATATTAAAAAAAAAATCAGAGCTATACATATGCCTCAATATTATTTCAAACTGACTACTCTATAAAATTCAGCATATAGATCTCAGAGATCTTTTCTCTTTTTTTCTAAGTATCTTCATAAGTTTGTTTCTCCTTCTACCTACTGTTCATTCATATTATAACTCCATCTGAAAGACACATATTCAGAATGAGATGAACAAAATCATCACCAATATTTATTAAATAAAAAAAGGTAAAATAATTTGCTGAGTTAATATTCTTAGAAATTCTAGACATATGGTATACTATTCCAGGTGGTAGATGGAAGTCAGCTTGTGGGAGTAAGAACAGTTAATTATTTTCTCTACATCATCTCTTGTATTTCTATATATATTTGAATCATCTCTTCTATAGATTTAATCAGGAAACTTTGACCCTTAGTGCTCTAAGAACATGCTCCCGTATTTTCTTGGTCCTTACTCCATACACAATAGGGTTGAGGAAAGGGGGCACCAAAAGGTACATATTTGCAATAAAAATATGGACGTGTGCAGGCACAGTCTTCCCAAAATGGTGAATGAAAATGGAAAAACCAGCTGTGGAATAGAAGACAAGAGCAACACAGACATGTGAGCCACATGTGCCCAGAGCCTTAAGCTAGCTTCTCAGGATGGCAAGCGGAATACAGAGTGGAGGATGAAGGCATAGGCTACAGCAGTGAGAATGGCATCATATGAGCCAATGATAGAAGCCACACTGAGGCTATAATGTGTGGTGGCTCCTGTGTCCACACATGCCAGCTTCACCACGGCCATGAACTCACAGTAGGTGTGGACAATGATTCATGTTCTACAGTAGGGAAGCTGTTTGAGCAGGATGGGGTGTGGAGAAAAGAAGGCTCCACCCCGAATCACCACAACAATACCCATTATGGTGATGCATGCATGGGTGAGAATGGTAGTATGACAAATGGCCACTTAATGACCAATGGCCATGGCCAGGAGAAAACCTGATTCCATGGTAGTAAAGCTATGGATGAAGAACATTTGGGTCAGGCAAGCATTAAAGGCAATGTCATGGGTTCCGAGCCAGAAGAGACAGAGCATGCGTGGCAGCGTAGATGTGGAGAGGACCAGGTCAGTGATGGAGAGCATGCACAGAAAGAGGAACATCGGCTCATGGAGACTTCGCTCTGCCCTGACCATGGCCAGGATGGTCACATTCCCCACCACAGCCACCACGTACATGGAGCAGAAGGGAATCCCAATTCAGACATGCAGATGCTCTAGTCCTGGGATGCCCATCAGCAAGAAGGTGACAGGAGAGGGGCGAAGGTGTTGAGAGGAAGCATGATGCTTTTCCCCTTGCTTTCTGTCACTACTCCTGAAGATGAAGCTGCTATGATAGATGATGGTAACCAGATGCTGAAAACATGGAGATTCAGTTCAAGAAGACCTTTATGTTAAAAACAGTTCAAATTCATAATCAGGTGTATTTCAATTCACTGAGACCAGTGTAACCAAATGTGTAACATCACATTAAATACTTTTAGAAGTACATAAAGATAATTCATGTATCATTTCATATTATCACAGGGGCAAATAAGTCTCTTTAACCATTCATTTCTGTAAAAAGATTCCCTGTCTATTCAACTGTACTTAATTTAACAGCCATTCAGTAAGCAGTTATTGTGTGACAGATAAACCATGCTCTGGGCACTGGGAATAAAGTAATTCACAGAGCAGATTTCCACTCATGGAGGTTACACTCTCCAAGGAAAATATATAATATGATAAACAATGACTGGTATGTGTGGGTGACAAGAATTCCATATACAGGGGCTCCTGGGTGGCTTAGTTGGTTATGCATCTGACTTAGGCTCAGGTCATGATCTTGCGGTTCATAGGTTTGAGTCCTGTGTTGGACCCTGTGCTGACAGCTCAGAACCTGGAGCCTGCTTTGGATTCTGAGTCTCTCTCTCTCTCTCTGTCCCTCCCCCACCCATGCTCTGTCTCTCTCTGCCTCTCAAAATTAAATAAAATTCTTTAAAAATTTTTAAAAGGAATTCCATATGTAAGTTGATCGTCTGAATGACTGAGTTAAAGCCTTCAGAGCCTGAGATATTACAGCAAGAAAAACAGGACAAAAAACAGACATGGACAAAAATGCCAGTATTTTGAGAACTTAGAAGTCAAAGGAGAGGGGCGCCTGGGTGGCTTAGTCGGTTAAGCGTCCGACTTTCGCTTAGGTCATGATCTCGCGGTTTGTGCCTTCAAGCCCCGCGTCGGGCTCTGTGCTGACTGACAGCTCAGAGCCTGGAGCCTGTTTCAGTCTGTGACTCCCTCTCTCTCTGACCGTCCCCTGCTCACGCTGTCTCTCTCTCTCTCTCCTAGAAATAAATAAAAATATTAAAAAAAAAAAAAAGAAGTCAAAGGAGAAAATGGTAAGAGGTGAGGGACAATTTCTCTACTTTAATAACTTCTTTGTGTCTTTATTTTTCATCTGTCCATTTTAGAAAAACATCAATTGCATAAGCAACTATCTCGAGGACATTCTAAAATTCTCTGCTTTATTTTCTTCTTTCAGAACTTTCTGCAAATCCTTTATATGTTGTAGGTAATGTGTCTTGGTATTTTTATCTATTGCCTACTGTAGTTCTCTATATCATTTATTACATAGTATTTTCTTTTTTCCTTTCTACTCCTTCTTATTAGTACCTGCCTGAAAATTACATCTCAAACATATTTATTGTTTTACAAGTGTCAAATCCAGTGTCAAGTATGGTAAGTGCTGTTAATATTTAAACTGTGTATTTATGACTACTGCTAAGTTGGAACCTAAGAAAGAGTAATCTTCAGATTCCCCAAGGTGAATAATACAGTATATTACTCCTCAGGATGCAGAAGTGCCCTCCAAAGCCATTTCAATCTTCCATAACAGTAATAATCAGAAACTACAGTAGAGAGTTCAAGAGTTTGAAATTTTCCACTCGAATTTCTCAGTTTTTTTCTCCAACGAATGGACTTTCCATGACTATAAGTGAACAAGCAGAAATCTCGTGAAAATTTCAGGGAGTTATTGTAGGGATTCTTGTTTTAGGCAGGAGATTGTACAACCCACACTCTTAAGTGATTTACGGGACAGAAATAAATTATCTATTCTCTCCTGATTTAAGAGGAAGAAAGTCATAATCTAGGCAATCAAGCTTTCAGAGTTACATATTAAATTTGGGTAACTAGAAACTCGTAGGACTGCCTGTGGTAAGAGTGTGACATCATTTGGAATATTTCTTAATTGTAGCATGATACATCCATCTCTGTGATTGATTCTTTAATGAGAAGAATAGATTCCAGGCCTTCGAAATCTCATTTACTACAATCCAAATGTGACCAACAAGAAGCATGGTATATACGATGCCACTTTCTTCCTATTGTTTTTTCCTATCATGTACCCTTTAAATAGAAACATATATTCTTCTGAAACAAAAATATATATCAATAAGGACACACACACACACACACCATATTTCTTAATCTTAATGTCATCCACTACCTTCCCATACTCAATGTTTCAGACTTATATCAGTTCACTGTAGAGATGGACCCTACTTGTGTGCTCTCATTTATTCATCCAGAAAACCACATAATGCAGATGGTCATTTACTGGATTGTCAAATTGGCCTAATGATGTCCAAAATAGCAACTACTGAATGCAGCATATTCCTTTATGCTTCTCACAGTTGCAGGAGATAAATGAGCCTCCATGGCAAAGAAGCCAGATAAAGGGTTGAGTAAGGAGGCAGGAGTAGGGAAGGTTAAAGAAGAGAAAGACTCTTAAATCGCTACAAATTATTTGCTTGTACAGAAAACTTTGGTACTAGTTTTCTGTTCTCTCCCATGTCTTACTGTGGTGCTGACACTGAGTAGTACCGCCATCTTCTCTTGAAGAGGAATCTACTTGTCTTTCAAACAAGTCCTCACAAATATTATATGCACTCATAAAGACCACACACAGTTATCCCCTCATATACTTGCCAAAATCATGAAACACAAACACACTTAAACTCTCCAAATATCACAACTGAAGGATTGTTTTCTAGGCTTCTACATTTACTAACCCATTTAATCTTGGGCAGTACTGATATGGCTTTTTGAATGATTCATATGATAAATACACTGTGAAGAAGTAATTTATAAGGCAATGGATTATCAGGAGTGGGGCATGAATTCTACAGAAATGATAGCAGTAGACCAAATTAAGTTTTGTGACTCACAGATTGTATCATTTAGACTGGAATCTAAACAATATATGACATCTGATCATATATATGTATGTGTATGTATATATAACATATATACATACATACTGCTCTTCCATTAGGAAGAATAATCATGACATAATAAATTTAAATCTTATGTAGCCTGGACTCAAAAAGTACAAAGGTACAAAGTAGGTAAGATTCTATGGGTAAAAAATACATACATACATATACACATTGTATAACCTACAGGAAATTTTAGAACCAAATTTTAGACCACTGGATTTGACTTATTAGGTGTTCAATAATACAGGTAGGATGCATAAATACAATACAGAACATTGGAAAAGAAGAAAACTGAACAGAAAGATACACACATGGATTCCAAAAATATTTTTCCCAGAAGCATACAGGATATGATCATTTTGATGGCTTTCTCTTGAAGATACCAACCTGTGCATGAGTCCAGATATCACAAGATATCCATAATTTTGTTACCCATTTTGTATTCCTTCAAGTGAGTCATGCTAGATAAAAAGAATTTCAAAAGGAGAGATAATCCTCACTTCTACGATATCCTTAAAAAAGATCTTTGACTCCTAAAATCTGGCTCTTTCAGCATTTGAAAGTTTAAAAAATGTTTATTTCCTCTGCTTAAAGATTTATGTCTCCTCCATTGAATCTATGACATTCAGAAAAAAAAGGGTGGTGTTTGGAGGAGCCCTGGTGTCCTAAAATAGTTTACGTAGATCACTCTGGCTAGCCCCTTTTCTCCATGCTTCTCTACTTGGATAACAAAACTAATTAGCTCATACAAGAAACTGAGTCAGAGTCAACAAGCAACCCAATGATACAGCTTCTATATGGAGCAGCTTCCACATGATATTCTCAGAGGATAAGTAAGAATAACATTTGACACCAACAGGTCCCTATAGAATCATTGCCAGAAGGGAGAATAATTTGTATACTTGGTAATGACTGATAATCTACATTATCAGTCCTAGTAATTTGCCTGTGCATACCCTCAGGCTTTAGCTCCAGATATAACCATCCTTCGATAATATGATACCATTAAATTTTTCAACCACTTAACAGGACCCAAAATCCTGAAGAGGACTGAAAAGGCCAATAACATTTTCTTTATTCCTTTAATAAACCCATTTCCAACCTGAAACAAGTGACAGTGATTTTGTTTCCTTTGGATGTATAACCAACAAAAGTGGGATTGCTGGATTGTATTGTAGTTTTGTTTTGTGCTTTTAATTTTTGAGGACTTCATACTGTTTTCCATCATGGCTGCACTCATTCACATTCCCACTAATAGTGTATGAGGGTTTATTTTTCTCCACACCCTCTCCAACCCTTATCTCTCTTGTCTTTTTGATACAAGTCATCCTAAAAATATGAAGTAATATCTTATGGTAGCTTTGATTTGCATTTTCCTGATGTTGAGTGAAGTTGAGCACCTTTTCATATACATTTTGGATATTTGCATGCTTCTTTGGGAAATGTCTTTTCAGGTCCTTTGCCCATTTTGTAATATTATTTGTTGTGTTTTGTTTTGTTATTGAGTTGTATGAATTACTCAAATATTTTGGATATTAACCCCTAGTGACCTACATGGCTTGCAAAAATTTTCCATAGATTGTCTTTTCACTCTACTGAGGTTTCTTTTGCCATGTAGAAGCTTTTTAGTTCCATATTCCATTTGTCTACTTTTGTTTTTATTGCCTATGCTGTGGTGTCATACATAAAAAAGAAAAAGTCATTGCTCAGACCAATGTCAAAAAGCATTTTCCTGTGGTTTCTTCAAGGACTTTTGTTTTCAAATTTTACTTTAATCCATTTTAAGGTCATTTTTGTGAATTATGTGAGGTAAGAGTCTAATTTCATTCTTCTGCATGCATATATCCAGTTTTCCCAACATCATTTACTGGAGACATTATTGTTTTCCCATTGTTTTAGCACCCTTGTAGAAGACCAGTTGATTATGCATGTACGGATTTATTTCTGGGTTGTGTATGCTAGTCTATGGACCTATTGTTCTGCTTTTGTTTCAGTGCCATACTGTTTTGATTACTGTAGCTTTGTAATATATTTTAAAACCAGGAAGTGTGATGCCTTCAGCTTTGTTCTTCTTGATCAAGATTGCTCTTCACTATTAGGGATCTTTTGTGGTTAAATATGGATTTTAGTGTGTTTCTTTTCTATTTCTGTACTAATGCCATTGAGATTTTGATGGCAATCACATTGAATCTTTGATCACTGTGGATAGTATAGAAATTTTAACAATATCAATTCCTCCAATCAATGAACATGATGTCTTTCCAATTATTCATCATTTTTAATTTCCTTCATCCGTGTTTTATAATTTTCAGCGTATAAGTCTTTTACCTCTTTGGTTAAGTTTAGTCTTAAGTAGGGGCGCCTGGGTGGCTCAGTCGTTTAAGCGTTCGACTTTGGCTCAGGTCATGATCTCACAGTTCATGGGTTCGAGCCCCGCGTTGGGCTCTGTGCTAACAGCTCAGAGCCTGGAGCCTGCTTTGGATTCTGTATCTCCCTCTCTCGCTGAAGCTCCCCTGCTCATGCTGTCTCTCTATCTCAGAAATAAATAAAAACATTAAAAAATTTTTTTAAAAAGTTTAGTCTTAAGTAGGGGCACCTGGGTGGCTCAGTCAGTTAGCATCTGACTCTTGGTTTTGGTTGCGGTCATGATCTCATAGCTTATGAGATCAATAAACTGACAATATAGTGGGCTCCATACTGACAATATAGTGCCTGCTTGGGATTCTCTCCCTTTCTCCCTCTCTCTCTGCCCCTCCTGTATTCACTCTCTCTCAAAATAAATAAATAAACATTTTTTTAAAAGTTTACCCTTAAGTGTTTTATTCTTTTTGTTGCAAAAATGGAATGGGATTGTTAGTTTCTCTTTCAGACAGATCATTGTTTATATATCAAAACACAATTAATGTGTGGATATTAATTTTGTCTTGTGCAACTATGTTGGATTTATTAGTTCTAACAGTTGCCATAATAAATTAAAAAAACTAAACAAACTATTCACTAATAACAGAAGTACCCATGGATTCTGGAATTTATTTTTCTCATGTTAGTCTTTAATTGGCTCTCCATCAGAGGTACTAAAGTCATCGATGTGCATAGTACTGGAAGCCATCATCCCACATTGCCCTTTATTATTGTTGCTAATTTCCCTCAATGCATATTTTTTTAGTTAGGACTCATTTCATATCCTCTAAAAACAGAGATACTGGTTAATATTACACCATGTACTGAAGTTGAAATATTCAGATATATAGATATATGCATATATTTATATAGCATATGGATAGGGATATATCCACTCAGTATTTAATTCAATATACATGCTTTCCAACCTGAAAACAAAGGTTTTGTAACCAAGTTTGGAATAAGTCATTTTCTAACTATGTAGAGAAACGTGATATATTTACAGAAGTCTCAAGAATCTGGCCTACAACTAAGAGCCCAGTGTCCCCAGTAGAATGCTTCATTAAAAGATCTTATCAGAACTTTAGGTTTGACAACAGAGATCAAGTCTTACAACAGCGTGAAACACCTACTTGTGCCCACAGAGCATGGTTGAGCATCATGCCTCCTTCCTCACTACAGATCCCTGCACGAAGTAAAGGAGAGCTCTGTTTAAAGTAACAACAGTGCAGACACAGATAATAGTTATGGTCAAACAAAATACACATTCACCTGGGGACTCAGAAGTTTGGAAAGTATTACATGGACTATCTGGGGGGAAAGAAGCAGTAAGATGGGAAGGGACCCACAGAGACATAAAACAATAAAAGGAGGATTCTACTGTATCTTATTGATCCAAACAAATATTACATTATTTCTTGTTTAAGTGATTTCAAACACTTAAAAAAACATTTTAATGTTTATTTTTAAGATAGAGAGAGAGAGAAACAGAGTATGAGTGGGGGAGGGGTAGAGAAAGAGGGGGAGACACAGAACCCGAAGCAGTCTCCAGGCTCTGAGAGCCAAAGTCAGTTGCTTAACTGACTGAGCCAACTCCGGTGCCCCTGATTTCAAACACTTTTAACTTCAACTCCCATTTCCTTCCTAAAACATTTTCCTCTTCAAATACATACATATATTTAAATATTTCACTGTTCACAGCATGATGTGCCTTACTGTGGTAGACATAGCAGGTTTGTGTGTAAATGTGTATTGCATATATTTGCTTATGAATGTGTATGTGTGGACATGCATTTATATATATATATATATATATATATATATATATATATATATATTTATATATGTGCATATACACACACAAACCTGCTTCTCTTCTACAATATTCCATATCATGTTCTAAACTATAATAATATTTAATATGTATAGATACCCACAATCTATTTCAAGATGCTTCCTTTGCCAAATCCATCTCTCTGCTTGAAACTCTTATTACATTTTCAATAAAATTGGTTTAAATTTATAACACTCAAATAAAATTTACCAATTGGTGAAAGTAATCTGTGGAAATAAAAGCCAATTTAAGTTGCTTGGAGTGGAGAGAGACATGGGCAATGACTGGAACATGGCATGAGGGAACTCTCTGATGTACTGAAAATTTTCTGTGTCTTATGTTGGATGATGGATGGTTACACAGTAATATATACACATTAAATCTCACTGAACTGAATAATTAAGACTCATTATCTTTTTGATGGACACTGGGTTGTCAGGGCTAGTCTGCAAATTATTATACAAGTCTTATTGTAGACTTCTATATTTGTTTCTTTTTAGTAAATACCAAATTGTAGAACTGCTGGGTTATAGGGGGGAGATGTGTATTCCTTTGCAAGAAAATTCAAGAAGAAAGAAAGATTAAACTATATTAATATATGACCTTAACAGGAAAAAAATAGGTATAAAATATTATTTCAAGAACTCAGCTATAAAATGAGAAAGGTCTCTAAAATATTTCTGGGCTAAAGAGAATTATATTCTTTTGATGAGAAATTCACACTGATGCATGCATATTGAAGAAAGGAGAGAGAAAAATTAAATACTCTAAAAAGAACAGACAACTAATAGAGACCTTTTGAGAAAACTGAGTGAGATAGGCATAAAAACAGACAGAAAAGAAAAAAAGAAGAAAAAGAGAAAGAAAACAAGAAGAAAGAATTGAATGACAAGAGAAGTGACAAAGAACAAAATGAGAAAGAACCAAAGTGTAGAGAAAAGAAGGTAGGAAAATGAGGTGAGCAGGAGAGAAAGATGTCAGCCTTTAAGAATAAATTCCCAAGAAACTGGGAAGAAAAAAGAAAGGAAAAAAACAAAGAAAGATGACAACTGATAGCTCATGAAAGCATTTTCTTCTCTTCATAGATCAAACTGATTTTGTGTGGGTACTGAAACTGGACAAAAACTTCTAAACTTGGACAACTACTGAAAACTTAATATCAAAAATAAGTACGTAAGTAAATAAACAAATAGTATCATGAGATAGTGTGTCAATGGTTGATCCTCACTCAGAAGAAAAATATCTGGGTGGGAATCCTGCGTTTTGGTCAGTATCATCTAAAATCCAGTAACCTGCAAGCTTACTAGAGAAAAGCAGTTTGCTGCCTTCACATTGCCATCAGTTAATTAATGATTTTCTATGTCCAGCGAGTGAGTTAAAACTCTGGATCGGAAAGTAGTCAACATTTGAAATATTCTCCAGTTTCTAAGAGAGACTAATAAAAACCTATAAAACTTGTCCTCTGGGGATTCAGGATGTTGTTACTAAATTTACTGCCATCACCTTTCAAAAAAAAAAAAACAAAAACCAGAAGAGAGAATGGTACATTATTAATATCTCAATGACCAGGGGGGCTTGAAGAAAGTGGTTCTTGAAAAAAAGTATTTAAGGTTCATTGGAAGCTGAAAATTACTTAAAATACTAGGTAACAGGGTAACATTCATTGTAGGAAGATCAGGAAGAAGGGAAGGTAGAGAAATAGGAGTAACAGTAGTCTAATAGTAACAGAGTAGTAGTGGGGGAGAGGGGGAACAAATGGAGCAAGATTATTAGATATTTTTATCAGTGTAATAGTATCTATTATACTACTTCATCTATCTGTTCTGCCAAATAACAGAAGATGGAAAATATAATTACACTTTATTTCTTTATCTTAAGAAATCTCCATTTCTCATATTTCTCATCTTAAGAAATCTCCCTCCACATGAGTTTATGTTCAACTGTCTCTGAATGTAACCCAAGATCAGAAAGTTAGAAATTCTACCTGCAGGAACACTCTTTCCTTCTAGAATTCAGAGTGCTCTCTGGCCATGTGTTGCTGGGCCAGACCAGCTCACTCCTGGGACTAGAAGGATGATGACACTCTAGAGAAATCAGAAAGGTAATGATGCTCTGCGATCAGTCTAGGCACTCAGGAAGGCCTAGCGGACTTTCTTTAATATCTGCCTCTTCTGGACATTTTGGTGGAAACAAAGTAATTAACCTATTCACATGCCAAATCAGTCCTCAGCTCTATCCAGGTAAGGTTCTGCCCCTATAGTTTGGGAACTGGGAATGAATAAGGGGCTTTAGTGGGTGTTTATTTTAGGAGAGAATGGATAGACTAAATCAAAGTCTGAGAGATGATCTGGCTATTCAGACTGAACTCCTCACCACACACACACATTTACCTTTTATGGCAGGATTTTAAAATTAGTCGTTAATTTTTCTGTCCATTGCCATGTTATTTCCATTTTCTGTGTTTAGAATTTTTCATCAAAGGAATTGGTGGTGGTGGGGGGGGTGATCAATGTAAATCTAATATAATTTGAAACAATTTTGCAGATAGCTTAGTCCCATCTTCTTATAGTATACCCTTCGAGTGATTTATGATACATGCAAAGTGGTTTTTGTGATTCTAGATAAATATTACTTCATGCCTGTTAACCCTAATGTTCTCAGGTTTACTGAAAATAAAAAAGGATGAGATAATCAACCACCTATGTCTGCCCAGATGTGGGGTGTTTGAGTGATATGGAAAAGAGGAAAAATACAGGAAAACTGTAAACCACAAAAAGTTTCAGTATCTGATCCATTTACACAGCATCTTAGTCCTTTTTGTGATGGGGCAAAGGATACCCTGAGCTCCTTTCTGACCTCTTGCCTCTGTTGGATCACCCATTAGAAATTTTTCTTTCTCTTCTACTCAGTAACTAACAATGAGCCAATCCTTTTTATGATAGCATTTAGGTTAATTTGAAAGCTTGGAGTCATCAAATACTTCCTTTATTGTTTCTCACAGTAATTGTATTTAGTGTAATTCAGGTGTATTTTATTCCTATGAACTCACAAAGTCTGTAAATGTTACAAAGATTTTTTTTGAATCATGTGACATTTTGTAACTGCATGGGAATGTACAAACTAGTTAAGACATCACCTTCTTATTTTGGCTGTGGTCAATCTTATATAGAAGAAGATGGAAGAAAGCTCTTCAGCTCTAGAATTTTCATCTTCTTGTAGGATTCTTTTTTCATTTCTAACATCAAGGGGTTTTCACTTCTGTGTGTTTTTTTCTTGTCTTGATATTGTGCGTCCTGTTTCTGTCTTGACAAAATAGCCAGTCCTTTCCTCAACTGCTATAAATACTATATGAACTCTACCAACCACTGATGCGTTCTCTATATGATATCACTTAGCACTGGGGTAAATAAGGATATTGTTCTTAATTTACAGATGGGCAAACTGGATGATGTGTACTTCAGCAAGATTCCATAAAAGGTAAATGTGTGTGTGTGGTGAGGAGTTCAGTCTGAATAGCCAGATCATCTCTCAGACTTTGAAGCCCTTGATTTTAGCTGCTTGCTGATTACTCAGTAAATAATCCAATAAAGACATTATCATCAAGTGGATGCAGCTAAGTAAAGTGTTTATTTTTGCCTTTACAATATCAGTCAGTAATTGAACCATTATTTAGGAGATACTGATTTATTCAAATTTTGAGATTTTTCTCTTTTAGCTTCTATCATTTCTGGCAACTCACATTGACAACTATTACGAACACCCTGCACACATTCTGTCATTTCTCCCACCGCATATTTCCAAATGCAACATGCAGACATCAGAGGAAACTATTTTTCACAACATCTATTGCTTTAATCCATATGTTATGATTATTTTGACTATAATTTGTTCATTAGTATTGTTACAGGATGACAAAGAGATCTCAGTGTCTATCATTATTTTTCATTCATATAACTATTATTGCACTGAAAATTCCTTTGATACCTCCACACATGTGCTTTAAGTGACAGTTAAATTTCTATTTGTAAGACCATTTTCAAGAAACTGTCTCAGAGAGAAAGAGAGACTTTCACTGTTTATCCATAAAAGGCTCCATTTTCGAGGGTGTATGGATGTGACCTGTTGAGAGGAAATCTCTTTGTGGGAGTGATTTCAATAAGTGTCTTGGCATGGAAATACTGAACTAAAATGTGGACTGGTTTAAAAATAAGAGTATGATGAATGAAATTAATGAATGGCTTCATTAATTAATAAATGAATGAAAGAATAATGAAATTAATGATTAAAGACATTATTAGGAAATAAAGATGAATTTTTTTAATGTTTATTTAGTTTTGAGAGAGACAGAGACAGAGTGTGAGTTGGGGAGGGACAGAGATCCAGGGAGACACAGAATCTGAAGCATGTTCCAGGCTCTGAGCTGTCAGCACAGAGCCCGATGCAGGGCTCAAACCCACAAACCATGAGACCATGACCTAAGCTAATGTCAGATGCTTAACCGACTGAGCCACCAGGCACCCCAAAAATGAGTTTCTTAAATGTGAAATTTGGTTCCTATTAAAGAGTGCTCAGATCAATTCTGTGAAAAGCATAAAACCATGGAGATATAAGATTAGTTCATTATATTCAAAGTGCTTCAGTATTCAAACAACAAACAAACAAGTTAATTATCATAGTATAGTGTATAGAATCTTAATACAGCGTCCAGTATAGTGTAAAGTTATTAAGGAAAGGTAGGATCCTCAAGTGGAAGCCAAAAGGAGGTGAAACTTTACCAAATGATCCACTGACATGTAACCTGTGGGGAGAAAAGATCATGCTCAGCCAGCAGTGTGGTGTCTCTAACGTGGATAGGTTCTGCTTTAAACTAGATCCTGTCTTATTTTTACTTGTTACTCTCTTTAAAACATTTCTCTGGACTCTTTTACTAATTTCCTAAGCCCCTCTGTAAAAATCATCCTCCGTATTCCACCCTTCCTTCTCCACTCAGCAAATCTCCTTTACACCTAAGTGAACTTAATCCATTCAGAGAAGGAACCTTCCCTGGCCACCTTTGCAAACAGACCATCTTCTTCAAATTTCCTAGACCGGCCACACTTGGCCTCCTGTCAAACAGTAATTTGTTCAATATTTTTATATGAACGTAAGGAACGTAAGACAGCTATACTCTCTCCTACCAATTCCCACTGGTGACCCAGTGCTACAGACTCGGGGAGATATAGCCTGCTCCCTGGGACCAGGAGAAGTATTGGTTGAGTGTGAAGGCTCTCGTAAGCTGTGTACTCACCCACATGGGACAACAGAAATGGGGTTCTTCTAGGTCCACAAGATGCCCAGAGGCGATGTGCACTTGCAGCAAAACTGAGCTGACATCTACAAGTAAACAGAAAAGGAAAGACTACTGATGGTGGTTCAAACGGCCCAGCCTAGAGGTCATGGGAAAAGCAAAAGATCAGTGTTCTCAGACTCATGGTTTCCATGAAATCCTGAACTTTCCCCTGTTCACTTCTGACTCGACTAGTTTTGTAAGATTGTTTGCTACTTCTATCTTGGCATATAGAATACAACCTCTGCATAATCTAGCCAAAGTGAATAATCAGTTATCCAAAGACTGAACTTATTTCTTCAATCCTAAATGTGTCTGAATGATAGAGGGCTCTGTGTCCTTTCACTTCCCACTCCCATTCTCTTTCTGTAGGTATGAGAATTAGTGGTGAAAAGAGAGATCACAAAATTCCATGGCGTCCATTAACATGTCATATCTAGACCCCACAACGCTGACACTAATTGGGATCCCTGGACTACAGCACGTGCAATTTTGGATTGGGTTTTCCTTCTTTGCAATATGCCTGGTGGCTCTTCTGGGAAATATTGTTTTACTGATCATCATTCCTACAGAACGTAGCCTGCATCAGCTCATGTACATCTTCCTGGCAGTGCTGGCGGCCATTGACCTAGGGCTCTGTGTAGCCATTGCTCCCAAGATGTTGGCCATCTTCTGGTTTGGCTCGTGCTCCATGGCTTTTGATGCTTGCTTAGCCCAGCTTTTCTTCATTCATGCCTTACAGGGCATGGAATCTGGCATCCTGTTGGCCATGGCCTTTGACCGCTATGTTGCTATCTGTGACCCGCTGAGGCACACATCCATCCTCACGCCTTCCATCCTAGTCACTCTGGTGCTGGTTGTGGCAATTTGGGCAATGGTGCTTGTTGGCATTTTACCAATTGTAATCAAAAGACTCCATCTTTTCCATTCCATTGTAATTGCTCACTCCTACTGTGAGCACATGGCTGTGGTCAAGCTTGCTGCAGAAGACATCCGTGTCAATAAAATGTGTGGTCTCCTCGTAGGTTTTATAATACTGGGATTTAACATGATTTTTATCCTCATTTCCTATATCCTTATCTTGCAGGCGGTTTTTCGCCTACATCAAAAGGAGGCACGACTCAAAGCATTTAACACATGCACAGCCCATATTTTTGTTTTCCTGGAGTTTTATATTCTTGCCTTCTTCTCCTTCTTAAGCCACCGTTTTGGACATGTTGCTCCCTCTACCCACATTCTCCTGTCTACCATCTATCTCCTTGTGCCACCTGCACTCAACCCTATTGTTTATGGTGTAAAAAATAAGGTAATTCGTAAGCGTGTGGCACGGATTTTTCTTCTAAATCGTCAGTCCCAGCAGTAACCTATAAAATGGTTATGCTCAGGTAAAGAATCCTTTTACTTCCTAGGGATGGAGAAAGGTTGAACTCTGTGTGTCCATTGTTGGGGATTCATTTCAATGTGTACAAACTTAAAGGGATATATTAAAAGGTATTTATTTCACAAGCTATATTTAGAATAAAATAAAAATCTGTCAGGTTAAGACTGAGAGTAGCTGTCTTCATTCATTTTAATTCTAATTTTCTTTCTCCTATACATCTTTTGTATTTAATTTGCAATTCTTTTACTTATTAATAAGAAACCTTACTTAATAAAATGTAACTTCACAAGTGCCATGCCTCTGCCTCTTTTACAACTGCATACTCAGAGAAAAGAAAGGGAGACTTCAGAGGCAAGAAAAGAATGTTTAATTCTTTTTTTTGAAAATTTTTAATGTTTGTTTATTTTTGAAAGATGCCGGAGACCAAAACTGCACAGGTCATCCCTGATGGCAAGGCCCAGGGAAGAGACTGCAATGCAGTCAGAAAAACCCCCGGAAGAATTCTTCTTCTCTACTTTGTCTGTACCTTTTATTCTCACTTCTGCTGTTAGTCTATTCTAGGGTTAATATGAAACCAGAATCGCCCAAAGTTCCCCCATTCCTCCAAAATGGAATGTACCTAATATCATGTCTGCCCCCTCAATCAGATGTTGTCTAATAAATATTGTAGCAATTAGCAAAATTGGAGACAGTCCAGTATGCATTGGGTCTATGAGAGACCTAGAATTCATTTTCCTTGTATGAGTCTAATTTCCAGTAAGAATACATATTATGCCATAAGCAGAGACAAAAATAAGACTTACTAGTTGTGGAGGACTTTCTTGAAAAAGTGTTAGAGAAATATTTGCCTGCTGACCGCAAGCCTGTAAGGCAGCTTATGGATTGTTCTGGTCAAAGAATGAGATTGGTAAATGCAGAGACCAAATTCTAGTGATCCACCTAAAATATTTCCATGTCATCTATGATAAATGTTGACATTGTTCTTTCTTAGTAAGGAGTTGTGAGAGTCTGTTACCTACAACCGTGGGTACAAGTATATCCTGTTTTTGCATGCCCACTGAATTTAAACAATTAAAGGGCACTGTGATCTCATGTATTCTGGTAATATACTTCACTTATCCTTAGATACCCTGTCATTTGTAGTAAAGAATACGTAAAACTTTGTTATGACTACTTGGTTAAATTTTATTGGTTGAAGTGTAAATTACATACCATGAAATCACTGTTGCCAAGAAAACTTAGAAATGTTAAGTCCTATGACTGTACTCAAAAAATGTAAATTGTTTAAGCATGATTGTTTGAATTTGCTATATAAAAAACCCTAAGCTGAAAAATAAATTTGAGCAGTCCACCTGAAGAGGCTGGCTCTGTGTTTTCTTTCGCTGACGCCACCCATCACTCTCCGGGCCAACCCTGGCTTGCAGAGGCTGGTCCCCTGCAGAAAGACAGAGCATGAGCAGGGGAGGGGCAGAGAGAGAGGGAGACAGAGAATCTGAAGCAGGCTCCAGGCTCTGTGCTGTCAGCACAGAGCCCAATGCAGGGCTCAAACTCACCGAACCTTGAGATCATGACCAGGGCTGAAGTCAGTCGCTTAACTGACTGAGCCACCCAGGCACCCCAATGTTTAATTCTAAAGAAAAAAACAATTCTACCTGAACTGGGATCACTTCAACCAACAAATACCTCTGAGATAGTTTGTGGGGATGACCAAGTTGTGTATACTTCCCAGAGTCAAGATTCTGCTCTCTGAAGGTCTTTCAAATACCCTGGTGAAATCTCTTTCCATAATGGGACCACCACTTGCCCTTTCACTAAGTCCATTGCTGCCCTGACTTCTTAACTGCCTGTGCTATGAGGTAACCTAGCCCCAAGGGCAAAGAAACACTCTTCCTAGGATATAAAGGAGAGTTAGAAAACACAAGGTTGCATTTTGCTAAGTGTCTAAGATACAGTAACACACTTATAATTTAGCTACGTGCTTTAGATTCATTATCTTGCTTAAATATGGCCCCAAATAGATATGGTTTATCATTCCCAAATTAGATAAGAGAAAATTAAGTCTCAAAGAACTATTAGTTCTTAATCACAGAGTTATGATTATCTCCCCTATAGAGTTGATTATTTTCATACAGAAAAGTGCTGAAACTAATAACTAAATTTTTCTTATGTTCCATTAGTGTCCAAACCAGGTATTTTCTTTCTTCTACATATCTATTGAAAAATAAAATTCCTAGGGCACCTGGGTGGCTGTCTGAATTCAGCTCAGGTCATGACCTCAGTTCCTGGATTCGAGCCCCACCTTGTGCTCTGTGCTGACAGCTCAGAGCCTGGAGGCTGCTTCAGATTCTGTGTCTCCTTCTCTTTCTGCTCCTCCCCTGTTTGTGCTCTGTCTCTCAAAAATAAATGTTACAAAATGTTTAAAAAATAAATAAAATTCCTCATGTAATATTTGGAAAAGCAAAGATCAATTAATGTGTTTCATGAAACTGAAATTCACATATGAAGATATATGGCTCTCACTCAGATATATTTATCCTAGTCAGAATTATAGTCTTAAATACCTAAACTTTATTTTAAAAGAAGAAATAAAAATATGATAGCCATATTTCAAGATGGTAGAAGTTAGAGAAGGAACAAATTATGATAAAAATAGATGAAAGCAAATAATAAAATAACCTTAGAAAATAGTTACTTTGAAGTTTTATAAGGTAGAATTGATAATTAGATCTAAAAGTATGATTTCTGGGGCGCCTGGGTGGCTTAGTTGGTTAAGCGTCCGACTTTCGCTTAGGTCATGATCTCGCTGTTCGTGGGTTCGAGCCCCGCGTCGGGCTCTGTGCTGACTGCCAGCTCAGAGCCTGGAGCCTGTTTCAGAGTCTGTGACTCTCTCTGACCCTCCCCTGCTCGCACTGTCTCTCTCTCTCTCCTAGAAATAAATAAAACATTTAAAAAAAAAATAAAAGTATGATTTCTGAGATCATTACTACATCAAGCTCATCAACAGACGGCTAAAAATGAAACCATTTTTGAAATTGATAAAATGTAACTTCACAATTGCCTCTTTTACAACTGAGTATTCAGAGCAAAGAAAGGGGTATTCTGAGGCTAGAAAAGAACATTTTGTTCTAAGGAAAACGAAAATCTTATCTGATCAGACCTAGATCCACTGAATTAGGGCATTTGCAGTCTCCTGGAGAAAAACACCCAATCTCTGCTGGGATCATCTTGAACTAGCAATTCAGCAGCGCCTTCGAAGGCTGTGCCATCACTTGAGTAGTCCTACGACTTCTGGGCCATGTGATACGTAAGAAACTAATGGGTGCCATGACCACGTGCCCAGAACGACACCTAGAAAGTTTGATGACATATTTTGTAAGATCCTATCTGGGTGGACCCATTACTTTGTAAACCTTCAGTTGCTTTTGTTTGCCCAGGTCCTAAAAACAGAGAAGGCAATTCCCTACAGAAATTGACTGAATACAATCAACTCCAATCGTGAGGAACAGCTGATTCTGCCAGGGCAAAAGAGGTCCATTGTAATTGACATGACACTAAGGGGCTGGTTGGTGCCCACACCAGTTCTGCTTCTGGAAGGCAGCACATTCAGCAGCAACAATGAAAAGAGCAGCCCTGCTGTGTGCAGACCCACACAGTCGGATTCATGCACAACTTCCATCTGTACCCCCATGTCTACTGCATACATTTGACACTTGTTCCAGCACTGAGTGTGACCGATGACAGAGGATGACTTCCGGCCAAACCATTCTGGCTAGCGTAAGTGCCCATTTCCAAAATAAAGTACATGGGAAGGGGGGAGTTTTGTTTTTTGCACCTACAGTGTGGAATTTGTTCTGGCTTCTCTCTCTCTTCTTCTCTCTCTGCCCCTCCCTCTACTAATGTGAACTCTCTCTCCTCTCTCAAAGTAAAGAAACACCAAAAAAAGATTTCAATAAGTGAGTAAGGGAAAACATAAGGTAGAAACCTTGTTTCCCTACAAATAAAAAAAAAAAAGATACAAGAAAAAATGAACAAGGATCACAGTAATCCGCCAACCCTTCTGACCCATTCTCCACACCGTCCGTTACCGAGCATATTTAAACAAGAACCGTTGAGGACTCATCTAAGATTCTTAAAAATGCATACGCTTCTGTAGCAGAACTCACTGAAACCTGGTAAATACGAACAGTATCTAAAACACAGCAACTAGAAGAAGAAGATCCCAGCTGGATGGAATGAGTATGAAGGGCCGGTGGTCTCTTGCAAGTTGGAGAGTGCTGCCTGCAGTAAATGTTGCAGCTCAAGCTCTGCCCTTGCTAAGCTGCGATCGACAGGGAAAGGCTCTGAACAGAGCTGAAGTTCATAGGCCTCAGACATGTAGCTCCTAAAGCTCAACTACTTCTCCTCAGGCTGGCTTCAGAGACCAGATCACCACCACAGCAGGGGTGAGGGTCTGCTGGCGCACTAACACTGGATTTGGGGGCAGGAACATGGAACTCACACTGCTTATCTTCCTTGGCTCCCATTTTCTATCACCTTCTTTAGACATGTTCAATGGCTTGCATGAATATAGCATAGTAGCTTTCCCCTCAACGTAAATACTGTAACATTATAACTTTGTTGAGAGTATAAGGAAAGTCTTGGAAAGCAAGAGGAAAAGGAGCCCAAGGCCTGGGAAAGAAAAGGAGCCATAGCTGGGGTAAACAGCACATCAAATGACTGCTTTGGGGGAAATCCTTTCCTACACTTCTAAAAGGAGAGTCCAAACACCATCAACTCTACCGTGCCTCCTCCTTCTCCCTTTACTGGGGATTAAAGACAATGAAGCAAGGTCGAAAAAGGAAAAATTCGGAGAATTCTAGCAGGAGAACAGAGCTCTAAGTAGCCAGAAGAGAGAGTTTCTGGTGACAGGAGACTGGCACAGACGTGAAAGGGAAATATGGGGTGGGAAGGGGTGACTGAGACAGCTAAGGGCAGGAGGGTGACAACACAGACAAGACCACAGCCAGAAAAGGAGTGGCTCACGAATAAAAGGAATAGTTTCCCCCCTAAACATAAGCGGTTTTTTTTTGCACTAGGACAGCTTGGACTTCCCCAGTGCCTGGCTTCAGGAGCCTGCAGTGTGACTCATGACACAAAAACAACTGTAAACCTGTGCTATAGCCCTGGGCTACTTTCCAATACAGCTACACGACCTGACTCTGACTTGCTATTAAAAATGTGAGTCACTCTCTGCCTTACTTTCAATCTCGCCTTCCTGGGGCTTCTCACCCAGTCAGACACTGAGGGCCAGGGTGAGGACCCAGGGCTACATCCAGTAAGGGCCCATAGAGTGGGAAAGGACCACGCAAACAAGGAGGGACTACAGGGTCGGTCAAGAAGAGCTTGCCTCAGAGTGGACAGAAAGGACCCGATTCTTAGCTTTAAGATCCTCAAGCCACCCTCACTTGCCTACAGGATCCGGGGCTGCATCACTACCGCTGTTTCTCCACTTCCTCAAGGCACCTCTTCACTGTCTCTGGAATCTTCCCATCCAGAGACTTCCAGGAAGCACTAAGGCAGCCAGGCCTCACCCCTCCTTCCGCCGCCCCTCCCATTGGTGGAGAGTGTAAGGACACAAGTCTAAACCAGATTGACTCCATAACAGGCTTCAAGTTTCCCCTCTAAACTAGAAGGCCTAAGTTTCAGTTTCCCTGAAACTATCAGGCCTCTACACATTGCCCAAGGCCTGAGAAACCACCCACTACATCACTCACCACACCACCCTTGCAACACCCAATCAAGAAAGGCCAGCAACTATAGATAAAACTCTGTTACCTAATGTTAAAGTTAACCCATTAGGTGCCGAACAAGACTATAGGCTCTCTCTGTAACTGGTTAAATTTAAAAGTACTCCAAATGTTGTAATTGGGTCTCGCCAAAAGTAACAAATACTCTAGACAATGTGCATGGTTAAACCCGCTGTCAATGATATTGTATAATTATGATTGGATCACTGTTCCCATGCCACAATTTCTGTAACTCCCCCGACACAAACCCCATTAAAACTCTACTCTGCCTTTGTTCGGGGCTCACAGCATGGATCCACTGTGCTGGTAAAGTCTGTGAGCCCGAGCTCGAGCCCATAATAAAGCCCTTTGCTTTGCATGCATGACTCGGTCTCTCTGGTGGTCTCTGGTCATTGAGGATACCGCAATCTGGGTATAACAAGAGGACCATTTCCCAGCCAATCACTCACCAGAACAACTGACTCCACCCCTCAGTCCCAGGCCCGGGATATGTGACTGGCCAGACTGGAAGAACTCTCACCCCTCCCACCTCAATAAGCTCTGTAGGCCTAGTGCAGGAAGAAGCACCTGACTTCTGTGCTGTATTCTGCGCAGGGGAGGATGCCCTGTCCCTGGAAACTCAGGTTGGCCGTAGAAACTGCCACTGCTACTCGTTTTGTTAGTTGTAATGGTGTATAATTTTTTCTGTGTGTGACATGGCTTTTCTTAATTATTCCAGAGGTCTAAAATGTGATTCATTTATTGGAATTAACCATAAATTCCCCATGGTATCTTTTCACTGCTAATATTCTAACTGCATGGAAACTGCCGTGTCTGTGGCCTAAACCTTCGGGCTGTGTACACTGCAGCCAAGACCTACTTCATAACTCATTTTTGCTTTGAACCTAACTGAAGGTCAAAATCTTTTGTGTGACTTGATAAAATGTTTGCAGAAAGAATGCCATCTGTAAGATATGTTGTCTCTAGCACGTGCTTCATTTTTTGTGATGAAAAATGTCAGAGGCAAACATTTATCCTTTATTTGAGAACATGTCTGAGGCAAACAACCTCTTTTAAAACTCATTGTTGAGATGATTAACTTAATATTCAGAAGGTTTATTTTCCACTCTTTGGAACACATGTGTCCTACCAAGGACTCCAACAAACTTTTCACTTATGGCTCAACTAATCTTTTAACGTGAACCAAGAGGATATTCTCCATTGAAAATACTGGGAGTGACTGTATTTATATTCTGCTGTTTTCCTTGTAAGTGTGAACTATTAGTGAAGTTTCTGATAGTGTTGTGGCAGATTCACGAGTCCCCAGAGACCACCAAGGAGCCGACATCGATGCAAGTACAAAAGGGTCTTTATTACAAGCTTGAGCCAGGGCTCACCCATCTACGGGTGTAGTGGCAGCAGGGTGAAGCCCCGAACAATAGAGAGCAGGGTTTTTATGGGGTAGGGGATGGGGTTCTTACAGTGCACACGTTGTACATATAGCATCATCACATAAGCACCAATTACAATTATACAGCACCCATGGTAACAGCTTTGACCATTCAGGATCTGTGAGGTATTTATTACTTTTGGTGGGACCCAATCATGACTTTTTTTTTTTTAGTTTCTAGGAGAGAGAGAGAGAGAGACAGCGTGAGCAGGGGAGGGTCAGAGAGAGAGGGAGACACAGACTCTGAAACAGGCTCCAGGCTCTGAGCTGGCAGTCAGCACAGAGCTCGGCGCGGGGCTCGAACCCACGAACTGCAAGATCATGACCTAAGAGAAAGTCAGACGCTTCACCAACTAAGCCACCCAGGCGCCCCCCAGTCATGACTTTTGAGAATCCTTTGAAAATGACCAATTATGAGGTGAGTTCAAAGGACCCACGTGGGGTTCAGGCGAGCGGTGAGTAATTGGCTAGTTTGTACAAAATAACTGTCTGAAGTTCTCAGTCCTGACTCAGACCACAGGAATGTTTTTTTGATTAGCTGATCTGAGGGCGGTCCGAGGATGGCTTTAGCCTTGAGCAATCTGAGGTTTTTCCTGGAACTGGGGCTACATGCAGCCCAAGGTTGCTTTTAATGGAGGCCTTAATTTCAGGCTCTTTAATAGGATTGGAAAATAACACATCTGACACATCAATATCCACATGGCATTTACCTGAAAAATCTAGCCCAAACCAATTTCTAGCATAGCAGTTGCAATTGGTACCATTAATTGCTTTTGTTTTCAACAATTCACTGACCCAATGTCCACCTCCAATATTTGTTTAAACAGAGACAAAACACGTAGCTATATTATACTATATATATTTTTTACTATATTTATATCCTTTATATAATATATTTTAGTATTATAATTATTTAGTAATTATAATTATATAATTATACTAAAATATATTATATAATACTATATATATTTTAATATGTAAAATTAAATAAATATTTAATTTATTTATGTAAATATTCTCTAATGCCTTCCATGGGTTTATAGTTGGCTAGTGATTTATTATTGGCATTGTAGAGTCTCTTTACACTCTCATGTACAGCTCTATCAGCATTTTTGTACAATCGCATTTCTAGCATTTTATTTCAGGCAGTATGGATCATCATTTTTTCCAAGCTTGCAAGAGCCAAATTAGTAACATACTAACACCATTTTTCCAAGATTCTTGGAAAAAAGTTAAGTCTTCTGTGATAAGGGACTGCTATCTAATAAACAAACTTTCTCCATCCGACTTTTAGTCTCCCCCCCAACATTGTTGTTGTTGTCATTTTATTTTGTTTTTGTGTTTTAAGCTGAGTTTTCAAAATTTTCAGATATGCTAACTCAGATGTCTCCATTTTACATCTCAATGCCTCAGTCTTTCCAAAACAGGAGACTGAACTGCATAGAAGACTTACAGGGTTTGAGAATTTTTCCTTCTCTGGAGCTTCACTACTCCCAAATATTCTCTGTTCTGCACATATTATAGGTGAGCGCTGATTGCATTCTTCCAACAATATCCTCTCATTTTCCAGCTTTACCTTAAATTAGTAGTTAACAATGGTCTCAGTTCACTGTCTTTCTCTATTGCATCAATGGCCTTCAGACATATATTTCTGTGGTTCTAAGGATTATGATTAATGTGTTTGGTTTGTGTAACCTTCTCCAAATGCATGTCACAACTCTCTCCTTTGTCCATGATGTTCCCAACACCCTGTTTTTATGTCTGTCCTTAAACAACTTGAACTTTTCTCTACCTTCAGGTTGTTTTGTTTTGTTTTACTTACTCTTATCCTTTCCATGGATTTGTCTTTCTCCAGCTTTTCAAAAAATGCTTGCATAAATTTTAGATCTCTGCTGATAGATAATCTGATCATACTATCTAAAGAAGCCCCCATTCAGGGTGCCTGTGTGGTACTGTTGATTAAGCAATTGGTTCTTGGTTTCTGCTTAGGTCATTCATGATCTCACGACTCATGGGATCAAGCCACACATTTGGCTCTGCACCAACAGCACGGAGCCTGCTTGGGATTCTCTCTGTCCTTCTCTCTCTGCCCTCCCCTACTTATACATGTGTGGTCTCTCTCTCAAAATTAACATTTAAAAAAGCAGTCTCCATCCTTTGTTCTCTCAGAGCATCTCATTCATTTTTATAACACATTTTCAGAATGTGAAATTCTTCACTCAATTTATGAGTTAAATAATTTATTTTATATAATTTCCAAAATGCCCCCTCTCCATTACATCAACATTACATGAAGCCTATCTGCTTCATATCACCCTTGTTTTTTTTTACTACATCTTCAGCACCTAATACCATGTCTGCACCAGAATAGAATTCTAGTGCACATTCGTGATTGTATCTTCTTTAATTGAATAGCTGGCTGACCTCTTGTGTGATCTATAGCCTAGGTTCCTGACTACTGGAATAAGTGTTGCCATCGATCTAGAATAATCAAAATTATTTCTTCAATATTAAATAAAACTCACCCCCCCCAAAAAAAAACACCCACAAAACAACAAAATACTTTACCTATGAGAATGGGACCATGAGCCAAAGTCATCACTTTTATAGTAAGTAGACCTGTGTAGATTCAGTATAAACATGAATATTAAGACGCTTCTGAGGCTATCAGTCTGGCTTTTCTAACTGGACTCTTTTGCTCTTTAATTTTTTTTCCTTTCTGTGTTCATTGGAAAATTTTCATCATTTTTAAAAATCAAAATTAATACATATAGACACCTAAATAGTGAAGTTGTTCCCAGTTTACTGATCTGTTTTCAATTTAACCAATTGTCCAGAAAGAAGAAATGAAAAATTCAAGGTAAAAAGTGACATGATACTGGAAAAAAAAAAAAACATTGGGAGAGGTATTCTAGCCACAGAAGAAATTGCTAACATATGTTATTATAGGCTAATGACAAAACAGTTTTGAACATTATCAGGAATACAATAGATCCTAAAGAAACTGTAATCTTTATATCACATACCCAAAATGACTTATTCTACAAAATATTCCATATAAATATGAGTCATTGAACTTCAGAAAAAGAAAAGAGAGGTATATCACAGTCAAGAGCAGCTAGAAAAACAAATTATAAGAAAATATCAGAACAGAATATTTCTGTATTTAAAATAATAGATGAGTAGATTGGATTAAAATATGCAAGATCATCAAAGAATGAGACAGGGAGCTATAGATAATTAGAATCAACAGAGTCATTTTGAACCACATTGAGGAAACAGATAAAAGAAGAATGGTAGGACAGTTTTTGATATCATCAAGTCTGCTGGAAGAGATTTCACTTAAAAACGTTAAAGAAATTTTAGCTAGACAGAGTGAAATAAGAATATGTTACCAGAAATTCCAGGAAGAACTCTAGAAGGCATATCATGACAATTTCTTCATCTGTCTGTTCAGAAAATTTGGCCAAAATCATCCAGATCTCCAAGGTTACAGATTTAAAATGCGTTCAGTCTTATTGTTCAGGAGATATAAATAATCTCATTAATTAAGACCTACAAATGTACAGCATCACAGTGAAAGTCAGAGACAATACGTCAATAAAACACCTCTGATAAAGGAGATAAGACCGAACAATACATGGTCTTATGGGAGCAAACATAGCAGATAAGAACACATAATAGTGGATATATTATATTACCAGGCAAATATATTAAGAATAAATACTTAAATCAGCCACCTCCCAAGCAATTCTCCTGAGAACAAAATCTAGTCAATGCTAATTAATACATTAAATATTAAAAATAGAAGATAAGGAGATTCAGGCTTTTAGAAAGAGGATTAATATTTTTCCCCCAGGTAAGTAAATGAATCTTAGCAAAAGAATAGTTGATGAGGTGGTTGTTTCAGAATGTGTGAGAAGTAAAAGCTTAGAGGAGTTTATCTCGAATCCTCTTGGTTTTTATGCCATAGATCATTAGGTTCACCATAGGTGGAACAAGGAGGTAGATGTTAGCCACAAAGATGAGAATATGAAAAGCCATATGGTGACCAAATCTGTGAGTGGAAGGAAAAAAAGACTGGAGCATGGGCCACTAAGATCACACACACTTGGGATCCACAAGTGCCCAAGGTCTTGAGCGTAGCAGCCTGGATGGAAGGTAGAAGACAATATAAAGAATGATAACATAGGAACATAAGATTAACCTGAAATCTGAACCTTCTGTGTGTCTGACTCTGATTTTGGCTCAGGTCATGATCTCAGGGTTTGTGAGGGAGAGCCCATGTTGGGCTTTGTGCTGACAGTGTAGAGCCTGCTTGGGGTTCTCTCTCTCTCTCTCTCTCTCCCCTTCTCTCTCTCTGCCTCTCCTCTGCTTGCACTCACTCTGTCTCTCAAAATAAATAAGTAAACTTAAAAATTGAAAAAAATTATTTGTATGTGGGTGAATCTGGAGTGGTTGTTTGAAACATAAGCTTTTACACTTCTTTATTTTTGAGAGAGAGAGAGAGAGCTCATGAGCAGTGGAACAGGAGAGAGAAATAGAGGGGAGAGGGTGGGGGAACAGAAGATCTGAAGCAGTCTCTGTGCTGACAGCAGAGAGCCTGATGTGGGGGCTCGAACTCACAAGCATGTGAGATCATGACCTGAACTAAAGCGAGACGCTTAACTGACTGAACCACCCAGGCATCCCAAGACATAAACTTTTGCTATGACTGCCTCCTTGTGTTTTCAAGCACACAAGCGAAGCCATCATGATACACTTTTAATTGATTTTAGAAACTTTCTATGAATTATACATAATGGGGTTGACTAAAGCATATCTTCTGTATATACCTCAGCATAGTGAAAAGTCTGAAACATTACACACCAATCTGTTAGCAGAAATTAGGAGTTGTAAATCCAAGGAGAGAGAAACAAAAATTACTTCTTTATAATAATCCTGCTTTTCTTTTCTTTTGTGAAAAAAAGTTACGCGTTTGTGGTTTCTCACTAATTCTAACATGTTTTGTTTCCATTTTCATTCACTTTGAACTATTTTCTAATGTTTCTTTTGATTTCTTTAATCCACAAACTATTTAGAAGTATGTTATTACTTTCCAAATATATGAGGAGGGTCTTCAAGGGAAATTGCTATTACTTTGGAATTATAGCAGAACTCTGACATTAATTGTCTTACCCCAAATTAGAATTCATTTTTCCAGTACTGCTTCCAAGATATATTTAATGACAAAGAAACTGTAGAATGAAGAGAACAGAAGATTGTTTCCTAAATTTTACCTGATTGTCACTATGCTACATATAATAAGTATGTATTGATAAATAATATTAATTTCATATATTCTAAATTCTTTTTCCAAGGACTGAGAGCTATAAGAGTGACAGCAAAACATTCTCAGCCAGAGCATATCTGTATCTATCTCCTCAAACTAAGCAAAAATGAAGAAATTATGAGTTAATAAAATTAGAATCTGAATTCTAAACCTAATTTTAATTCCCAATACCTTCTTTCCCTCACAACATGGGGAGGCCATTCCCCTTGGTGCACTTGGGAGTCTCTGACGTTAGGGATCATGTTTATAGCTGAGCTCGTTTGGAAAAGCCATAAGTCATGAGAGAACTGAAGGTCTCTCTCCTCTTCATCCCACAGAGCCCCTGGTGAGGTAAGGCAGTGCACAGTGGAGCTCACTTGTGTACAACTTCAGATGCTAGTCAGAACTCTTTAAAGCTCATTTTTGTGTGTATCCTGTTTATTCATTATTTTTCTGTAATGTCTATTCCATTGGCAGGCCTTTTTTTTTAATGTTTAATTATTTTTGAGAGAGAGAGAGAGACAGAGTATGAGCAGAAGAGGAACAGAGAAAGGGAGACAGATTCTGAACCAGGCTCCAGGCTCTCAGTTGTCAGTACAGAGCCCGATGTGAGGCTCAAGCTCATGAAATATGTGATCATGAACCAAAGTCAGACACTTTACTGACTGAGCCACTCAGGTGCTCCTCGGCAGGTAAGCCTTTACTTTGATCCTGATTCATGACCTGAAGGCCCCTGTCTTTTCCTAGTTCTATCCAGGACACCAATGGGAGGCATGGTCACAAGCCACACAGATGGTGCACTTCAGGGAATTCCATATTCACTGTACCTGGGTAATATCAACCTTAAAATTAAAATGGCCAGTTTTACCAGCAAAATGGGTTTCTTTGGGAATAACAGAGAAATTACACTTTGGGACAAGGAAACAATAGCAAACCATAGGCACGTCTGAAAAGACCAAGGGAAGGTAAGCCTTTATTAGGTTTTAGGACGAAATTGGGGAGGACTGTTTTGTACAAAAGTCTATGCAGAAGAATGAGTGTTCAACGATGTGATGGATTCTCATTGGCTTCAAGGGGTGGTTACTGGGCTGTTGTAAAGGCAGAGGGGATTGTCCTTCTTTTGTTTTATTTTTTGTTTTTATCAGGAAATAAAATTCCTATATGAATAGTGTCCTTCCCTGTCAAAAGAATTCCTTTTCTCTGCTGCTTAGGCAGTCTGCAACATGTGGTCTGTGTGTGAGAGCACCCCCTTCGGACCTTCCTGAATCCATTGTAAGTGTGGGTTCCTTTACTCTTCTTTGGTCAGAACAATGAAGTAATAATGCTGTGCTTCATTTTGTATATAATCATCCAGATGCTAAGGATACACATGACTTACGTGTTTGAACAACTCCGGGACCCAAAGGTAGAAACGTCATGTTTAAAAACTAGCGAATCTAATAAAATACTAGACCGTCAGTGTCTTCTTTAATCCACAGTGATGATAGAAGTATTATCTTAAAATTGCTCTCATGAGGAAACCTTTAAATTTTGTAATTATTAGAGGAATGATAGCATTTTATAAACTATATAAATTAATGAAGATTGCATCTCACATCTCTGAGCCAGGTCGGCATGTGAAGATCATTTTTGCACTTTTTCAATCAAACAAGATCTAAAACATTTTTAAAACCTATGTTCATTTGGCTAAGCTTATTAAAGGGATTGTTTGTTGTATTTTGAATTTATTCCAAGACAATATCCCCTCCTTTTGTCTTCTGCTTATATGTATATATATGTATTATAAACATATAATCCTGCACTGTTTTTAATTTGATGTCCTGAGTACCACAGTTAGTATCTATCAGTTTCATAATGTGTATACTCATGACCATTCTTTTAAAAAAATTTTCTTTAATGTTTATATTATTTTTGCGAGAGAGAGACAGAGTGTGAGCACGGGAGGGACAGAGAGGGAGACACAGAATCCTAATCAGACTTCAGGCTCCCAGCTGTTGGCAGAGAGACCGATGCAGGGCTCAAACTCACAAACTGTGAGATCATAACCTGAGCTGAAGTCAGACACTTAAACGACTGAGCCACCCAGGCGCCCTCTGATGACCATTCTGATCACTTATTTATTTAAGAATGGATCACTTTGAAGGGATTTTAAGGCAGTTTTTTTCTTAGAACTTTTGTTTTTTTTTTTCAATGTTTATTTATTTATTTTCAGGGGGGAGGAGCAATGAGAGAGGGAGAGAGAGAATCCCAAGTAGGATCCACACCCAGCATGGAACATGACATGGGCTCGATCTCATGACCGTGAGATTGCAACCTGAGCCTAAACCAAGAGTTGGTCACTCAACTGACTGCACCACTGAGTCACCCCTCTTAGACCTTTTCTACTCAAACAAATTTATATCTATTCAATCACTGCAACATTTACTAGCCATTCCTTATGTTTCCCCCACTCCTTTCTTGAGGGTCAATGGGCAATGCTTCATCTTCAGTAACATCCATCCTGCCACCCTATGTTTTCATATAGACACAGAAAGAAGGAAACTTAAAATTAAACTCTTGCCATGGGGTTCGTTTTCCTATTGAATCATAATCAATGCTGTCACTATGATTATTGTCATCATCTGTTGGAGACAGGCTGGGGTCCAGGGGTCCCTGAAGGATGGACGGTGTCGGTGAAGGAGGGATGAGAGAGGCCCGAGAGTTCTTTTGGTCACCAGGCAGGCATCTTTGCTCTGACTGGGGCTCAACTTTATTTTATAATTAAATGTTTTGGGGACAACACAGAAATGGCATTTGCCTTAGACAATGATTTCTAATAACAAACTTCTTTCATATGAAAAAATTTCCCAGAACATAGATTTGTAGAAGACTTCTCCATAACGTTTATCAATAATGAGATAGGTGATTTAGATGCTTATCCTATGGGGAAGAAGGTATCTTTAGCATATCCGACAATGTTTTTAGCACAAAAGGGTGAAGTTACTTCTTTGTGAGCAGGAGTCAAACAGGTCTTTCAGGAAACACCTCTGCTCCCATAATCACAAAAGGAGAAGTTCCTCAATAGATTCCTTCACAGGGAGCAATCAGCATATTCAAGGCCAGAATAAGTCACTCCAAAACTTGTTTACAAATGCCTTGGGGGTCTGGGGCCAGTGCTCCAAGCAGAAACAATTGGGTGGGGGTGAATATCTGTCCTTAACTCTAAATTAGGCTCTTTGTCTCAGGGCCAGACTCAAGCCCCCTTTATCAAATAAGTTTTGGATCTGCAAGACCCAAAGGAAGAGCCTTTTAACAATCATCCACAATGTTTTCATCTGAAATCTCTTTGGAAAAGGCAGGGGTATGCTTTTTCTTATGAGCAATCTGTGTGGGGAATATTGTTCTGATCTGGAATATTGTGAGGCCTGGTCAATACTAGCAGGCTCATTTCTAACATAAGCCAGTAGTAGCAAAAGGAGATACCAGTTTTCATTTCTCATGGGAGGAGCTGTGCAAAGCTACCATTTCCTCGCTGTGACTGTCATCCAGTGAGGCCAGTGCAGCCCCCAGCAATCATCAACACTGTCACCATGATTATTAACTATATCAATTCATATTTAAAGCTATTTTCAGTCCATCTCCATAGTATTTAAATTTTTTGAAGTACTGTAACCTTTTTAAATTGATATAATATGATCAGGTCAACATCAAGCTTAAACAGCATTATTACATGTTTCTCTGTGGCTTTTTTCCTTTTCTTCCTTTCCTTTTTTTCTTTTTCTATTTCTTTTACGCATACGTGTGTGTGTGTGTGTGTGTGTGTGTGTGTGTGTGTGTGTGTGTGTGTATGCCTCTGTCATCAGTTAAACAACTGTCTTCTCTACCATAAAACACAGATACAGTGAAAAAAATAGGCTAACATGTTAAAAAAAAAGACAAGCAAAAGATCTTTCCCATATAGACTATAATTAGTAAAATGGTGTAGGGAAACAAACCTGTATGATTCCTTTGATACTATGCACAAAATCAAGATGTTAGTTGCATAACATTTCTCAGAAGTGATGTATATTAAAATCCTACTTAGGATGAAAAGTACTGCAGATAATAGAACAAAAGTAAGATTTCTTTATGCCTAATACAACGGCAGAAGAAAACAGCCACATAAATTTGATGGATTTGGGGAACCACTTGTGGTTCTCATGGGAGCCAGACGTGATTCTCATGAGGAAACCTCGAAAGAATTCAGATACAGGCTGGTAACCATGCACACACGCACGTGCACGCACACGCGTGCGTGCATGCATGCGCGCGCACACACACACACACACAACTGCCTGTTCCTAGACATAATTTTAGAAGTTTCTTTTTATGCTTATGATCCCAAAGTACTGACTTACTTTGTGTGGTGGCAAACTGGGTATCTCTCTTGTTCTTAACTGAAATTCTAGGAAAGAGAGGTTTTAAAATGTAATTCTTACTCATAGATTTTATTTCGTTTTCAAGTCTGTTTGTATAATGAGACCAAGGCCTGTGGAACGCTGCTTTTTTTTTGAGGTCTTGGTTCACTGTACTCTTTCTAACAATGTACATTTCCTCTGACTCACCAGATCTACAAAATGAGAAATCGAGAAGTTAGTTGAAGCAACAGATCATCAGTAAGTAGGTATGTAATGTCATGCCATCATTATAGGAAGAATTCTTGGGGTGTGATTTATGAAATGTGTGACCCTCAACTCCTGAATGTTTTTGTAGCCAGCAACACAGACTCGGGCAACCTATTTGTTTTCCTTAATATAGCAAAAATGCATGTGGCACTCTCCCGCAAAATATTCTTAGTTACCAATATGTCTGAGAAGATTCTATGCTCCTGGTGGGGTTATAAATTCTTAATGTGAATCATCTCATCTATTTTTCACAGAACTTCTATGTAATAGATATTATTACTGTCACTATCCATAATGTATAGATACAACACCTTAGCTTAAAGAGGTTAAATTGCCCAAGACCATGCAAGTACCAAACCCAAGCAGAACCTATGTTTTTCTTTGTTTATAATGATTTTGTTAATTAAGAAAATCAGCACTAGTATGAAAAAACTTACTTTCCTCCACTGAATTAAATTCTGTCTTGCTGTATATAGCTATTTCCGAAGAAAGGCACTTTCCTTCTAGAAGTCTGAGACTTTATCAGAAAAATAAGAATAAACAAGAATTTTTCCCATAAAGATTGCATAAATTTTATGGAGATGATCACAAAGAGCATTATAGTCCCAGAGGCATAGTGTTAATCCTTTCAGTAGAAGTTTGTTATTGTTGTAAACCACAGCTTCCCAAACAGGGAAATAACCTTTCTGAGAAGAATAAAACATTCCCATGCAATTAATTGACCACAATGCAACTAGAATCATCTTTTAAAAATATAAACATAATCATGCCGTTGACTATCTCAAAAGCACACACATGTACATGCATTCAAAAATAGTGCCCTGACATGTATTTATTTAGGAATAATATAAGAACTTCTGTAAATTACTTACCTCTTCAGGTTTGCTTCATAATGCTTCTCATATCAAGCCTGTATCCATATCCAAAATCTATTCTGGAAATTTTATTATAAATTGTAAAATGTTTCATCCTCCCCTTTGCCTTATGGCTTTTATCTCTTTTTGGGATTCTCCTTTCCCACCACACAATCCCATGTGCGCATTTTTTTCTCACCTTTAGGATCCCTTAAATATGACCTTAAATTACCTCCCAGGGAGCTTTCCCCAATACATGATATAGTTACTTCCATAGCATAGTAGTTGAGTCCACTTTATATTTTAACTGCAAAGGACAGTATCTAAGATGGGCTGGTATGTAAGCACATAATCATTTCTAAGTAATTATTTGTTAAAAATAAATTTATAAATTTAACCAAATATGAACCTCCTGGCAAAAGAAAGTAAAAGATCACTTACTTAATTGCTCCTGATTAAAATATATTAAAAATGTAAAAAAAAAAAATTCAGAGATTGGAAGCACTGTATTCACTATCATATAGCTAGTGTCAGATTAGGAGTAGCATATAAACTTCTTGGACTCCAGTCTTATTCTTTGGTCCACACCTTTAAGATGAAGCTAAGACAGAATGAAGATACAGAAATAAATAATAGAGTCAGCATTTTGTGCTAACAGGACCCTGGGACTATGTGTTGATAAAGATTCTAATTTGATCAGGGATGTGAGGCTATTCTTACTGCAAAGACAGGAACTCTGTATGGATGACATTCATATTTCCCTAACTTTGAGCATCAATTGCTTTAGTGGCCAAGAAGATAGATAAGATAAGCATAAGAGCCAGGAGAGGTTTTTTCCCTTTTCCACCTATTTCCTTTGATTTTCATCTTTAAACTAGCTTTAGATTGTCCTCTCTTAGCAACCATACCCCACTTTATATAAAAAATTGAAAACGAATTTAGAGACTGTTTTCATATGATTTTTCATGTCTTGATTAAAACAGTGTTACATGTGGAAGTTAAATAGCTCATACGAGTTTCTCATTATGATCTCTTGTCTAAAAGCTTACTAGTGACTTCGCGTTTCTCTTTGACTACAGCTTTGAATAGGTGGTGAAGAGGACTTGTGTAGTCAACAGCACAAGCACAGAATGTAAATTTCATGAAATAAGGATCTTGGTGAAGATGTGCTAATGCAGACTCTCTTAATCTCGATACAAAGATTGTTGATTCCTGCACTTCAAATGACACATCATGGTCTTCTTCAATGGTAGTAGCTACAGACCTTTTCTTCTGAGTGGTTTCCCTGGTCTGGAAGACTCATATCCAGTGATTTCCATATTGTTTTGTGTCCTCTACCTGATTGCCCTAATGGGAAACATCACCATCTTAGTGGTTATAAAAGTGGAACAGTCACTTCATACACCCATGTACCTTTTCCTCTCCATGCTGGCTGCTAGTGACCTGGGACTCTGTGTTGCCACCCTGCCCACTCTGCTCAAGCTTTTCTGGTTTAATGTTCGTGAAATAGACTTTGATGCCTGCCTCATCCAGATGTTCTTTATCCATGTGTTTTCCTTAATGGAGTCAGGCATCCTCCTCACCATGGCTTTTGACCGCTATGTGGCCATCTCCAACCCACTCAGGTACACTACTATTTTGACTGATACCACCATTGCCAAGATAGGTGTGGGGCTTCTGCTACGGGCAGTGGGCGTCATCTTCCCAGGACCCTTTCTCATCAAGCGACTGATGTTTTGTAAGGCTAATGTGCTCTCCCATTCATACTGCCTGCACCCAGATATCATCAAGCTCTCCTGTTCTGACCACCAAATAAATAGCATCTATGGCCTCATCATCATTCTCATCACCTTTGGCATGGACTCTGTACTCATCCTCCTCTCTTATTTGAAGATTTTGATTACTGTGCTAGGCATTGCCTCCCGGGAAGAACAATTCAAGGCCCTTAACACTTGTGTCTCCCACATCTGTGCTGTGCTGCTGGTCTATGTCCCTATGCTGGGAGTATCCATTATCCATCGCTTTGGGAAACATGTTCCACCTGTGGTGCACATTATCATGGGTTATATATACCTATTGGTTCCTCCTGTTCTCAACCCTGTTGTCTATTGTGTTAAAACCCAAGCAATACGCACCCGTATTCTAGGGAATCTACTGAAATCATAGCTCAAGTACATTAGGGTCATTTATTATTTCTAGATTAATTCTTATGAAATTATCTTCTAACTTGAGCCATACAAAATATATATGTCACTGAGAAACATTCATATACTCACAGGCCCCATGTACATACTTTTCTCTCACTCTTCTGGAATTTTTTGAAGACATTAACAATGTATTATGATTTTCATTTCCCTCAACTCGACAAAGATAGATAATAAATAATTATACAAATAGTGACTTCTCAACCATCTGTACTGTCAGGAAGCCCCAGTATCTATGGATATCAGTGGATTAGTTGGAAGATGTAAGATGTAAAACATAAGGCATCTGGTAGAGGGCATGCTATCACCTGACTCCATCTGCAATTTATCTTGAGATGATACCTCCCACAAATGTCCCTTCCGTGATTTTTTACTATCCATCTTTGAAACCATAGTTAATTTTGTCAACTTTCACCTGCAAGAAACCTTTAGATACTACTTTACAAATGTGTTCATCTATTTTACCATGAACAGGCCCAGATTCTTTGATACCTATAGGCACACGTGTAATACCTAGAAAACTAAGCTAAAAATTATAGTACAGACTGAAAAGTTGATATGAACTGGTGTTTTGGCATGCCAGATACTACTCTTTGTCTCATATTTTTGATTTGCTAAGGAGTATTTTGCTGATTTGTGAAACTATGTAACTCACCTTATGTAAAAGTAGACTATTGACTTTCCGTAGCTTTTGGGAAGTGTGCTGCTGAGAATATTTGATAAAGGAATGGTACTTTTATTTGAACAGCATCCATTTTCAATCGTTTTTGCCTCAAAAGAGTTATTAAAATAATGACAAAAAGAGAGAGAGAAATAACAGTGCTTGTGTTTGGTTGCATTTGCAGTATATTCCACCAAGAATAAGAAGGAAAAATTTCATGAGCGAGGACATCAACTTCTTAGAGGCTATAGGGTGTCTTATATATTCCTCTTTCTCAAGGTTTGCTGATTTCTTTCTTTCTTTCTTTTTTTTTTTACAAATAGTTTATTGTCAAATTAGTTTCCACATAACACTCAGTGCTCATCCCCATAAGTGTCCTCCTCTAAGGTTTGCTGATTTCTATAGCTTTCCTATATCTACTGAAGAAAAACAGACAAACTTCTACAGAATTATATTTACAAAGATTTCTGGACAAGGGTGCCTGGGTGGCTCAGTCAGTTAAGCGTCAACTCAAGTCATGATCCCACGGTTTGTGAGTTGGAGCCCCATGTCAGGCTCTGTGCTGATAGCTCAGAGTCTGGAGCCTGCTTCAGATGTTGTGTCTCCCTCTCTCTATGCCCTTTTCCTGCTCACTTTCAGTCTCTTTCTCTCTAAAAAGCAAATAAAAATCATTTTAAAAATCCACAAAGATTTCTGGACATAAATGGGAATTTCATAGTACTTCTAAATGGTTGTATGGTAAAGTAGGACCTTGTAAATTTAACTATTGCCTCACCTGTGCCTGTAAACAATCTGTTGCCATCCTTAGACACTCCATTTAGACACTCTGGAAAGCCAATGAACGTTTCCTGCCATTGTTACTTTTAGTTTCTCATTTGTCACTTTCAGCTTTCATATCATTCCAGAACTCTTTATTTTCAGGACTCAATGCCTTTATCTTACTTGAGAAACAAGTTTTTATCCACAAAATATGTATTGAGAGAATAAAGAAATAAATATATGGTCATATATTATTTGAGATATAAACCTCAGAGGAGACAAAAAAATCAAGGTCATAATCTAAACAAGGAAAAACTACATAAGTCTTATGGACAATAGAGAAAGGCTTTTTATTTTCTTTGAGAGCAACCAGGACACTGTGCTTAGACATGACTCTGAGATCAACGGCAAAGGTGAGGCTGAGACCTGTATTTGGCCTGCAGAAAAACTCTAACTGAAGATCATATTATTGAACTTTACCTTAAATGTTCTTCGGTGAAAAATGTGACTTAGTTTTATATAATCCAGTGTTTTCTGACAGATACTTAATAATTTATCAAATCTGGTGGTGAGGGAGTTAATGGGTGTCAATAGAAAAATTTCAGTATAATTTTATATTGGTGAATTTAAATACATGACTTTCTAGCTAGCTTTGAACTGATTTCAGAGTTTAGGAGTACCTGATGATTCAAATATAATTAACTTAAAAATAAGAATACATGTGGGGCACTTGGGTGGCCCAGTAGGTTAAGCATTCAACTTCAGCTCAGGTCGTGGTCTCGCAGTTCGTGGGTTCTATGCATTGGGCTCTGTGCTAACAGCTCAGAGCCTGGAGCCTGCTTCTAATTCTGTGTCTCCCTCTCTCTTCCCCTCCCCCACTCACTCTCTCTCTCTATCTCTTAAAAATAAGAATACATGTGGGGCACTTGGGTGGCCCAGTAGGTTAAGCATTCAACTTCAGCTCAGGTCGTGGTCTCGCAGTTCGTGGGTTCTAGCCTAGCATTGGGCTCTGTGCTAACAGCTCAGAGCCTGGAGCCTGCTTCTAATTCTGTGTCTCCCTCTCTCTTCCCCTCCCCCACTCACTCTCTCTCTCTATCTCAAAAATAAATAATTAAAATATTAAAAATTAAGAATACATGTGAAGACAAACTGCATTGATTTATATCGTTAACCACTGAGAGGCATCATAATTATCTTCACTAAAAGAATGTTCATAGCTTATTGGTATTCTCTAACCATTGCAACAAATTGCCTCACTTCTCTGGCTCATCAACATTTAGAGTTCATTTTTGTTTTTCCCTCAAGTAAACATATATATGTAGACTCCTTTTAATTAATAATGTGTATATTTCTTTAGTCTTATCATGGATAATCTCACCAAAAAAAATCATGGTTCATAATGACAGTTTTATTTACTCCTCTTCTAATTCAGGTGGTATATCCATACACAGGAACAGTTATTACTTGACCACTGGGAGCTACCTGTCTTGGAGTTGGGATTATATATAGTAACAGTAATGATTAAATTATAGATTATAGGAGTTGACCATGAATTTTAATTGAAACTTAGGCTAGCCAATAGCAGTCAGCATCATCTTTTTCTCTTATTCTCCTCTGTAAATTGTATAAAGAACATGGGTATCTGTGCTACGCCATTCTGGGAATAAACAGCTGATTTCAGAGTCAACCCTGAGGCAGGGGAACTTAACATAAGTGAAACCAAATTGTAGAAGTGGAAGTATCAGGGCGCCTGGGTGGCTCAGTCGGTTGAGCGTCTGACTGCAGCTCAGGTCATGATCTTGCAGTTGGTGAATTTGAGCCCTGCATCGAAATCTGTGCTGACAGCTCAGAGCCTGGAGCCTGCTTCGGATTCCCTGTCCCCTTTCTCTCTGACTTTCCCCCACTTGTACTCTGTCTCTCTCTCTCTCTCTCTCACTCAAAAATAAATAAACAAACATTAAAAAAAGACTTTTACAAATTTTGGGAATTATAAAGGAGAGTCTCATTTTCCCCCTTTGTTTGTTTGTTGCCTTTAAACAAGTGTAGACCATGAATCAAGAAAATTCAATTACATTTGCAAGGTTCCTTATTTTCCTACAACACTATGCACAGCTCTATTTCTGCCTTTCAGTCTTCCGTTGGCAATTCTGATGCCAACATACCTAGAGCAGACACAACAGCATGTGTTCACATTATTTAGATTGATGCCATCATTGTTGTAAGGATATACCTACATCATAGTAGAACTGATTTTTGTGGGGCGAAGTAGGTGGAGGACTCCTTGGCGAATCTGTTTGGTCTTCACACTATAGATGATTGGGTTGAGCACAGGTGGAACCAGTAAGTAGATGTGAGCCATGAAGATATGGATCAGTGGGGAGGAATGTTTGGCAAAACGATGAACAATAGATAACCCCATCATAGGCACATATAGGATGAGTACAACACAGATGTGGGATGCACAGGTGTTGAGAACCTTAAGCCGCCCCTCACGGGATGCAATTTTTAATATAGAGTGAAGGATGTACACATAAGACACAAAAATACCCAGAGAGTCCATTCCCCACAGCACACTAATTAGAACCAACCCATAAATAACATTAAACATGGTGTCAGCACAGGCAAGGCGGATCATATCCTGGTGCAGACAATATGAATGAGAAAGGACGTGGGAGTGGCAGAAAGGAAAGAAGGCCAGCCGGGCCAGAAGTGGAGTCATGGCACAGGCACTCCTAAGCAGGGCTGCAATTCCAATTTTCATGATAAGTCTTGGGGTGAGAATGGTAGCATATCGTAGAGGGTGGCAGATAGCCACGTAGCGGTCAAAGGCCATGGCCAAGAGCACAGACGATTCTGTGAAGGAGAAAGTATGAATGAAAAACATTTGGACCACGCAGATGTTGAACTGGATTTCCCTGGAAATGGACCACAGTACCCTGAAGAGTGATATCATTGTGGGCATGGACATGCCCATGTCACTGAAGGAAAGCATGGCTAGAAAGTAGTACATGGGCTGATGGAGCCTGGGGTCTGTCCGAACAATATGCAGGATGGTGCAGTTACCCATGATCCCAACAAGGTAGAGGAGACAGAATGGAATGGATATCCAGTGGTGAAATTCCTCATAGCCAGGGATACCTGAGAGATAGAATGTGGAGGACAGGGTATTACTGGAGTTTAAGGTTGCCATAGAGCTCGCTGTTAAATCATCATCCAATTTCAGGATCACACTCCAGTGTAGAGGGACAAGCCTGGCATCTGAGTCAAAACAAAACAATGAAATTTCAGTACTTTCCTGTAAGCACTCTTAAATTCATCCCCAAATCTGTGCTTTCTTTTTCTATATTTCACTGCTGAGTATTGTCAGTTAAGTAAAATGTCTTCTTCATAAGCACACGGAGCTTCCCTCCTGCCTCTCAGATGCAGGCTCATTGACATTCTCTCAAAATATGAATAATCTTCTTCTAAAGACACAACCCAGACCAGTACACACACAACTTCGTCCAGATTGCATTCTTTTTTTTATAAATTGTCTCCAAAATTTTCTTGCCAAATGCTACTGATCTTTTGTAAAAATGTTTATTTATTTATTTATTTATTTGAGAGAGAGAGAGAGAGACAGAGAGGAGAAGAGCAGAGAGAGAGGGAAGGAGAGAGAATCCAAAGAAACTCCTCGCTATCAGTCCAGAACCCAGCATGGGGCCCGATCCCAAGAACTCAAAGATGATGGCCTGAGCCTAAATCAAGATTTGGATGCTTAACTGACTGAGCCACCCAAGAGTCCCAAGGTTTTTTTTGTTTTTTTTGTTTAATTTTTTTTAAATGTTTTATTTATTTCTAGGAGAGAGAGAGAGAGACAGCGTGAGCAGGGGAGGGTCAGAGAGAGAGGGAGTCACAGACTGAAACAGGCCCCAGGCTCTGAGCTGGCAGTCAGCACAGAGCCCGACGCGGGGCTCGAACCCACGAACCGCGAGATCATGACCTAAGCGAAAGTCGGACGCTGAACCGACTAAGCCACCCAGGCGCCGCTTTTTTTTTTTTTTTTTTGCCACTTAGGGATTTATTCTTCCATTCAATACAACTACTGCGCTCGGAACGGTCTCTGTAGAGCTGCAGTTCCATCCAAGATTTAAGGTTCTTTTCTTACATCCAAAACAAGATTCCAACGTAAAGGGAAAAAAAATCTTAACATTAGTTCCATTTTTTAATGATTCCTGCTGTAATTTACACACAATGCATTTTTCTGCCTAAGCTTCTGAGCTTTTTCAATAATACTAGACCGCCATGTGTAGTATCTTCATAGAATTCAGTCAAGTATGGGTCAGCAATAATTATTACCATGATCAGGTCTTACAAATATACCCACAGTTAAACCACATACAATTGAAGCCACAGACTTGGTCTGAGACTAGCAATCCCAGGAACTAAACATGGGTTAAAATAGTCTTAATTATAACAATCTTGAATTTGGGGCGCCTGGGTGGCTTAGTAGGTTAAGCGTCCGACTTTCACTTAGGTCATGATCTCTCAGTTCGCGGGTTCGAGCCCCGGGTCGGGCTCTGTGCTGACTGCCAGCTCAGAGCCTGGAGCCTGTTTCAGTCTGACTCCCACTCTCTCTGACCCTCCCCTGCTCACGCTGTCTCTCTCTCTCTCTCCTAATAAATAAATTAAAAATACATTAAAAAAAACCAATCTTGAATTTTAAAAATTATAATAATGAACTATGTAATTTTAAATGTAAAATTCTTATGGTAATAAAATATATACTTTAAGCAAAGTATAACTGCCTCTGACTCTGATTTTAAAAATTCACAACCTTCTTTCTATTATGTTTCAAATCTGATCAGTCATTTAGAGAGTGGTACATACTACACAAAAAAGAAAGAAAGAAAATAGAAAATAGAAGTTGTGGAAAGACAAAGTGGAAACTCATGCTTCAAGGCAGAAACAAAGAAAACAAATAACTAAAGAACTACGGTGCTCAGAAAAAGCATCTGATTTTGATACTAAATCTTTCCTACTCTAAACAAGTGAGAAAATATATTTTCCCCCAGTAGATTGCAATACTTCTTCTGTGGTCACGAAAAACGTTTCTGAAGTAAGAAAGATGAGCCACCTCTCAAAATCCCACTTGCCCATCATGTGCCAAGAACCCCTGCTCACCAAAGTGCTGTTTTGAGAATTGGCAATCCATGAGACAGACTACTTCCCCTTGTAAAAGAATAAACTGGTATCTTTCTGTCTTGTAAAGTCTACCTTGTCCCTTTGGGAACATCAGATCCCTTTCAGTCTTCTTGAGTTCCATGCAGATAAACCCTGATTGTAGCAGATATTTACCTGGAATGATTAATAATGATAATTTTCTAGGAAACAGAAGACCCATAATCAAGAAATCAAACAAGCAAATTCCAGAGATAAATTCAGCCTTTCTGACTACTCATATTATAAGTAAATACTGTCCACCTATTGTATCACCTGGCTTACAGTCTTGCTATTTTCCTCAATCTACCAGGATTATTACCACCATAAATCCCCACTTCTCTTGCCTTGGGTTTGTCTATATATGACATTGTCTGGCTCTAATATTTCCTTGCCTTGTAAGTTGAGCAAATGACTTATTTCCTTCTGTATCAAAGTAGCCTCATCTGTAAATTAAAGATAAAATTATTGACAGGATTGATTAAAATCAAAGGAGATATAGTGCATAAAATACTTCCCATAGATCCTTTATATATAGTGACCATAAAGTAATCATAATAATGATGAAGACAACATATGACAACAATATTTCTTTTAAGAGCCATAAGAGGTAGGAAGATGTGAGGAGACTTAGGAGAATCCTTCCACAAAGGGAGCACCAGAAGTGGGCCTCTCACAAAAATGACAGAGGTAGGCTGAGGGGTGAGAACGACACCAGTTTCATCTCCATCTCATCCAGTTGAAAATTCAGAGCCATAACGTAAATTACTTCATAATCTCTACCTCCAATTTCCTCAGGTAATTATGATGCTGTTACTTCTTTACTTTTCATTCTAATGATTCTAGTCATTGTCAGTTTTAGAGGACACACACAAAAAAAGACAGAGCCCAGAATGAAATGGGACATTTCTCCAAAAATAAGAATGAAGTCTTTGGGAATACAGGGAGACTGGAAACTGAGAAGCCATGTTATTGTCCTGAAGTTGCCACATTTATTCATTACATTCCAAACATTCTCCAGTGTCCATTCTGCCTGTTTTTCCACAGCTCTTTATATAGTAGCCTTGGTTCATTTTGACTGTCCACTTCCTATTGCTTCTGATCCTATTGATCCTATACTTTCAGATTCATTCACATGGTCTTATAATGTAGTCTACTATTTCCTAGAGGAGGTGGCTGCAGTTTGAGGACTGAGTTTCAGATCTCAAAAAACAGGAGTATAATTGGGTTTTAGACCACTGAGTCATAATTAATGTCATATAAAAAAATTACTGATACTTGACATTGGAAGGGACATTCTTGAAGGTTATCTGGTACAATATTAATAACATTGGAATCTCTATTCTGGAATCTCTATTCTGTCACATCAGAAAAATAATCTTTCACCCAGTGTAAGCATCACATTCCACTCATGGACAAGAGACCACCTACCATAAAGGTCTAGTCATCGTGGGCAAGTCCAGCCTGAAAAGTCTGAGTCTTGCTTGAATGCTATAGGAATGAGCATGAACAATGAAGGTATTTTAGTGAAAATTATATCCTCTGAGGAACTGAGAATGTCTCTCTTCTTCAACAGTGTCCTGATCCTCCTTCCCATACTCTGAGTGTCTGCCCTCCTCTCTTCTGTCTCTCAAGTGCTACTCTGTAGTTTCCTCTTACCTCTCACTTTTATTTTCCCCAGGACTCACTCATGTACTTGGTGGAATAGTTTGCTTGTCGTCAGAGACCATTCTAATTCTCAGAGGAAGAAGGATCAGTTCACAAGTCTCCTCTAGTCCTTCGAGACAGGAGGCCCCAGGATAAATGCAGGACAGTGTGTGTAACCCTGTCAGTGCCACCATTTTTGGTTTGCTTTTCTCCACCACCCCAGCTGCAGCAGGATTGAGAGTTTGGGAATACAGGGGCAAGAAGGCTATTGAGAGTCTCAAATACTGCTGCCTCAATGTCTAGAACAAATGAGATAGCACAACATGAGATGAGATGAGATCAGATCAGATACTAATTTGTATGCAGGATAAGATGGGGTGGTAACGATTTGGGGATATGGTGCAGCCAGTGAGAGGGACTTATTAAGGATGTAAACTGGGGAGAGACAGAGTCTATACGAGCTGGAAGTGATCTACTTCAATTCTGTTATTATACACTGGATAAAAATGAGATTCAGTTATGATCTGCCTCCCTCAAAATCATACAACGATGGGTACATGGGAAGTCTCTGTTCCATTCACTTGATTTTGCTGTGAATCTAAAACTGCTATAAAAATAAAATCTATGTTCAAAACCACATAATAAGCCATAAAACCAATGTAATCACTCAGATCTGATTGATTAGTGTGGTATTTTCTTTACTGTGCCCTAGAGTTCCTTCTGATGAAACAGATTAATATGTTAATAAGACTAAAATCAGAAGCTGTTACTCATCTCTTTAAACTCTCTCTATGTTTGGGGAGCCTGGGTGGTTTAGTCGGTTAGTGGGTCATGGGTTCGAGTCCCACGTCGGGCTCTGTGGTGACTGCCAGCTCAGAGCCTGGAGCTTATTTCAGAGTCTGTATCTCCCTCTCTACCCTCCCCTGCTCACGCTGTCTCTCTCTCTCTCTCTCTCTCTCCTAGAAATAAATAAAAAATATTTTAAAAATTTGTATTAAACTCTCTCTATGTTTGCCAACACTACTGTCTTCTACATGACTATATTGGTGATTGAGCAATATAGCAAGATAGGGTATGCACTACTGAATGTTTCAAAATCTCTAATTGGAGTGGGAGTTCCAATTGTGACGTCAGTCCTGTTTAGTATAGGAACTATTTTTAAGAATGTAGTCTGTAGTTAATTTTTCCAACTCTGCCTTTGACCTTGGCAATATTGGTCTGAATATAGCTCCTAACAACTTTATCATTTTCATTCAACTCAGATTTGTCTATTGCACATTTATCATAACTCACTAATCTCTAAGCATAGTTGTATTTAAAACTTTCTGTTAAGAATTGACTTTCTCAGGTGTCCCAAGCACGGGGGAGACCAGAGGCACCCACCGCCCAGGGCTGCCTCAAGAAACAAGCCTAATTACACATGGTGGAGAGTCCCAAATACCACTACCAATAGGGAAACAAAATAACCAAACACTTAACAAGAGAAACCAAGAGACACCATCCAAAGAATACTTCCTGAAGAGACAGACCCTAAACCGTTAAAAGAGCCTTCTCTAGGGGCACCTGGGTGGCTTAGTCGGTTAAGCATCCGACTTTCACTTAGGTCATGATCTCGGTTTGTGGGTTCGAGCCCCGCGTCGGGCTCTGTGCTGACTGCCAGCTCAGAGCCTGGAGCCTGTTTCAGTCTGTGACTCCCTCTCTCTCTGACCCTCCCCTGCTCACGCTGTCTCTCTCTCTCCTAGAAAAAAAAAAAAGAGCCTTCTCTAATACAGCAGAACTTGCAGGGTACATGTGTACAACAAGCTTTTAAAATTTACAAGAGATAGAAAGCTAATCAAAATGACGAAACGGAAGAACTCTCCTCTAAAGAAACTCCAGGAAGAAATGATAGCTAAAGAACTGCTCATAAAAGATATAAGCAACATAACTGAACAAGAATTTAGAAGAAGAATAATAAAATCAATCGCCGGGCTTGAAAAAAGCATGGAGGACATCAGAGAATCTATGGCTACAAACAATATGGAGCTTAAAAATAGTTATGGTGAATTAAAAAATGGGATAAATGAGATACCTAATAAACTGGAAGCGTCCAATGCACGGACTGAAGAGGCAGAAAGGAGAATAAGTGATTTAGAAGACACTATTATAGAAAAAGAAGAAACAGAAAAAGAGAGATAAACTGATCCACGAACATGAAAGAAGAGTTCAAGAACTCAGCGATACAATCAAACGGAACAATATCCATATCATAAGAATTCCAGAAAAGGAAGACAGAGGGAAAGGTGCTGAAGGAGTCCTAGAACAAATTATAGCAGAGAACTTCCCCAACCTGGAGAGGGAAGTAGAAGTTGAAATTCAAGAGGCACAGAGAACTCCCCTCAGATGTAACTTGAATCAATCATCTGCACGACATATCATAGTGAAACTGGCAAAATATAAGGACAAAGAGAGAATTTTGAAAGCAGCTAGAGAGAAATGGGCCTTAACACACAAAGGGAAACCTATAAGAGTGGTGACAGAACCTATCTAATGAAACTTGGCAGGCCAGAAAGGAATGGCAGGAGATGTTCAATGTGATAAATGGAAAAAATATGCAGCCAAAAATCCTCTATCAATCAAGCCTGTCATTCAGAATAGAAGGAGAGATAAAAGTCCTTCCAAATAAATAAAAATTGATAGAATTAGTCACCATGAAACCAGCCCTATAAGAAATCCTGAGGGGTACTCTCTGAGGGAAGTGTTGCAAGGAATGCAAGATACCAGAGACACCACCACAAGCATGAATCCCACAAAGGACACAATGACTGGAAACCCACATATTTCAATAATAACACTGAATGTAAATGGGCTGAATGCTCCAATCAAAAGACATAGGGTAGCAGAATGGATAAAAAAACAAAATACATCTATACGCTGTCTACAAGAAACTCATTTCAAATGGGAAGACACCTTCAGATTAAAAGTAAGGGGATGGAGAAATATATGCCATGCTACGGGAAGTCAAAAGAAAGCTGGAGTAGCTATACTTACATCAGACAAAATGCACTTTAAATTAAAGACAATAACAAGGGATGAAGAAGGGCATTATATAATAATTACAGAGTCTATCCATCAGGAAGAACTAACAATTATAAATGTCTATGCATCGAATATGGGAGCACCTAAAAACTTAAAACAATTAATCACAAACAGAAACAATCTTATAGATAAGAATGTGCTAATAGTAGGGGACTTTAATACTCCACTTACAGCAATGGGTAGATGAACCAGACAGAAAATCACCAAAGAAACAATAGATTTGAATGACACATTGGACCAGATGGATCTGACAGATATATTCAGAACTCTACATCCTGAGGCCAAGGAAATCACTTTCTTCTCAAGTGCGCATGGCACATTCTCTAAGACAGATCACTTACTGGGACATAATGCAGCCCTCAATAAATATAAAAGAACTGAGATCGTACCATGCACACTTTCAGATCATAATGCTTCAAAACTTGAAATCAATCACAAGAAGACGTCTGGAAAACCTCCACAAATATGGGGGTTAAAGAACACCCTACTAAAGAATGAATGGGCCAATCGGCAATTAGAGAAGAAATTAAAAAATATATGGAAACAAATGAAAATGAAAATACAACAATCCAAAGTCCTTGGGGTGTGGAAAAGGCAGTCCTAAGAGGAAAGTACATTGCACTCCAGGCCTATTTCAAGAAATTAGAGAAAGCGCAAGGCAAAATCTAACAGCTCACCTAAAGGAACTAGAGCCAGAGCAACAAGAGGACCTCAAACCCAGTAGAGGAAGAGAAATAGTAAAAATCAGAGCAGAAATAAACAACATAGAGACCAAAGAAACAATTGAACAGATCAATGAAACCAAGAGTTGGTTCTTTGAGAAAATAAAAAAAATTGACAAACCTCTAGCCAGTCTTCTCAAAAAGAAGAGAGAGCACCCAAACAGAGAAAATCATGAATAAAAATGGACTTATTACAACCAACCCCTCAGAAATACAAGCAATTATCAGGGAATACTATGAAAAATTATATGCCAACAAATTGTACCACTTAGAAGAAATGGACAAATTCCTAAACACACACTCACTACCAAAATTCACACGGGAAGAGACAAAAAAATCTGAACAGACCCATAACTAGTGAAGAAATCAAATCAGTGATCAAAAATCTCCCAACAAATAAGAGCCCTGGACCTGATGGCTTCCCTGGGGAATTCTACCAGACTTTTAAATCAGATTTAATTGCAATTCTTCTCAAGCTATTCCAAAAAAACAGAAATTGAAGGAAAACTTCCAGACTCATTTTATGAAGCCAGCATCACTCTGATTCCTAAGCCAGACAGAGATCCAGTAAAAAAAGAGAACTACAGGCCAATATCCTTTATGAATACTGATGCAAAAATCCTCAACAAGATCCTTGCAAATCGAATCCAACAGCACATAAAAAGAATTATCCCCCAAGATCAAGTGGGATTCATTCCTGGGTTACAGGGCTGGTTCAATATTGCAAATCAATCAATGTGATACATCACATCAACAAAGGAAAAGATAAAAACCTTATGATCCTGTCGATAGATGTAGAAAAAGCATTTGACAAAATACAGCATCCCTTCTTAATAAAGACCTCGAGAAAGTCGGGACAGAAGGAACTTACTTAAACATCATAAAAGCCATCTATGAGAAGCCCTCAGCTAACATCATCCTCCATGGGGAAAAACGGAGAGCTTTCCCCCTGAGATCAGGAGTACGACAGGGAGGTCCACTCTCAGCACTGTTGTTTAACATAGTGCTGGAAGTCCTACCATCAGCCATCAAATAACAAAAGGAAATAAAAGGCATCAGAATCGGCAAAGAGGAAGTCAAACTTTCACTTTTCGCAGATGACATGATCCTCTACATAGAAAACCCGATAGACTCTACCAAAGCCTACTAGAACAGATCCAAGAATTCAGTAAAGTTGCAGTGTACAAAATCAACATGCAGAAATAGGTTGCATTCTTATACACCAAAAATTAAGCAACAGAAAGAGAAATGAAGAAACCCATCTCATTCACAATTGCACCAAAAACCATTAAGTACCTATGAATAAACCTAACCAGGGATGTAAGAAATCTGTACATAAGGAACCATCAAAACCCTAGAGGAGAAAGCAGGAAACAACCTCCTTGACCTCCCCTGCAGCCATTTCTTACTTGACACATCCCCAAAAGCAAGGGAATCAAGAGCAAAAATAAACTATTGGGACCTCATCAAGATTAAAAGCTTCTGCAAGGCAAGGAGAAAATCCATAAAACTAATAGACAACCGACGGAATGGGAAAAGAAGTTGCAAATGACTTATCAGATAAAGGATTAATATCCAAAATCTATAAGGAACTCACCAAACTCCACACCCGAAAAACAAACAACCCAGTGAAGAAATGGGAAGAAGATAGGAACAGACACGTCTCCAAAGAGGACATCCAGATGGCCAACAGACACACGAAACGATGTTCAGCATCCCTCCTCATCAGGGAAATACAAATCAAAAGCACACTGAGATACCACCTCACACCAGTCAGAGTGGCTAAAATGAGCAAAACATGCTGGCGAGGATGTGGAGAAACTGGCACCCTTCTACACTATTGGTGAGAATGTAAACTGGTACAGCCCCTCTGGAAAACAGTGTGGAGGTTCTTCAAAAAATTAACAATAGAACTCCCCTATGACTCAGCAGTAGCACTGCTAGGAATTTACCCAAGGGATATAGGAGTGCTGATGCATAGGAGCACATGTACCCCAATGTTCATAGCAGCACTCTCCACAATAGCCAAAACATGGAAAGAGCCTAAGTGTCCATCAACAGACGAATGGATCAAGAAGATGTGATTTGTCTATAAGATGGAATACTACATGGCAATGAGAAACAATGAAATCTGGTCATGTGTAGCAACATGGATAGACCTTGAGGTTGTTATGCTGAGCGAAATAAGTCAGGCAGAGGACAAATATCATATGTTTACACGTATAGGAGTATTAGAAGGAACTTAATGGAGGACTATGGGGGAGAGGAAGGGGAGCAATAGTCGGGGAGAGGGAGAGAGGCAAACCATGAGAGACTCTTGAATGCTGAGAACAAACTGCGGACTGATGGGTGTCGGGGGGATAGGGGAGATGGGTATGGAGGATGGCACTTTTGGGGATGAGCACTGGCTGTTATATGGAAACCAATTTGACAATAAACTATTTGTAAAAAAAAAAAATTAAAAAAAAGAATTGGCTTTTTCAGGAATTGATGACCTCAATATAAATAATAGTTTTCCTAAAGAAAACGTACTCAATTATTTAAGAAATTCACCATTCACTGATAGTCTATGGAAATGAGACATTATTTATACATTAACAATTGCAAACCCTCATAATTCCAGTCTCAAATATCTTCTCATGGAATTGTCAGACTAATGGTATGAACTTACTGCATTCACTGGCTGGATGCTTCACAGTTCTCTTTATACTTAATTTATTTAATATTAATTTAAATCATTTTGATAGCATATAAGTTTGATATAATCAAGGATCCCAAATTAAAAGATTTGCATTAGTCAATGTATCCGTACTCCTTTGCCATACAGTCTATATATTTCTCAGGTATACAATGGAAGGAAATAACACAATTTCATTTTCCACTGCCAACATCTTTGACAATATTAGGTCATAAGTTCTATTTTGAATGATTAACTCTGATGGGGAGAATGTGATGGGCAAATATCCATGTTCAAGCACTACCTAGGTCACAAGCCTAGAGAGTCACAAGCCTGAGTGTGGATGTAAATATGAAAGCCACAGTGGTTTCTGTGAGAAGAGCATGCTTTGTCTATTCTTACAAGTAACATGATATCCATTTTTTGGTTAATTGGGTACAAATTTTTTTTCAAAATTGAGGGTCACCTCAGATAAACCAGTTACTCAAGCAGAAGAGAGAAAACTTCAGATAAATTATTGCGTATTTTTTCCCTACATACATCAGTTAGAAAAGCTGGCACTGAGAAGACAGAGAGTGAATGAGCCTAAAGAAGAAGAAAGGAGGCCTCTTTCACAAAGAAAAGTTGAATCAATTCTTCAAGTGGCAATGTACATAGAGAAGTGAAGATGGGAATCATCTTCCCAGAGTAGATGGGAAGTGGCCTGAAACTTAGACTTTTGTCATGGGAAATAAGACCACTTGGTCAGAGTGTAAGAAATAAGGTCTTTGTCATGTATAGAACTTAATTGCATGCATATATTTATTCTCTAACATTCTGTGTTCTCTAGAATTCTGTATTTTCTAGCATTCATCTCTGCCTTTGCTATAAAATCTGCTTTCTCATCTCATTTCACCTTTAAAGTGTATTTTCACAGATTTTTTGCTTTCGGAATCTTTGGAAACTACAGTTCATTAGTTTTTTCCTTCTGTTACTTGAAATAATTTTACTCCTTAAATTAAAGAAAATAAACTATGGCTTGGCATAGTTTTTAATTTTTTCATTAGTTTTTAAATATTTTTTCTTCTTTTCTAGGAATCCTAGTCATAATACTGTATAAAGGGTGTTTGTTTATACTTTTCAGTTGCCCTTTATTTAACCAAAGGGAGTATTTTGGGGCGAATGACTTAAAATAGTATTTGTAAAATATTCGTTTAGATTTTCTTTGAACTTTCTCATTGCCTCATTCTGTTCTCCTGTTGGAGTGCAAACCTTTAAGTTTCAGTGTTTGCTTTTGTCTCCTAGGGAATTAGATGAGACAGCAAGAGTCTTGGGAAGTTTTTAGCGTCTCTCTTACTCCATTTTATTTAAAGTTCTGAAGATGTTCTGCTTACTTGTAATATACACTTAACCAAGGGATTTTATATATATATATATATATATATTTTTTTTTACCCCATTTCATGATAGGAATACAGCCCTTTGAGTGTGAAGTGTAGATTGGTCTTGTGAAAACTAATTCAATTCATTTCATTGCCCAAGCTTTTTCTGACATTCATTCCGATGGAGGTAAAGGAAACAAAGAAATGCAAACTTATTTATTCTATACCTAAATTGAAACATCCATTTTATTATGATTTGGCTCAAAATCTGGAGAATAAGGTCTACTTGGCCTCAATGGAAAGAAAATGTACCTGGTTACCACTGCCCACTCTATCACATATTACCTCTGTTACCTTTGAATAGTTAACTTCTGTAAGTCTCAGTTTTAGCATGAAAAATTTGGATTCTCCTCAAACATGAATATAAAATATCTCCATAATTTTTGGAATAAAATTAATTTCCTCTTACTAAATCTTCTTGTACCACGATTTGGAGATGCTTTCAAGCTAGGAAGTAATGATAGAAATACTTACAATATTTTTCTTATAGAAACATGTAGGATTTATTTTTTATTTTTATTTTTAATTAATGTATTTAAATTCAAATTAGCATGCAGTGTAGTATCGGTTTCAGGAGTAGAACCCAGTGATTCATGGTTTACATATGATACTCAGTGGTCATCCCAACAAGAGTCCTTCTTAATGCCTGTGTCCCATTTAACCCATCCCCCTACCCAACTCCCCTCCAGCAACCCTCAATTTGTTCTCTGTCTTTAAGAGTCTCTTATGGTTTGCCTCCCTCTCTGTTTTTATCTTACTTTTCCTTTACTTCCCTTATGTTCATCTGTTTTATTTCTTAAATTCCACATATGAATGAAATCATATGATATTTGCTTTTCTGTGCCTTACTTGTTTCACTTAGCATAATACACTCTAGTTCCCTCCACATTGTTGCAAATGGCAAGATTTCATTCTTTCTCATTGCCATTCGCAATAAGTAGTATTGCCAAGTAATATTCCATTGTATGTATATACTATATGTTAATCCATTCATCAGCTGATGGACATTTGGACTCCCTCCATAATTTGGCTATTGTTGATAGTGCCACTATAAACACTGGGGTGCATGTGCCCTTTGAATCAACTTTTTTGTATCCTTTGGATAAATACTTAGTAGTATAATTGCTCAGTCATAGGAAAATTCTATTTTTAATTTTTTGAGGGACCTCGATACTGTTTTTCAGAGTGGCTGCATCAGTATGTGTTCCTGGCAACAGTGCAAAAGTGTTCCCCTTTCTCCTCATCCTTGACAATATCTATTTCCCGAGTTGTTAATTTTAGTCATTCTTATATGTGTGAGGTGGTATCCCATTGTGGTTTTGATTTGTATTTCCCTGATGATGAGTGATATTGATGTTTTCCATGTGTTGGTTGGCCATCTGGATGTCTTCTTTGGGAAAGTGTCTACCCATGTCTTTTGCCCATTTCTCCACCAGATTATTTGTTTCTTGAGTATTCAGTTTGATAAGTTCTTTATAGATTTTGGGCTTTTTATCTAATACGTCATTGCAAACATCTCCTCCCATTCTGTAGGATGCCTTTTAATTTTGTTTGGTTGTTTCCTTTGCTGTGCAGAAACTTTTTATCTTGATGAGGTCCCCATAGTTTCCTTATTTCCTGAGACATGTCTACTAAGAAGTTGCTGCAGACAAAGTCATAGAGATCGCAGCCTCTTTTCTCCTATAGGATTATTATGGGTTTCTCTCTCACATTTAAGACTTTCATCCACTTTGAATCAATTTTTGTGAATGGTGTAAGAAAGTGGTCTGGTTTCATTCTTCTGCAGAGACGTGTAGAATTTATTAACTATCATGTACTTATTATGCACCAAATGTGTCCAAGAAATTCTAAACATCTTATCTTCAGAATGAAGAAAATGGATAAAAAGGTCAAAATAATAGAGAATCTTATCCCAGTTAAGTGTGAGGAAGCTCAATCCTTTTGGGTAATAATACCCTTAGGAAACCTTGGTGAATCTGCTTTTTCTTGATGCTATAAATGATTGGGTTAAGTACTGGTGGAACTAAGAGGTAAATATTGGCTATGTTAACGTGGAATAAAGGGGGAGGAGTGTTTTGCAAAGTGATGCACTAAGGATACCCCGATCATGGGCACATATAGAATGAATACAGCACAAATGTGGGAAGCACATGTATTGAGGGCTTTAAGCTGCCTTTCCTGGGATACAGTCTCTAGCAAAGAATGGAGGATGAAAGCATAAGATAACAAGATTCCTAGAGAATCTACACTCCAATAAAATGCAACAACAAACAAGCCATATAAAATGTTTAGTAAGATGTCATCACAGGCCAACTGGATGACATCTTGATACAGGCAGAAAGAGTGGGAGAGAACATGGGAGTGACAGAAAGAAAATGTGAGAATACAAACAAGAATAACAGGGAGGACAACAGAACATCTGATTATAATGAAGACCCCAATATAGATAGCGGGCTGTGGAGTCAGCTTGCTGGAATACCTCAAAGGATCACAAATGGCAACATAGTGGTCAAAAGCCATGGCTAGAAGCACAGCTGACTCCATCAGAGGAAAAAGTATGAATAAAATACACTTGGATTACACAAGCATTAATCTCAATCTCCCTACTATCAAACCAGGAGGTTTTTTAATACTGTGGGCAGGGTAGAGATAGACATGCCCATGTCAGTGAGGGACAGCATGGCCAGGAAGTAGTACATGGGCTTGTGAAGACTCTTGTCTATGTAGATGATGTGAAGGATTGCACTGTTGCCCACTATTCCTATCAGGTAGCACACACAAAAGAGGATGGAAAGATGATTAGCATTCTCATAGCCAGGAATCCCAGTGAGGTAGAATGAAACAGACTGTTCCATACGGGAGTTAGAGGCTGTCATGAGTCTGTCCCAAGTAGTCATTTTCCTACCATAAAAATGTGGACTCCTAGAAGGAAGAAAAACATATAGTATGGAGAAGACAATAACTCATGTTTCTACATTAGTTTTTTTCTTTACTCTTATTGTTTTTAGACACATTATCTATACGGTTTTAAAAATGATTTTGAAAAATCACCCAAAGTCACCACCCTCTTTTAATTTATTACTTTTTAGTCCTTTAAATGGTTTATGATAATTATGACTTTTACTGTCAATTTTTTATTCTACTAGTTCTGTATTTTGAGTCATTCACAGGATACTCTTCTCTCTTCTAAATTTATAATGTATTGTCCTATCTTTTCTACTAATATTTTGATAGGTTGGTTTGTTTTTATTTACTTTAAAAAATTTTTTGTAATGTTTTTATTTATTTCTAGGAGAGAGAGAGAGAGACAGCGTGAGCAGGGGAGGGGCAGAGAGAGAGGGGGTCACAGACTGAAACAGGCTCCAGGCTCTGAGCTGGCAGTCAGCACATAGCCCGACGCAGGGCTCGAGCCCACGAACCGCGAGATCATGACCTAAGCGAAGGTCGGACGCTTAACCAACTAAGCCACCCAGGCGCTCCATGTTTTTATTTACTTTTATATTCATCATTTATTTACCATTTATTTTTGTGTATGTTATTAAGTAAGGATATTTTCCAGGATCCTGATCTCTCCATGTCAAGGATTAGTTTTCCTGAGACAAGGACACTTTATAGAAACAGTTTAGAAAGAACATTGGAAGGGGTATCTGGGTGGCTCAGTCCATTAAACATCAGACTTTGGCTCAGGTTCTGTTCTCACAGCTGGTGAGTTCAAGCCCTGTGTTGTTCTCTGTGCTGAAAGCTCAGATTCTGTGTCTTCCCTCTCTCTCTCTGCCCCTCCCCTCCTTGTGCCCTCTCTCTCTGTCTCAAAAACAAATAAACAAACATTAAAAAAAAAAAAAAGAAGGAATGTTGGAAAAAGTTTAGGTAATAGATGCATAAAAAATCCATTTTCCAATGGAAAAAAACTTACAAGACTAATCAAATCATATCATAGGATATAATGGATACTTGAAAAACTAATCAAATCATATCATAGTATATAATGGATACTTGAAAAACATTGCACATGTAGTGAGTGTGGTTACCAATTTGAGAGGGAAATAAATGAGCCCTGAAACTCGTTTAAGTGGGAACCAGAAGCCCACAAACATCCAGGAATAAATAGCACATACCTCACTTATTCAATATGGGTATTTGGAGTTCAGTTTCCATTTCACATTCCCTACCCAAGGTTCATTTATATGAACTTATACTGCAATCAGGAAGGGTTTTACTTAAGTGAATCATTATCATTTTATCATTGATTTGTGAGCTGCATCAACCTTGTTGATCCTGAAACCTCTCTTCTGGTGTCACTGAAACTCAGCTGTTTTTCTAATCCTCCCATCTGTAGAAATGGCCTTGGGCCATCTCTGACAGATAAAAGAAAAATATCAGCAATCACAGCCTCATCATCCCTATGGTATTAGAATGAAGATAGTACCCCCCAGACTGTGATCCAGTGGGCCATTAAAATTGCAAAAATCTGGTGCCATCTCTTAATTTTCTTGTTTTTGCTTCTTTGCTCATTCAGTTTTAGTGTATTTCAGTTACAAAGTGACTAAACTCTATCTTACAATATTTTACAGATAATTAAATTAAACAATGTATGAAAATGCTTCCCTCTTTCAATTTGAATTTGTACATTTTAATTATCATATTTGTACTGGAAACTAGCTCCAATGACATCAAAAGAGAGGCATATTAGAGATAGGCAGACTGAGGCTTAGAGACTTATACGGTTTGGGTAAAAGCACACAGATACAATAATAGCTTTAATAAATATCAGTTTCAAAGATCTGCTTATGTAGATGGCAATTTCCCAGAATAGTGGTTGGATCACCTGTCTGGTTCCTGCAGCCTTGTGAGTAGCTTGGCCAACATTCAAGCTCCAGCCCAGCATGATGAGCAGTCCCTAATGCCAAAACAATGTTAAAACAAATTCAGTTCCTTCAAACACTTCACCAGCTCAGTATTTTACTAATGTATACTTTTTCTGCCTTGCCTTCTTTCTGTCACAACAACCACACAACATCTTATGCTTGTTACTAAATCCTTGTCATTTAACCACCTGTACATTATTCCTCATAATGCAATGATTCTTTCATAAGAGAAATTTGGCTATGAATGGAAATCTCTACATAGTTAAAGAAAAAAATCAGTTATCATTATCTGATTCCTTAAGTTTATGAGTTATTAAGTTCATGGCTTATAATCATATCCAAATATCTAAGAGTATCTTTAGACTCTTTAAAATTATTTATATATTAATTAACACATATGAACCACTAAATATTTATATAAGGTCAACAGAGGCCATGTTATAAATGAGTAGCCTGGGTTCAGAAATGTTACCAAGCAAACAAAAGAATAGTTAGAAATAGAATCTATGCCCCTGCTTCTAAAACTTCTGTAACTTCTACTGAAACATGTTAACCCTATTTCAGGAAGTAGCCCCGATTCTATACTATGATGACCCTTGGTCACACAGTAGGAAATAGAGTGATGTATATAATTCATCAATGGTCCTTCCTACTCAGACTGCAGAGCATGTTTATCAGGCTTCCCTGTGTAATTCCCTTGTTCTCTCCTGCAAATGCCTACAAATTTTACCTGGGCATGTGTTGTTTTCTCACTTTTCTTTATAATTTTACCAAAAAGATAGTTCTAGAACAAAACTGAGGGAGGCAGATCCTGAAAGGAAAAGGTTTTGCAAGGCAGAGAAGGGAGTGAAGTGGGAAGAACTCAAAATCTCCAACAAGAGTAAGGATGTATGAAACAGCTTACTGAAATATCTCTGCTTGTATGTCTAAAAGACACATCAAAGATCACATGGCCAAGAAAGAAATCCTGATGATTCCCTTAATATTTCCATTTTAGTAAATGTAACTCATGCTGCATAGCTGATCAAATATAAAAACTAGGCATTGTCCTTGATTATTATAACCTTTTACTTCCACCCAACCCCTTAACATGTCCTCTTCTTCCCATGTCTAAAGTACCCAACTAATTGACATCTGATTTTTATCATTGTTATGATTTCTTTTCTAAATTATTATATTAGTCATTTAAGTCATCTAATTCTTTCCTGTTTTGTGTGTCATTCTCTCAAATCTTTCTTAGAGCAGTAAATTCTTAAAGACATCGGTAAGGTAAATCATTCCTGTGTTTACAATGTGTCAACTGCTGCCTACTGATCTCAGGATGAAAGGAAAGCCATTGCCGTTACTGATAAGATCCTTCTTTCTAGTGTATGGGGAAAGGAAGATCAATTTACACATGTGGTTTTTGCCCCTACTCCCTTTCCTCTTTACCTTTATGCTCAAATCCCCCAGAGTGCCACTCAGAGAGCCCTCAAAACATATTATTGTTATTATTGTTCACCACACTACAGACATTCTTTCTCTCTTTCTTTGTATAATAATCCAAGTCCCCTCATAATTCTCTTCAAATATTCCTTGTCCACTTATCTCAAATACTTAAGCATAGCTCACCTCATGGTACTATACCACATTCTATATTTTTGTCCTACAAAATTTGCTTTTTTCACCTCACCCAAATCCTTATGTCTAACCCTCCACAATCTCTTTTCTTTAACTCACATTTTCCTTCCCCCTTTCCATTGACAAATTGGTCATTGTTTTTCTTCCAAGCTTAGCCCTCCTCCCCATAACAGACTTACTCAAGTCTATAGCCACTTCTGTTTCCCCATCACTTAGTTAACTTTCACTGCTTTGCTTTCTTACTCATGGAGTTATCAATTTCCCAAGGGGCAAAGGAGTTACTGATTTATATATCTGAGACAAAAGAAGCTTTTAATTTTTCCTGGTTATGGAGGGTTCCTGGGAGCCTGAGGGAAAATAGCCACTAATGCCACATAAGGAGTTGGGGTATAAGGATGGGTATAAGGGATGAATGTCCCTCAGGATGAGAGAGTGGGGATTTCCACAGGAACAGAGAATGCCTAAGAGAGACTCAGGTGGATAAATTCAAGGAGATTCTTACTGTATTTCTGATACCTGGCTGAACTTAGATACACAGAGGGGTGGTTGACTTCCAACTGTAAAGCCTTTAGTAGAACAAAGAATCTGTGGATACTAAGATTGTACAAACATCTCTGTCTTACAAGCAACAGCATCTCTACTCTGTTATATTTTGGGACTAGATAGAAACTCCATTGAAACTGAATTTATAGATGGGCATCTATGCTTAATTCAGTCCATCAGAGGAAGGCTGATGGAGTAATGGGTAGGAGAGTAGATGCATCAGTCCCCTATTCTGAGCAAACTTTAGAAAATCTTTGGTATTTGAATAAGGGTTCATGCTGCTTAAAACAATATTAAATTCATTATGTCATTTTACATTTAAAAAATGCTGTGACGTGCTCATCTTTTAAGTTGCCTCCCCCAAAACTGAACTAATAGTGTATTAACTACTGACTTAACAATACGTGACTATATGACTCCTAAGTTTAAAATGATAATGTAAAGGTTGCAAATTTGTGATTATACCTGGGTTCAAATTCCAGAGCAATGAATTCATACTAGGATAGTTTTTAGGCAAATGAACTGATCATTCTTAGTTGTTTTCTTAACTGTGTCATTAGGATTATGTATTAATAAAATTCCTTTAGAATTAAACGGGATATGAGAAATAGTCTGTAGGTTCCTCAAAAATTAAAAGAAGAATTACAATATGATCTAGTAATTTCACTATTGGGAATTTAATTAAAGAATATGAAAAACACTAATTCAAAAAGATATATGCATCAATATATATACATTATATACATATATATAATGGAATATTATTCAGCTATAAAAAGGAATGATATATTGACATTTGCAACAACATGTATGGATTTAGAGATCATAATGCTAAGTGAAATAATATAGTTAGAAAAGAAAAGTAGCATATGATTTCACTCATATGTGGAGTTTAAGAAACAAAACAAATGAACAGAGGAATAAAAAGGATATAGAGAGGCTAACCAAGAAACAGACTCTTAACTGTAGAGAACAAGTTGGTGTTACCAGGGGAAGGTGGGTGGAGGTGGTAAAAATAGGTGAAAGGAAGTAAGATTATATTTATCATGATGAGCACTGACTAATGCGTAAAATTTTTGAGTAACTATATTGTTACTCTGAAACTATCATAACATGTTAACTATACTGGAATTAAATTAAAATAAAAAATAAAAAAATATCAAATGGGATAATACAACTATATTATACAACTATAATACAACTAACATAGCCCTCATATATGCTCAATATATGTTTGTTTGTTTGTTTATTATTGTAAAGAGATAGATAGTATATGTGAGATTTAGCCAGAAAGCATTATAGTCCATTTATCTTATTCTTCCTGGAAAGAAGATGTGAAGTTTCTTTCCTCATTTCCCTTTTCTCTCCATCTTATAGTTAAATACATAGCAAAATGTGGACAGAATTCAATTTTGTTGGAGACTGATCCCTGGTTATGTCTGAAAGATTTAATATTATAATCAGGAAACTGTTAATGCACTACAGTACTTGGGGATTAGTGTGACCTCTAATAAACTAAAGACAATTCACTGGTTGTCCTAAGTTTATATTGAACTTATTGGACAGAGAAAAAACCACTCCCTTGCTTTCTTTTTCCTTCTCTTTTTTTTTCATTTATTGGAATGATAGCAAATACATAGGAGGACATGGCCTTTGCTAAGGAGCAATGTGCACTATAACAAAGGAGAAAGACATACAAAAGTATAAAATATAAAATGGCAAGAGATAAAAGACAAGTGCATATGCAATATGAACATGAGGACAGATGTCGATGGTGGTTCAAAGTTCCTAGAAATATATTCTCACAGGAGCATGACATGTGAGTAGAATCCAATTCTAACCAAGTTTTGAAGGTTTCTATGTATGAAGAAATATCACTATGAACAGGACACAGATTTTTCACCTTCATCAGCCGAGTAGATGACCAGTTCTCTATGCAGAGAGATATAGAAAAGGTATTATAAGAGGATAGAAAAATTTCTTAATGTTTTACAAGACATGGGAGGATACATCTTCTTTGTAATTTCTTGGTTTATATTTTTTCTGATGAATACAATTATGACTGCATTATTTATTCACCTCCCTTAAGCTACACAGTAACACAGGTATACCAAGAGTACATTGGCATTGTCGAAAAAAAAAGTCAAACCACAGACATACATCTAAATTATACCTTCTTCATACTTTTTCCCATCCATCTTCCATTTTAGACTTCTGATTTGGCTATGGATTCTTTTAAATTGTTTTCTGTGTTTATATAATTCTCACTACAAATATGCATATATTATACAGTTGACCTTTGGACAACACGGGCGTCAACACGGGCTTGAATGGTATAAGTCCATGTATACATGGATTTTAAAAATAAATACAGTACAGTATTATATATGTGTTTTCTCTTTCTAATGACTGTCTTAACACTTATTTTTTGGGAGTTCCTGGGTGGCTCAGTTAGATAAGTGGACAACTCTTGATTTCAGCTCAGATCAGGATCTCACAGTTCATGAGATTAATCCCCATGTCGGGCTCTGTGCTGACAGTGGGGAGCTTGCTTGGGATTCTCTCTCTCTCTCTCTGCTCCTCCCTTGATTGTGCATACTCTCTCCTGTCTCAAAATAAATAAACTTTATTTAAAAACCACAAAAAACATTTTATTTTCTCTAGCTTCCTTTATTGTAAGAATACAGCATATAATAAATATATGATACATGTGTTAATCAGTTGTTAATCAATTTCTGTTATCAATAGGGCTAACAGTAGGCTACTAGCAGTTAAATTTTTGAAGCCCCAAAAATAATAGCCAAATTTTTGACAGCACAAAACTCAGAGCCCCTAACCTCCATGCTGTTCAAGGATCAATTATATATCCCGCTGTTTAAATGTTTAAAAGAGAATATCCATCCCTAGGACCTTAAAGTCCAAATGACCACAGTAAGCAGAAATTTTGGAATTGAAACTTCAACAGACTAAGTGGAAACACACGTGTCATCCCTGTAACTCAATATAGATGGCCAGTCTGTTGTAGGTATTCCAATCTCTTCTTCAATGGACAGTGATTTAAGGATTATTTTTCTTGATCACAGGACTCCTTAGTCTTCAAGTGTCTATAATAGTGGTGAGGCAGGCAGGATAGGGAAGCGCTGGATATTTGCAAGAGTAACAAAAAAACTGGGAACTGAGTCTGACATCTGACAGTCTGTGACGATTAGGCACACCTGTGATAGCGCTGTGGTTTCTCAAGACAGCAAGTAGCCTTAGCTGCAGCACACATGTGCAGAAAAAGCCAGTTCTCCCATAAATGACTGAGAATGACGCCTCACTGGGAATGCCAGAATACTCCCAATAGATCTTGAGTGTACGTGGAGTAGTCGCAAGAGCAAAATTTGAAGGCACGTAGGACCTACTATAGAGCATGTGTAATACTATGTAGAGTTCCCAGAAATCCCCTCCTGTTCCAGAGCCCCACGAGAATATTTAGTCCCCAAATGATAGCCACCCATAAGCATCAGAGCCCAACATCCACCTGGCATCACTTGGATATTCTGAGTTCTTCTGCACTTTCTCTTTGGGAGTGTGTACTTTTGCTCTGCAATAAAGCTTCTGCTTTTACTTTATTCTAACTTGTCTTTGAATTCTTTCTCCAGCGAAGTCAAGAATCTGGCATTGGCTGGTGGCTGAGGTGTCAGGTGCTGAGAACTCCCCCAACCTCCCGTATCAGTGGGTAGAGTAAAAGACTTGGAGCCTAGCCTGCTTCATATTCTGTTTCCTCCTCTCTCTGCCTGTCCCCTGCTCACACTATGTCTCTCTCTGAAAAATAAACATTAAAATTAAATATATATATATATAAAAGAAAGCATGTGGGGGTGGGGGAAGGCTGCTTATTTTAGGACCAGGATGACTTTCAAAATGTTGTTCTATGATCTTAAGAAATGGGACAAGTATAGGAGCACATGGGTGGCTCAGTCGGTTAAGCCTCCGACTTTGGCTCAGGTCGTGATCTCTCCGCTAGTGGGTTTGAGCCCCGGGTAGGGCTCAGGGCTCTGTGCTGACAGCTAGCTCAGAGCCTGGAGCCTGTTTCGGAGTCTGTCTCTCTTTCTGACCCTCCCCTGCTCACACAATCTGTCTCTCTCTCTCTCAGAAATAAATAAAACATTTAAAAATTTTTAAAAAGAAAGAAACCGGACAAGTATAGTCAGCCAATCACAGTATGGGGTGGGGGGAGGGGGGAGCCAATCCAGAAGTGTGTAGAGCAGAGGAAAGGTTTTGAGGGGAAGTTTGGATGAATTTCACTGCTTAGAGAGGGAGCTGCTGCTGTGCTGAAAGCGAGAAGCCTGCTTGGCTTCTCTCTCCCTCTCTCTCTGCCTCTCGCACTTGAGCACACGTGTGTGTGTGTGTGTGTGTGTGTGTGTGTATGTACGCGCGCTAGTGTGGACGCTTTCTCTCAAAATAAATATAAATTAAAAAAAGAGAGAGAAAATATCATATGTGTGCACGTATAGGAGGATTAGGAGGAACTTAACAGAGGACCAAGTGGGAGAAGAAGGGCGGAAATGGTGGGGGAAAGGGGGAGAGGCAAACCATGAGAGACTCTTGAATGCTGACAAAAACTGAGGACTGATGGATGGGGGGGGAGGAGGGGTGGGCATGGAGGAGGGCACTTGTGGGGATGAGCACTGGGTGTTATGTGGAAACTAATTTGACAATAAACTATTTGTATAAAAAAATAAAATAAAATAAAGGTAGATTGGACAAAATAAAAAAAAAGAAACCACAAACAAACAAATAAACAAAACCCCAGTAAAAAAAAAAAAGAGAGAAAGAGAAAGAGAGAGAGAGAGGGAGCTGAATGGAAAGAAAGCCATGAAGTTGTTCGACAAACTGGATATGTAGAGGGAAGTGAAGGAAGCTCACAGTCCGGGTTACAACCACATTGTTGCAGTTCTTGCCTACTGTGGTCCAGAGTAAATACAAACTGTGTACCAAGCAGAGAGTCAGGAGCCATGCAAGGAACTGTTGGTGTCCTGACACACTGGCCTCAGGCTCACTTTGTAATCGCACTGAATGAACTTCACGTTGTTGCCAATGAACCTCCTTCTGTTCATTCCATAGCAAGCAGCACGTCTTCACAAATTCTGGCTTTTCAGACTCAAAGCCCCACCGTGTAACTTGGCATGTCCCTAAACTATTAGGACTAAATCTTAAGAAGGAAGGAAGGAAGGGAAGGGAAGAAAAGAAAACAAAAAAGATGGAGGGAAAAGAAGAAAAGAAAAAGCTTGAGGGAATTTATTCTCTAGTGAAAATCTTCTATCACATCATGTCTTACTCCATTTATTGTCTTATAACTGCACTATTTCTTACTAAGTAATCTAGTCCTAAGATGCATGCACATTCTTCAGCTTCCAAGTGGTATCACTATCTTCCCAATGGAAAAATTTTGGATTTTCATACATTTAAGCCTGGATATTGGTACTCAGATATTTTCCCTCAATTAGCATCCACCCAATGGTCATATTGCAAGTTCCATATAGGTACATATACATGAGTGAAAATATCTGTGGAAATGTATTAGTAAAATTTGGCGAAGCTTCTCTGTTGATAAATAAGGAGCTATTCACAGAGATCAGCTCAGTGCCTTACAACAATGGGACAAAATACTCTTGCACTTGTCTGTCCCTAAAGATATCTTTTATGTATTTGTTCAGGTTTAGCCCTTGCTGAGGCAGAATAATTCAGAAATAATATATAGTGCTCTGTCATAAGACAAAAATAACTTCTGCCTAAACATTTATAGGCATTGTAATTTCTCCATAGCCTAAAGTTCCCTGCATTTTGGCTTACATAAATCATCAGATGTCTTAAAATGTATGTTTTTATTTATTTATTTTATAGGAAAATCCATGAAGAGTGATTTAAATTAATATTAAAGAAATTAAAGAATGAGGAGAAGTGTGAGGCATTGAGTGTCAGTGAAGGCAGTAAGTTCAGACCATTTGGTAATTTCATAAGACATTCAAAGGTGGAACTGTGAAGGTTTTTGTAATGTTAAAGTATAAAGAGTCTCGTTTCCACAGACTATCAGTGGATGGTGAATTTCTTTGAGTACATTTAAGAAAACTATTACTTATATTAAGGTCATCAATTCCTGAGAAAGCCAATTCTTAACAGAAAGTATTAAATACAGCAGTACCTAGTAATTAATGAGTTATGACAAATGTGCAATAGACAAATCTGAGTTGAGTGTACATATGATAAAATTGTTAGCAGTTATAATTAGACCAGTATTGGCAAGATTGAAGCCAGAGTTGGAAAAATTAACTGCAGATCACATTCTTTAAAGTAGTTCCTATACTAAACAGGGCTAACATCACAATTGGAACTCACACCCCAGTTAGAGATTTCTGATCATTCATTAGTGCACATGCCAGCATGCTATATTGCTCAATCGCCAACAGACATGCAGAAGACAATAGTGTTGACAAACATAGAGAGAGTTTAAAGAGATAAGTAACAGCTTCTGATTTTAGTCTTATCAACATATTAATCTGTTTCATCAGAAGGAATCTAGGGCACAGTAAAGAAAATACCACACGAGTCAATCAGATCTGAGTGATTACATTGGTTTTATGGCTTATTATGTGGTTTTGAACATAGATTTTATTTTTATAGCAGTTTTAGATTCACAGCAAAATCAAGTGAATGGAACAGAGACTTCCCATGTACCCATCGTTGTATGATTTTGAGGGAGGCAGATCATAACTGAATCTCATTTGTACCCAGTGTATAATAACAGAATGGAAGTAGATCACTTCCAGCTCGTAGGGTATAGACTCTGTCTCTCCCCAGTTTACATCCTTAATAAGTCCCTCTCACTGGCTGTACCATATCCCCAAATTGTTACCACGCCATCGTATCCTGGATATAAATTAGTATCTGATCTAATCTGATCTGATCTGATCTCATCTCATGTTGTGCTATCTCATTTGTTCTAGACATTGAGGCAGCAGTATTTGAGACTCTCAATAGCCTTCTTGCCCCTGTATTCCCAAACTCTCAATCCTGCTGCAGCTGGGGTGGTGGAGAAAAGCAAACCAAAAATGGTGGCACTGACAGGGTTACACACACTGTCCTGCATTTATCCTGGGACTTCCTACCTCAAAGGACTGGAGGAAACTTATGAACTGATCCTTCTTCCTCTGAGAATTAGAATGGTCTCTGATGACAAGCAAACTATTCCACCAAGCACATGAGTGAGTCCTGGGGAAAATAAAAGTGAGAGGTAAGAGGAAACTACAGAGTAGCACTTGAGAGACAGAAGAGAGGAGGGCGGACACTCAGAGTATGGGAAGGAGGATCAGGACACTGTTGAAGAAGAGAGACATTCTCAGTTCCTCAGAGGATATAATTTTCACTAAAATACCTTCATTGTTCATGCTCATTCCTATAGCATTCAAGCAAGACTCAGACTTTTCAGGCTGGACTTGCCCAGGATGCCTAGGCCTTTATGGTAGGTGGTCTCTGGGTCCATGAGTGGGATGTGATGCTTATACTGGGTGAAGGATTATTTTCTAGTGTAATGGGATAGGTATTCCAGAATGCTATTGGGGCTGTACCAGATAACCTTCAAGAATGTCCCTTCTAATCTCAAGTATCAGTGATTTTTAATATGACATTAATTATGACTCAGAGGTCTAGGCGTGCCTGGGTGGCTCAGTTGGTATGCATCCAACTCTTAATTTTGATTCAGGTTAATTTTCTTCTCATGGTTCCTCAGATCAAGCCCTAGTCTGGCTATATGCTTACAGCACAGAGCCTGTTTGGATTTTCTCTCGTTTCTCTCTCTTCTGCTACCCTGCTTACACTTTCTCTCTCTTAAAAAATTAAACAAATACTTAAAAGAAGAAAAAGAATTCATCAGAGTCTAAACCCCAAATTGTAGTTCTTTCTGGATTTTGAGTTTATAACTCCTTAAATCCATCTTCCTCCTCTGGGAAATGGTAGAAAACATCACGATACAATGTGAATCAATTTGTAATTATAGGGTCAGAAACAATAGGAATTGGACAAATATTGAACCAAGGCCACCATATAATGAGCTGTGGAGAAACAGGCAGAGTGGACATGAGTGAATATATGGAATGTAGTGAATTAATGCTGTGGCAACTTCAGGACAGTAACATGACGGCTCAGCTTGCAGGCTCCCTGTAGTGCCAAAAACCTCATTCCTTTTCTTGGAGAGCTTTCCACTTCCTCCTGGGTGTTGTCTTTTTTATTTTTTTTTCCTCCAAAACTGACAGTGTTTATAATGAAAACTATAGAAGTAACAGCATCATAATTACCCAAGGAAATTGGAGGTAGAGAAAAAGATTATGAAGTCATTCATATTATGGATCTCCCAAATTTTCACTGGATAAAACAGAGATGAAACTGGTACTATTCACGTCCCATTCCTCAGCCTACCTCGGTCGCTTTTGTGAGGTGCCCACTTCTGGTGTTTCCTTTGTGGAAGGATCCTCCAGAGTCTCCTCATATCTTCCTACCTCTTGTGACCCTTCAAAGAAATACTGTTGTTGTCATATATTGTCTTCATCATTATTACCATTATTTTATGGTCACTATGTATAAAAGCTCTAAGTTCAGTGTTTTGTCCACAGTATCTCCTTTAACCTTAGAGAAATCTTGTCAAGAGTTTTTTTTATCTTCAGTCTACAGATAAGGCTACTTTGGTGCAGAGGGAAATAAGACTTTATTCAACTTCAAAAGTGAGCAAGAATAGGAGCCACAATATTACTGAGGTGGATATGCTTGTGGAAGTAGATAAAGAGTCTGAGCAAGGGGGATAGTGAATAGTAGTCTCCTAAAACCTCAGGAGAAAGTCATGGAGAATGTAAACTTGCTTCAGACTGGCCTCCAGATCAGGTATCTTCCAGTTTTCAATTACCTCTTCTTGGCTTTGGGAGAGAGTATTTAATATTTTTTTAACATTTGTTCATTTTTGAGAGGCTGAAACAGAGCACGAGTGGTGGAGGGGCAGAGAGCAAGACAGACACAGAATCCAAAGCAGGCTCCAGAGTCCAAGCTGTTAGCACAGAGTCCGATGCAGGGCTTGAACCTATGAACCATGAATTCATGACCTGAGACGAAGTTGGTCACTTAACGGACTGAGCCACTCAGGCGACCCTGGGAGAGGTATTTAAAATATCAGAGGAATGGTCTAAACTGACTAAGCAGTGGGGTAAAAAATGGAAGCCTGGATTATGGATGAGATTTTTCCACATAATTAACAAAAAGAAGGAATAATGGAAAATCTAGGGAGTTAAGACGATGAATGCAAGTGTAGAAATGAAGGTGAGAGAGACAAGCCCAAGGCAAAAGAAGTGGAGGTTGGTGGTGGTAATAAGCAAGGCAGATCTGAAACATCATAGAAAGAAGGTTGTGAATCTTTAAAATCAGAGTCAGGGACAGTTACACTTTGCTTAGATTATATATTTTATTACAATAGGAACATTACATTTAAAGTTACATAGTTCGTTATTATAATTTTTTAAATTTAAAATTGTTTAAATTAAGTCTTTTTTAACCTATGTTTAGTTCCTGGGATTGCTAGTCTCAGACCAGGTCTGTGGCCTTAATTATATGTGGCTTAACTGTGGATTTTAATTTAGTAAGACCTGATCATGGTAATAAGTACTGCTGACCCATACTTGCCTGAATTCTGTAAAGACACCGTTCATTGTGTTGTAGTATTATTGAGAAAGCACTGAAGCTTAGGCATAAAAAGGCATTGTGTGTAAATCATAGCAGGAGTTATTAAAAAACATTAATATTAGCATCAATAGCCTTTGCCAAGAAATTTCTAGAGGAAAATTAAAAATGAAAGATGTCATCCTGAATAGGTTACGTGTGTGCTGCTCTAGGTAGTGTCTTTAGAAGAAGATTGTCCGTATTTTGAAAGAATGCCAATGAGCCTCCATCTGAGAGGCAGGAGGGAAAGAATTGTTATAAAGTGTATATTTTACTTAACTAACAATACTCAGCAATGAAATGAAGGAAGCAAAAGAGTGGGGATGAATTTAAGAGTGCTTACAGGAAAGTATTGAAGTTTAATGCTTTCGTTTTGTTTTCCTGATTCAGATGCCGGGCTTATCACTGCCCTCCCCACTGGAGAGTGATCCAGAAATTGGACTGTAGTTAAAAGTGAGCTCTATGGCAACCTTAAACTCCAGTAATACCCTGTCCTCCACATTCTATCTCTCAGGTATCCCTGGCTATGAGGAATTTCACCACTGGATATCCATTCCATTCTGTCTCCTCTACCTTGTTGGGATCATGGGTAACTGCACCATCCTGCATATTGTTCGGACAGACCCCAGGCTCCATCAGCCCATGTACTACTTTCTAGCCATGCTTTCCTTCAGTGACATGGGCATGTCCATGCCCACAATGATATCACTCTTCAGGGTACTGTGGTCCATTTCCAGGGAAATCCAGTTCAACATCTGCATGGTCCAAATGTTTTTCATTCATACTTTCTCCTTCACGGAATCGTCTGTGCTCTTGGCCATGGCCTTTGACCGCTACGTGGCTATCTGCCACCCTCTACGATATGCTACCATACTCACCCCAAGACTTATCATGAAAATTGGAATTGCAGCCCTGCTTAGGAGTGCCTGTGCCATGACTCCACTTCTGGCCCGGCTGGCCTTCTTTCCTTTCTGCCACTCCCACGTCCTTTCTCATTCATATTGTCTGCACCAGGATATGATCCGCCTTGCCTGTGCTGACACCATGTTTAATGTTATATATGGGTTGCTTTTGGTCATTGTGCTGTGGGGAATGGACTCTCTGGGTATTTTTGTGTCTTATGTGTACATCCTTCACTCTATATTAAAAATTGCATCCCGTGAGGGGCGGCTTAAGGCTCTCAACACCTGTGCATCCCACATCTGTGTTGTACTCATCCTATATGTGCCTATGATGGGGCTATCTATTGTTCATCGTTTTGCCAAACATTCCTCCCCACTGATCCATATCTTCATGGCTCACATCTACTTACTGGTTCCACCTGTGCTCAACCCAATCATCTATAGTGTGAAGACCAAACAGATTCGCCAAGGAGTCCTCCACCTACTTCGCCCCACAAAAATCAGTTCTACTATATCTTAAGGCATGATCTTAAACTATGATGGCATCATTCTAAATGATGTACACATATACTGATTTGTCTGCAGGAGGTATGTTGGCATCACAGTTGTGAACAAAAGAGAAAGATCAGAAATAGAGTCCACAGAGTATCATGAGAAATTCTTAAAGGAGAGAGTTGTTGTCCCTTGGGACTATACAGCTTACTTAACATGTGGTTCATAAACTACCTTTAAATATCAATATGGTGGTGTTGAGTGTTTTAGAAATCACTTATTCCCTTCCATTTCTAATCTCAACCTTTCATGGGAACTTATCCATTAAGTTTTCTTTAAATATTAAACCTAGGGGCACCTGTGTGGCTCAGTCAGTTAAGCTTCTGACTGTTAATTTCGGCTCAGGTCATGATCTGCAGTTCATGAGATCAAGTCACATGTGCTCTACTCTGATAACATGGAACCTTCTCTGGATTCTCAATCTCTCTCTCTCTGCTCCTCCTCTTCTTTCTCTCTCACTTTTTTCTCAGAAATATATACATACCTGCATACATACATACATACAACTCATGTTTCTTTGCCTCTTGATACTCTGTAGTTGTTTGGAAATCTTATGTTGCCTTTCTTGTTATAACAATGTGTTTGTATATCTGCATTCTTTCTTTCTTCAAGGTGGAAAAATTTTTATCTTGATATAAAAGCCTATTAAGGTTCAAAGAAGAACTTATCAAATCTTATGGTGCATCAGCATCATATTTTAAAGTTTATATACATGTTCTGCCCTACTAAGGAAATTTAGTTTGCTCAGAAATAGAAAGGGCCAATCTGTATATTTTTCCTTTCTTGATTTTTAGAAATATTATTAATTTTATAAAAATTTTGGACTCAGTAATTTTTGAAATACTCCAAATACTGTGATGTGAAGTCAGTGATTATAATCCATTGGGTAAAGTGTATCTTAATAATAATTTATGACATCTATTTGTTTAAATGTAAAAAAGTATTATCTTTGGTATCCCTGGCTATGAAGTATTTTACTTATGTAACAATATAACTCACTGGGATGCAGCTACCTATGAATTTGTGGTAGCAGGAAGCAGTTACAGATTAAGGTCTCTTAATTTTATCTTGAACTCTTCTCAGTATTCAAAACTATCTTTCCTTATAATTCTGAAATTAGCTAGCACATGGCTCTGCATACGGTTGTACAGAAAACGTGCAAATGTAATTGAATTTTCTAGTTTATATGGCTATACTTGTACAAAGGCAAAAAATAAACAAAAGGTACAAATAAGACTTTAAAAAATGTGTTATAGTTCCCAGTATCTGTGTCTTAATAATACTCTATTTTTACATACCTTGTTCTACCTAGTATAGCAAGTATGTTTGAAGAGTTTGTTACTTGTAAAAATGAATATATGTTTGGTATAAAAGTGATACCAAATCACTATTGAATGTAAATGATAAAATAAATGAATCAATCACTGAATAAATAATGACTACTTGGGATATTACAGAAAATAGAGGAAAAGATTTTATTATATGACACCATGTCATATAATAAAAGCGATCTTACTAGTTTAAATTAGGATTTCATATTTCAGTCACATTGAGCACATTCAAAATTTATTTCTGCTACCTGGTTTAACTCAACTATGTCCGTTCCCCTCTTTTATCATATTTCTTGATTCTAATTTCCAACAGTCACTGTCCTTTTAGCATATCTGCTTTGAATAAGGGATGTCAACTAAAAATAAAACTATACAAACATCAAAATTAGATAGTATTTGGTGCAATAAATAAACAAATTTGATAGGAAAAAATGAAAATGTTGAGAATGAATATTACCATCAGCTATACATTGTATAAGTAACATTTAACTTATTGATAATCATCTTTAAAATTAGAACTTCAAATTCAAAAGATATTTTTAACCTGTGGACGTTGTACATAACTTTCCTAGTGTTTGTGCTCTAAAAAATGAAGATGTATTAGTTTTTATTTGCTTATGGAAATATGTTTTAACTATTGCATCCTAGATTTTGCATTTTACATACCAATGAGACTATTTTAAATGAACACCTGCATAGATAATCTAACTTTAAACTTACAGATTATTTACTATGCTCACTTCTTAACTTTATAATTAGTATTACACTATATTCATAAAATATGTTTACCATAAACATTTAGAAAGCACATACATTCAAAATTGAAATATTTCCTCTCAATAAAATACAGTTGGTAGGGAGATAAGTGATTGAATATAACAATGAATGAATCAATGAATGAATGAGTGAATGACAAGGTTGTATTAGGAGTTGAGAACAGAAGCATTATCTTGCTGTGCAACCTTAATGAAAGCAGGGGTTTAGTCTTCTGGCAAGCATCTGGTGCTCCAAAAACAGGAAGGTCTCCTGTTCCTGCCTAGAATTGCATTAATACATCTAGAGCATCTTTCTCATTTTTATATGGATTTATAAATTAGGAAACACTCTTACTCATATTAGGTTGTTTGACAAAGTCATGAGTAGTTATTTGCCTTTTGAAAGCATCCTCTACCTTCCTGCAGAATCTGTAAAATAACCAGAAGCCCAAATAAAAATTCATTTGTGCATTTGAATCCTCTATCATTAGGCAAATATGCAATGCAATTATTTTCATAATTGCATAATATCAAATGTTATCTTTTAAGTTATACATGAATCAGCTTGATGCTGCCCAAAGCTCTCAGTGGCAAAACACAATGGCAAGAAAAAATAATAGTAAAGAAGATCACTATGCCTTTTTTCATCTAAGTGTCTGGCATTTTGTTCATACAAAGCATTGCACTGCAAAATACTTTATTATCCTACTTAGACATTCAGTTATTCCATCTGATATCTTAAATAATAAAAACCTAATTTTCTTAGAAAACATATATTATAGTAATTGCCTCATTACACACATCATCTAGAAACAGCCATATACATTTGTAAAAAGAATGATAACAATATAAATATTTACAAGACACTCTATTCAATTAATTCAACCACTAGACCATGTATATGTTTATATTATGTTTATGATGAAAATTTTTATTTAATTTATTTTTTAAATCTACATCCAAGTTAGTTACCATATAGTGCAATAATGACTTCAGGAGTAGATTCCTTAATGCTCCTTCCCCATTTAGCCCATCTTCCCTCCCACAACCTCTCCAGTAATTCTCTGTTTGTGCTCCATATTTCAGAGTCTCTTATGTCTTGTCCCCCTCCCTATTTTTATATTATTTTTGCTTCCCTTGACTTATGTTCATCTGTTTTGTATCTTAAAGTCCTCATGTGACTGAAATCATATGATATTTGTCTTTCTCTGGCTGACTAATTTCGCTTAGCATAATACCCTCTAGTTCCACCCACATAGTTGAAAATGGCAAGATCTCATTCTTCTTGATCGCTGAGTAATACTCCATTGTATATATATATATATATATATATATATATATATATATATATATATATACATCTTCTTTACATGACGTACCAATTGTTTTATTGGCTTATGCCAGGGATAGATTTTAGATCTTTTATTAATTAATAGGTGAATATTCTCTAGAGGAGAAAAAGGATTACATGTAGAAATAATGACAGATTTATAAATAATAAAGTTTGTCACAGCTACTATAGAATGAAATTAGTAGGAATGTTTGGTGTGTGAAAACCAATAAAAGAGAGAAATCGTAAGTGCTTATATAAAAGAGCCAAATGAATCCAGTGAACATAATCTTGACCGTTTGCAAGGATTTTTTTTCTGAGAATTTCCCTGACACAGTTTCAACTTAATTTCAGAATATTAAGGGATGTAACAGATTGATGCAATTTTAACATTCTGACCCAATATGGGGCAATTGGTCTGGCTTTTGTCCTTCCTAAGGCACAGATCCTCAAACTTCTTGGTTGTATGCCATGCCTCATCCTGCTTTTCTGTTTATTTAATCTAACTAAAGTAACTTTCATTTGTGTGTAACCGAAAGAATCTTTATTACACTAAGGTATTAAAGGAGATATCAACATTCTCTGCAAGATAAGGGAAAGGTGTTTTAGAGGAAAGGAAAGAAGTATTTAAAGTATAGGTCCTATTGAATACATAAGGACACAGTAGGGAGTTTGATACATAACATTATTAGCATTTGGCTTTTGATTAGGTAATGTATGTATCCATTTAACAAATATTTGTTGATGTTTTATATTCTAGATTTTGTGGATATAACGATGAAGCTGGAATCTGAACTAAACCATGACTTGAGTTTACGTTTTGTCCTGTCTGCAGCAAATTGATATGAAAGAGGCATTGTGTATTTAAAAAGGATATTTAAGTCCCCTGTGCTTATAGTGACATTCCACTGCTTATTACCTTACTATGTTGAAATATTCTTTGATGGAAATGGAACAGTTCCCTGTTAGCTTCCTGTTTACCCCATGTCGGGAAGACAGCATTTGGAAATGTGACTATTGTAAGCTCTATCCAGAGGTTAGGTGTTTTGGGAATGGATCTGTCCAGATTGATTCAGACTTGATTTTTAAGCCTGATCCCCCATCCTGGACTCATGTATTCTTTGTTGCTTTATAACCCTTGGGTCATTTTGGTTTGTTGCAGAGCCCTAGTACATGCATCCTTATCTCCTTTGTCTTTACCCCATAAACAATGGGGTTCATAGTTGGTGGCACCAGTAAGTAGAGGTTTGCCAGGAGGATAAGGACATGCTTGGGTACCTGATTTCCAAAGCGATGGGTAAAGAAGGAAAAGAAGGCCAGAGTATAAAATATCAAGATGACACATATATGAGCTCCACATGTTCCAAAGGCTTTTATCCGGGCTTCCCTAGAAGGTAGTTGGAAGACTGTTCTCAGGATTAGCCAGTAGGACAGGGAGATGAGGACAAAGTCTAGCCCTGTAGTGAGGAGAGCAGCAGTGAGCCCGTAAATGCTACTGAGAGCAATGCTATTACAGGCCAACTTGGCAATGCCCATGTTCTCACAGTAGGTATGGTGGATGATGTGTTCCCGGCAAAAGCGTAGCCGGAGAATGAGGAGGACACCAGGGGTGACCACAGCCACACTCCGAGCCACCAGAGCCAGACCCAGCTTGCTAATGAGAGAGCCTGTAAGAAGAGTTGCATAATGGAGTGGTGTACAGATAGCCACGTAGCGATCAAAAGCCATGGCCAAGAGAACAGCGGATTCAGAGAGGAAAAGAGCATGAACAAAAAACATCTGTGTGAGACATGCAGGGAATGTTAATGGGGAAGGGCCTTTCCAGAAGATAAGAAGCATTTGGGGCACTGTCACAGTACAAAGGAAAACATCATTGAGTGCCAGCATGGCCAGGAAGAGATACATGGGTTCATGGAGGTTCCTGTCCCCAGCCACCACTGCCATAACCAGGCCATTGCCTATCACTGCCAAAAGGTACATGAAGCTGAAGGGGATAGAGAGCCAGATTTGGAAGTCTTCTAATCCTGGGACTCCAGTCAGCAGAAAGCCAGTGAGGTGAGTGGATGTAGAATTGGATGTTCTTGTAGACAGGTGGCCCAAGTCTGTTACATGAAAATCAGAGAGAAAATAGGTGGAGCAAACACTAATAGAAAACACATATTTACTCTTTCATCCTAGTCAAAATCTAACAATTCTGGGATGAGGAAGTAGAAACAGAATAAAATGGTCTGAGAAAATTATTAAAAATCTGAATGAAGGTGCCTGGATGGCTTAGTGAGTAGAGCTCGTGACTCTTAATATTGGGGTCTTGAGCCTGAGTTCGAGCCCCATGTTGGGCTTACAGCTTACTAAACACACATAAACACAACAAACAAAAAAATGACCCCTGCCCCAAACCTGAATGATTATGGGCAAACCACTTCCCTTTTATGGGGCATCTTGCTATTTCTGAAAAAAACAAAACTATGAATAAGAAATATAAGTGGTAAAACCTTTATTTTTGTAAACTTAATTGTTATAAACACATAATTTATATGTATGCTTTTTCAACTTTCAATGGTGCTATGTATATAGTTTTTGCTTTTTTAACCTGATAATAATTTATTAAATACCAAAAAGTAGTTTCTCTTTATTTTTTCTCTATAACACTGAATAGAAGACTGGAGAGGGTTCATATTTCATTCTTTGACAAAGTTAATGGAAGAACAGGGGTTGAATGGTCAACTGATACATGAATCTGCATGAAGATTCCAATTCTTGTTTCCCATCCTGATAGTATGAGTGATGTTTCCTTGGCTTACTTTTTCTACAATAAATAAAATGCTTTATTGATCTGTTTCTCACTTGAACTCTTGAAGACAATAGTTTAATAAACATGAAATTTAAACTGCTCTGCTAAAATTGTGGTATTATTCAGACCTAAGAAGCACAAACTCTCAAGGATCATAAACTAGAGTCAAGGAAGATGAAGACAAATAAAACTCCAGAGTAAAGAATGTTTTTATTCAGGACAAGACTGTCACTGAAAATATGTCAAGGCCCATGATTTTCAATTCCTATTATTGAAAGACCCAACTGTGGAGTAGAGGGACTACAATCTTCACATTCACCAACAAAAGAGTAAGATCACGTTTTAGCAACTTTTTAAAGTAATGACAGTTCTTACTTTTCATGTATCAAAAATGTTTAATAAAAATAGGTTTCTTAAAAAATACCTCAAATATATCTTCCCAGGGGTTATAAAACACTAATTCAATTAGTCAAGATTGTAATCAGATGTAATACTTTTGGTAAAGGCACTAAGATGTTTATAAATACTTTTTGACTGCAAATCATGAAAAGTTTCAAAATGATGGATAATAAATGCTGTTTAGCTAAAACAAAACAAAACAAAAACCCAATATCTAAAATCTGCAAAGGGTCCACTTTTCATGTGACACTTCCACAAGTATGGAAAACTACACTGTAGTGCAAGATGTCTATTACACTTTAGTTGTTAATTGAAACCCTTTACAGATTTTCCCAACCCTTAGCAAAGAAGTAGGGCACCTTATCACATGAGTTAACACATATTTATTCTATTCTCCTTCACACTGTCCTCTCTCTCTCATCTCTTAACAAAAATTTTCATCAAAAAAGATGAAATGGTTTTGAATGGAAGTCCAAGAGAGAATTTTTGAATGATTATTTTAGAGATATAACCACAACTTTATTATCCTGGTAAGAATGATACTTTGCTTCTTTTATCTAGTTGTTTCCCAGCAGTGCCTGGCTTTCGTGTAGCAATCACACAAAAAACGTCAGCATATTTAAATAGAAGACATATCACATTTCAGCACAGGGATCAGAAATATAGCAGTAATGGTAAAGATAACAATTGCAAATATGTATAAATGCTTACCATGTGCTAAGCATTTTCTTAAAACTCACTCTAATCACTTTACATGGATTATCCATTTTAATGGTAACAACTACTATATGAAGTAATTATTGTTAGTACCTCATTTTACACAGAAGGAAACTCAGGTACTCAAGGACTTTCCCAAGGTCACAACACTAAGGAGTATGTAAACCCTGTTTCAAAATCATGAACCTTAATTGCAGGGCCCAAATTATTAACCACTGAACTATTCTAACTTACCTTTTAAATTCATGAGTTTTCTAAATCATTGGGAATATAAAAAGGCAGACCTTGAATTTCCTCTTAGCACTGTCCACACTGATATTCTTAGGTCTTAGGTAAAAATGTCATGTCTTGTTTGAAGGGATTCAGCAGACATTTGTAGGCATATATATACCACCTGTGTACATAGATCTCTATCACAACAATTGAAAGAATAACCTCAGGGCCAAGAAGTCTTTTGGGTATTTTACCTGATGCGTGATTGCTTTTGCACCTGAGACCCAGTCAGTATATGGATTACTAAACCGACCTTTCACATTTGTGATTATTTTCCCAAATTTGAACTGTGTTGGATAATTTTCCATCTCAAACCAAATCTCTGAGCAACATCTCTGCACTTTTTTTCTAGTTCAGTATGTAGTCCTTGCAGGATACTATTGCATGACTATTCTGAAACATGGATGTTTTTTATGATAAAGCCCAACTATTGAGGCTATTTTAATATGTGTCCCTACATGGCCAGGTGTCCTTTAGTGAGATATTTTGAAGTTATTCTAAAGGAAAAACATTACAGTATATTTGAAGATTTAAAATATTTAAATACTTGAAATGTTTTAGATATTTACAGATTTAAAAATTTATATAAGTATTACTTATAAAGCAGTTTTAGGCTTATAGAAAAATTAATCAGAAAGTACAGAGTCTACACATAATCCCCTCACCTCAACCCACCCAGTTTCTCCTATTATTAACATGTCATATAGGTGTGATCCAATAGTTATAACTTATAAGCCAATATCGCCACATTTTTGTTAGCTAAAAAAATGTTTACATTAGACCTTATTCTTTAGGGTGTACATTTTTTTTGTGTTTTGACTATTAGTCAAATGATGACATGTATCTAGAGTTATGATATCATACACAGGAGTTTCACTGCTCTACAAATCTGTTGTGTTCCACATGTTTATCTGTCCTTTCCTCCAAGCCCTCTTACAACCACTTATTGTCTGTCTTTATAGCTTTATTTTTTTCACATTGTCATATACTTGGAAACATGCAGTATTGGTGACCTTTCAGATTGGTTTCTTTCCCTTAGCAATAAGCATTTACTTTCCTTTCTTCCATGTTATGGCTTAATGACTCATTTATTTTTACTGCTGAATGATATTCCATTGTATGGAAGTACTACAGTTTATGCATTAACCTATTGAAGGACATCTTGGTCGCCTTCAAGTTTTGATAATTATAAGCAAAGCTTCTCTAGATATGGTGGTACTAGCTTTTGTGTGAAAATAAGTTTTCACCTCATTTGGGCAAATACAAAGGAGTGTCCTCACTGGCTCATATGGTAAGAGTATGATTACTTTTGTAAGAGCTGCCAAACTGCCTTCCAAAGTGATTTTAGTGATACGGTGACTATCAAAACAGATATTCCTCTATCTGCATTTTAAGGGATGGAGGGAATCCTAACAAGTAAATACTCAAGTGAAATCCACAATATATCAGAAACAAGAGGCCTTTCTTATCAGTGTTACCATAGTTTATTTGTCCCCAAGGATATATGATCTGGGTCCCATTTCCTCCGTCTTCTGGCTGGTTATCAATTGTTGTTTCACAAACTGGCGCCATACATTAAGGGCAGGAAAAAACTAAGGAAAAAGGCAGGCCATTTTATACAGGTAAGTGGAAGGTTTAATAAGCAAGGGAACTTACTTATGAGGCTTATCTTGCTTGCGTGGCCACCAGATGAGTAGCTCTCTACACCAGGCCACCAGAATCTTAATAGTTCATATAGAGGCCTTTATGGAATTTGGTCATGTATAACCTCCAGGCAGCCTCAGCAACACATTACTCTCTCAAGGCTGTCCATAGAAAAGGTCCTAGTGCAGACTAGGTAGGCAGGTGGGCAGAATGCATATTCCAAAGACAGTGGAGTGGGTGAGAAACCAACAATTGCCTTAGTGTAGCTCGTGGGCTAACCAGCCCTCAAGTACTTTTGGTGACCTCCTCCAAAAATATGAACACAACATTGATAATAAAACAACATGTTTTATCTTCCTTGAACTGCATCTTCCAGAATTTTTCTATATAATTTCATTATTTTTCAATAAATATTATGTTATCTATCAAAAAAACCTCTCCTAGGTTATTTACAAACATTCTTGAATCCTACATTCTTGTCTTGTACATTTAGGCATATTTTTATGCAGCTTCCTGACAATATTTCACTCCTTGAAATATTACTTTGAATTTGTTTATTGCTGATTTCTTCCCCTAGAACAGATATTTCTCACATCGTGGGCACTGTCTGTTTCCTTTATTACACTGCCAGTTGTTAAAATATTCCCTTATTACCTAGTGCTGAAAATTAGTTGATTTAATGAATGAAAGATTTGATTTAATGGATAAATGCAGGAATGTGAAAAATTCTATGTGCATTGTGGTGGAATAAGATATCTTAAAACTTCTTTGCAGGGTAGTGTTCTGAATAGTAGATATGTATGGATTTGTCTTTCTTTTTTCTGTATTTCTGTTAAATTTCAATCACAATTGTATTAAGAATTGATCTTCTTCATATCCTTTCCTAATCATTGTAACAATAAAAATAAGACATATATCTAAGAACTGGAAATTGGTTAAGTGAAGTATGGAACATAAAATTAATAACTGTTTGGTGACATTGACATTGTAATTCCGAAAACCGTATCATAAAAACAGTCTTTACTGCATAATATTTTCTCACTGGAATAGAAATTATGTATGTGCCACCATGTCAAAAATCATTATGCAAAGCCAGTGTGATTATAAACTTGAAAGAATTTAGTGCGAGAAGCAGATCTGTAGAGTATTTTTAACCAACCAATACACCCCCACTGAAAATAGTTTTATTGTGAGACAAATTCCATTAAAGAAATGATCTGTTTTCTTTCCCTTTTCATGGATTTTTAATAAAAATAGTAGGAGAATAATTCTGAGAACTTGGTACTATGCTCTAGCATATGTTGGGCTCCACAGGGAATGCATGCACAGCTGGGCCACTTCCTTGGTCTCCCTGAGGTGGTTCTAGAGCTATTGATAGTTGAGGTTAGCTGAAAAGGCAGTAGATTATAATAAAGACAGGTCAGAAGCTTCTGGTGCTACAGTACAGGTAAGATCAAGGATAACACAACCACTTCAGGGTCTCAATTCATCACTACAAGTATGGCACATGAGACCTCGAGCACTTCATCAATGTCTGTAAGGTCAGAGAACAAAATAGCACTGAATATTCAAATATGCCCTAGGGTAGTAGGAGTGAGGAAATGATGGGATTAGGATTAGTATCTTCTGGGGCACCTGGGTGGCTTAGTCGGTTAAGCGTCCGACTTTCGCTTGGGTCATGATCTCGCGGTTCGTGGGTTCGAGCCCCGCGTCGGGCTCTGTGCTGACTGCCAGCTCAGGGCCTGGAGCCTGTTTCAGTCTGTGACTCCCTCTCTCTCTGACCCTCCCCTGCTCACGCTGTCTCTCTCTGTGTCTCCTAGAAATAAATAAAACATAAAAAAAAAAAATCTCCCAGAGTGACATAAAAAAAAAAAAAAAGGATTAGTATCTTCTATGAAGGAAATTTCTCATCAAACAGAGAAGATGCCATAAAATCATTTTTATTGTATCTTTCTACTTCATTCTATCAATCCAGGTCCTGAGTCCACTGTGATATTTCTTGTACCACAACATCTCACCCCTCTTTAGAATTTTCCTTTTCTCCAGAAACTTTACACTATTCCCATCTGATCTTGTCTCCAGGAAAGGCAAGCAATGCAGCTGAGGTTTTCTGAGGGTACCTAATGGCAGTAAAAACAAAAGACATAAAAGTAGTGACCCCTTGACCTCCTATTTAGTCAAATCCTAGGGGAAAGCACAGACATCAACATTGGTATGTGCAACAGAATCAAGGATAACCCAGGTTCTCTAATTTTTTTTTTAAATCAAAGATCTGAGAGTGAAAAATCCTAGGCTGTGATACAGAAAGAAACACCTGAAAATAGGGGGGGTGTATAAGTTTACTCTCTTTTTCCAATTCTGCATGCTCAAGAAGGCTACTGCATATGTTGTATCTGCAGCGCATAATTGTTGTTGAAGTGAGAAGCAGGGACTTTGTGATCTACTGAGGAAAAGTCAGTTCCTATAGTGCCAAGGCAACAGAGAGAAAGTAATTCCAAGCAAAGTATTGTGCTTTCTGGGGAGAAAGGGACTATATGACAATGTCCAAAATAGAATCCAGGCTGCCTGCCTCCATCATGTTCTTACAGCTTACTACAAAAAACTCTAAGAGCATCTGAATTTCTCATTCAGGCTCTTGTCACTAAGTCTCCAGAAGAAATAGAGAAGATCAAAAAATGGTGAGTCCAAGGGTTGATGAATATGGAAAGATAATCTACACAAAAGAATAACCTCTCTGTAGAAGAGCTAATGGGCCAAGTAATTCTCTAATGTGAAATGTATGTGGAATTTCATGCTAAATATTTCAAAAGCTACTTTGCATTTGTAAATTTGCTTAATTATCCATTTAGTTTTTCTTAAATTTGGTAGAATCGTATCAGATTTTACCCTCTTTTAAATAGTATGCTCTTACTTCTTTACTGTCTTGCAAGACACCACTTTTTAAAAATTTTCATTATCTCCTCATTCTTATCTTTCTAGAGATTATTGCTGGCATTATTTTGAAATCTTCAATTCAATAATTCTTTATTTCTTTCTCTTTTTTATCATTTATCTATAGATTTACTACAAATTAAGAATTGGAATCATGCCATGAAGATGACAATGTTCTCATATTCTACAATTTCATAGGAATGTATTGTTTTGAACTTGATTTACTCTTTCAGTGAAGAGCTGCTCTGAAAAGCAAATTTAATTTCACAATGATGGGTGTACTTTGCATATGTCCATCTCATTTCTGAACTATTGTATTTGCTGAAGTAAAACTACTGTCCAAAATAAATATTGAACTGTATATATTCGGCCAATTTCCAATTTCATTACCAAGTAATTGAGATTTCTTCTTTTGTCCGTCCTCTTATTTACTATCAGAGAGAAAGATCAACCTATTCTCAGTAGTTGCTAACTCTAAAATTGAATGATATGCTTATTATCTCTCTCATGCCATCTCTAGGCATCAGGGGTATTAATCGTACTAATTCTCTGAGCTACACTCCAAGCAAGTGTTGAGGAGCAGAGCTCTGAGAAGCCATAAAACTTCTATGGATTTCCTAACAGAGATGGACTTTTGGTCATGTTAGACCTGGCATAGAGCTTTTTAATGTCACTCTTCTAGCTCTCATTCCTTGGAAAAAGAATCTAGAATGCATAAAATTAATATTATTTATTAATATATGCTAATTATATATAGCATAGTGGACACTCAAGTGAAAGGTAAGAAACAATCTTCTGTCCTCTTTATTTACAGTTTCATTGTCATTTAAATAAATTTTAGAAGCATTTCTGAACAAGTGAACGCCAATTGGGATGAGGCTATTAAAATTAGTATTCTGCAGTGATAATTCCAAAGTAATAGCAATTTCCCTTGAAGCCCCCTCCCCATATTTAGAAAATAATAATATTCTTCTAAATACCCTGTGACTCAAAAAAAACAACAACCCAAGCTTAGAAAGTAGTTTGAAGTGAAAGAAAATGGAAATAAAACATGTTAAAATTAATGAGAAACCACTAATGCATTACTTTTTTCAAAAAGAAAAATAATCTTCTTTGTTATACAACTGTTTTTTCAAAACAAAGGTTGTTCTAAAGAAGTGATATTTTGTTTCTATCTCCTGTATATACAACTCCCAATCTCTGCTAACGGATTGGTTTGTAATGTTTCAGACTTTTCACTATGTGGAGTTGTGTACAAGGGATATGTGTTAGGCAACCATGTTATGTAGAATACATAGAAATTTTTTTTTATCAATTAACAGTGTATCACAATGACTTTACCCATGTGTTTAATAAAACAAGGAGTCAGTCATAGACAAAGGCTATGTCTCAAACAACTACTCCAGCTTCACCCACATACGAACAACAGAAGATTCTTTAATATCCTTGGTGGAGGCACTTTGTGAACTTTTTCGTATTGTGAACTTTATTGTAGTCATAATTTTTTCTTAATTTTAAAGGTCTAATGTGCTTCAGAACCAAGATTAAGCATCTTCACTATGATTCCTCTGACTCATAGGAGTGGAACAAATCTCCCTGTTTGTTCATGTAACTTTTACTGCATTAATCACTTGGGAATTTGATCCTTGGTTTGCATCAGTTTTTCCACTATTAGAATGTTAATATCGAAAGTTAGGGATCAATTCTATCTATCACTGTATCTTTGGGATATAAAACATCACCAAGTATTTTATATAAATGAACAATAAAGGCAGGAGTGAATGAGTGAACATATGAATATGAAAGACTCAACACCATCCCACAACTGAGTGCAGCCAGGAGTTCTCATCATGTCATTGTCAAATAATACTTATTTCTATCCCAGCACTTTTCTTCTCCTTGGCATTCCAAGAATGGAGGCCATCCACACCTGGGTCTCAATGCCCTTCTGCCTCATCTACCTGAGTGCTCTCCTGGGTAATTTTTCTATTCTCTTTATTATCAGAACAGATTCCAACCTGCATGAGCCCATGTACTTCTTCCTCTGTATGCTCTCTGTAGTTGACTTGATCATCTCCACTACCACTGTGCCCAAAATCCTCAGCATTTTTTGGTTGTGTGGCAGGGAGGTCTATTTTGAAGCCTGCATCACACAAGTGTTTCTCATCCATTCACTACACAGCATGGCATGGCCTCAGGGCTTATCTTGGCTATGGCCTTTGACCTTCATGTGGCAATCTGTGACCCTCGGATACTTTCCACCATCTTGATACATAGAGTCATCAAGAACTTGAGGTTGGCTATTGTCCTCCGTGTGGTTTTGCTCTTAAGTCCTCAACCCTTCATGCTTCAGTGGCTTCCTTACTGCAGAACTAATATCATCCCTCACACTTACTGTGAATTTATGGCTCTGATCAAGCTAGCTTGTGCAGAGACAAGGATCTGCAGAATCTACAGCCTGACTGCTGCCTTCCTCACAGGAGGCTTGGATTTCAAATTAATCCTATGTTCTTATGTAATCATCTTTTACACTGTCTTTGGTCTCCCATCCAAGGCTGCTTGGCTCAAGACCTTGAGCACTTGTGGATCCCATGTGTGTGTGATCTTAGTGGCCTACACTCCAGACTTTTTTTCCTTCCTCACTCACAGTTTTGGTCATCATATGGCTCTTCATATTCTCAGTTTTGTGACTAACATCTACATCTTCGTTCCACCCATGGTGAACCTAATGATCTATGGCATAAGAACCAACAAGATCTTGAATGCTGAGAACAAATTGAGGGCTGATGGGGGTGGGGAGAGGGAAAGGGGGGTGATGGGCATGGAGGAGGGCACTTGTTGGGATGAGCATTGGGTGTTATATGTAAACCAACTTGACAATAAACTATAAAATTTTTTTAAAAAGTAAAAAATATAGTAGAAAAAAATTAAAGAAAAATCTTTTTAATAAAAATGGAAAAAATAAAGAACCAACAGGATCAGAGATCAATTCCTCCAAGCTATTACTTCTCAGAAATTTTGAAACAACCAACTCCCAAGTCTTCCCTTAAGAAGTTTCATTGGCTTATGGGGGGAAAAAAAGAAAGAAAAGAAAAAGAATGAACTCTTTCTAGAATTCTGAATTGCTACATCTTCCATTTTTAATTTTCAAATATTAGTTTGCATTAACTAGCTTTTGTTTTCCTCAGATTATTTGCCTAAGAGATAGCTGACTTAGGTTACTTATTCTTAATATATATGCATGACAATGCAATATCTCCACTATTATTTGTTCTTATAAGCTATGTTTGCTCCTAGTGGACTATCCAGTAGTTCAGTCTTATCACCTTTATAGGAGATGATTTTTCTGGACTCATTATCTCTTACTTTCAGGAAGAAGCTTCACATTTGTATATATGAGTTAATGGAATTGTTTGTATCTCCTGAAGTATAAGTTTGAAAGCATTTTAAATATGTAATCTTGGAAATTGGTATGGTTCTAGCAAAATACTTTCTCAACAGATGGATGAAGAAACTTTCATGATATGCTTTCCAGAGGCTTTCCTGAACTCTTTTTGTGACATATTCTTATTTTACTCTACCTAGCAAAAATCTTTTTAAAGTTTCTGAATAGCATTTCTTTCCACATAAACTCCTCCAGAAATCTTAATGATATCCAGAATTGTCCTACCATTTTTCCTTTTTCTCTTCCTTCAGTGTGGTTCAAGTTGACTCAGCTGATACTTTGAAAATATGGATAGCTCCTTCTTCCATTCTTTGATGATCTTGCATATTCTAATCCTATGCCGTCCCAATCTATATTATAAAATACATAAATATTCTCTTCTGCCATTTCCTTATAATTCATCTTTCTAGTTACTCTTGATTGCAATATTGTTCCTTCATTTTTCTTTTTGGCAGTTCAATGACTCATATTTGTATGGAATATCATGTAGAATAAGTCACTAAGGGTAGATAATAAAAGGATTATGATTTCTTTAAGATCTATATTATTCCTAATAATATCCAAAATAGTTTTGTCATTAGCTCCTAGTAGCATATTTTATCAAGTTCTTCTGTAGCTAGAGTACCTCTCTCAATGTCAAGTTATTCAGTATCATGAGAGTTTTCCCTTGGTTGTTTATTTCTTCTTTCCAAACAAGTGGGTTGGCAGGTGTCAGAAACCATATGACCACTTTTTGTTGACTAACATGTGATTTTGTACTTTCTCCCTTGAAAGTACAGTGTTTAACTGTATGCTCATATTTCTGATTGTCCAAATGTATTTTATTGTCCTATACATCACACTGCCTTGGTGCAGATGAAATATACTTGCATATTTAAAATTCTAAGACAGGCAATAAGTGGTACTGTTTAAGACAACTACTCTTAAGTCATACTGCTCAGTTTTGAATCCTACAACAACCACTTACAAGCTGTGTCAGTCTTCAAGTTATGGCGCCTCTCTGTCTTAGTTTCGTTAGTGGTAAAATGGAGACACTGACTGTATAAATTTCAAAAGATAATTTTGACATTTAAATAAATGTCAAATAAATTAATTTATTTGAAATTTAAATAAATCGCCCCTACATGCGATTAGGTTCCACTGGACTTAATTTATGAGGGACTTTAAAAGTTAAAGCAGAGAATTAAAAACAATCATCCAGGTGTAGTGGTTTTTTAAAAAAAAAATTTTAATGTTGTATTTATTTCTGAGAGAGAGAGAGAGAGACAGTGTGAGCAGGGGAGGGTCAGAGAGAGAAGGAGACACAGAATGTGAAGCAGGCTTCAGGCTATGTCTGTCAGCACAGAGCCCGACGCAAGGCATAAGCCCACAAACTGTGAGATCATGACCTGAGCTGAAGTTGGATGCTTAACTGACTGAGCCACGCAGGCCCCCAGCAGTAGTGTTTAATTGGAATCCAGAACAGTAAACTGAAAATAATGTGACCATTTTGATGTCTGTTTTTATTCATTCTGATGAAAAATGATAAAAATTTGAGTGAACGTAGAAAAGGATTCAAGAAAGAAGAAAAGAACACTTAGAAAAGCTGGGCTGATATTTTCAGAATCATCTTCATCATCATGTTTTTACTGAATATACACAGGCTTGCTTCAGATGAAAGTCATGCCTTTGGTTCATGGTCCCACTCTCACTGGTAAAGCTGTGGGTTTTTTTTCTTTTTAAGTATGAATTTTTGGTAACATTTAAGAAGTGTCTTCAATTATTCTAGATCAATAGCAACATTTATTCTGCACTGTCAGGAGCCTGGGCTACTGATCATATGATAGGTCAACCAGTTTCTTGATTAAAGATCATTCAAAGAATGTACACTAGAATTTGATTCTGCTGCAGTCATGATGGTAAGTGCTGAGGATGCAATAATAAACAAGGCTGATACAAAGCAGATAGGCCATTTGTTTCATATAATGTGTTTCTGATGGGAAGAGAGCATTTGGGATACTGCATACAATTACTGAACATGTAAACTGCGCAAAGAATTTCACATTCTGGTAATGGAATAAAAAATGGATGAAATGCTCTGAGAGAACACAGGATGTGTTCTCTACTTTAGATAGTGTGGTCAGATTATCCATCAGCAGAGATCTGAAATATAATGGTAACAGTTTTGAAAAGCTGGGAAAGGAAAATTTCATGCAAAGGAAAGAGTAAGTAAAAAAAACCTGGAGGTAGAGAATAGTTCAAGTCATTTAGTGATAGTTAGAAAAACAGTGTGTTGGGAGCAACATGGACAAAGGAGAGAGTTGTAACAGTGCATGTGGAGAAGGCTCCACAAACCAAACACACTAATCATAATCCTTAGGAACACAGAATTGTAAGTCCATGCTGGGGACCACTGATGCAATGGAGATAGATAGTGGAATAAAACAACAAAGTGACCATTATTAAGCACTAATTTGTGGTAAACCTAGAAAGGTGAGGATGCAATCGACCCTCATCTGCCACACAAGAGAGAGCAGAGAACATTTAACCATAGAGAAGCTCCAGGGAAGGTTCTCTAAATTCTTAATATGAGGTTTAATTCTTAAACCTCATAAGCCTTCTGTGCTAAGTTCAAGGTGATATTTGGGAAGGAGTGGAACATTGAGATATAGAATGGAGACATTTGAGAAGGCATACCTGAAAATTTTGATAACTCAACTTAAAAAACAAAAGAAAACAAAATGACAACAATAACAATGGGAAGAATGATTTAAAAGCCAGTTTAGGAGGTGTCTGGGTGGCTCAGTCAGTTAAGTGTCCAACTCTTGATTTTGACTTAGGTCATGATCTCACGATTCCTGAGACTGAGCCTTACATTGACTCTGCACTATCAGTGCTTGGGATTCTCTCCCTCTCCTCTCTCTCTGCCCCCTCCCAACTCTCTCCATCTCTCTCAAAATAAACAAATAAATATTATTTTTTAAAACTCAATTTGGAAAAAGCTTATGGATAATAAAGAGATCCTCTATTAGAGAAGATTTAATTTCTTTCCACAAGCCTGGGACATAGTGCTAATTGTGGCTATTTTGGCCCTTGGAAGCTTTGAATAATGATGTTCTGCACTGAAAGAAATAAAAATATTAGAAGGCCATCTTACATGATACATGAATGGATGAAAATGCTCAGAGAGATGGTCGTGTTAGAATAAACAGATTATAAAATGCCAGCAAACAACTAGCCAACTATGTTCCATGGAAGATACTAGAGAATATTTTATTAAGTGAAGCCAGAATGCATTGAGGAGAGAGAGGTGCTAGAATTACTGAGAAATCCAATGACTGGCCTCCACACACTAGATGAAAGGTAGCAGTTTCTGTTATAGAATTGCGAAGCACAAAAGTAAAAAGGAGCAGGTGACAGATCTTAATTATTTGAAACAAGGTGGTGGGATTTTTTTTGTAATGAATGTCAAGACCAGAGTGACAGCCAACGGGCCTGATGCAGATAGAGAAATGGAGATGCTTAATACAGTATGACATAACTAAGCTGATATATGTATTTCTCAAACTATACAACACAAAGAAACCAAAGACGGGTCATCAAGAGGCTGAGGGCAGCTACTTCAGGATAAGTGTCACAACACTTTGTTCAGTTTCCAACATGATACAGTTTACAGATCCAGAATCCACTCACTAAATGATGTGAACTAGCCATGTCTCCATGAGGAAGAATATTGCAATAGTGTCGCAAGTACTTTTGGAAATACACGTTTCAGTTTTCTACAAAGATGCAAAGATATTACAAAGACTTGTGTTCTGAATAGACATACTCCTGGAAATTCAAAGCATCATGATAAACTCTTATAATGAGAACAAATGGAGGAAAGTTTAAAATGGAAGCCTGTTTCGATTTTGACTCACAGGAGATTAGCAATATGGAATCGTTATTTACGTGATTCCCAAAAGTAATTGGAAAGGATATACATAACCCTTAATAGAAACTCTCATTCATTTTCTGGTCAAAGGTAAATGTTGTTATAGAAGAGAAAGTGAAGTAGGAGACTTTGCAACTGATCTTACCCCCCAGAAAGAGTATATAAAAACAATACTGCTTCTATGGGGACTGGCAGAGATTAATGAAACCATTAAAAAAATCTAAGCATTACAGGGGTATCTGGGTGGCTTATTTGGTTAAGCATCTGACTCTAGATTTAAGTTCAGTTCTTGATCTCAAGGTTAGGAATTCAAGCACTGTGTTGGGCTCCATGATGAGTGTGGAGCCTCCTTTTAAAAAATCAGGGTTGCAGAGCCATTTACCCCTTTCATATCCTCATTTAATTCACCAATCTGGCTCCTACACAAGTATAACATAGCCATATGTGTAGTCTCCGCTTAAACAAACATAAGAGGTGGACAGTGGGTTAGTGGACTATTGAAAACACAAGCAAATAATGGCAGCAATTGCAACTGTTGTGCCATAAGTTGGATTTTGCTGGATATTTCAGGTACATGATATGTAGACATTGATCTTACAGATGTATTATTTTTCAGTTCTATCAGAAAGAAAGTTCATTAAGAGATCACACTCACATGAAAAACAACATCATATAAATACAATGATGTCAGGATTTTCAATTTTCCTACTGCCCTGATACAGTTCAAAAGACCCTTAATAATCCATACACTCTGGAGAATTTCCTCTTGGTTCATTTTAATAAGATTAGTTGAGCCGTAAGTAGAGAGTTTGTTGGAGGTCTTAGTAAGACACGTGTTCCAAAGAGTGGGAAATAAACCTCCTGAATATTAAGTGGCTTATCTCAACAGCAAAGTTTTTTTAAGAGGCTGTTTGTCTTAGACACTGACCAAACGCAGAATGAATGTTTGCATCTGACGCTTTCCACTACAAAAATGAAGCACAATTCATGGTGTAACTTCTCATGTGCTAGAGACAACAAATTTCACACGTGGAATGACATCTGCAAAACCATCTATCAACTCACACCAAAGATTTTAACCTTCAGTTAGATTCAAAGCAAGAAAGAGTTGGGAAGCAGGTCTTGGCTGCACTGTACAGATTGCAGGTTTCGGCCATGGACCAGGCAGTCTCTATGCTATTAGAATATTAGCGGTGGAAAGATACCAGGTGGCAACTATAGTTAATTCCCCCTCCCCCAGCCACCTAAAAAAAAGAGGAAAGAAAAGAAAAAAGAACCACACTGTACACCTCTGGAATACTTGAGAAAAGCCATGTCATGTGCAGATAAAATTATACACCATTAAAACTAACAAAATCGAGTAGCAGTGGCTGTTTCTGAGACCAACCTGAGTTTCCAGGGACAGGACATCCTGCCCTGGTCTGAACGGAGCACCAAAGTCAGGTGCTTCTTCCCACCCTAGGCCCACAGAATTTACTGAGGTGGGAGGGGCGAGAGCTCTTCCAGTCTGGCCAATCACATTACCCAGGCCTGGGACTGAAGGGTGGAGTCAAGTGTTCAGGCAAGTGATTGGCTGGGAAATGGTCCTTTCCACCAATGGGAGGATCAGCAGAAGAAGGGGCGAGGCCTGGCTGCCTTAGTGCTTCCTGAAGTCTTAGGCTGGAAAGATTCCCTAGGCAGCAAAGAGGCACCTTGAGGCAGTAGGGCAGCAATGCAGCCCCAGATCCTGCAGGCAGTGAGGGTGGCTTGAAGAACTGTGAAACCAAGAATCGGGTTCTTTCTGTACACTCTGAGGCAAGCCTTTCTTGGCCGACCCTGCCTTTCCTCCATTGACTGCGTGATCTTGTCCCACAGTGTGGGCCCTTATTGGATGTAGCCCTCAGTGTCTGACCCATTGAGAAGCCCCAGGAAGGCGGGAAGTTGGAAGCAAGGCAGAGAGGGACTCACATTTTTAATAGCAAGTCAGGGTCTTGTACTTGTTTTGGAAAGTAGCCTAGGGCTATAGCACACAGGTTTACAGTTGTTTTGTGTCCTGAGTCACACTGCAGGTCCTCTGAAGTCGGGCACTGGTGAAGTACAAGCTGTCCTAGAGCAAAAAACGCTTATGTTTAGGGGGGAAACAATTCCTTTTATTCTTGAGCCACTCCTTTTCTGGCTGTGGTCTTGTCTGTGTTGTCACCCTCCCGCCCTTACCTGTCTCAGTCACCCCATCTTTCCCCTTCACGTCTGGGCCAGCCTCCTGTCTCTCCAGAAGCTCTCTTTTCTGACCACCAACTTAGAGCTCTTTGTCCTGCTAGGATCCTCTGATTGTTCCCTTTCCTGACCTTACTTCATTGTCTATAATCCCCAGTAAAGGGAGGAGGAGGCAAGGATGGGCAATGTATTTTGATTTTCCTTTTATTTTTTAATATATTTTTAAAGTTTATTAATTAACTGAGAGAGTGTACTAGAGAACCAGCAAGGAAGGGGCATAGGAGGTGGGACAGAGGATCCGAAGCAAGGTCTGTGCCAGCAGCAGAGAGCCCTATGCAGGATCTCAAACTCAGGAATTGTGAGATCACGACCTGAGCCCAAGTCCCACACTTAACTGACTGAGCTACCTAGGTGCCCTGAACTCCGTTTAGGAATGTATGCATGGTTTTTCCAAAAGCAGCTATTTGATGAGCTGTTTACCCGACCCCAACTATGGCTTCTTGTATTTCCACAGGCCTTGGGCTTTGCCCTTGCGAGGGTTGTTGGTGTGGCCTCAAGTAATTTGTTTACACATATGCACCAATCAGGACTCTGATAAGTATTTGAGGGGACCCTCTGCAGATCTTCAAGGCTCTACCTTTGGTAGTTCTCTCTTCTTTATTTCTCTGTCTCATGAACTCTATAAACAATTTTGTCCTCTTAGATTCTTAGCAATGGTTACTCAACTCAGAAAGTTCACAGACTCTGTCTGGGTTTCTGCCTATAAACTCTATCAACGCAGTGAGCTGGGGCCATTGTAGGATTTATTTATTTTTAAATGTTTATTTATTTTGAAAGGGGAGGGCAGGAGAGGAGAGAAAGAATCCCAAGCAGGCTCTGATCTGCGCAGCAGGGAGCAAGACACGAGACTTGATCTCAAAAATCGTGAGGTCATGACCAGAGTCGAAATCAAGAGTCAGATGCTTAACAGACTAAGTCACCCATGCGCCCCTGTGGGATTTATTTTGTATGTTTCCCTGACTCTCATGGAGTCCTTTGTTGCCAGAGACTCGTTTTCTTAAAAACTGTTGCTTCATACACTTTTTTCTAATTATTTTGGTTGTTTGAGATTGGAAGATGAATTCAATTGCTCCATTTTGGCCCAAAGTAGAAGTCCTCATCATTTATTTCTCATTGATCAAGAATATATTGAATGCCTGTATACACTAGGTACCATTCTAAGCATTGTGAATGAAATAGGTAATAAAGATTAGAAATCTGAAAAGAGAGGAAAATGTTACAATCACAGGAAAGACATAATATAACCTTAAAAAGAGAGAAAATGGCTTACAACTAACAGTTTTGCAGTAAGAAACGGGAGGAAAACTCAAAAGTTTAAATAAAACCTCACTAATTAATACGAACATAAGTCATCCTATACCTCTCAGAAAAACACTATAGCATTACATTACAATGTTGAGAAATAATAATGGCTATTCCTAACAATGATATCTAAAGAAACAGTGTCCAAACCTCAGTTACTCAAAAAATTAGATTATAGTTCAAAATGATAAACCTCAAAAAATGATCCAAACTAACTGTGGATTCTTAAAGATCACTTATCGGGAAAAATCAGTTCTTGAAAAAGAGCTTATCACTTGTTTGTGGTGAACAGTAGAGACACAACTGGTTTCATGCTGGAGTGTGTGATTAAGTACAGGGACTCTGGAGTACTGAGAAAAGCAGGTTTGGCAGGTCCTTGCTTCCAAAGACTTTGTCTTCTGTGACATCTCATGTGTAGAACATTGAAAGCACTATCTCATGAGAATATTTTGATAATCTCCCTCTGGCACCTTGCGTCTAAGATTTTCTACTTGTGGCAATAAATAACTCTGGTTTCTGGGCAAATACCTCTATGAGATGTTTCTAACGTCTTCTAAGAACCCATCCATTCTCCATCTATGCCAAGGAAGGTGATTCCAGGGGAACTGTGCTGCTGAGCTCACCTGCCAACCCAAGCTGAGGACGCAGGTTATAGTAAGGAGGTTGCATCCCACATAGAAAGAACTGTTGAATGTATGTTTTTAAAAAAACAAAGATCAGGAGCACCTGACTTGCCCAGTTGGAGGAGCATGTGACTCTTGATCTTGGGGTCATAAGTTCAAGCCCCACGTGTGATACAGAGATTACCTAAACAAATAAGTCTTAAAAAATAAAAAACAAAGATGGGCAACCATCTTTAGGAGCTGCTTCATTGAAATTTTCCATAGACTCAGAATGAAAGTCATGGAAGCTCAGTGCCTTTAGAAAGGAAACCAAAAAGGGACTTGGGAAAAGATGAGAATAAAGACACCTAACTGAAGGGCCAAGAAGAGTGTTCTGTAGTTCAAGGTTAACAGATGGGTCTTAGGGGCCCTCCTTATGAGGGGCAGACTCACTCCCTCAGCTAAAAAGACATGCTTTGTGAAACTCTCCTTACTAGACATTTTATGGAGGAATATAGTGGGATATAGTAGACATTCACTGCCAAGAATATGAGAATAGGGGACTGAACAAGCATAGGTCTATACATCAATGCATGGAAATGTATATATTGTGATTAATTTGGGATCTGCTCCTCAAAAATATGTTTGTGTCTATAAAAAGATAACTTTGCTTGCATTAACATGCTTTTAAAACAGCACAGCTTTGGTTAAGGGCAGAAAAAGAATGTCTCTTATCCCAATATTCCCTGTCTCTAGCTTTTTTCCTGAAAAGGAATCCTTCATCAATCTCTGTTTAATTCTTCTTCTGGTGTTTCAATTTGGGGCCTACTTTTAAATGATATGATTTCACAAAAGACATTGTGTTTTGATTTCATGCTCTTCCAGGTAGATAGAGTTTAGGTCAGTTATATTACCTACCCCCTTCCCCAATCTCACATATCTGAATGCAGTTACATCACTGGTTTGTTTCTGCTTGGAATCTTAAACAAAACATTTAAATCTAAGTGTAGTCAGCCAATCATTTATAATTTTCCTACCCTTCTTTGTAGGATAAATAAATAAGTGCTAACCTTAATTTCCTCCAATTATGGTATTTTTTGTTGGTTTGTTTGAGTATAGTTGACAGTGTACCGTTTCAGTTGGACTACACACTGATTCAGCAATTCTATGCGTTATTCTATACTCCCCACAAGTATAGCTACCCTCTGTCACCATATACCACCTATCACAATACCATTGACTGTATTTCCTATGCTGTTCCTTTTATTCCCATGACTTACTCATTCCATAGCTGGAAGCCTGTACCTCTCCCTCCCTTCACCCATGTTTCCCACCCCCCCAACTCCCTCTGCCATTAGTTTGTTCTCTGTATTTATAGGTCTGATTCTGCTTTTTGTTTATTACTTTTTTGTAGATTCCATATCAATTATGCCATTTTTATTGGTACTTACTTCCTACTAAACTACATCTGTTTTCAAATAGACATATTTCAAATTTTATTCAAGAAATTATTTGTTAATGTTTGAAACTATTCTAGCACCAGCTAAGATATAATAACAGTTCCACTTTAATAATTTTATCACTCATATTTTGAAAACTCAACATATAAATTAATTCTAAAAATGAAGGGTGTCAGGATGTCACATGAAGGATTTTCTTTTTTTTTGTTGTTAACGGTTTGGGGTTTATATGGGTTATTGAAATAGCCTATGCTTTATCTCTATAGGTAAAACTAGAAGGAAAAATGACCAGGTTTCCAGATGCCTGAATATTTGTATGCATGATGTTGATGTGGAGAAAGTGCAGGAACTTCTCTCAAGAGTTTCAATTAAGGTGATTGAAAATAAAAGTAGATGCAAGCATAATTAAATAAATTAAGAAATAGAGTCCTTACAATAAAATTTTTCTAAGCACTGAGATAAAAAAGAAAATTATTTTCTTTAAAGAAATTTCAAGAAAATTTCTTTGTCACTTGATCAATGATTGGAGTGTTCGAAGCCAAATGAACTCTAGTAGCACTTACTTTTTACTAGCAGGTATCCATTGCCCTAACTCCAGGTAGTTATTCAGATAAATTTGGAAACATTTTAAGGATCAATTCTTTAATCAATAAGGATGTCTAGGATTAGTGCTGCTCCAGGTGAGTTAGGTGCACTATGTCTTCCTATCGTAAGATCTGTGTTTTTCTCCTAATAGAAATGCTTAGAAGCTCATTTGTGCTGGATCCCAAGAAATATCCTTATGGATCTTATAAACAGTAGCTGGTTCCAGCCACCCACTCTCCTTCTAACAGGCATTCCTGGACTGGAGGCTGTACACATATGGATCTCTATCCCGCTGTGTGTAATGTATCTCATTGCCCTCCTGGGGAACTGCACCATCCTCTTTGTTATCAAAACCACCCCCAGCCTTCATGAGCCCCAATACATTTTCCTGTCTATGCTGGCAACCACAGATGTGGGTCTGTCTTTATCAACTCTTCCTACAGTACTCAGTGTCTTCCTCCTGAATCACAGAGAAATTGAGTTCCACTCTTGTCTGACACAGATGTTCTTCATCCATACCTTCTCCTCCATGGAGTCAGCCATCCTGTTGGCCATGGCCTTTGACCGATTTGTAGCTATTCACAACCCATTGCACTACACTGTGGTCTTAACCTCTCCTTGGATTGTTGGAATGGGGATTGCAGCCATGGTTAGGGGCGTGGTGTTGATGGCACCCTTGCCCATCCTGCTCAAGCGATTGTCCTTCTGCAAGGGTGTTATTCTATCACACTGTTACTGTTACCACCCTGATGTTATGAAGCTGGCCTGTGGCCCTGTCAGAGACAACATCATCTATGGGCTGTCTCTTGTCCTCTGCTCCTTTGGAGTCGACTCTGTGTTCATCATCATTTCATACACCATTATTTTGAAAACAGTGCTGGGTATTGCTTCAGAAGACGGTCAGCACAGGGCACTTAATAGTTGTGTTTCCCACATTTTCACTGTCTGCATCTTTTATGTGCCACTCATTGTGCTGGCTCTGATTCACAGGTTTGGTACATTCACATCTCCTCTTTTCCATGTCACCATGGCCAATCTTTTCCTCTTCTTGACTCCTGTCCTTAACCCCTTGGTTTATAGCCTAAAAAACAAACAGATAAGGTCTGCAGTGCACAAGGTACTCAGGGGCAGGAGAAAGTTGCTGAAGTAGTCAAGTATGGCTTAGTGAAAATGACACTCTGAAACTCTCTTTGCTGTCATCTGTCTGTTTCCCTTTGTGAGATACATCATTTCAAGTTTTGTGAGAATGGAAGTATTTTCTTTTTGTCTGCCAAGAGGATGGTATTATTTTGGTTATTGTCTTGATCCAATGTATTATTTATTATTGTTTTGATCTAATTTATCATCCATAAATGTGTTGCATTTATGCACCACGTATTTAATTATTGAAAACTCTGAAGTCTAAGAAGAAAATTGTCAGAATGTATAGCCTTACTGCACTGTGAAATGTGAGTGTATATGGAAGTCAATGTGTATGTATGTTTATTTGCTCTCTTTTTAAAAGGAACATTGGGATATTCAATTAGAAAGACAGTAGAGATGAAACAGTTAACAATCATCTTCTGTAAAACATAAATTAACTACAATTAGCTAACACAATGGAAAAATTATTTTGTTCTTATAAATTGCTACTTATCTATGAAAAGAATCATTCATGAACACATGTGAAACATCTGATAATTAAGGAAGGTCTATAGGCTTCTTTTAGTGTTCATTAGACATTAGAAATTGAAAGTTGCTTCTGTAAAAGTTAATCATTCTGTTGAAAGTTGATCATTCAATGGATGAATTAATAAATGCATTGTAGTATACGCATACAATGGAATATTATTCAACCATTAAAAATGAAGTACTGACACCCTGTAGCATAGATGCTCATCAGAAACATTATTTTAAGTGAAAGAAACCAAACACAAAAACATCACGTATTGCATTATTTCATTTACATGACATATTCAGAACAGGTAAAAGCATAGAGACATAAAGTATATAGGTATTTGTCAGGGGCTGGGGGAAGATAAGAATGTTGAGTAACATCATTCTAAGAATGAAATGATAAAATGTGGAATTTTGCTTACAGGAATACACTAAACAAGAAGTTCTAAAGGCAGACATTTGTGGGTGATTATCATGTGTCACTACTTATCCTCCAAACTCCTGGCTCTCCTTTCCTTTAACTTTTTATTTTTAATTATTTTTTAATGTTTACTATTATTGAGAGAGAGAGAGAAACAAAGCATGAGTGGAGGAGGGGCAGAGAGAGAGGGAGACGCAGAATCCAAAACAGGTTCCAGGCTCTGAGTTGTCAGCACAAAGCCCAGGCAGGGCTCCAACCCACCTGCCGTGAGATCATGACCTGAGCTGAAGTCGGATGCTCAACCAACTGAGCCACCCAGGCGCCCCGATTTTTTAAAGCTTATTCATTTATTTTGAGAGACAGAAAGAAAGAGAGAGAAGGAGTAGGGGAGGGGTAGAGAGAGCGGGAGACAGAACCCCAAGCAGGCTTCATGCTATCAGTGCAGAGCCCGACATGGGGCTCGATCTCAGGAACCATAGGATCATGACTCAAAGAAAAATCAAGAGTCCCTCGCTTAACAGATTGAGCCACCCAGGCACTCCAAGAATACATTTTTTTAAATGTTTATTTATTTGAGAGAGAGAGAGGGTATGTGAGTGAGAGACAGCGCACAAGTAGGGGATGGAGTACAGAGAGAGACAGAATCTGAAGCAGGCTCCAGGCTCTGAGCTGTAGGCACAGAGCCTGATGTGGGGCAGGAACTCACAAACTATGAGCCGAAGTCAGATGCTTAACCACTTGAGCCACCCAGATGCCCCAATACGTTTTCTTTTTTAGAGAGGAGTGAGCTAGACTAGGAAGACCCAGGTGTGGGGAAGTGCAGATGAAAAGGTGGTGTAATTGGATAGGAAATCGGAAAGTGTTTTACCCTGAGGCCCCCTGAGGCCATTCTCCAGGGGGGTGCGAGGGGGAGGGGGGCAGCCTACTGGCTCAGGCCAAGGGTACATCAAAGCTCAGAGGGCTGGGGGAGGAGATCAGTTTAACCACCATTTGTGGAAAAAGCATTAATATGTTCTGATTGATCAGTGGGGACAAAACAGTTTAGCGAATCATATATGAGCCCAAAAAATTAAATTAAATTAAAAAGAAGACAGAAGAATGTGAGTGGTCTTTGTCTGTTCTCATTATGGGTGAAAAAGGAGGGATCCATGAGTCTTATCTCTGTCATATGGGACACGAAGGTTCCTTGTTGAAAGCAGTTTTCCCAAATACAAAGGATGTGGGATAGTTTGGTCATTTCTGTTTTCCAGGATCACAGGGGCTCAGGTAAATTCAACACTGTCAACTGTATTATTTTCTTTATATGTTTGATGCATTAATACTAACAAATACCCATTTCACAGATATGCAAAGGCACAGTGACCTTCAGTCATTTGTTAAAGGACATCGACGGTGAGTGGCCAAGTCTAGTGGAGTTTGACTCCAGACGTTCTGACAACAGAACCTATCTTTTAGTTTTCATATTCAGTGACCCTTAAATCTAAATACAGTAAAACAAACAAACAAAAAAACAAACTTGTAATTACATTTAAAAATTTTTGTTGATGTTTAATTTTGAGAGAGAGAGAAACAGAATGTAAGCAGAGGAGGGTGAGAAAGAGCTGGAGACACAGAATTCGAAGCCGGCTCCAAGCTCCAAGCTGTCAGTACAGAACCCATCGCTGGGCTAAACTCATGGACCATGAGATCATGACCTGAGCCAAAGTTAGATGCCTAACCAGCCGGGCCACCCAGGCACCCTGGAATTACATTTTTAATTCCACTATAAACATGACGGATGAACCTGGACAATCACACTCCCTCTCAGTGTCTCCCATCTATAGAATAATGTATCATGATGGTCTCTATAATCCCTTTTCATTCCAGCATCTATGAGGAAGGGACTCCTCAACAAACAACTGAATTGACATATGATTTATTTGTTTGTGTGGGGAAGTGCTCTTTCAACAATCTTGCAGTCTTTTCACTTATCCAAAAGTATAACAACATGCTTTAAATTTCATATCAGAATTGATCTGGCTGAACTAATGTCTATGTATTTGCATTCTTTCAAGTGTGCGGCAGGGTTTTCCTGTCTTTCTTAGCTGTCTTGGCCCCAAATGTGACTGGACTTTCTGACTAGACTTTATCTATGGAGAACTTAATGCAGTAAGTTACTACAGTTCAAGATGGGTACAGGTTGGTTAAAACTGGAAATAAAAACACTCTTATAGTGGCTGAATTAAGGCAACTATGATGAGTATGATACAGACTGATATTTTGGAAGAAGGTGCTTGAAAAACAAATTTTAACTAAAAATAATACATTCTAATCCTTTGTGCTTATATTCTTCTTATCATTCACACACACACACACACACACACACACACACCATTAAACTGTCAACAGAGAAAAGATGCAGAACTGAAATAAAATGAAGCATTTTTGGAGTCTCAGAATTGCAATTCAGGCAACCAAAGTGAAGGGTTTATTTTTTTAAGGGAAAATTTTATACAATGTTTACAAAGAATTTTGATTGTTGTTGGAAGCAGCAAACTAATTTTTGCTAAACAATTGACTGGTAAGTCGGACACAAAGCAAAAGTCCATTATGCAAGTTGTAGCACGTGTTCTAGTGAGTCCTTTGGCCCAGGTCTAAAGTTTGAGGTTCCGGTGGGTAAGAACTCCAGGTGCATCGAATGCTCACTGTGAGGGAACCTGACAAGGATGGAGCTGTCTTATGCTTCGATCTTGAAGACAGTTCTTGGCATTGTTTCTGGGAAAGCATGGCTTAAGGCACTCAACACGTGTGTCTACCACATTGTCACCATCCCCATTTTCTATGTCCCACTTATTGCCTGAGCCCTGATCCACGGGACAGGCAGATACCACTCCCCTCTACCCCATGTCACTATGTCCAATATTTTCCTTTTCTTCACAATTGTCCTCTATCCTTTGGTTTATAATGTGAAAACAAAACAAATTAGAAGTGCACAGTGTAGACAGTTTGTACTTCAGTAGGATGATGGAACAGAGGATCCTTTTAAGGGACTGACTGAAAGTTACCAGAGATATGGAAAAAAAAGGACCAACAGACATTAGTTTCCTGTGTGCTGCAGTACTTCCTTTAGTACATCTCTGCATGGTTTAACTATAATATTTCTAGAAATATAAGCATTCATCTCTGGTTGTAATTATTTGATCAAGGAAAATGCCCAAAGCATCTTACACCTTCACTTATGTTTCCCATTCCAGGAGGTTTACACCACTTAGCTTATGAGCCCATTTCAATCTAAACAGGCATATTTCTATTTGAGACTCCCTCAAATATAGCTATATGGCTGAAATATTATTTAAAATAAGGTATTTATATTGTTATATTGTTAAAATATTTATATTGTTTATATCTTTTGGGAGTTTGAGATACTATAGAGGGAAATATTCCAAATGAGAGAAAAGAAGGCTTATTTTCATAATGTTTATTTAAATCTGTTTATATTTTATGATTCTTTGCTGATACCATTCTAAGCCTCACATAACACCAAAATTCAGTGAGAGATTAAAACAAAAATATAACAAAGTAGTGTATGTAAAATCTGGCATTTATGTAATACTTGATTTTCTCAGGTTGTAATAATTTAGTTTTCATATTTAGTTGAAGATATAAATTTATACTGCTTAAGCTAAAATCAGGACCCTGTAAGTCACCTGTTATATATCTAGGAAACAGGATGACCCAGATCTCTTTCCACTCTTATCAGTGAAAAAGAGTTAATAATGGTATCTTCTCTGTAAGGACACTATATGAAGAAATGTGATAATTTATATAATGAGTTTATGACAATGACTGGTATATTGCACATGTTCAATGAATAGTAACCAGTTTATTATAAACCAAAAATATGGTAGAGGACAAAGGCCAAGCCAGGGTTTAAAGATGAATACAAAAGAATAAAGGCTTCTGTCATTCAGATGGTAATATCAGAGGTGACTGGAGAATAATACAGTTTGTTCTCCAGTTCAAAGACATACTTAGAGTTCTCTTTATATATATATATTTTATAAAATATGTTTGTGTGCAATATGTAAAAAGATTCAGATCAGTTTTGTATATTTCATATTTGTGTATATAATATTTATATGCCCAATATTGTCATTGCAGATCAGAGATAAGCATCAAATTCTTTATATATACTAACAATGCCTCTAAATTAGCTACAATACAGCAGAACCAGACATTATTCCTTCATCTATCCATTTAAAATTTTTTTCATGTTTATTTATTTACTTTGAGAGAGAGAGGGAGCAGGGGAGGGACCAAGAGAGAATCCTAAGGAGGCTTCCCACTGTCAACACAGAGGGCAATGCAAGGCTCTGTCTCATGAACCTTTAGACAAGGACTTCAGCCAAAATCAAGTAAGAGACGTAACCAACTGAGCTACCCAGGTGCCCTAGTACTTTATCCTTTTTTAAATCAAGTTACATGGACATGAATTCGTGGTTCATTAATTTATTGATTCAATAATCATATTTAATTCTTTTATATTTCACCTTTTGTCCTTTGTGACTTCTTATTTTACATCTTTACACAACTGTCCTTGGGGTTCACTATATATCACACTGTATGGGACAGATAAATCAGACAAAAATGCCATCACGTAGGGAAGTACCACCTAGTAAGTCAGACAACAGGAATAGATTAACCATACTTTAAGACAGAATTAAAAAAATGATCCAATCCATCTCATAATAGACAGAATATGACATTAAGTTGCCTCATCACTTAATTTATAATTAAAGAAATGCAAAACAAAATATCGGGATAGGTCACAGATTCAAAGAAAGGATCTCAGGGACCCGAGCTTACGGACCCATCACTGTCATGTCTCTTCCTCTCTGGGGCATCCTCTCATGTCTGTCTGCTTCTATTCTCCTCTGTACCCAAGCTCTCCTAATGTAGACAAGCATTGTTTCCACAAAGCTATGGAAGATGATGACCACATGTGATGTGATCTCCTTCCAGAAAGGAGCTCTTTCACACTAACTCTAGCATAAAATATGAAGATTTTTTCCCTCAGTTTTTAATATCTATAGTGAAAGATCAGGGGAGGGATTTAGTAGAATTTTGTTATTATTGGTCTCATTCAAACTCTACAGACAAGTAAGGATTTCCTCAAAGGAAAATGATGCACTGTTTTCAAAAAATGAAACTGTTGCTGGAAAATGATCTCCAGTTCCCTTTATTCATGCTTAGGGAAGTGAGAGCTAGGAGGCTTTTGACCAGACTCACAATAAAGAAAATGATTAAAACAGGCCTTAAAAGATGAAGAAGCAGTTTGAAAATTAGAATTTTACTTGATTTTTTCAGCATTTTTATTATACTTGTCTATTAGGCTCTCCATAAAGGTAAAGACCATACTTAAAAAATAACTCCCTTTATCCTGTTAATACCTAACAGATATAGCTTACTGAATGCTTTTGAAATGAGAGAGCTTTCAAGCTTCCATGATCTTTCTTCTCTTGATCTTCTCCATCTTGCAGGCAGAGGTTCTTGGCATATCCAGTCCTCACTGGGGTTTCCTCTTAATTCATATATATTAACAATTCAAAGAAACCCTCGGCCTCACTAATTACATTCTGTAACATCGTTTGCTGCTATTTCCTGATTTCCATTGGTAGAATGTAAGTTATATGAACATTATGTCTTCTATATGATTCTGATGTTTACTGAATATACCAGACATTAAAATATTTTCTGCTTGATTACTTGAGCTATCCTTTAGAAATTCATTCAACACTTTCTTAAGGTCATTTGAAATTCTATCTAATGATGCTGCATGTTATTCATTGCCATGATACAATAACATCTCTCTCTTTAATTGCCTCCTATGCTGATCCCAGCAAGATAATACTTCATTTGCTTATGACTCTCACTTCAAGAGTGGACCCTAGAAGAGAATAAACTAATTTGATTCTCCTCTTGGAGGGTTAGAAAAAAAGAAAAAAAGATGTAGCCCTATTTTAACCGTTAGAATATAACCCTATGTATCCTCAGTATGGAATGTGAAATAGAACAAAATCTACATAGAGTATGAATTCTGAATGAAGTAGCAAAATGAGTAAGAATATCCATGTCTAGGATCCTTATATATTAGTCTTTTCAGAAAGTTCCGTTACCTGCTGTTTAAAGTCAGAATGTTCAGACATTAGCTAGTATCCCACTACAAGAAATAGAAATAATAAGCATATAGTCATAAATCTATCATCAATTTTGAATTTTTGTGCTTCCACTTAAACAACATTGGCAATCAAGGATCATGTGACATTTTGTTTTCTCTATAAAAGTAATTCCTCATTGATCTTTTACAATCCAGAGTTGGACTCCTCAGTTTAGCACCTGGGGCAATGTGATTTTCCTCTGACTCACACACCAAACACATTGAACCTGGCTTCTTGTTGCCATGTCTCCTTACCACTACGAAAGTCATCATTCATGGTCATAGTTACAATCTTTCATTTAAGTATTCTGCCTCTCTTTCCCTCGTTGGTTTGATTAAGTATTTCTTGAGAAAACCTAAGTATTTTATTTTATTTTTTGATTTCATGGTGCCTCCATACTACTTGGCACATAGTAGATCCTGAATAAGATTTTTTTAAATGGGTTATCCCTTCTAATATAAAGAAAATATCATTCCCCAGCAATGACACGTTGCACCCAAAATCGCTTGCGCAAGGCAGCCTGGATCTGCCGGGATTTGAGACTGTAGACGAGAGGGTTGAGCAGTGGTGTCATGAGGAGGTAGGCATTACTCATGGTGGTATATAGAATGGGAGAAGTGTCTGGGGTATAACGATGCAGCACTGCCAAGCTGATGAGGGGCAGGTAAAACACAAGCACCGTGCATAGGTGACAGGCACAGGTGTGAAGTGATCTCCAGTTTCTATCTTGAGTCTCTAGCTTCCTAATAGTGTCCACGATCTTCACGTATGAAGCTAAGATGAAGACAGCATCCACTGCAAATGTGCAGAGAACAAAAACCAATCCATAGGCACTGCTGAAAGTAACATCCCCACAGGCTAAGTTCAGCATATCTGGGTAGTAGCAATATGAGTGTGAGAGGATATTGGTCCCACAGAAAGAAAAAGCCCTCAGGAAAAAAGGCAGCGGAGCCAGCAGAGTGGCCCCTCGTATGAGGGCAGCCCCACTGAAGCAAGCAACGGTGTAGCGGGTAAGGATCTTGGTATAGTTTAACGGAGCACAGATAGCTACCAAACGGTCAAAAGCCATGGCCACCAGGACACCTGATTCCACCGAGGAGAGGGTGTGGATGAAGAACATCTGGGTTAGGCAGGCATCAAGGCCGATGTCGTGGACATCAAACCAGAAGATCGCCAAGACACTAGGCATTGTTGACAATGAAAGGCCTAGGTCAGTAAGGGCTAGCATAGCCAAAAAATAGAACTGAGGTTCATGAAGGCTCTGCTCTGCTCTAACTAGGATAAGAAGAAGAGCATTACCCACTAGGGCAATGAGATACAAGACACAGAAGGGGATGGAGATCCATATATGTGCAGCCTCCAGACCAGGAATGCTGATAAAGGAGAAAGTGAGCCAATTAAAGGCAGTGTTATTAAAAGCCAACATGATAAGAGGCACATAGGACTGTAGTCCAGGATACTTGCAAACCTATAAAGGAGAAACCATGTGTCAGGAAATTTGAAAGCCAAATTTAAAGAGAATAGGTTATTAATGCACAGAATATAAAATTAAAATATGGAAAAATGAAAACTGAGCTTCTATTTTTAGCTTCATAACTATTTGTTTTGATATGTGGATGACAACTAAGTACATGAAAAGATGTAGAACATCAGTATTTATTAGGTGAATGTAAATAAATACAATAAGATCCATTAGACTGGCTAGAATTTAAAAGACTGAAAATGCCATGTGTTGATGAAGGTATGACTAACTGGAACTCTCATTCATGGAATGTAAGTGGTACAACTTCTTTGCAATACCGTTCGGCAGGTTCTTATAAAGGTCCACACATCCTTATCACATAGTTAACATTTCCCAGAAATTTCACTCTTAAAAGTTGGTCCAAGAGAAAGAAAAACCCGTGTCCATAGAAACACCTGTACACATTTATCTATAACAGTTTTATTCATACTAGCAAAAACAAAAAACCCAGAAAGAAACCAAGTATACAACCACTGTTGAATGGATAAACAAACTGTGACAAATCCATACAATTTAAATCAAAGAGTGGGTGTCTTGGTGGCTCAGTTGGTTGAGTGTCTGACTCTTGATTTTGCCTCAGGCCATGATCTCACGGTTTATGAGTTTGAACCCTATGTCAGGCTCTGCAGTAACAGCGTGGAGCCTGCTTGTGATTTTCTCTCTCCCTCTCCCTCTCAAAATAAATAAATAAATACACTTTTTTTTTAAAAAAAGGAAGAAATTACTGATAGATGCAACAGAATGAATGGATCTCTTATGCTATACGAAAGAAAGCAAACATAAAAGATCAAATGCCATATGACTTCATTTATATGAAATTCCAGAAAAGACAATACCATAGTGATAGTTGATCAGAGGTTTGAGAGATGAACAGGGAGTATGAGGAGATTGGGTGCAAATAGGCAGAACTCTCTTTTTGGGAGATGAAAATGTCCCATGCCGGGGCACCTGGGTGGCTCAGTAAGTTGAGCATCTGACTTTGGCTCAGGTCATGATCTCACGGTTCGTGAGTTTGATCTCTGTGTCAGGTTCTGTGCTGACAGCTCAGAGCCTGGAGCCTGTGTCTCCTTCTCTCTCTGCCCCTCCCCTGCTCTCTCTCTCACACTCTCTCTCTCCACAGTGAAAAAACATTAAATTTTTTTTAAGGAAAATGTCCCATACTATGGCTAACATACTGATTGAATGACCTTATATATTTTTTAATTCATGAAATTGTGCTATTAAAATTGGCAAATTTTATTTTAGGTAGTTTCCACCTCGATAAAGCTAACCAAAAATATAGGACTTTTGTCTGAGGAATGACTTTTTAATTATTCAAAATCTTTAGTTCATCAAAATGTATCTCTTCAGGATATCTTCTGCAAATCCTTCCTTTCAACTCAGTTATAAAGAAACTGTCACTGTAGTTTGTGAAATAACTTGACTCCACTACCAGAAATTTATTGTATCTGGGACGAGTGCCAAGTTATGCTTTTTACACATTCACCTATTTCTCTCTGATCTAAATGGTATACATCCACACTGGAAAAAGTAAAAAGTTCTATGCCCTCTTTTAATATTTTTGTCAATAGTGTCTTTTTCACTTTCTCTCCATTTTAAAGAGCTGCTAACACCCTACATGCACCCTACGTCCCTTAGAAATCTAAAGGTAGCTTTGAGCAAAAGTCATAGCTCCTCTATTTCAAATGGATTTACTTATCTGCTCCTCTTCTTTTCTGATTTATATGAAATTTATGGACAATTTGAGTACTCTCAAGGCTTCAGTTAACTTCCAAATATTCATACCCACATACCTTTTCTGAATATATATTCAGCTGACCCATAGATATCTCTACCCATATGCTTCAGAAGAAATTCAAATATGTACCCTAAGCATAAGGGCTAACGTAATCCTTATCAATGCTTACAACTTTTTCTTGTGCTTTCTTCAGAAATATCTCTCTTTCTTACAATCTCTCTTTCTTACGTACCTCATGAACTTCTCTTCAGCCTTAAATATTAATCTCAAATTTATCTCATCTAGAAAATATTCCCGAATCCCTTCCAAAATAATTGAACAAATTTTCTCTTTAGTACCCTTTAATGCTTCTATCATGATACCTATAAACTTTTGAATTTTTGATTGTTTTTCTGCCCTGTCAATTAATCTGCAAGTACTTGAGATTCCAAGTTTATTTCTCTGAGAATTTTTTTCCTGAAAAACCTTATGTATTATGATAAATAACTTGTATAAGTAAATGGCTGACTTGATTCATAATGATTGAGGTAAGTTGCTTGATTTCACTAAATTTCAGGGTGTTTTTCAGTAAATTTGTATTAATGACCCTATTTTAAATAATGCTGTGAGGATTACTTGTATGAGATAGAGCAAAAGCACACTGCACCCTCACTGCCTGAAACTTACCAATCAGCATTTGTTTCTTGGCCTTTATCAAACTCAATTCAATACAAATGTATGTCTAAGTGAATTGTAAACATTACAAAAATCCCTATTAATTTCGCTAGAACACACACTGATCATTAGGAAATATTAAAGTACTGCTACAAAATAATATGCTCTCACATTATTTTAGTGTAAGATTTCATATGAAAACCATAAACAGATTTTATTAAAGATTAAAGCATATGACAGAAGTGATATGTATCTATAAATTGTTATATATACATATGTCAGTCTATCTATCTAATATATCTATCAAATCTCTTCCATGTGCTATTTGTATCTTTGAAGGTATTGTAAAAAAAAAAAAAGGTAATGTCATAGTTGATCAAACCAATATTCCAGATCAATAAGAGAAGCTTGAATATGTGTTGGAGAAAGAAAGGATGCAACAGAAACAGAGATATAGAGGCGGAAAAAGGCAGAGGGAAAGAAAAAGGGAAGAAAGACACAGGAAGACAGGGACGAAAGAAGAAAGAGAATTTTAGAAAAAACTATTAAAGAACAGCTGATACCTGGCCCATCTTCATATACTAGTGGTGAAGTCAATATATATTTCCTGAATCCTAGTACTTAAATTGCTATAAGAAACAAACTAAATAATGAATATAAATATTAATTCATCTAAAAATATATGAATATTAAGTGCATTATATATGTGTGTGTATTTTTCCCTCAAAGTCCAACCAAAAGCTGTGTTCTTACACAAATTTCTAAATACGTTACACTTTGTTTTACTAAAGGCTCTATCTTAAACATGCATACATGAGAAATGCCCCTGGTAGCAGTGGGCTAGAAACACATAACACATTTGGTTATCAAAATATCCTGCACTTACACATAATCACATACATAAACTTACTCATTCACATACATGTATATATATGCATGCATCTTAGTTACTAGCATAAAAGCTTCTTGTTTTAGCATAACTCCAGCTTCAAACAACAATCTGAATACAATTCATTTGATTCCAGCTCACTGGCCATGCTTTTTTGATTATTATTTTTACATATAGATATATCATATAAATATATATTATTTATAATATTTTATACAGGTAAATATGATAATATAAATCATTATACAAATGTATATTTAAATAGATATGCATTTACACTGTAACTATAATCACATATTATTATCTGTTATATATGAATACAAAAAATTTTTTTTGGTTAAAGAAAAGATCGGCTTGGGGTGCCTGAGTGGCTCGGTCGGTTAAACATCTGACTGTTGATATCACCTCGGACCATGATTGCATGGTCGTGGGTCTGAGCTCTGCATGGGGCTCTGTTTTGACGGTGGGGAGCCTGCCTGGTATTCTCTCTTCCTCTCTCTCTGCCTTTCCCTAGCTCATGCTTTCTCTCTCTCTCTCAAAAAATAAAGAAACAAATTTTTCTTAAAATAAGAAAAGATCTAGTGCTAAATCCATTCTTACGTTAGCTGCTGAAAGGAAAATTTTATTTTATCTGCTTCCTCTTTGAAGTTACACTATGTCATTTTATGTTATACTATGGCATGTTATGTTATATCATGTCATGTCATGTCTTGTTATGTCATACTACCTGATATCAATTATGCACATTTAAACAAGAACGTTGTTTGTCAGGTATCGTTCTAAGCACTGGAGACTAAAGTAAAACAGCATTATGAAAGAAACTAAATTGATATGGTTTAAAAATTGGCTTTGTCTTTTCCCCCTTAAGTAATCTGGAGGGTCTTTTAATCTTTCTGAGAACTAGTATTCCTTATAGTCAAGATCTGGGTAATCATACCTTTCTTCGTGAATGTTTAGAAAGATTAAACAGGAAACAGTAAAAGCACTTATTATAATGCTGACAGAATTGAAAAACAAAACTTACAAAAGTTACTGTGTAGGACTGTGCTGAGGTCTGATTGAGAGGTATTTAACAAATATACATCCATATCTACATCACTCCGTATACATTTTAACTTGGGGATACTGCAGATGGTTTCGATGATCAGTTGGATTTAAGGAGAATTCTAAAGACGCATCCATTGGGGAAAAGCAAATATGTTTCCTGTGCAAAGGAACAACATTCCTTGCGTAATTCTGCAAAACTACGGTGACGTTACAGAGAACTGAGATCAGGAATATTATGGCAGCTTGGTATTATCAGCATAGGGTTGAAGTTGCAGATCAACTAGTCTCTAAATATTAGCAGAATAGCTCTTCACTCAGGTCAAGTTTATATTTTATCTGAACACCTAAGTTGGGTTTTAAATGGTCATTTTCCTAAAACACAAATCCTCACCTTCAAACTTATAAAGATGACTATTAATACCAGTGAGCATGAACTCAACATATAGATTGTGGACAGCTCTTTTGCTAAGGAGGTGGGGAGAAAAACTCCAAAATTTGCAAAAGCATTTGATATCCTCCATGATTTAGCACCTAAAATCAGAACATGCCGATTTAGTCAAATCTAATGCACGTTGTGAAATATATTCATGAGACATAGGTTTCAGGTTCCAGGGAAAGCTATCAAATCAAGAAATGCAGTCCATGTAATTTGGGAATCTAATACTAGCTGTGTAATCATAATATACACAGAGAACATTTACAAATACTCTTTAAATTGGTCATGACTACACCAGTTAGTACTTAGAAGAAAACACAGATGAAATTAAACCAAATCTTTAGCTTTGAAAATGTACAGTTTATCAAATGCAAGCTTCTCCAAATAATTTAATCCTCCAAAATCACATAACCTAATTCAACACTAGTCATTCCTGTTGGTGCCTTTACCCTGGAAAACATTATTATTATATCAGTTTACTTGAAAGAACATTATAACCAGTTTAGTTGAAAGGACATTTACAATGGTAGTTGTGATCATTTATCTCTGAAATACTTCACTTACTACACAGCGAGTGGCCTTTTCACTTTCCTGTGTGTCTGTTGGCAGGACTGTCCCTCCCTGGAAGAAACAAAACTCCACAGCTCCGTGTGAGGAAGCAGAGTTTTCCTTCAAGGGCTTGGTGGTTTAATGGTAGTTGACAAGCCAGTGAGAGAGGGTCTCCCAGGTGCCTGGAGAGCTCTGCTGAGATTTAAAAATCACTGTGGGCTCCCATCCCACAGCTAAGAAACTTAAATGTACTTTCACCCCAAGGGATCTGAGAAAGGAGGGAGCATCTTTTAGATATTATATACCATAGAGCATCTTTCTGTACTGGAGAAATCAAACCCTTTCATTTTATTGGAAGAAGGATTCTGAGCAATTTCTTCCTTTGTTGTATGAAAAGCAGCTGGAGTGAGAACATGTAAATCAGAACTGTGTTTAAACAAGATTGGCTGTTTAGGAAGTGTTAAGCTTCTTATCAAAGAAAATAATAACTACTTAAAAGTATTTAATACAGGGGCTCCTGGGTGGTTCAGCAGGTTAAGTGTCTGACTCTTGATCTCAGCTGAGGTCATGAGTTTAAGCCCTACATTGGGCTCCATTATGGGCATGAAGCCTCCTTAAAAAAAATAAATGGATAAAAGATATAATATTGCACAATAAGAATGTAATACATTAACCACCTCTCTGATTTTTAGACTGCTTATATTTCACAAATATGAATAATTATACCATCTTACATATAATTTTGTGTATTGCTATAGGAGATGCTCAAGGGAAATTGCTAGACCAAAGTATATCTGTTTAGCATATTTAATTCCTATTTAGCTTCCTTTAAAAAATGTTCAATAAACATAACATCCAGAGAAGTATTTTCTTTTCTTTCACACTGGCCAATCTCTTAAATTTCCTAACATACTAGACCAAAGGGGAGAAAAAAAAAATCTGTATTTCTATTCCTTTAACCTGTATTCTTATATTATTAATAAGATATGATCTTTGTTACGTATTATTGGATATGTGTGCAAATTCTTTGGTAAATTGCTTAAATAGGTATTTAAGAATATTCTAATAGATAATTTTAGAGTCCCTCTTATCTCAGTTCTATCTTTATATCTAAAATAAAGGCAAGCTAAGGGGCGCCTGGGTGGCTTAGTCGGTTAAGCGTCTGACTTTCGCTTGGGTCATGATCTCACGGTTTGTGGGTCAACCCCGCGTCGGGCTCTGTGCTGACTGCCAGCTCAGGGCCTGGAGCCTGTTTCAGTCTGGGACTCCCACTCTCTCTGACCCTCCCCTGCTCACTCTGTCTGTCTGTCTCTCTCTCTTTCTCTCTCTCTCCTAGAAATAAATAAAAAACATTAAAAAAAAAAAAGGAGCATCTTTAAAAAAAATAAAATAAAATAAAATAAAATAAAATAAAATAAAATAAAGGCAAGCTAATTATTTTTCAGAAAATTTGAGACCATGAAGGTGCTTGGTTAGGGATCATCATTAAATCCAAACTTATAAACAAGGACCCCATTCACGGTCACCCTCAAAATCTTTTCATCTCTTTCTATTCTTGTCCTGATTATACCTCCACTGTGTCAAAATATTTGCATCTAAGATCATTCTAGGTAATATTACATAGTAAAACTCAAATTTTTCAGAATCACATTTTTCAGATAAAATTTCTACTAATATATGAACTGACTGATACAGATATGGGAGTACTAGATAATATCTTCATAAACTATTCTACGTTTCTCTGTAAAATTTTTGTCTCCTTATTTGCGCTAGCAACCTATTCTTTTTAGAGAGAGAGAGAGAGAAACAGAGACAGAGAGCATAAGCAGGGGAGGGTCAGAGAGAGAGGGAGATACAGAATCTGAAACAGGCTCCAGGCTCTGAGCTAGCTGTCAGCACAGAGCCCGATGTGGGGCTCGAACCCACTAATGGTGAGATCATGAGCTGAGCCGAAGTCAGACGCTTAACCGATCGAGCCACCCAGTCACTCCCAACTAGCAACCTATTCTAACAATATAGCCTGAATTCCTTTTGGAACCTTCCTTAAACAAGTCACAAGTTCACATTTTACTTCCTTTTTATTTTAGGGCACTTCTCAAATAGACAATTCTTCACATTAAGACTTTCTCAAAGAGGCCAACCAAAGTCATTATAAATTATATTTGATATAAATATCCCATTTGAAAAGACAGGCACACTGATGAGTAATTTAGCACAGCTACAGGTAAAGTGCATAATCTGTCATGGAGAGGAAAATACTTGGATGACACAAATCAATACATGCCTGATAATGTTTGGGAAATTAAATTGTTCTTGGACCTTGTGTCTTGGGTCCTTAGTATAATTACTGGCTATCTAAATGGCAGATTTAATAAATATGCAATTCCTGGCAGATAGAACATGAAAAGAAGAGCTCTCTCCCCTGACCGGATTCTCAAGGCAAAAGGAACAGGGCTGAAACAAGTTCTCCTAAAGCTTTTGGTAGGTCATGCAAGGCCAAATTGCTCCTTTAAGTCTACTGTACTGTGGAGGCCTTCTGTTTTCATCAGTCCTTGGAGCCATCTCAAGGACAGACTTATCCGTTGTGGATTTGCCTTTGTTCATACGAAACTGCTTAAACACACAAATTAGTAATAACAACAGAAAGACAAACAAAAGTATGTCTATTAATAAGGCAAATTAGCACCAAGGGAAACAAATTTGCACCAACCAAATCAAATGTGAAAAGACTGCGTTAAAGCAAGTGTTCCTTATTCATAATAAAACATAATCTCAGTATTTTGAAACTCAGTGTGAAGAAGTTGGAGACCAGGCACAATATGAGGTTTACCTCATGTGTCTTAGAGATCTCCAAGCAGGAGATTCTTCTTCTTCTTCTTTTCTTTTTTTTTTTTTTCTTGAATGCGGCTGGGTTTTATTTTATTTTATTTTTTTTGTGTTTTCTGAAAGATATATATAATTTTACTTTTTCCCAATGTCTTCACTCTTATTTATTTATTTATTTATTTATTTTTCTTACAAATAGTTTATTGTCAAGTTGGTTTCCATGTAACACCCAGTGTTCATCCCCACAAGTGCCCTCCTCCATGCCATCTCTCCCCTCCCCCCCAACATCCAACAGTCCTCGGTTTGTTTCTCAGCATTCTAGAGTCTCTCATGGTTTGCCTGTCTCCCTTTCCCCCACCATTTCCCCCCTTCTTCTCCCTGGTCTTCAGTTAAGTCCTCCTAATCCTCCTATACGTGCCAACATATGATATTTGTCCTTCTCTGCCTGACTGATTTCACTAAGCATAACACCCTCAAGGTCCACCCATGTTGCTATACATGGCCAGATTTCATTGTTTCTCATTGCTATTCCATGGTATAGATAAACCACATCTTCTTGATCCATTCGTCCGTTGATAGACACTTAGGCTCTTTCCATGATTTAGCTATTGTTGAGAGTTCTGCTATGAATATTGGGGTACATGTGCTCCTATGCATCAGCATTTCTGTAAATTCCTAGCAGGGCTATTGCTGGGTCATAGGGGATTTCTAGTGTTATTTTCCTGAGGAACCTCCACACTGTTTTCCAGAGGGACTGTACCAGTTTGCATTCTCACCAACAGTGTAGTAGAGTGCCCGTTTCTCCAGATCCTCGCCAGCATCTAGAGTTCTCTGATTTGCTCATTTTAGCCACTCTGGCTGGCGTGGGGAGGTGTCTCAATGTGGTTTTGATTTGTATTTCCCTGATGAGGAGGGATGCTGAGCATCGTTTCATGTGTCTGTTGGCCATCTGGATGTCCTCTTTGGAGAAGTGTCTGTTCATGTCTTCTGTCCAATTCTTCACCGGGTTGTTTGTTTTTCCGGTGTGGAGTTTGGTGAGTTCCTTATAGATTTTGGATATTAACCCTTTATCTGATATGTCATTTGCAACTATCTTTTCCCATTCTGTTGGTTGCCTATTAGTTTTGTGGGTTGTTTCCTTGGCTGTGCAGAAGCTTTTAATCTTGATGAGGTCCCAATTGTTTATTTTTGCTCTTGATTTCCTTGCTTTGGGGGATGTGTCAATTAAGAAGTTGCTGCGGTGGAAGTCAAGGAGATTGTTTTCTTCCAAGTAAGGGATTCTTGAGCTATGGAGTCTTGAGCCATGGTAGGAAAACAAGTATAAATTAGATCCATAATTTATTAATTGAACTAAGAGAGAACACTACTTTGACATATTTCTAGTAGTACTTCAGAAGAAGGTGGTCAGCTTGGTATATTTACAGTGTTTTGGGATCTGGACCCAGGATCTGAGATATCTTTTTGAAAGTGGGAACTTAATGGCAATATATAAATTTTATGGCATAATAGTTTAGGGTGGGAATAATGTGGTAGGAAAAGTGAAAGCAGTCTTGATAAACAAACTGTTGTTTGATAAATGACCTAAGCTGTTTGTCTGTGTCAGCAATCTATTTCTGTCAGATAATTTCCATTTGCCCAGAGGAGCATATTGATTATTTGAATAAATTTATTTTCAAGAATTTACTAAAGCAAAGGATGGGTTTATTTGCTGTTTTACATCTTTAATTCCTTGTGCAAAAATGTTCCTGAACAAAGAAGAGAGTTGACACAAGTATTCTTTGTTCACAGTCTGGAGCTCTGTTGTCAGTCCAGGTGTTCTCAGTTCTGTTTGCCGTTTCACTGATAGCAATAGTGGGAATTTTTACATTTAGTCAAGCCATAGTTAGACGTTGTACGTTAGCTAGTACTCTGGGACTCTACATATTTTTAGTTATTCTTAAAGGCTTCTGAGAGGTTAAATTTATTGATCATGATTCCATAATGCCATTTCATATAGTCATTACTCACAACTACATCTCTAGAATACAGATATAGTCATTAATATATTAATACACAAAGTTGATATTCAATACATACTTTTCGATAAATTGTATATTGCTGGATCTGTCAATACTAATGTAACATTTATTTAATGTCTTCTCTGCGCTGGGCCTTGATATATCTGATAAATCAAGAGGAGAATAAAAAATAAGAAATACTCTTTTTCCTAGACATGATTGAACTTCAATATGAATACCTCATCTAAGAATCTATCCTCACATTTTAGAATCATTTACACAAGACCTCTGGTTCCCATTCCCACATTTAACTTATACTTCTCTCAAAGGTCATAGATCTTCACAACTTTGAAGAAAGGAAACTGCTTTTATTTTAATTTAAGTCACACACAAAAAGTTAATGAGTTAAGGATTATGAATTATAATGTATATTTCAACATGCCTATGTTTAAATAAAAAAATAATAATGACAAAAACATCCAGGAAAATGGCAAGCTACTTTGGATAAGAAATCATTCTCAGTGGTATTTTATTTTATATATATATTAGTGGCTTCAATTTACAGTATTATTATGAATACAGAAAGCCTCAAGATGAGAAGAATCAGTAGAAATAGCTGGCCAACCAACATTTGCACTTACGTGATTTCCATTATGATTGCCTTTCTTCCATAGAAGGTGAAATAAACACTTTTCATCAGAGAAAAGATACTTTACCAATACAAGTCAGGTTTATACAAATTATAACTTTGATGTTATTTTGAAGTGTGCGTATGTGTATATACATACATAGACATATAAACATTTTTATTTTTGAGAGAATATATACACTAATATATGTGTGCATGTGTGTGTGTATATATATATGTACATATATATGTATATATTTTAATGTTTTTATTATTGAGAGACAGAGCATGAGCAGGGGAGGGGCAGAGAGAGGGAGAAACACAGAATCTGAAGGGGGCTCCAGGTTCTGAGCTGTCAGCACAGAGCCCAATGTGGGGCTCGAATTCACAAATCATGAGATCATGACCTGAGCAAAAGTCGGACACTTAACCGACTATACCACCCTGGTGCCCCGAAATATATTTTGATAAATGGAGAACATGCTGGTAACCACGAATTACCTTTGAATCCTAGATTGGCTACCTATTAGTTGTCTGACAAGAAAGTCAATAAGTAAATTTATTTGAATTTTAGTTTCTTTGAAGATAATATGATTTGCTAATTGAAGTGAGGAGACTATATGACTTTTGATGTGAAAAAGTAAATAAAACACACATAAGTGTTTTAAAATTCCCAATCATGTTTCATCATAGCTAGGGTCTACTGCTATTCCCATGGTATATTCTAGCTGAATTTGTGGAAATTTGGCCACTCCTGTAAATGCCATTGAATTTGTGGGTCCATATTTTTATGTGAAACTACATGACTGAAAAAGGCCTTTGATATGCAGTTATGTGTAAGGTGCCTGGTGTGTGTACGGATACAGTGTGGGATGATGATGGGAAAGGTTATTTAATTTATAATTTCAGAATTCCAAGGTAATTTCTACATGTATACACAGGGTTTCACATCTGAAATATACAGTGTAAGTGGAACAATAGTAGAATTCAAACAGATGCCTGCAAAACAATTAACTTTTGAAAAAATTTCAAAATATATATATTTAAAAAAAATTTTTAAACATCTATTTAGTTTTTAGAGACAGAGAGAGATAGATCATGAGCAGGGGAGGGGCAGAGAGAGAGGGACACAGAATCTGAAGCAGGCCCCAGTCTCTGAGCTGTCAGCACAGAGCCAGACGCAGAGCTCGAACGCACAAACTGTGAGACCTTGACCTGAGCCGAAGTTGGAGGCTCAACCGACTGAGCATTCCAGGCTCCCCATGAAATTTCAAAATGTATTGTAGAAGACATGAACAATCCCAAAATGTAGATACTACATTTAAAAAAACGAGCTTCAGAGTGAAATGAGATGACACCAAGACTTAATGAGTGGGTTAAAAAAATAATTTAAAGTTTTATTTATTTTTGAGAGACAGAGAGAGACAGAGACAAAGTACATGTGAAAAACGGGCAGAGAGAGAGGGAGACATAGACTCCAAAGCAGGCTCCAGGCTCTGAGCTGTCAGCACAGAGCCTGATGCAGGGCTCGAACTCATGAACCATGAGATCTTTACCTAAGTCAAAGTCAGACGCTTAACCAGCTGAACCATTCAGGCAACCCAACACTTAATGAGTGACTTTCAATTCAACTGATGCAAAAAAGTACCCAGGACTTGGGCTGTTTGTGGATCTTCTAGGAAATAATGAAGAAATGTACTTTAAATCAAGAAGAGTGGCACCTGGTGGCTCAGTCAGCTTACTGTCAGACTATTCATTTTGGCTCAGATCATGATCTCACATTTCATGGGTTCAAGACCTGCATTGGATTCTATGCTGACAATGTGGAGCCTGCTTTGGATTCTATCTCTCCCTCTCTCTCTGTGCTTCCCATGTGTGCACTCTCTCTCTTTCTCTCTCAAAATAAATTAATTAAAGTTTAAAATTAAATCAAGAAGACACTGGGGCTTCCTAGGAGATTATAGCCTCATGAGACAGCTGCATGAATAATAAAGAAGCTCAAATCAAGCCATAGGAATTCTTGATTTTGGACATGGAAGTGAAAGCTGCCCTTGCAGGACTTTAGCAAACACTCTGCCTTGAGATGTCAGGTAAGGGAGAAGATATTGTTTACTTGCATTTGGAAAAGACTAAGAACAAAGAGACTATGGATAAATTAGCGAGTAGAGACACTCTAGCCTGTAATACAAGGAACTACAGGAATATAGAGATGTTTCTTTCTGTGAAAATATCCCTAATTTCTTCCCCTCAGGAACCTGAAACAGTTGGACAATGGTACTGAGCCAAAAAAAAAGTGACTGAGTTTAACGTATTCCTGAACCAGAGAAGTGAACAACTACCCATACCTGTGTTTACACCGACCATGAGATTCAGGCTCATATATAAACATGAACACCCTTTGAAACCAACAAGTATAGACTCTGGACTCTGAAAATGCTTTGCAACACCCATCCATAAGAAAAGGCATGAGAATAAACATGGCACCAGACCCTTAATGTTGGAAGGTGCAATGATTTAAATACACAGAATGAGCTTTATCCAACAAAGAGTGAGTTTTCTGGCCATTCTATGTCCATTCTCTATCCTTTACAACAAAATTCAGGATTAAAAAAATAGTCATAAAGCCTCTGAAGCTAATTCCAATTTTCTTAATTTTTAAAGAGAATGCACAGAAATTTAGTGAATCCCTTGTTAGTATTTCTAAAAGTCTCATCCAAATTGACTTGGATTTATATTTTGAGAAATTCACTAACCTGTCAAATGGAAGCAGACACAAAAGGGCTGGATCTTCCAGCTTCTTATCCTCAATGCCAAGTTAGGTAGTCAGACGTTATAAAAACACTTTTTAAGAAACCATCATTATTTTTTCTGAGAATGTTAATCTGACCAAAGATTAGACTTAAGGGAGAATTCAAATGGGAACAGCTGGGAAATACTCAGGCCACCACAGCTAAGGCCCAGCAGCTCCACCCAGGGAATGAAGATTTAGAAGGGCACGTCTCTAACAAAGGCCCACAAACAATACTGAGGATGACATTGGTGAGTGAGGGCACATGAGGGGCTGGGACAAGGAGTACATGCAAATATTTGTAAGACTTATTGTCATTGTGAGATGACTGCTACAATAGGAAGGGTATAAAAGTATAAATGCAATGTCTATTCAGTTTCTTAAAAACAGAATCTGGAGAGATGTAGACTCTGAAAAATGTGTGCTTTGCTGTCCATGGGAAGGAGATCCAGTGTATCCCAAGATTCAGTGTTTAATTTGGATAAATAAGTTTTGGTAATGAAGATTATGAAAATGGTCTCATCTCTGACATATTGTGCATTATAGCTGAATTTTAAACAAGCTTCTCACTGCTTCAAAGAAGTTGCTAATTGTAATTTCTTAGATATTTATAAAATCTTAAAGCTTAGAGCCAAGCATATGGAGAAAAATAAATATTTATTGAATATTTGGATGAATAAATGACCATACCCATATTGAATTAAATCAATAAAATAGGCGTTGTATAACATTTTGTTATTGCAATTAAAAATGAACCATTTGCCTACACAAGTACATAGTAACTATTCAAAAATATCCCTAGGTCTTTTTAATTAAAATTCAAAACGCTTAGCCTTATAATAAAAACATAGCCCATAAACATGATTTTAAAAAAAAATTAAACAATCTGGGGGCATCTGGGTGGCTCGGTCTCTTTGACTTCGGCTGAGGTAATTATGTCATAGCTCATGAGTTTGAACCCCGCATTGGGCTTTGTGCTGACAGCTCAGAGCCTAGGGCCTACTTCAGATTTTGTGTCTCCCTCTCTCTGTGCCCCTCCCCTGTTTGCACTCTGTCTCTCTCAAAAATAAATAAACATGTAAAAAATTTTAAACAATTTATTCAACAATTTTTAAGTATATAGATCTAATTTTTTTTGTTTTTCTTCATGTTCAATTGAAAAAAACAATACACTTATATTCAACAATGAATTATGAAACAGTGCATATACTTAAAATTTTTCAATCACCAAATACATTCATAAATATAACTAAAATTATGTTTAATGAAAATGAAATGAAAAATACATGCAAAATACAATAATAACCCCCTTATTATACACTAATAATAATTAATATGATTAAATTGAAGCATGGAAATATTATGTCAATTAATGCAAAAGTTTCTAAAGATTTATTTTACTTTTCTATTTTTATTTTATGTTTTTAATGCTTATATATTTTTGAGACAGAGGGTGAGCAGGAGAGAGGCAGAGAAAGAGGGAGATACAGAGCCCACCTTGGGGCTCGAACTCACAAATGGAGAGATCATGACCTGGGTCAGATGCTTAACTGACTGAGCCACCCAGGCACCTCTCTAAAGGTTTATTTTAACTTTCTGCACTCATCTCAATGGAGAAACAATAAGATATTAAAATGTGCCCGTGAACTACAGTTTAAGTAGCTTTGTCTAATATGGATCAAGGTAAAGAAGGCAGTAAGAAATATCCTGGAATGACGTACCACTGTAGTTACAGTAACATGTACAAATATGCATGGATTTTTAAAAGAAATTTATTGGAAGCATATCATATACTTTGGTTTTTTAAATATTTATTTATTATAACAAACATTATATCAATTAAAGGACTTAGAGAAACTACCAATGGCACACTATTTTCCTCATCTTTCCTTCAAAAAGCTACAATATCTAGAGAATTTGATCAAAAAAGCAGGTCTTGTTAGTCTAGAGGCTCAGATGCTCCATATCGGGAAATACCATTCAATCTCACATTAGATACAAATCAGGGTCAGTTTAAAGTAAGATGTATTATGAGTCGTTAAATGTTCAAGTCAAATTTTCACATCTGTGACTGAGTCAAATTTTGTTCTAGGAAAGGCATGCAGCTCTGGCATCATGCAGTCCACCAATGGCACCGCATCCATAGTCTCTACCTTCATGGTGACAGGCATACCAGGGCTGGAAGCTGTGCACATCTGGATCTCCGTACCTTTCGGTGCCATGTTCTTCATTACCTTGGTGGGCAACGTGACCATCATGACAGTTATCTGCAAGGAACAGACCCTCCATGTGCCCATGTTTCTCTTCCTGGCCATGCTAGCTGCCTCGGATCTGGGTCTGTCCCTCTTCACTTTCCCCACAATGCTGGGCATCTTCTGGCTGGATGCTCGAGAGATCCCCTTCTCTGCTTGCTTCACCCAAATGTTTTTTATTCACACCTTCCAGGATTTTGAGTCAGCTGTCATACTGGCAATGGCCTTTGACCGCTATGTGGCCATTTCTCATCCACTGCACTATTCGTCCATTCTCACCAACAGTGTAATTTCCAAGATAGGCTTGGCCATTATAGTGCGAACATTCGCTGTGCAGGTGCCTCTCCCCATCCTCCTGAAGAGGCTGTGCTTCTGTCATGCCAATGTACTATCGCATTCCTACTGCCTGCATCCTGATATTATAAAGCTCTCTTGTTCCAACACCAGGATCAACAGCATCTTTGGACTGTTTGTGGTGCTGTCCACTATGGGACTTGATTTTCTCTTCATCCTCTTTTCATATGTCCGGATATTGAAAACTGTACTCAGCATTGCTTCCTACGGTGGCCGTCTCAAGGCTCTCAACACCTGCATTTCCCACATCTGTGCTGTGATTCTTTTTTTCACACCCATGATCTGCCTGTCTATACTGCACCGCTTCAGCCTCAAACTTCCCTCACATATCTACGTGACCATGGCTAACGTGCATTTTCTCATTCCTCCTGTGATGAATCCTGTTGTGTATGTAGCGAAAACCAAACAGATACGAGATAAAATTCGGAAACTCTTCATCAAAAGAAGGCCGGGAGAATCCCAAGTCACATTTATAACATAAATGAGCACTATCCTAAGAGAAAGAATGCTGACACTCTAAATGCCCAACAAGATTCTGTTTGACTGACTTCTGAATTATACAGTATATTGGTTTGGCTAACTTTAAAAACTGTTTCTATTCTATGATTTGAACAAATGTACCTTGGACGATAAAACTTATTCAGAAAAATCTGAAATAGTGAACTATTTGCATTATTTCTTTGTCCAATAGTTCCTATATTTTAGTCAGAAAAGGTTATAGTCTTATAGTTCATCTTGGACATAACGAATAAATACCTTTGACATGGTGTTAACTTTTTAGTGAATACCTACTTTATCCTTGATTTTCTGAGGAGATGGAGAACCATTATGATTAAGCAAAGTTATTGCCTGCCTAGTGCTTTGTTTGCTTGATGATACTGTTGTTGAAGTAGGGAGTAACAGGAAAGTAGCAAACAAGTGAATATCTAATATTGGTATTAAAAAAAACCTATAAAATAATAAAATTTACAGTACCAAGAGTCTCTACCTATATTGGACATACCAAATTTCTCTTGCCAGACTCTAAAAATCATCATCATTTGGAAAAAAGTATAATGTTTAACTCCAGTAGGTCAATCTGTGGTATCGTATTCTGTCTTTCAAGCATGTTCACTCCTTGACTTCACCGCATCTGGACTTTGGGCTTGAGATCTTTAGTCCTAAATCCCTCACCTTCTCTAAGTCCATGACAGCCATCATTTTGTCATTGACTTCCATATTCATTATGGGCCACACGTACTCCAGGACTAGCTCCATCAGCATTCATTCTTTTTTTCAAACACTTTTCAACTGTAAACTTAACTTTGGCATCAATTTAAATATTCTGTATTTTTTTCTTACAAATAGTTAATTGTCAAATTGGTTTCCATATGACACCCAGTGCTCATCCCCACAAGTGCCCTCCTCCATCCCCATCTACCCTCACCCCCCACATCCATCAGTCCTCAGTTTGTTTCTCAGCATTCAAGAGTCTCTCATGGTTTGCCTCTCTCCCTTTCCCCCACCATTTCCCCCCTTCTTCTCCCTGTTAAGTTCCTCCTAATCCTCCTATACGTGCCAACATATGATATTTGTCCTTCTCTGCCTGACTGATTTCGCTAAGCATAACAGCCTCAAGGTCCATCCATGTTGCTACACATGGCAGGTTTCATTGTTTCTCATTGCTATGTAGTATTCCATGATATAGATAAACCACATCTTCTTGATCCATTCGTCTGCTGATGGACACTTAGGCTCTTTCCATGTTTTAGCTATTTTTGAGAGTGCTGCTATGAATATTGGGGTACATGTGCTCCTATGCATCAGCATTTCTGTATCCCTTGGGTAAATTCCTAGAATATTTTGTATTTTCTACTCTTTCACTTGTGCTTTTGAGTTCTCCCTAAGAGTTTTCGCACTGTAATGGCTATGAATTAATTTCCTTCTATTCATTGGTTTTTCAGTTTTTGAAACTCTTGGTGGCATTTTTCATTATCTACAGTTGCCATTTCAAATATCTGCAGCTTTCTTCCAGTCGCTTATGCTTCCTACCAGACCCTTTCTTCACTTTCACATACATATGACAATCTATATCTAGACATGCCATCAAAATTCTTCCTTCCAATATTAGGGAAAGAATATGACCTCCTTTATTCAAAGATGGTCAAACCATGTCCATCTCTAAATGTGTTTCTTTTTTTTCTTAACTAGTTTATTTTCAAGTTGCTTTCCATATAACACCCTGTGCTCATCCCAACTAAATGTGTTTCTTTTAATGTTATCTGAGACACTCTGTTTTGCCACCTCACTCTCTTTTCCCTTCTATTTATTATTATGATTATGATTTTTATGAAAAGTTCTAGCCTGAAAAAGATGCAAACAATAATACAACAAACATACAGATACCATAGAATTTCTAATTGGTTCTACTGAATTATAATATTTTGCCTCAGTTGAATCAGAATTTTTGAAGTAAAATAAATTACAGTAAAGCAAAATTTCTTTGTATCTCGCTGAATCATAGATGTCAACTCAATATCCAAAAGTAATCACACAATATGACTCTGTTGCTCTTCTTTCTTTTCCATGTTTTATTCTGTTACACATATGTGTATATAACAAACATACACATAAGTATATGTGGTAAGCATATATGTGCTTGATAGCACTGTTTTAAATGTTTTCCAAAAAAACCCACTAGATTTTCTTTGTCACAAGTGTATGGTTTTGAGATTTACCCGTATAGTTACATGTTATTCAAATATATTTACTTTCACCGATGTAAAAATTCCTGTGTTTAGGAGATAAAAAGGAGCTCCTGAGATTCAGTTCCACCAGATAATTCTGCCTCTTGCTTGCCTACATATTACTATTACTAGGTTTGAAGGGATTTCTAGAATTCTGCAAATACTTCCCATATCCATAATGTCCACAGACATGTAAGAAAACTTCTGGAATAATTTCATTATTCCTGCTATCCTTATTTATATGAGACTCTTATTTCATCCCTTGACTTCAATTCAACAAAGTTCACTTCAATAAAATTTCTTTTGACATATATTTCAACAAAATTTTTAACCTCACTCATCTATCTTTTTTCCCCCTGGTAGTAGGCTGAATATTGGTCCACCAAAGAATCTGACATCTTAACCTGTGAATGAATGTTATACTATATAGCAAAAGAAACTTTGTAGAAGTGTTCAAGTTACAGATCTTAAGATGAGACGATTATCCTGAATTTTCTGAGTGGGCCTGATGCAGTCACCAGGTCCCTGTAAGAGGGAGACAGGAGGTCAGAGAGGAAACAAGACCCTATATTGACGGTTTTGAAGATAGAGAACTGAGTCCACCGACCAAGGAATGCAGACCAAATGGAAAAGGCAAAACAACTATGGAACAAGATTGTTCTTCATAGCCTCCAGAAAGAACTTGACCTATAGACACCTTGATTTTAGCCTGACAAAAACCATTTCATATGTTTAATCTCCAGAACTGTAAAAAAACAATATTGTGGTGTTTTTTTAATGTCTTTATTTTGAGAAACAGAGAGTGATCAGGGGAGAGACAGAGAGAGAGGCAGACACAGAATCTGAAGCAGGCTCCAAGCTCTGAGCTGTCAGCACAGAGCCCAACACGGGGCTCGAACTCACAGAGTTCATGACCTGAGCTGAAGTCAGACGCTTAACCAACTGAGCCACCCAGGCACCCCCAATATTGTGGTGTTTTAAGCCTCTGTGGTAATTTGGTATATGTGGTAATTTGTCATAGCACCAATAGGAAATTAATACAGCAGTCTTACCAAGCATGAATTTATCATGTTTCCTTAATTTAGAATGCTTAGCAATGTATTTTTCTAGTGACTCCTTTTCCACTAACTGCTTTGCAGCAGTCGATTAAATTATTTAAGTCTCTCATTTCGTAAAATAAGCTCTTACTAAACACACGTGTAGGTACTCGTCTATTTTTCCGTTTGGCTCATAAATAAGCTACTTGAAAAAATATGCAATGTCTTAATTTTCTCCCTTTTGCCAAATTTAAACACATATTATAGTGGAATATAAAGCACATATAGAGAGTTGCATTGAAATAAATGTGAAATTCAACAAATTTTTATTAAATTAGTATCCATATAAATATCACCTAAGGAACGAAACAATAAATTACCAACATCCATATTTTCTCTGCAGCCTTTCCTGAACATAACCTCACCACTGTCATTGCATTAAACCAGTACGCTGACTTTGATACTGTTCATTTCCTTGTTTTTCTTGATAGTGTGGCTATTTAGGTATGCATCCTCAAACAACATAGTTGCCTACAATTTAACTGAAGTAGAAATCATTTCCTCTTCAATGATATCATAACTCAATTTTGCCTCTACTATTCCACTGAAATTGCCTGGGCAAAAGCTGTCAATAAATCTAAAAGACACATCAAATAACGTATTTCAAATTCTGTCTCCTCAGCACTGGGCCTCTCATCAATTATTGACACTGTTGACCACTCATTTGTTATTCCATATCTGTTCTTTCTGGCTTCTCTAACACCTCTCAATCCTGACGATTCTCTGATCTCTCTGAAGAACTTATTTCATTTTCTGGCTTCACTTCTTCTGCTAACCCCCTGAATAAGAATGTTGCTGTATCAATCTCAAACAGCCTCTCTCCTGAATCTCAGATATTCACTCTAGGATAACTCCCTTTGGATGCTACATGGAAATCTTAAACTCAACAAGGCCAAAGAAGAACTTACTGATTCTGCTCCATCCTCAACTGCTACTTCTTCCTGCATCCACTTTTGTGTCCTCGATGTATTTGGGTGGCATTTCCCTTTATTCTCTCACTCTAGCCAAAAATGCAGACCAAATGCCAAATGTGGTCCTCACTTTCCCTCATTTGTAATTTGCAATCCCTTATCAATATTGTAGATTTTACTTTCTTAATACTTTTCCCTACTTTTAGATTTCCATTCCTCCTGCTCAGATTAGACCTTAATAATTAAGTAGATCATTTACCCATCCTGCTAGTTGGCTTCCCTGTCTTCATTCTCAAACAACTCCAGGCAGAACTGAAAATCGCTTTCAAAATCTAAAGATTATGTTGCACACTTATGTAAACTTTTCCATTGTCCCTCTTCATCTGCAGGTTAGTCTTAAAACTACCACTATTATTGTTTGATAATTTTCTAGCTCCAAATTTTTGTTTCTGACTATATGCCCCAAGCACCAAATTAAGTGACCTTTGTATTTAACCACCTGCTGTATCTCTAGCAAATTATTACAATTGTCCCAGCTATATTCTCTTCCTTAAATATTTTCCTTATTATTTAAGAATCCACAATTGAATCCACTTAGTTTTGATTTAATATTTCTAGTCATTTTTTTAATGTTTTATTTATTTCTAAGGAGAGAGAGAGAAAGAGAGAGAGACAGCGTGAGCAGGGGAGGGTCAGAGAGAGTGGGAGTCACAGACTGAAACAGGCTCCAGGCTCTGAGCTGGCAGTCAGCACAGGGCCCGACGCGGGGCTCGAACCCATGAACTGCGAGATCATGACCTAAGCGAAAGTCAGACGCTTAACCGACTAAGCCACCCAGGCGCCCCATTTCTAGTCATTTTTGGTATTTTGTCATCTAGGATTAGAATTTTAAGTCGCATTAAAACTAGTCATATTTAATAATGGTGAATTAAAACATTTCCAACTCATGTTCAGTGTGCTCATGGTCATGACACACTCCTGGAACATGCATAGAAGATCCCTTCAAGAAAAGAGTTAATGCAACGGATCTATTTTACTCAGTTCTTGCTTATCTCTTTGAGCATGCTTATGGATGGCCCTTGACCAAATTCTAAAAATAATTCTCTGGAATAGTCACATAGTTATTGAGTAATAACATGATTATGTCTGCCCAAGAAGTAGTTCAATATGAACCAGGTTGGCAGCATATGTTAGACTGATATAGAGTTTATTATGTGTACCTGTTGCCTGGTTTGGGGTCTACACACACTGGTCATGTGACAGATATGTACCTATGCAACTAGCTTGCTTTAATAACACTGGACTACATAACTCAAGCAGTCTTAACCTGGATAGAGATATCTCTCATTTGTCCCTGAAGGTGGTGGCTAGAGTGACCCTTGCAGAAAGGGAAGAAACAGTTGGAAGCCTGTATGTGGCCTCTCTTACCTTCACAACGGACACCTTTTTCCTGCTGTTCCTGCACAGCGTCTTTTGCTATGTCAAATCTCAGCCTTGAGTATAACTTTCTGTTGATTTGTATGAGTGCTTTCATGAATCACTGAACTAGCAAGTGGTTGTGGTACCTCTGGATGTTTCCTCTACCTCATGGCCAATTTGGTCTCTGCTTCAATTTCCCAGGCCATTTCTGGCCAGCTCCATGCCTACTATGACCGTACTTTGCATCCTAATATCACTCTCTTTTTACTTTCAAAACAAGATCCCGGATCTTTTTCTATATTCCTGGTCAATCCTTTTTCATCTCCTTCACCCATTCCTCAGTAAATTTGAAAAACTCACTTGGAAGAGGTAGGGAAGAGGAAAAAGGGAAATGTTAGTTGTATGTTATTGTGACAAAGACTCATCAGTGCAAAATAAGTTTATCTTGGAAGAAATCTATTAATGTTATCATTCATGAAAATAATGCTGTAGATATTCCACTTTCACCACCCAAGATATGTACAATTGAAGGAAAAAATCTGCTGAATTGGGGCAGCCAGAGGGTATTAAGATTGTATGTCTTGGAGATCAGAATACGATGCAAGATGTTTCTGGGACCAAAAATAGCTAGGGTCTTTGTGATAACTTCTACCTCTAAGGGGCTAAGGCGCCTGGGTGGCTCAGTCGGTTGAGCGTTTGACTTCGGCTCAGGTCATGATCTTGCAGTTCATGAGTTCCAGCCTCACACTGGGATCTGTGCTGACAGCTCAGAGCCTGGAGCCCTTTTGAATTCTGTGTGTGTCTCTCTATCTGCTCCTCCTCATGTCATGCTCTGTCTCTCTCTCTCTCTCTCTCCCCAAAATAAATAAACTTTAAAAAATATTCCGTAAGGGGCTAAGAAAGTCTTAGACTAGGAAAAGAAGGAAGGAAACTCAAAGTAGGACTAATTGTATATTCTACGTATGTAATCATACATCACCTAGAGGACTGGCAAAGACACACAAAGATTAGTACCTGCATATCTGATGCTTTTCTGAGATCCTATACCACAAGGGATTGGGAGTGAGTCTCACTGGGATTGATTTTGAGCCTCCAGAACTAAGGCTTTATAAACTTGCTCACTTGGCACTATGCTCAAGGCAGGGAGCCTCCTGAGTCCCCTGCGTGAAAATCCACAAAGCTTGTGTCCTTGCCCTGGGGTCTGGTGAGTGATAGAAACTCTTCAAACGAGGTTAGCTTAATGTATGTTAGCTTAGCATACATGCTTAAGTATGTATGCATACTTGGGATGGAAATCAAGAAAAGTTATGGGCTATCCTAGGTATGGCTGTGACTCTGTATGAGGATCTCTGAGACAAGAAAAACATTTACTGGAGGTATACAGTGACTCTAATCCTCTCCGATGATATATTCTATAGTTCTGGGGAACAATCCCTGGCCCCTTTTTCCTTACCCGACAATCACTTAATTATTTCTCATACAGTTTAAGATGAACTGCCAAGTCAAACATCATTTGTCTAAGGCACATATTAGATAACCGATAAATAATTTAGGGAAGAAAGACAAGATGGAAGAAGTAAGGAAAGGAGGGAGGGAGGGAAACTGGAAATCTGAAAATACGATTCCTAATTCTCACACATTATAATAGAGGCAACACCAAATATTTGCTAGTGAATCTCCCAGGATGAAAAGCTATGTAGAGTTTTTATCTTAAAAGAAATAATTTAAAGGATTGATAAAATGGAATCTAGGTCTCTAGATTTTTAAAAAAGCGTAATAGTTCTGCATTCATGCTGGGGTATTTTAAGTTTTTATTGATATTTCACTTAGTTAACATACAATGCAATATTAGTTCCATGGGTACAATATAGTGATTCAATTCTTCCATACATCACTAGGTGCTCATCACAAGTCCCTCCTTTATCCCTAACACCTGTTTCATCCATCTCCCCCCCCCACACACACACACTTACCTCCCCTCTGGTAGTCATCAGTTTGTTCTCTGTAGTTAAGAGTCTGTTTCTTGGTTTGCCTCCCTGAATAACTAATGTGACCTAGTTCTTGTAGTGTTTCTCACGGCAGGTGCGAACAGTTTCAGGACTCCATCTTTGTAGCTCTAGTGCTTTGAAGCAGCATTAACAACTGGAAAGATCTGTAAAGCCAAAGAGCTCCCTAGGGTATGGGAAATACAGCAGTGTTTCTCAGAACATTGTATATTTTTGAAACAAGACTTTTGGAAGTCAAATTTCCAGTATCTTCTATGAATATTAGGCACTGTTCAACAAAATGTCATCGCCCCTCAGTTTATTGATGATGAGACACTTAGGGAAGAAACTGAGGAGGGAATTGTGTCAAGAGAGAAGCATAACAGGGGAGTCTGAGTGGCTCAGTCAGTTAAGTGTCCAACTTTGGCTCAGAGCATGATCTTGTGGTTTGTGGTTTCAAGCCCAAGTTGGGTTCCGCATTGACAAAATCTGCTTGGAATTCTCTCTCTCTCTCTCTCTCTCTCTCTCAAAATAAATAAATAAACTTTAAAAAATAAAGCAGGAAAAAAATTAAAAACAGACAAGCATAACATTGGCTTGGCTTGAGCTGTAAACCATAACCTTTATGCAGAGGTGCCCTGTCTTCCACTCCTTGTTAACTCCTATCATTTTAGCATTTCTCTGTGAGTCCAAATTCAGGGAGTTGTAGTAAGCACCCTTTCTCCATAGGTAAATGATAACAACATTGTATAGCTACTCCTAATAAATATTAAACGTACAGAAATCCTTTTAGACTATTGGAGTAAAGGAAATTCCGGTGGCTCATTTTATCAGACAAGAATGTAGGACGGAATGCTTTAGCACAGGTACAATCTGGACAGTCAATTACTAAGTAAAGGCTTAGAACACTTCTCCAACTTGCACAAAAGGTAGTGCAGAAAGATGTATTTCCTGAGTCATTTAAATATCACGATAGAATGGATCACTTTCTGAAACAGAGAGTTTCACATTTATTTTGTGCATATTGCAGAGTCCACTTAGCAGGAATTGGATAAGATGACTTTGAAAAGTCTTCAAATTTCTTTCTTTTTTTTTTTTTCCTGGTAAAGCTCAAATAAAGAAGATAGCACTTTTGCTGCTCACTTTGTGACCAAAAACATCCTGTCAAATGTTCATGTGGGAGGGTTAATTCCCTCATATGCTCCCGCTCAGAAGTGGACAGCATGAGGAGAAATAGGGAGGGAAATACATGTTTCTAACCTCTGCTTGATTGTATATTCTTAGTCCTTAAACATGTGGCATCATGACCGGGCCTACCAAGAACACCTCTCTCTCTTCTCACTGAGTGCCACAACTATCTCGGATGAAATGATGCTCTTTGGATAATTATTCTCTATCAGAATTAGGCTTTATATACACCATGACCTCTCTGCAAAGTCCAGTAATGTGCCTGACACATAATGGGCATTGAAGTATATTGAAAAAAAAATACTTCATGCTACTCACAGAATGCAATGCCTGCTACTATTTTCTTTCCTTGTTTTCCTGTCCCGGGCAATTCCCCAAATATCTAGTGTTCCTGACTCTTCCCATTCGGCTTTATATTTGGCGAGGCTCCATGATCATTGGAAGATGGAAGTCTGCATTCCTGACATGACTGGGTTCCTACACAGCTCAATACCTATTCTGGACAGAATCAGATACATACGTAGAATCCAAGTCATTGTCTTCTTTCCTACTCATCATGTTTCAGTAATGGATTTGCTATTTTATTCATACCAGTGTGTTAAATATTCTCCCAGGAATATTAATGTTGAATCCTAGATGTTTTATTTTGATTAATAATAGTAACTTCCCTGCATTCATGAGAATTTTAGTACATTACTTTGGGAGGGAGATGCTTTTCCTTTCTTATGAAAATACACTGTGATTAACAGCTTAGTTGAAAAACATGTTGAGGCAAGTGAATGGATACAAAATGTATGCATTGCATACGTCACCCTCCAGAACCAAAGTTCAGAGGAAGTTTTTATTACAACAAAGATGGCTACTAGTACTCAGCTACCCTTACTTCTCCATGGGTATAAACACACAAAAACCCAGTTCTCCTATTTCATTGCAGATCCTTTCTCAAATCTGATAGGTCTGCCTCTGTTTTTTGTCTTTCTTACATGTGGTTATACTCTCCTTGCTCCTCCACAATTTGTCCTATGATAAGTGCCAATATTTGTTTACTGTTCAAATGCCATGTTGTTTTAATTCTGATATGTTGTTCACTCTCCACAGATTTTCTTCTCTGGGTTTTCCTTAGAGTAATGGTTAGCACGTTGAAAGTATTCTTTATGACTTTACAGTCAACATTATAATCAGTGTATGAAAAAGTAGAATATAATGAAGATTGTTCTTCTGGTCAAGGCTGCCCCCTCAATGACTGCCCAGGGCATGTTGAAACCTCCCTTGATAAGAGAATTTTCCTAAGACATTAGGAAATCATTTAGTGTGAACTTCATATATGTGACCAAGGTTTCTTTTGAACTCTATGTACTCAAGTTTCACACTGTATTCCTTTCTATAATAATTGTCCTTGAAGCTACCCAGGATCATTCTTTAAAAAGGCGGGTTGTAGATAGTGCAATGGGATCTTTTGTCTGTCCCATGGTCATTGCCTTCATGGATGTGTTCTGTGTTGACCAGTGGATTACTAGACTTCCAACAGCATAAGTTATAGATTGCCTGTCATTATATTACTTAAATGAAGCAACAGAAGGAACTAAGTAAATGTGCGATTCCCTTGAGAATATATTTCTAACAGCAAATATTATCTAGTCTTCGCCTTCTTCTGCTCAGACATGTGAACCAGCTATCCAAGCATTTTTTTTTCAGAAAGTGATAACAATGATTGAGAAAGGATTTAATCCAATAGACATACACATCAAGCCCAAACCCTCCTAGTGTCACATGTACTACTTTTGGGTCCCTTTTAGAGAAAAAGTACATTTGGTGATATCAGGAGTTCAGAGTCAGTATTAACATTCTTATACTTTACTTTCTCAGCCATTAATACAAGTATCCTTATCTAGGTTTCTTTAGAGCCCGATTTTCTGGTATTAAAACTAATGTAGCTTACGCATCTGTATCATGCACTCTCACCAGTTTCCCTTTCCATTTTTCAAAACTTGAAACATCTTCAAATGAGAAAGGAATTTTCTCCATATGAGAGGCATAAAAAGCCTCTGAAAACTAGGGCAAGCTGCCCAGAAGAGAGACAGCATTGTACTTTAGTGGAACTTCTAAAGGAACGGGATTCAAAGCTGTTAGAAGAGGAGGAGAGTGCTATTAGTCTGCAAACATGGGCCACAGTTGTTGTGGGATGAGATGCTAGGAAAATGCTATGAAAGAATAACTTTTTGCCTTCTTCATAAGTTTTCCAGGGCGAGCTCTTCCCAAACTTATGGCAGTTCTTAACAACAAGAATGCCAGCAGCTTCATCTTCATACTGATGGATCTCCCAGGACTGGAGGCTGCTCATTGCTGGACAGCTATTCCTATCTGCTCTATCTATGTTGTGTCTTTGCTGGGCAACATCACCATAATGTACATTGTCAAGTCTGTTCCCAGCCTCCACACACCTATGTACCTCTTCCTGTCCATGCTTTCAATGGCAGACCTGGGCCTCTCAGCTTCTACACTGCCTTCAATGACAGCTGTCATTCTCTTCGGCCAGAGAAAGGTAGGGGCTGCAACCTGCTTTATGCAACTCTTCTTCATCCATACTTTCTCAGTTATTGAATCAGCTGTGCCCTTGGCCATGGCTTTTGACTGCTGTGTTGCTATTCGAGAGCCCTTACGCTATGCCACTATTCTCACAACCAAGCGCATTGGGGCCATTGGGTTGGCTATTGTCACACATAGTGCTGCTATCCATCTGCCCCTGTCTTTGCTCCTTGGAAGACTGCGATTTCAGCCTATTAATGCTCTGTCTCATACATATTGTGTTCATCCTGACATTTTAAGGCTAGCCCGTTCTAGCACTCTTGTGAACAGTGCCTTTGGGCTCTTTGTCATGCTCTCCACGCTGGGCTTGGATGCTGTACTCATTCTCCTCTCCTACGTGCTAATCTTGAGGACAGTATTGAGCATTGCTTCCAACACTGAGCGACTCAAAGCCTTTAACACCTGCATTTCCCACATCTGTGCTCTATTACTATTTTATACGTCACTGGTCAGCCTGTCGATGATCCATCGCTTTGAGAAAAAGAAGCTTCCAGCTCAGGTATACATGCTTCTCTCCTATCTGCACTTTCTTGTTCCTCCAATGCTCAACCCAATTGTCTACAGCGTTAAAACCAAAGAGATTCGGGTACGCATTCTGAAGATGCTCCACCTCAAAACACTTTGAATCACAGAGATAAGATAGCGGTTTTGGTAATCAGCCTGCTGACTGAAGACATCGCAGAGAGGAACCAGAGTGTACAGCTTCCATCTGATGTATCAGTTGAGTAATTATTCAAAAACTTGACTGAAATATATATTTAAACATATACCCTTTGAAACAAGATCTATTTAATGAGAAAAAACATGTTGCTCATTCTGCAAAAATCATTATCAGCCTGTGAAAGACTCACATTATTACAGAGGAAACTGACAGCCACTTGAGAGAATATCATTTATATGTAAAAGCAAGCAGATTAGAAGAGTGGATTTCAAAGACATCTAAAATATTCCCCAACTAAAAATCTAGAGGTTCACAAACTTAAGCTCAAGATGGCTTCATTTTATATACTTTCTGAAAATTTGGCAGATATGTAAAATCAAAATGCTTTTATGATTTATGTAATAACTATAGATGTGAGTTACACTGGAAAATACACACCAAATGAAATACTTCAACTTTTAAATACATCTAAAGAAATAAATACCCAAATTACCATAATAAAATGTGTTGCAATGTGACTATTTTGCACTCAAATTTTTGAAGTTCCGTGATACATGAAGGGTGGACATAGCTTCTAATATTCTCCAGCTCTCTGAATGAAATGAAAGATATTCCTCACTTCTTAATAAATACATGGAATATTCTATGCCCCCATAAATTACCATGGCATGCTATAATTTTTGAATGATAAGTGTCATGTACAACTTAATTTTTTTTCTCAATCATTCAGGGAGTATTAGAAAAAATAAGTAAAGTAGACCTCCTGGAAGACCATTCTTGAACTGACTAGGCTTTCATAAAGAAGTCAAGGCTAGAGAAATTGATTTGTTCACTTTATCATGGTCCTTTTCTTTCTGGATTAAATCTTCAGCTAACCTCTCTGATAGAATTGCCCTATTAAAAACATAATCAGTACTAAGTCAACTAAGACTTTGACCTAAGTGCTAGTATTTTGGATCAGAACACACTATAAAGTTATTTACAATGACAGGATGAAAAGGAGAGCAGAAACATACTACCAGTATTTATTTCTCCCCTACAGAGTCACTCATTTAAATCTTATTTATTCATCTCTACTGGGCCACTTCCTATTCAAAATATGAAGAAAATAAAATAGAATATTTCTAGCTCAGTGCGAAAAGCTCTAATCATCAGGGAAAATAGAATTGTAAGCATATAATTCCCCAGAGAGTCACGGGTGTTTTGACAACAGATAGCACAGCTTACACTGAGGACACAAGAGGGATGGGTCCACTTAAATGATGGAGAGTTCAGGATATTTCTTTGAAGTTATGAATTTTAAGTGGGGAGTGGAAAGATGAAATATTTAAGCACAACAGACAAAGCCATCGTGATTTGACTTCATCTCTCAACAGATTCTGCATTCCAGAAACACAAAAAAAGTTGACGTGCCCAATGAACACTTGGCAGTTCCTGGCATCTGTTACTTCACTTTGTAACTCTGATCGCAACAGCCAATGCTCTTCCTCTTCTGCTACCGCTCTACTGCTCCCACCCCACACATATAGCTCTATTGTCAAGGTACTGAAGACACCTTTTTTTTTTCCCCTTAATTTGAGAGACAGGGAGTGGTAGAGAGGGGTGATGGGGGGAGAGAGAGAGAGAACGAGAAAGAGAGAGAGAGAGAGAAAGAATTTTAAGTAGGCTCTGTGCACAGCACAGAGCCGGATTTAGGGTTTAACCCCATGACCCTAGGATCATAACCTGAGCAGAAATCAAAGTCTGATGCTCAACCAACTGAGCAACCCAAGAGCCCCTGAAGAGGCCTTTTGTTAGCCTCCCACCACATACTCTGTTAGTCTGGATAACCCTCCTCATAACCTAATATCTCATGCATGCATATTTTACTAACATTTTCCTTTTAACAACTTTATTGAGGAATAATTGACATATAAGAAACTGCACATATTTAAAGTATACAACTTGATAAATACACATATACACCCATGAAATTACCAAAATCAAGATAATGAACATATCCATGACTCCCAATTTTCCTCTTACTCTCTTTTCCCAGTACCTTTTTCCACTCCACCTGTCAAAGGTTGAGATGATTTTGTTATTACAGATTAGTGTGCATCTTTCTAAAAGGTTACATAAATGTATTCATAAAGAATATACATTTTTGCTAGCAGTCTGGTTTTTTCCCTTGGCATAAGTATATTGAGCTATCTTTGGGTTGTTTTGTATATTATTACATTTTATTGCAGAATAATTTTTCACTGCGGATATACCACAATTTTCAGGATACAGTAAATTGCCGTGAAAAAATTACTGAATGAGAAAAGTTATATTTACCTTCATATTTATCACATAAAATACTCCATATCCCTTAGCATATGTGCAAATTTATACCTGGCAACATTTCCTTTCACCCTGAAATTAATATTTATCTTTAAGTTTTTACTAGTTTAGAATTATAAATTGCAAGGTTTTTTTCTTATATGACTTTTAAAATATGACTTGTCAATTTCTTAATCTGACAGTTAGAAATCCAGATACCATTATCTATAGTTTAGTTTTTTCATCATTTCATCCCTTGAATACATAAATGTAGTTTCAGAATTATTATGGCTCTTTTCTCCCGATTCTAGAATTTCTGTTCATCTGGAATCTCTTCTTATTGACTGTTTTACTTTTTTCTGATCGTCTTTCTGCTTTTTATTTGCTTTTTTTTTTTGGTATGTGCCCATGGGCATTGCAAATGCTATATTGTTGAGAATCAGGGTCATATTATCTTATATAAAGAGAATCTGATTTGACATGGCAGGCAGTATCATGTCAATGTTTTTGTACCTTGACTTTAGGCCTTATTAGGGTTGATGCTAATTAGCCCTTACTCTTTGCTTACAGTATTCTCTCCTAATCTCCTCCTATTCACCTTGTTGGTGAGAAAGGAATTTCTACTGTAGGGCTATGGAAGTGGATGAAAGCATGACACCTGACACTGGAAAGATAGGAGTGATAGCACTTACTAGTCGTAGATACTCTCAGACTGGGGAAGGAGGAAACTGCATGTCACGCAAAGGGCACACCTGGGTTACACTTGGGCACAAAGTGAACAAACAAGGGGCCATGAGGGGCAGGCTCTGCAGTTACAGCAAGGTGAGGTTACCCTCTCTTTCCCAAAGGAGGATTAGAGTGGATTGTTTGAATAATTTCATGGGTTTACAAGGGAGTGAAAGCCATTAGTTTCAGGGCAACTTATTTGATTGTGAGGGGAACTAGCTGGGAGGGGATCTTGGTCCCCTGGATGTGGGGCATATGTGGGAAGAGCAGGGGAGTTAGTGTTAGGCCTTTTGATGCACTCCTAGCTTCAGATGTCAAAGTAGCACGTGACATTGAATCAATTTCATGAAATCGGATACCACACCATATACTCTTATTCCTATGGTGGGACCCTTCTAGGGTGGCATGTCAGTGTCCAAGGTGTTCAAAGAGCTCTGTCCACTCTACTTGTTGGAACTCCAGTCTGTCCCAATATCGATGACCTCCAGAATTTCCGTGCAACTTACAGCCCATTCTGCCTCAGATGTGTTCTCTGCCAAGCTTTTTGGAATCTTGACCAATGAATTCGCAGCTTAGTACTTGTTGAAAAACTCAAGCGGATACCTAAGCAGATTTCTAGGACTCCTTCCTTTAGCAACTTCTTCATATGCAGTAGGTGCCCCAAATTTTGATCCCTCACAGTCTCTAAAATCACTTTGGCCTTCTATCCCTCCTGTAGGGAGAGAGCTGCCCTCAATTTGCATTCAATTTCCTTGTCTGAGCTTATAAAGCACCATCTGCCAGAAAGCCTGAATGGATATCTCATTCACATCCTGTTTCCTTTATCACAAGGAAACACATCTCTACACCGTCCATTTTTCAATGTCTGACATATTTTATTTATCTTGCCCAGGGTTAGAGTTGTTTATTTGCTGGAATATGTTCAACATCCATTTCTTCTTCGTGACTTATAACGTTGAGTTTGAAAGCTTTGGGAGCCTCACGATTGTCCTGCATTCATACTCAAATGTTTGACAAATATATGTGCCCACAACGAGCTGAAAAATTTTTTGTTTTGCACTCGTGTTGTGAAACAAAGAGTATTACAAAGCATTCTTTTGGGGAAGTATGAATTGTCTGCCTTGGTTTTCACTGCTGTGGCTAAACCTGTGATTTCCATTCTTTTTATTTCTATTTTCTGTTTCTATTTTCTTCAGAAATAGAAAGTCGTTCATTGCATTAAACTCTGATTATTTCTGTTGCAACAATAGAAAGTTTCTTTGTTGTATCTGTATGTACATCAACATCAACTTCATCACATTTAATAAGTGCTTAATGTGTGTTTTTTTAAGAATAATAGTAAATGATTTGCATATATTATCATATTAAATATCCACAATGTTATAGTATTATTACTGTTATTATTATTACTGTTAATAATTGTATTATTGCATTATATAGTTAAATAATAAAATAATAATTATTATATAATTGTTATATTATTATTACAAAATACTAGCTAATTATTTGATATTGTATTGATAAACATTGTTGTAAGTTTTCTAACGGAGTACCTGATTTGATCCTCACAACCACATGTGCATTAGTTTCTTCCACTATTTCAATTTCACAGGTAAGGAAACAGAGGTTCAGTTCAGGTCCTTCCGATGTGGAAGCTTGCACTCTTGAACAGCTGATTACTTTCTTAATCATAATATGAGTAGACTGAGAAACTGAGACAGATTACACAGGACCAAAGGATTTCCAATCACAATGGAGTTTCTTTACAGCCACTGCAACACTTCTTTGGCAGTGACATGATTAAGGGTATTTGCTGCCCCAAAGCCCATGCTGCCCATTGTGTTCATCAAGGGATAATACTCAGGAATGTACCTTGGAGGAGGGTAAGAAATGTCCTCAGCTCTTATGTCGTTGTGGGTGAGTCAGTAACATGGGGTTTGGGAGGAAAGGGGTAAAGCCAAGGTTCCTTATTAGTGCTCATCTAAGAATAGAGTCTATGTGTTTTAAGACCCTGAAAAAGTACAGTATTGAAGATTTAGATGTGGGAAAAAGTGCTTTTATCTTTAGGTACCGTCTGGGAACTACTGGATAAGTTTCTTCAAATGTGCTATAATAATAGATAAAACCAAACCGAATAAACGAGAAACTAGGAGATGGGCTGGAAATTAGGAGATGGGCTGGTAACTCACCAGCATACATCCTTCGTGTCTTTAATACAGCCTGTATTATGTGTTCCTAAGACTTTAGGCAGATGGATTCTATACCCATGATGGGAGACAGGCTGAGATGAGGAAAAGTTTGAAGAGCAGAAAGGAATGGACAGTTTGCTTGTTTGTGAGGACAATTTGAAAAGGCAGTCTGTTTCTATTTGCATCATGGAAGGTAACAGAATGGTGATGTACACAGATAAATCCAGAGTGATCAAGGTTAATTGCAATTACTTTTAAATATTTGAAGAAATCATCTTTGGAAAAGCTCTTTGAATTTTGAGCATGGTAAGTAAAGGTAGGAAAACTTAAACAACACACACATATTATTAATGATTATTTATTTTCTAAGTGCTGTCCAGAATACTAGGAACTTGTCCACCCACTGTCTTAGTTTATCATCAGATAAACTATGAGATTGGTATGCTCTGAGAATTGGTCCAGTTCACCCTATTCTATTATTTAGACAGTAGGAAAAGTGAAATCAGCATTGTATATGGAAGCATTGTACATATACGGTACTAGAGGAGAATCCTTTGTGAACATGAAATCTATACCTTTGCGAACATGGAATCTATTCTCTTATTTCTTATTACTGTCATTGCAGAATATTGGCTGTTAACATTAGTAATCTGAATCGGAATGTGACTGCAGAAGAAAGTAGACTTTGGTGTTAGGAACCCCAGCATAGTTTCCCACCTTATTCCTTGATGCTACAGGGTGACATTTGACTGAAAATCTGCTGGCAAGCCAAAAGGCACAGTTTCTGTAAAGAAGGTCATAGTATATTCTTTTCTTTTTCAAGTTTTTTTTTACTTATTTTGAGAGAAAGCATGTGTGCAGGAGCAGGGGAGGGGTAGACAGAGAGAGTCCCAAGCAGACTCTACACTGTCATCAAAGAGC